>OY728157.1:1543592516-1544884365 GCA_963277665.1 Viscum album | reverse complement strand
TGATTCTGAGCTAGTAATCAATAAGGTAAAGCGGGATTATAATATTAAAAAGTAATAGATGAAAACCTTGATTTATTTTGTATTAGGATTAATGGTATAATTCCCCTTATATCAAACAATTACTCATATCCCACTCTCAATTAATTCTAATACAGATACACTAGAATGTGTATCTAGAATATTTTAATATTTGGACACAGATGAATAAGTGATCATCGTTTCACATCCAAAAATGGTATCATCTAATTTTGGATTAGCATGAAAGAGGTCGATGAGGTCAATTATACCCCTAAATCAGATATTCCCATGAATTGTTAGATGACTCCCCACTTTTATTAAGTCTGATGTTTAATTCTTCTCTCAGAGAAAGCCAGGAAAGAGATAATCTGACGACGGGAAATTGAATTCAACATCTATGACAACCTAGGTCATCATAGGGAACTTAATAAATGACCCATTTAAGGAATCCTTATAAGTATCATCAATTAAAATAATACTATCTCTATTATATAATAATTATACATTTATGAATGTGGTGCCCATTATATATGAACCAGGAGCTCTTAAAAAATCAAAAGGCTTAGATATTTCAAACATTTGAAGATGGATGATTGAAGATAATTCATGGAAAATATTAATCCCCATTATATGAATTAAAAATGCATCCATTTACCCCTGTAATTGTTTCACACTGCCAAATACTCCATGACATTCACTATATAGGGAGTAGATGTTGTGGGACCAAACCCTCTTGCTATAGAAAATCATCCTAAATATATCTATACCTAAAACAACATATTCTCAAAATGGGATGAACAATATCCCATAAATAATTTGGTAAAAAAATAATTAATAATTTTCTAAGTCCAACAACGTCACTAGTTTCTATGTCCTTTTTAAATTACTAATGGAAAATGAAACCATGATATGTTATTACAAATTGAAGAGGCTATAATAGGAATATAACATCAAGTCCAACCATTCCTCTATCTATCATACAACAGAAAATTGGTAAATTTATTCTTTCAACAAAAACATATCGAATATACACTTGGAAATGGTGGAAAAGTAGAAAAAATACTAGCCTGAAAAAATTTTACATGCATTGTGGGACTACCATTATACAACCTTATTTCTATAAATATGACCCTATATTCACTAGTATACATTACAGAAAATGGGTTTCCTCTTTATTTCCACTTACCTTCACTTCATATTCTCATATGTGATCAACTGTTCAATAATGTATAGTACCCTAAGCATTTTATGAATTAGAATTACAGGATTATAAAATACTACATACCTTGAATCATTTAGAAGCTCACTATGTCTGAATATCTAGATGATTCAACATGAAAGTTATCTATATTTCATTTGTGTAATGGGAATTGGTTTTTTTCCTTAGGGCCCTAATGATACTGGGGAAGAATCCCTCAAATCCTAAACCAAAATGGGACCTATATTTTTTTATTAATAAGGTCTATTCTAATGTAGCATATTCAATGATCACCATGGATGGTGAACGTACTACGCCCCACCCAATGGAAACTTATCATGAAATATTTCATCTGAATAATGATATGTGGTCTTATTTATATGACCCAATACATAAAGACAACATTATTCCTTACTGCATGATGTTATAATACATGGTGTGGTCCCTGTCACTTAATACTAAGTGCCATGACTCATATAATCCTAGTTATAAGTTGATAAACTCTTTGACAATGTCTTCTTACAAATATGTTATCTATAGTCATAAAGTTTTCATAATGTATAGGATTTCTTGGGAGAGAATCTAAGGAATCCTCATGTGATTAGAATAGGATTCTTCTTATGTGAAGAGTTCAAAAACTCTTGGAAAACAATTCTTATGAGATGATTTCCCAAAGTCTAGTGAAAATCATCTTATGAGATTACTTCTGAAACTCAAGGATATCTTTTAATGCATAGTTCACATATCCCTTATTCTATCTCTTTCCATGGAATAGTTTTTTATTACCCCATGACATTAAACTCCATGGAATAATGAGAACTAAGTTTATCTTGATTACCATTTTGATGAGGTACATAGTGATTCTTAGTATTCTCTATCCTAGTCTGGATTGAAAAATAAAACAAAAAATTATTCCTCATTCTTTATATATGAGTCAGATTAGTGAAGGAAATATTTATAAGAACTATGTATGGATTAATTTTAGTTTTACCATGATATTTTGTGTGGCCTAGCCCTTCTCTATCTGGCCCAACCACAAATTACAAACTCATTAATTATTTTCTTCACAATTTTTTAATTCCATGACAGTCATTCACATCAAAATACTTTTTACTATAAAAAACACTATAATCAATGGTATTAATCAATTGCTAAAATAAATTTCATTTAATCCCTTTAATATAATAAAGGATGTAATCACCATTCCTTGTTCCTCATACCAACAATAGATCATATTGGTTTACGAATCTTTGTAAGGGTCCCCCTGTATGGTGAGGTCATTCTATGGCCCATGAACCATGATCATAAACAATACAGACATCATTAAAATTTTTTTTGTGTAATGTAAGAAGATTTACCACATTTTCACCATTTATGGCATATTTTTTTTCCACATGATGTTAAACTGCATGGCTAACATCGATTTCATACAATGTTAAATTTTCCATTGTTGTGGACCATGTCTGAGGAAACCAAAATTATCAATGCTATTCTCCTACCACAATGATATATAAAAAAAACATGTGGTATGATTTTTATCCTAATGAGTTATGTAGTGATTTCAATATTCTACATCCTAGACCTATAGAAATATGATTAAATTCGACATCCCCACACAAGAACTCGATCAATGTGGGAAATGTATCCTATAACTATGTGTAGATTAGTTATCATCCTAATGAGATATGTAGTGATTCCTAGATTCTTCATACTTTAACTATCTGCAAAAATTGGTTCCCCACTCTCCTTCTAAGGATCTAGATCTATATGAGAGCGTTTGGGGTGGGTTCTAATTTCATTCATGACCTAGTATTTTAAAAATTCCCCTCCCAACATATAAGGTAGGAACATGTAAGGAACTTTACCTAAACTATGTGTGGCATTATTCTTTTTACCATAAGGTAGGTAGTGAAACCAATATCTCTAAGAATATGCCAATTCACAAGTTTTCCATTCATTTCATATGTGTCAGACTCGTGTAAGGAATACTCTACCAATTCTGGGTCAGTTTATGGATAAATGGGCCCTTCAAACATAGAAACATTCCATTTTTAAATCACAATTCAGGGATTGGAAAAATCACATCCCCAAAAGATTTCACTGGCTACTGGTATTGAGATAATTCAACTCCAAAGTAGTAATTTATAGGACTATGAAGTATATTTCTCAAAACTGGCATTTTAATAATTTATTTCCAATTATGCCTAGTTTATAAAATACATTTTCATCCTGAGTCGAATTTTCTCCCATCTCTATAGGCATTAAAGATATAATATTTGAAAATACTCTTAAAACATTGTATGGGGTCATTCCTTTAATGCTTGTCCTATCACACTCCTTCATATCGTGGAACTCCATGGCCATGTATTAAAACCATCCCCCTTTACTCCCATAGAATGATAGATAATTCTTGAAGAGATCGCCATGAAATGGATAGTCTTATATGTTATTCATTAAATGGCACACCAGACATACTTGTCCAATGATGTTAAACCACTGGCCAACATCCATGTGCAATATGTTAAATCACATGGTTTAAATCCATATAATTTGATGGAAAATTGAGTTTCTCTTTGTTTATCCCTTTAGAAAACCTCTATTCTAGTTTTTGGTCTCTCATAATAGATTGACTCTTGAAAAACATGTGGCTTGATTCTAATCCTAATGAGACATGTAGTGATGAAAAAATCCATCATCCTATATATATCCTTGATTACAACATTAATCCTCTAATACAAACTATTCTTTGGGTATAACATTATTCCCCTAGTTATGTTCAACATCGGTCTAATTGCCTTCAATATAATCGAGACACCATCCTTTCACTAACTGAACTTTTGGGTTTTAAGATACTAATATCATCGTAAACCTTTCATGGCCATTAGTAGCTACAAAAACTAACTCTAAAGGGCACCTTTTTTGTGACTATGCATATAATTTTTTTAAATATATTTTTTTATAATACACATCCAAATAAATAATATTAATCAAAATAATTTTCATCCCTAGTAGAAAATCCATTTATCTTTATATGCCCCAAAAAATACAATGAAAGTATCTATTCATATAGGGTCCCTGATAATTCCTTACACACTTGTGTCATTTAGTCTCATTGGATATGAAAATTAAAAAAATCATTAACTAACATATCACTCTGCATATTTGGAACTTTCTGGGGAATTGTTAGCATGTAGGTCCTAATTGGTTTGTTATTCGCATAACCTATGGTCAAAGATATTCGAACAAAAACATCTGTTTCATTGGTCAAGCATTTAAAAACATAAAACCCCAATAAAAGAGACAAAATTATCACAAGGATGAAAACTCAAAATGGGAACCATGTGTAATAGTCATATTTCAGCTTTCTAGACATGCACTGAACATGATTTATGAAAAAATGATCAATTTAAATTCAAATAGGCACAAAACATGTTCGGTCAAAAACCAATAAAGGGAGGACTAATAAAAAATATGGGTCTCTATTTCTTATTCATATTTATATATATTTTAGGAAAACATTAGGGTGATGATTCAAATGAAACAATGTTCTTAGGGTCTATCATGTAGTTCTAAAAATCATAATATTAGGATCATAGGGTTCAAAAAACCTTCGAAAAACATAAAGAATCTTCTTACTACTATCATTGTAATAACAACACATTGACACAATATATTTTTGTTATATGAGACACCTTTACTGTTATGTTATGATAATATGGGGAATAGGTACTTAGATGTAGATAGTTGAAGGAAAAACTACTTTCATTCAAGGAGGAAAAGTTATGAGATCATCAAAAAGATGGATTTTCTCTTCCATACATTAAAAAAAGACCATAGAAATATTCTTTTAATTGTTGTAGGAACCATTTATCCTCATCAAGATTTTTTTAATGCCTAATTATCTTAGTCATATTGGCATCCTTAGTAAGATAGATGTCTTCTGTTGTGGCTACATTGACAGTCTTTACCTTCACACAAGCCACTTATAGTGAATGGTGAGTTTTAAAAATCTCCATATTATAGTATCAATATACTGTTTCATATATAATATTTGAAGGTATTTTTCATAAATATAATCCTTTTAATTCTCAATTTTTATAAATAATTGAGATTTTCAATGGATTTTATAGTTCATAGATCATCATTTTTGGTATTAGTTATTCATTAATGAAAAGATGTTGTTACTTATGTTCTTGTTTCCACTAGAGAATAATTTCTATCATATTATAGTGGATCACATATTATTCACATTCACCATAACCCAACATAATGAGCACACAATAGAGACAATGAAGTTTTTAGGGTATATCCAACATTTTTATCATTGAAAATTAATTTCATATATATTTATATATGAAATGGGGACATAGATGAAGTGAATCTTGAGCCCCCAAAGTTTGCTGAAGATGCGGCCTCTAGAGTAGAGGTAAACTCCATTATTAACTCACTTATGTAAGTATCTTGAATTTTTGTTTCTGGAGTAATGTCACCCCTTACATGTACCATTGGATGGATTAGGGAAGAGGATTCCCCTTATGGTTCGACAATGAATAAGATGGATCTAAATGATGAATGAAATTACTCTTCAATATTAGAAGACAAAAAAGATAAAGGTAAAAAAGAGATCAATGTGGTTGATAACACCAACTCATTGATTGATCAGCTGCTTGGATTCATTCCTATATAACATCTCTGACCTCAGAAGTTTTAACTGAGATCTCTTAATGAGGATCATATTCATGATTTTTCTTGGGATGAGATTTATAATACTCATGAAAATCTCCCACTTTGGATCATTGATCTATTATTCCTACCAAAATATTTTTAGGAGGGAATTTAGATCCCTTGTCTTGGATTATTATGTTGACTATTTCTACAAAAATATATAATTATGTCAATACTTCAACATAACATATCAATCTTATAATTTTAGCTGTTAGTGAAGGCACACAAATGGGAAACCAAACACAAACCGAATTTCTTATCAAAATCCCGAAACTCTTCTTGAGAGGAAAGGGAGTCAATGTGTTGAAAATAGTCATCAAATTCCATTATTTCATTATATAATACCATCTACCACAAAGCTATCCACTAGTTGGTATATCCAAAATTCTTTCCTCTAGAATCAAAATGGCTCCATCATTAACAATTTCATCCACATTCCTCAAAGGCACAACCTTTTCTGGCCTTACTGAAACAGTTTTTTCATGTTTACCTTTATTAAACATCTTAAAACTCTTTTGGGAATAGTTTGAAATATTTATAGGAAAAATTGATTTTGTCTCTAGATATTTAAGTATATGTAAAAAATATGACATATATTAACAAGAAAATGCAATTGATTTATACAAAACACATTATTATGCACATTCGAAATTACTAGGATTCTCTTCCATATCTCTCTTCAATTGTAGTAATAGATGTAACCTTAGGACACTACAATCCTAATATTAAAATGACATTATCACCAATAGGAATCAACATCTCATTAGCAGAATCCACTTCAGTTATTCGAGGACAAGCTCTAATATTATTAAGATAAGTGTAGGGATAATATTCTAAAATCCAAAAGCAATATAAAATACCTATTATAGTAAAATTTAGAATAATTGATATTCCGAAAACATACAA
Source organism: Viscum album (assembly GCA_963277665.1). Taxonomy (NCBI): domain Eukaryota; kingdom Viridiplantae; phylum Streptophyta; class Magnoliopsida; order Santalales; family Viscaceae; genus Viscum; species Viscum album. Next base: position 1,544,877,518 of record OY728157.1, on the reverse strand, counting down.
GGATGTGGGTTGTTTTGGGAAATTTTCTTTATCATCATCCATTATATTTTCTCAAAATTCAAATGACTAGCACATTATCCCATAAATTCCAATATTGAAGGAGGAAATAAATATTATTTCACCACTATCTTCTCCTAAATGTGTCTTTATCCTTAGGAAAACTCCCTTGAATCATGGGTGGATACAATATCCGTTATTGGGTTTCTATTGTCCCATATTTTTTTGTAAATCCACCCCTAGTGGATCTTCCACTTCCATTTATAAATTTGTGTCATGTATTTAAATAGAAACAAATGTTTCTCAAAAAAATATGAAATGATTGTTGAAGGGAAATGGGAGGAGAATAGATTCATACCACATAAAAATAGATAAAACAATCCCATACATTCATTTATTTATTAGACACCCAATTAGTATCAGACTAATTTATCATAACTTTTAGTAAATTCTTGGACAAAATATAGTAATTACTTGAATAAAAAAGTATATCTTGTTCATAAAGGTACTTATCCACTTTAGTTGGATTAATATTATAGTATCTGATTAATGAGGCTTTAATTTCTCCATGTTATTGGAATTGTATAATATCATGTTTAAATACCCAATATTCCACAACACTATAGTTCATATCATGAAAGAAATAAACAACCCTGGGTTGCAAGTAATTGGATGCTTCCTTTTCCTACTATGAAGAAGACCTGATATCACATGATTTTACTTTTATTTCTGGCCACCCCATAACAATATGAGGTTGAGTAGTTAGAGACTATGTTTCCACTCTATGTTATATACAAGACCCCTATGCTTGACATCTATGGTCTCCTTAACTCTATATTATTTTATTGATCTTCTATTAAATCATTTATAATATTTCACAGACTTTTATTTATCATCCCAGGATTATACCTTTTTACCAAAACATTTATACCCAAAAGTTATAATATATACAAATTGTGGAATTTTTTTAACACCCCAAGAGGCTATTAAGAACACCTAGCACCATCATAGACATAAGATAACCCAATGCATTTACTTGATGAAGGTAACTTGATTACTTCTGGAAATGCCTCAAAAACCATGGCAAATAAATTCATTTAGGCCACCATTGGGTGATTCAAAAATAGTATATGAATGGTATGAAAAATAGATGGTTATTTTAGTTATTTAAATGATTTTGAATTTTGTTTGGTTTGTTGGATTCAAAAATGAACTCACAATTAATATAGGTTTCCACCACACTGTCTCTAATTGATATCTTGTACAACATAAAATAATCATCACTAAGACCATTGTAGGTAAATTTTCCAGTCGATGGATCCTCATATTGGAAGAAATTTAGTTTTCTTAATTATTCAATATACATTAGGGAAATATGTTGTATACTATAAATAGCTTGGTTGAATGGTCAGAAATGAGCTCTAGGAACCCAAAATTTTGTCAACATAGTTGAAGAAATGATTTCTATTAAAATTAATCCCTAAATCACATGAAATGAACATACAAATTTGAAGGGTGTTTTTCCCATATTAAAGTTCAATAAAAACGGGTGGATTTATGCCATGATAGTGGCTTCCAACCCCACATTCTTTTCTTTAGCCAACCTTCCTACCATGTCAAATATTCACAACCTCACAGCACCATTTTATTTCTGTATGACATCTAATAGATACTAATTCACACTTACAGAAACCTTACCAGTAGTTTTTTGGAGAGTTTATTATACTTGACTATGTATTCCCTCCAATCATACCCATTATTCAGTATTTTAGGAGAAAAAATTCTAGGGAAAACCTCCTTTTCCAATGAGTGAAATTTATTTGGACACTGAAAACTAGGACATTCTCCTTTCATATAAAATAAAACTACAATCCATGTATCAGAATGGATATATATATTTTGTGAGGGCATTCCTTTATAACATATCATACGACCATTAGAAACTCACAATCCAAAATAGGAATTCATTCAATACTATACCACATCTCTTTCGATGGAATGAACTCATCATTTATCTATCCATGGATGTGTTCTCTTGAGATCTTGAAGAATCCTTATAAAATATTTCCAACATATAATTTTTTTGAGGGATAATATTTGTTTATAGACTCCATCAGCTATGATTTTTGGTAATGATATTTTGATTCTTGTACACATATTTCATGGTCACTTAGACAACCTCATACATGCTAAAATCCCTTAGGTTATATTCAAAATCACTATAAGTATTCTAGACCTTGTATTTTTACCTTCAATTTTGTTTTTCACCTAGTCCAATGTAGAATTCACACCATTAATTGTATACTTTTTATTGAACTACCTGGGAATCATGAACGTCAGATGACAGCAGTGTGGTTATATTAAATTATGCGATTATTCAGATCCGAAGTCAAATATTATGATGAATGACACATGTAGAGGGTATTGTTCCCACACTGATAAATTCACCCATTGATGAGGTGTTGTGAGATACAAAATTAACATAATAATGTATCTAATAAAGAGGATAATAATGTTTCAGCTTCTGAATGAGTACATATTTCTAAATTCTATTTCTATAAATTGCAGAAGTTCACTTGTAGGATATTTATATCAGTAATTCATGAAATGAATAGTTTTTTTGGAGAGTAGAGTCACACACTTCGTAATAATCTATCATGATGACGTAAAATATTTTCATTATGTGTGCACTAAATTATTTATTAGAGACTCAAAAAATTCATGGAATATCGTGGAAGTATATAAAAATATGCTAATATTTTCATTAAATCCATTGTTTTAGTATATGAGATTATAATAAAATTAATCAATTGATGAACCTCAAGCAGGTCACTTTTCCCATGTGACCTACGCTTCTCAATTTTCCCATGTGACCTAATGTATTTCAATTTTCCCAAGTGACCTCATGGTAGTCACCTATAAACATGTGGCCTATTTCCTATCACTTTGGCCGTGTGACCTCACTTATATCATTTCACCCAGATGACCTCAGTCTAATCAGTTCACCTAGGTCACCATATAGAGGCACCACACTCATGTCACATTGTGAAAGATGCTCATGTAAGTGAAGGCATGCCAGGAATATGCAATGAGAACATGTAAAAAACTATTTGAATGAATTTAACAATGATATAATATATGAATATAAATATTGTGAGAGAAGGTGGACCTATGGGTATGTTACATTATTTATGTTTTTGTGGGTACCTACACGGTTGACCTATGTGACCAACTTGCACGCTCTACCTACACGTTCAACTTGTGGAGTCTATCTTCTTATCTATCCTAAGATTTATATAGAACCCATAATGTTTTCTGAACATGTGAATTAATATATATATATATATATATGAAAATGTTGATTCCAATTAATGAATTGTATACCAATTTCAATGTTTCTCTCTACCTTAGGATCAGATCCACTTCGTCCACTCAAATCCAATCCATAGGGGGGTAATTTTTTAAAACATTATTTTTAACTAGAGGATGAAATGATTTAAGGGAAAAATATACTATCTATAAGGTGGATATAAAGACCTATGATTATAATATTTAGATATTACATTATTTTAGATGAATATTGAGTACATTAAAAATAACACTTGCTTTAGGGCTGTAATTGTTTAGTGTCTTCGTAAATGTGGAAACAAAATTTTCAATCATGATGAAATATCATTAACAAATCCAATAAAGATATGCACCTTTATTATTTCTACCTAAAAATATTCTTTATATCCTAGGGAAATTGATCATTAGAACATGGTGATCTCCGATGCTCTGTAAAGGTAAATAAAGTAAATGCCTAAGTATAATATGAAAAAATGGTATGGAACATGAGCATAAAATTTTAGGATCATACCCTTCATACTAGTGATCATAATAAATATCAATTGTTCATAAGACATGGATTATAAGGTAATTTATAGTATAAGTCATGAAATCATAACATTTGAATAAGGATTGGAATTTATGGTATGCATATTGGTTTATAATGTTGTGAATGTGTATAAATAGAAACACGATTACACATTAAGTTAACCACAATAAATACGGGCCATAAATAAACTTATGGATATGAATCTTGGTTTATGCATAACATTGTGAATGTCTAATTAGGTCCACACATAACATTATAGACATGAAACCAGTACATGCAAAACATTGTGACAATTTAATCAGGTTCACACATAACATTGTGAACATGTAATAAAGTTCACAGATAATCTAATGGATATGAATCTAGGTCCATACATATTATTGTGAACACATAATAGAGTTCACTCATAACATTTTTAACATGTAATTGGGATCATGCTTAAACTTATGGACATGAAACCGGGTCCAAGCATTGCATATTGAACATGTAATCAGATTCATGCATAACATTGTGAACATGAAATCAGGTTCATCTATTACATATATACTCAAAATTATTCAATTATTACCCAAATAGTTTATGGGATATATAGGTCCCACCCATCTCATAATAACATATTTCATATATGTTCCTCAAAATAAAACATTAATCATTTCAGGGCCCAAAAATGGAAGAAGTTTTTATAAATATCAAATAAAAACCCATGAAATGAAATAGGTATCATTAGCATTTCATTAAATCATAAACTATGAAAATAGATAGGTTTCGTAATCACATTATAAAATTATAACCCATGAGAAGAAGAAGGTTTCAAAAGAAAATACTTATGGAATATAAATGGTTTCCATAAAAATCATTACATGAATGAATAAAACATTTGAAAAATGAATATGAATAGAACCACTAGATAATTTCCTAAAACCAAATGAGTAACTTCAATGGATTTTAACTTATATTGGAAACAATTCTGAAAGATATTTTAGAAACATTTAATGGGAAAAATATATTTTCTTCTTGAAAAGATAATTTTTAAAAAATAAAAACATTAGAAGACCATTAACATGAAAATAAACTTGAATACATATAATGAATTCTTTCAAATTATTTTTGAAACCTATTTCATTGAAAACATATAAATATTTCTTGAAAATGTTTAAAAAATTTAATAAATATAAAATATTCACAAAAATATTATTATTTGAAAATATATTTGAAATATTTTATGGGATTCTTTAAAAACAATAAAATATTTTTTAAATAATTTTCCCTTGAGAATCACCTTCAAGGTTAATTTGAAAACATTAATAAAAATAATTTTGAAAAAATGGTTTAATAAAAAAACATATTTTTGTCTGAAGGGAGAGATAGAATCCAATTTTCTTAAATTTTTATCATAATTACCATAAGTAAAAAAGAGTGTAAATGGTAATAATACATGTATATATCTTGAATTAATATAGGATAAAAAACACATGGGTTCTCTTGTGATATGGATCATAATATTTCATCAAATAAGAGTAATAATTAATAATTAAAAAATGGTGAGATTGTTTCCATAAAATATTATCACATGGTAACATGGGATCATAATATACACACAATAAAATGATATTACATGAAGCAAAAAAATTATGAAAAAATTGTATTCATGATATAACATGTAAAATGGATTTATATACACCTCTAAAACAAATTTAGGTTCATAACCAACCATTAGTCTCAAAGAAGGAAAATTTAGACAAAAATATTTCACCAATTTGGTAACTTTTAAAACATAACTCCATTAAATAAATATTATAAAATTTTTATAGAAAACCCCAAATATTTATTTATAATAATCAAATAATACATCCTTTGGAATTATACACACCACACTAAAGTAATGGGTGGTGAATAAAGCATGTATCTCAAAAAAAAGAGAAAGTGAGATGAAATCCACATACCTTGTGTCTTGACACTCTTCATACTCATACAAGATTCATGTATAACAAATGAATGTTTGTTATACATGTTTTTATATGAATATTATCATATATAATTCCATATGTGGTTATATTAAGACCTTATATTAACCTCTTGTTAACAATCTTATGTTAAGGTTTCACTTAAGGTAATGATCCATTTGTCCTTCACATGTGTCTTAATTTGATATAACATTTGTCCTTATAGTTATATCACAATTTATATAATATAAAAAATTATATAAATATCATGTATATATAAAATCTTTGGATTATAATATTCTAAATAATATGAATGTATGAAATGGAAAACACTGTTCACAGAGAAGGTATGTTGTACGTACACATGAACATTATTTCTGTTTTTATTAGTGTATTGAAAGAAAGAAATAAAATGATAGATAAGTATATATATATATATGTATATATATCGTTTTTGATGTTGAATTTTTATATCATATATATAATATAAGATCACTAATATCATATCTAATAACTTCTATGTAGTGTGTGAATGAATCACAATTCTTTTAGGGGATGGTAGTCCAAATTTAAACATATAAACTTATCATATATATAAGAAATTTAAAGATAAAATGTATTTTTTTTATAATTAATAAATAAGAGTAAATATAAAATAAATATAAATATATTTTCCACTATATTTTCCACCATTGGATACAGAAAAGGAAAAATGAACAATCATCATTTAGTGTTGTTGTAGTTTGTCAGACACATAAACATTACATTCATTACCCATTAGACGGGTGTGTGTGTAAGTGTAGATAAAACCCTTAGTATAACGACATCCTAGTATATTTAATATACTAGTATATTTATACAATCATTTATTAAATATAGTATAGGGTATGGGGAAATAAAAGAAAATTAAGGAACTTGAGAGAAGACCATACCTCTTAATCAAGTAACTCCTTTTAGTTTGTGAAAAAAATCATCGTTGGTTTGATTTCATTAAAAGGGGATGCAAATAGAAGAATAGTATATATGTTGGTTAGTTTATTGGGAATATATTACATTAAACTAATTGTTTAATAATTATTGATGAAGATGGAGATATGGTGGTATTTTATAAGAAAGGGAAAGGACACGCATTAGATTTTTTAAAACAAGTTTCATATATCAAAAAATTTACCCATGTGGAATATCAACCAATATGTCTAAGAATTTAAGTGGAATTTTATTTTTTGATACCATGGGTTGATTTATTTTGGATTGATGTAAGTAAAGAATATCGGTCTAAGTAGGCAGTCATTTTTGAATCCTGGTATAATTTTTTCTCAATGTGTAAGAGGCTGGACCATTTGTCAAAGGTATGAAAGCATAAAATGGGGTGACTAAATTCACCCTCCATGGAAAATAATTTCATAAATTCATCCTCTAATGATGTTTCTTTGTAATAATTTTGAATATTTTTTCATGTTCTTGAAGGTGAAGACATGGTTCAGAATCGTGACCCCTATCCTGATTCAGTGTTCTGGAATTCTATTGACAAGCCAATGAAAAAACCTTTATAGGTTACAATGGATAACCTTTGGTTCTCTGATGTATATTGATGATTAAATCCAAACATAATAATTATTATACCTTACAAGGATTGTTACAATATTGGTAACTATGTGTCTCCATATGACTCAGATCCCATTATGCAAAAGGTCTCTTCTCCCAGTAATCTAAGAGAAGTGATTAATGTTGTGTGAAATACTTCTTTTCTTCATATGAATGGTTATATAGACAACATGAAGAGGTAGGAACATGCCTTGTATCAGTGGTTTGGTGATGGACATGGGTAGGATATGGTGTCCGTTTTGTCCCTATTTTATTGTGTATGGAATGAGAAGAGTGTTTATGTTTGGCAGATAGAGTGTGAGAAACAGGTGAGTCCTTAGAATTGGTGGAATGAATGGGGTGATTGTGGTGTGAATGAGTAGAATAATGCGCAGGTGATGACTTTGATTACCTATGATGGTATTAAGAAGAATGGTTGTTGTGGGAAGGAGTTATGTTAGTTATATGGGACTTCTTAGGTTTCTTGTAATGGACATGAGTTGGGTTAGGTGCAAGTCTTGCCATTATCGCAGACATCATTTGTTGGGAGTGAGGTGAAGGTCTTATCTTCGACTAATGGTATTGGATTTGTGAGGTGTACTAGGAAGGTGCAGGAAGAGGCATAGTTAATGACTATGATTATTTTTGGTGGGACTATGTAGAATGATGTCTAGGCTCTCCCCTTAATCCAGACTGCATGTGATCAGTATGAGGAAAACCACCAAACTAGGTCATTAATTCCGGGCATGATAAAAGACAAGTGGACCAGACTGACTGTTAGGGGAATGATGGGAGGGTGATTTGTTTTGAAAAGGTGGATGCTGATAATGAGGAAAGGGAGGATCAGGTTATGAAATTGGGTTTGATTGGGTATGAAGGGATCTCTTCAGGTTACTCTCATGGTGTAGCCCTGGGGGAGATGGCCCTGGAGGATACCAATGTGCAGCCACAATGGCTTTATCCATCCAAGTGTCCAAGGTAATGGGGATCCTATAAATGAAGTATAGAAAGTAAATATATATAGGAAGGATGGTTGGATGCAGCTGATGAGGACATCATAGATAGTGGCAGCAAAACTATGGATTTGGGGGTGGCTAGTGATGAAATTTTACATTGGAAGAAGAATGTGCATGAGAGTTTCATCTCTGCTTTCCCAAATAAGGGTCCAAGGATTGCTCAATTCTCCCAAAGCCCATGTCTATCAGGGCGTCCAATAAGGCCTCAAAAATTATTTTTGATGATACCAGGAGAGGGAGATCTGACAAGCTTCATTCCTAATGTCCTGATACCCTAGAGTAACAAAAACCCAGGAATACGTACTTGGCACACTTCAAGTAGTATGAATCTGAATGAGAGTTGGCGGATGACAATGGAACTTCTTGATTTTGTGCTGATGGTTACACATATGACATATATTCTTGTTTGGGTATGGGTTTTCTTGTTTTGACTCTGTTTCCTGTAGTTTTATCTTCTTAATAAATTTGGGGGTGCCAGGAATGCTTTGTCACGCCCCTTCATCGTTAAACTGTAAAATTTCAAAAAATGCATATAAAATTGTGTCTCTATTAAAATGCGGTAAAATTATATTTTTAAAAATATATTTTTAAGCATAAAATTGGGTTTTTTCATATGTTATATATATCATATCTTTTTTATGATTATCGATAATATTTGTTTGAGTATATGAAATATATTTAAATTAATATCTTTCACTATTTTTAATTAATTTAACATACTAATATAAATTTGTTTTTTTCACATAAAAATATTTTTTATAAAACCAGTCCCTTTATATTTATTTTATTTCTCTATACTATTATTATTTATAGGTAACCAATGAATTAAAAGTTATATACTCTTATGTTAGTTAATACTATAATATTAAATTTAGGGGGCATATTATTTATAATTAAATATTAATATTTTAATAATGATTTTTTTTATAACACTAGGTCTTTCCTGTAAGGCCAACAAATGAGGAAAGTCAGTTATGTGTGTAACATAAGCTAACCATGGTGTTATATATATAGAAATCTAAAATTTATGTTGATTGTAGGGCATGATTACCTTTTTTTGTGTATAATGTATTATAGAAATAGTTCTTTAATATAAAATAAACTATTTTTTAGTGTTATATTAAATGAAAAATATCAAAAATATTAAGTTAATTAAAATAAATATAATATACAAAATCTCAAGGTGTTTCAGAGGTGTTAAATGAAGTAAACGTGAATAAAAAAATTCTATACATTAATCCATGTGAATTTCATACAAGTACAACTTTCACAATCCAATATCGGCAGCCAACCCATTGTGTAGGCCACACCTATGCGAGCACCCTGTGAAAATAGTCTCCTTCACATATGGTCCTATGATTTCCTATAAAAATCTACCTTGAGATCTTTATTTTTCATGTCTATAATACAATTTGAATGTTTGAATCTCTTGATTCCCTATTCCATCACCCAAATACACAAATCCCTAAAATTAGTTTTCCAAGACTCAAAATAAGAGGGAGTTAAAAATATTATAGAGATTGGGGTTCTTACATGAGTTAAAATGCCATATAATTACCTGAGGATCTATATCCCACAAGCCTCATATATATATATATATGGTGAAGGCTTCTTCATAAGGTTTGGACTTCCATGATTCCCTTTCTAGAGCGCCTCAAGAGACCCTTGAATGTCCGAGCCAAGGGTCACCCATGTTTAGTTTCATAAGATTATCTGAATCCATGTTCTTTCAAGTAATAAATTAATAAGGCACTTAAAATTCACACAATAATCACCTTGGTGAAGAAAAATATATCTTGTGCCTGTATCATCTTGGTGAAGTAGACACACCGTTAACCCAGGTATCACCAATGAAAAGAATAAGTAAGATTTCCCATGTATCACCTAGGAGAATCACCCTTCATGCCAACTTTTTTACATCTCCAATGACTAGGAACCCCTTTATCCTATTACCTCTTATAAGGGGAAAAAAATCTAAGACCACAACCAAAGCATCTAGACATGTATGATCAATTCCAATGGCACACCAACATTCCCACTTAATCATAAATTTCCTTGGAAATAGAATTCATAAATTTATCCTCTATGGTAGGTGAGGTTTTACAAATTTCCACAATCTTATATTTTCATTGTAATGAGGATCCCAACATTAGGGATGTTGCAGAACGAATTCTTAGGTCATAAAGAGAAATATGTTTCTTTAAATGTGAAGAATATTGTGTTACAAGATCCAATATTCACTTTTCATGATACACTCACCATATCTCTTACCTATCAGAAGAGAACTAATCTAGGAATACCTTGGGGATTAAACACCTAGTATTTCATATAAGACATCCCAAAACCTTACATACCCTTACCCATGTCTACTTTTGGATGAATGAGGTTGTGTTTTTTTAGATGTTAAACCTCATTTTAATTCTGACACCATGAATGACTGATGTGGGAATTGATATTAGTGGTGATCACATCAACAACATGTTCAAATTTCCACCACTTTGGAGTCCTACTTAGTATAATCCTAAAACCATATTATCACCCATTTAAGGGACCATATTCACTATGATAAAAATATTCACACTGATAAATTATTAATTAAGTAAATAGTTTAGAAACCCCTGTAGGTGTAAAACCTATCCTTTTGGAATGACAAATGATTTGATTCCAATTTCTTGCGGGTATGTATGATGTATCCCAGAGGTTCAAATCCAAGACCCAAAAATAAATCTAATGTTATATAGGATATATTCATAGTAGGGACATATCCAACTTGAAGGACCATATTAACTATTTGTCCTTCCATAACCATATTTATTTGGATATATACCTAGTACGATAATAACCCTTACCAGGAGGGTCTATCCCTTAGAGGAATCTCAGGTTGTTTCAGCATAACTGCCACACCATCATTTTCTATAAATATTTCACCTAGAAAATATTTTTTATGATTCTAAACATCATGGTATAGTACTTGGAACATAACCTTAATATTTCTTATGTGTCCCATTAAGTATAACCAAACTACTTGGGTTTAAGTTACTCTTGAAATTATATATAGGAAGCCCTTATCATGGGACCAATCCCAATATTGAAATAGACCTTGCCTATAAATCGAGAAATAAATTCCAGAGTTTCTAAATTTTGGGTTTTAAAACTAGTATCAAAAATGAGTAATCATGACTAAGATTGAGAATCTCTAATACATATAGCTAGTTAAAATGATAGAAACCTCATATACATATATATGGTTTCTCATCAACTCCTTTCTATAACTAATTGTTAATACATAGGGGTGAACTCTTCCCTATTTTGAATTTAAAAGGGATTTATGAATATTTAATTGTTTTATAAGATATTATTATATTTGTAAATAATTCCCCCTAAAATGGTGTGATTATCCTTAACTCTCATTCTCTCAACTAACTATATTTCTTAATCATCATTGCATGATTACACTGATGATAGAATTTCTATGGAATGTTGGACCATGAGCTACCATGGATATAATTTTTATAGTGTTACCTAAATTTTTTAAATACATATAACATAATAAGAATGTATGAATATTATATATTTGAATCCCCTTTTTTTGATGGGGTGTTTAAAATAAAATTAAAATACTAGTTCTCAAAGAGGAATTATTAATAATTTATGAAAAATATATTTTATCAAATTATTTAAAAATAAATGAAATATTAAAAAAGAAAATGAAAAATAATATAATTTCTAAAATTTAATCATGTATTAATTTTTGTGAGATTTTTTCCCATATAAACAAAATTATAACCCTTAATGAGTGGGAATGGTGTTACCATAGTTAATGGTAAGACATGTTTTACAAGGGTTTATCTAAAACGATAATGGTTAGAATGACATAAAAAATATCCAAATAAATCTCCAAATATCTATAAATTGTAAATATTTCAACCATATATCATATATGGTATGGAAATTGTCCATTTTTTATCCATTTTTCTATGAATGTGATGTGAACTTATTTTAAAACACTAAAAATTTATTAGTGTTCCAATCACCCAAATTTTAAAAGGGAAACTCCCACCCTATGTTATTTAGACAAATTATACCATTTATCTCAATGAAAACCTTTAATAATTTCTTAGAAATAACATTATACATGTTATGGTGGTGTTGGAATTCCAATAATACCAACCCCCATGTCCTTAATAAGAGTTCAAATGGGGGTTTTTCTAAGAGATGGCAATTATCTTCACAGAACTATTTTTTTACTTTTTGTTTACCACCATCATTTATGTCATAATAATTACAATATAAAAACACTAATATATACCATATACACATATGTAATTTTTTATATAATAACCTATAAATTTAACCTCTTCTATCAAATGTAAAATAAAATCATAGATCATTTTTTTGATGAACTAGCTCTTCACAAAATGATGAAATTATTTTTCCTTCCCAACCTCTTACAGTTGGATATAATGAGGGATTTAAAGTATATAAATTAATTTTAACAATAAATGTACTTCTAAAATAATAATATCACATGTACCTTATTATATTTCAATCTATTTAAAAATGATGATGTTGCTCATGCATACGGGTGGACTACAACGTCTAAGATAAGATGGGTTTGGTTTTTTTATTTATTCATTAAAAGGAAGATAATAAGGATATATTTAAATAATTAATATTAAATATACAGTATAATAATAATTTTCTAAATTTTAATTAATAATTTCTATTATTTCATTCCATCCATTGAAAAATGAAAACATCAATCATGTAAACATAAAACCTTCCGTCCCCATGAATGGTGTAATTCATTTTTTAATCTATACTATTATGGATAAAACTAAATATAATATATATATATTATATTATATTTTTATTACTATAAAAATTATTACTGTTACGCATCAATGATCAATGTATAGGGTCCAAAACTATTGAACTAAAAAGTACAAGAAAATAAGTATTTATCACCTCGAAAATAGATTTTAATAAAAAAACAATCAAAAAATGTGTGATAAGACAATATATTAAAATCATATGTGTTATGATATACTAGAAAGCTCAGAAATAGGAAAAAATCGTATTCCCTGAAAATTTTATTAAAAAATAATAATGTCTACAATAGTGGAGAAACTGGAGGGGCCAACAAAACTGCTTGTACACATCACTACATGCATCTGTAGACACAAAATCACAAAATAAAGTTAGTGTGATAATGGAACAAAAAGAACTAACCTCCTCAATGGAATGTTTAGATAGAGAATCAGAAACCTGATTCGCATCCCTATAAACAAGAGTGACAACCAAACAGAACTGCTCCACAAGCTTGAGAGAATCATCTAAATCTGAAGGCATTCTCCATCGAACATTCCTTGATCGGTTTTGAAGAATTTCAACTGCCAATGTAGAGTCAGATTCCATCCATAAAACCATCTATCCATGAAAAGAATCATACCAGATACCCTTAATCATAGCCTATAACTCAGCCTCAATTTCAAAACTATTCCCAAGAAAATGATAGAAACAACCTTTAACAAAACCTCTATATGTACGGAAGACGCCACCACAGCCCGAAGGTCCTAAAACACCCGAGGCTGCCCCATCAACATTAATTTTCAAACACTGAGAAATCAGGGTTATCCACCAAATATACTTCATCACACAAGGTTTTTTACATCTAACCGAAATCACAAAAGACCTCAAGATCACCAGATCAGAAACATCATTCAGGATAACACCAATGCCATCCTGAGTAGTCTTCATAACACCAATATGATGCTTCAGAATGCCAACAGAAGTAGAGAAAATTTTGTTCTCGAAATAAAGAGAATTCCTAGCTTTCCAAATAAAAGAGACAAGCACTAAAACAACAGAGAGAAGAAAAGGATTCACCTAAGTATTGTAATCAACCTGACACACAGATGCCATAAGCTGGCCAAAACCATCCACGTAAAATTGAGATCCAAAAATTCCTTGCAAATATCTCCATAGTCAAGATGAAAATTTACAAGAGATGAATAAATGATCAACAATTTCATCTGAAGCGAGACAATGGAGGAATAAAAGTGAATGAGAAAAGACAGCCTTCTGCAGATTCCATTGCAAAGGAGGCCTGCACTTCCAAATCCTCCATATGAAAAAATAATGGGCTGATGGAATAAAGGCAGTGTGAAACATCAATAACCAAGAAGGGACCAACAACGGAGTAGCACACATAGATCTATAATCCTTCTTAGTGCTAAAGGAGACAAGAACATTAGGAAACCAAATCATAGTATCCGTAGTAGAGTAATGATAACAGTCCAATTCAATCTTCAACGGACCTGGAAGAAGCTCTTGAGCATTGCCAGTATGTACAAATTTAGAAATAGAGAGATCCTTCAACAAAGGGGGAATTTCAAGGACATCAGTAGTAGTAGAAGATATCCAGAAAGTCAGCCAACAATTCAAGGTGTAATATCTACAAACCACCCATTTGGAGGAATGAGAAAGGATGAGATAAGCATGCTCGATAGAAGACCAAATCGAAGAAGGGACATAAATAGAATAACCATTTAAAATCTTGGACCCATGTTTATTGCACAAGAATTCTAAAGAGAAATCATTAGAACTCAAACAGGACCAGGTAAACTTCTTAATGAGAGATTCATTAAAAAGCTGAAGAACTTTGAGCCCCATACCTCCCATGTCAACATTCCTAATACAATCACTCCCAGAAACTGTAACGAGCATTCATTCATAAACAGAGCCAGACCAAATTACGAATCAATCTCTGCTATTATTTGAGAATATTTATAGGCCATCTGTAGAGAGAGAAGACATAGAAACACATAGAGGTAATCACAGAGATGACCGGACATACATGCCCTACCTATGACATAGATTTCTCTTTCTAGGTAGCCAACTGATTAAGAATTCTAAGATAAATATTTTCAAAGTAGTATCTTTTAACCTCACCCCAAAAAAGAGGAACCTCAAGATAATTGAAAGGTTGAGATCCCCTCTTAACCCAAAGCCTCCGAGCAATTCTTTTTTTCTTGGAAATGATCACCCCCTCCCAAAAAAACACATAGGATTTCCCCCAGCTGATTAAATGACTAGAGACCTCCTCATAATGCTCAAAAGTTACCATAATATATCGAATGGTGTCCCTATCATCCTTTCCAAACAATAGAATATCATCAGCATAAAAAAGATGTGACGGAGCAAAAATGCCACTTCCAAAACTCGTCTGTTGAATCAAACCATCATGCACAAGATATAAAATACAACAACTCAGAGAGTCCTCAATAAGAGAAAAGTGAATTCTATACAATGGATCACCTTGTCTCACTCCCCTTGAGCACCCAATGAATCATCTAGGAGAACCATTAAAAAGAACAGAGAGCATAGAGCTTTTAAGAATGCAGTTAATCAACCTAATACACCCATTAGAGAAACCATGAATTTTCAATATCAAAAAAATGAAACCCCACTTCATTCTATCACAATAAATCAAAATAACAACTTTAAGAGCCATATTAACATACCTCCCTCTCTTCCTCATAATATTGACACATTCAGAAGCCGTAAACAACCAGTTTTGAATGCTTCTTCTAGGAACAAACCTAAATGGATTGGTGGAGAAAAGATCTTTAGCAATGGCTCCCAATCTGTTAGCCAAAATTTTACTGGTAAATTTTGGAAGAGTATTCCCAATTTCCCTAGGCCTAAAATCAAAAATATCAAGAGCATTTATCTTTTTCGGAATAAAAGAAATAAAGCTGTAATTTCCACCAAAAGGTATGTAAACATGATAAAAGAAATATCTTACAGCATTAACAAACTTAGTATGAACAATATCCCAATAAGTCCTGATTTTTTTTTGAGAAACCATCTGTCCCTTCCAAACTATCATCATTCATTGAAATGAAATATTTTTAGGCTTCCTCCTCAGTGGGGATACTAGTGATAGTGTCATTCTGAGAGGCCTGAACTGTTGAAGGAATATTTCCATACATTTTAAGAGTATTATTAGTATCTGAATCATTGTATATATTTTCAAAGTATTTCGAAAAAGAACCAGAAATATCATTAGTAGAGCTAAAAAGTACTCCATCCACCATGAGGGAGTTCATGCCACTTTTCACCTTTTTATCTATGCAAGAAATGGAAGAATCTTGAGTTTCTATCACCAACTTTAACCACCTCACATTAAATTGGGTCTGATAGAGGTTTTTATTTAAGGTGATTAGCTCATTAAATTTTGAAATGGAAAGGAGCTCAACCCTAGTGATCACATCTTGAATCTCATTAAGTCTTTGACACTGTAGGGGATTAGCCTCTACACTTAACATCCTGATCAAGGCATGAGAAAGACTGTTTACTCCAAGCATTATGCTTAGCCTTCTCAGCCTTACGTTTCATAATAATAATGTAGAAATGACTTCCGATGAAATTAGTATCCCATTCTTCAATAAAAAGCTTCCTACAACCTAGGATAAATAACTAGGCATTATTAAACGTAAAAGGAAAGGTAAATGATCGTACCCTTTCAGAACACAAATCCACTAAGAGAGGATTGTGATTATAATGAACTCTTGGATGAGCGATACCAGATAAGGGAAAATTATGACTTCCCTCATCCATATGAAAAAATCACCTGTAAATTCTGCTAGCTTGAATCCCATTTATAGTTCATCTTCTCCATGTAAAATCAACTCCCAGGATTGGAACTTCAATCAAATTACATGTGTCAATGCAAGAAGAGTAATCATTAGCAGCAAGCCTGTTGAAACTATTCCATGTCTTATCCTAAGGCCTAAGAAATCCTGTTATGATATATTTTAATAAGGTTATGAAAGACATTTTTAATAAATTTATATTTACTATATAAGTGGTTTAAAAACATATTATGGAAGTTAGACATGATTTAATGGATTTTTGCCTCAAATTTTATTTATTAGAACCTAAGTTATGTTATGAACATATCTAATTTTATGAGGTATATATATATAACCATTTAGATTTTATATTATGAATTTATTTATTTTCATGAGATATAAAGTTTAATATCATTATGTTATTCCATGGTTCTTACGAACCATATGATACTAAACAGATAAGGCACTTATGTTTCAATCCAATTTTAATAAGGATTATTTATTATTGAATATCATATGCAGAAATAATTTGAACATTATCTGATAAATACATTTCAATTTTATTCAAATATTTTTACCTTTGAATAATACATATTCTATTATTATTTTCCTCATTTTATGTAGGCATTATGTCGATGTACTTTTGTTAAGGAAAACTTACTTTATTTATCTCTTTGATCGGGTGTCCTTTTCTTCCTTATGTATGTTTTATAAAATTTTATTAAATAATATTTTTAATTTTATGATATGTTATATTAATGAAAATTTTACCCATTAATGACTTTTTACCAAAAAAATTAAATGTATTCTTCTTGTCATTTTTTAAAGGAGGTACTTTTTATCTTTTTAGAAAAATGATAAAAGAAAGTTTCCTTTAAATTGTATAGATAAAAATTAATTTCCTTCCACCATGACCACTCAATGCCTTGAAGATTACTTTAAATTTTCTATATATTATTTTTAGTGAAAATAATTCCCATAATAGATGGGAAATTTTAATATTTTAAATATTAAATTTCAATGTGAAAAATTTAATTTCCTCATGAAATATTTCAGTAATTGTTTTAAAGGAATGTTTCTCAATGCTAATAACCTCTAATTTATGTTTTTTTACTAGATATATTATCCAATTATCCCATAGTTATTTTTTATATGGATGGTTTATTATGATAAAATATTTATGTTTTCTTTTCATGGGTTATAATGTGATAATTTGATGAATATTGTTTGTTCTTGTAGAACACATATGTATGGTTTTCAATATCTAATGGGTGGGTCTAAAATTATATATCCCCCAAATAAACTGCATAAAAAATTATATTTCAAGGGATAATCATTGGAAATAATTCAATATTATTCAACTTTTATTGTAAATAGATTAATTTGTTTGATCTTTTATGGGAAGCAAGTTTACTTTCTTGATTTAATATAGTAAAAAAGGCAACGTGATTAATCCACTATTGGAAACATGTGTTGATGCCTAATCTGTTATAATTTGATGGTCTTCATAGTAAACTTCGACATATGAAATGGTTTATATACCTATTTTGGTGCCAAAATATACTAATATTAACTTATTGTTCTTGATTTATTTATATTGATTACCAACTCTTATGATTCATGTATTTTGAAAGGATAATTATTTACTCTATGACTCATGTCTATGATCATTGACCGATTGGGTATGAAAATTTTCATTTATGGAAAGTATATCATAAAATTATTCATATATTTTTCTTTCATAAGATTATCAGTTAATATATCCCATGTTTACCCTTAATGTGCATCCGAGATCAACCATTTTTATGTTCCTTTCCCTGTGTTATGAAGAATGGTATTGTGTATGATATGACTAAGAAGTGTACTCGTTATAAAGAACATAATGAGAGATGATATAGTTCAATTAGGAAACCGTTTTATAGGTTTCTAGGCTTCCAATTATACTATAAATATATGTTTTTTGTGTAGATCGTAGTGTTATATAACATATATAACTAATAAGATGCAATATTAATGTAGGAAAATATTAGGTCGCTATACTATGTACTAACGGGATGTTAATGGATTAGAAGAAATATAAATTGAATATATAACCATATAAAAAATATATAGGGGGATAATGATATAGATAACAAATGATTCCCTCAAATATGGATTTTGAAATAAAAAATTTGAATTCTTATTGAGTTTGTAGGAAAAACTATTATGACATTTGTAACATTTGAATAAAAAACATAAAATCGATAATCATTAATTGATTCACAAATGCTTTAAATTTCATGAAATGTATGATAAAAAATAAATCCATTTGATTTATATAAACCACACAAATGACAAAAGTTTTATAATATAAATCATCTCTTAATGAAATAAAATTGAGATGAGAAAGCATTCACATTTCCCTTTGAGTCTCCTTTTTGAAATTGAGTCTAATGGAATTCGAAAAAGAACATATGTTATTGCATTATCCTTATAAATGTAGAAATATATATTTATAGATATATTTGGGAAGAATATAGCGACTGATAAAAAACATGATATGTATTTTTGGAATATTAGAATGAGTCCCCCTTTTTCAGAAAAACATGATGGCATTGTCACAAATATTATGTCATTGAGGGTCCTGAATTTAATTTTATAATTAATATTGCATATTAAATGGAAAATAAATGATAGAATCATCTATTACCCATCCCCGAATGAATGCATATAATGTTTTATTATTTTTTATTAATTTATAAATAAATGTTTACATCAAATACATTTTAATATCATTTTCATGGTTATTCAATTAATTGGACTTTAAGAATACCAAGATAATAATTAAATTAAACCATAAATTCAAGATTATGAATTTTGTTTCTTCTAAACACATCAGGAAACCTATTATATTTAAATATTATCATAATAAATATTTTATATTAATTGATTTTTACTTTTCTCGTATTTAAAAAAGTATTGTATCGACATTGTGTAAGACTTTTGGATAATTATCATAAAATATAAATTTAAAATTATTTTAATAACATAAATATAAATTATTATAAATAATTTTCTTTATCTAGGTTAATTCATAAAATATATTTACTATCATACTTATCATGAGAACATAAATATTTTATTTTATTTACATTTCTCACCATAATCAAGAACTTGGTAATAATTTTAAAAATTATATGGTTTTATAAATTTCAAATTCATAAATATATTCATAATTTATTTATTAGTATTTATATATACCTATTAAATTCAAGAATATACATGTACGTTCTGTCATGGCCCGTGTCATGGCTACCCCAAGCCCTTCTTCCATAGGCCAGGGGCTGGAAACTAGCACCAATGGTGGGATCATGATAAAAGGGGAAGACATTGCCATTAAAAACTAAATAAAAACAATAGAGTACACAACTGGATGTAAACACTATGTAAATATGTATACAAAAGAAAGTGTTGAAAGGAAAGGGGCCAGAAATACAAGCCAAACAGTAAAGTAAAAACAACTGAAAAGGTAGTACAACTGCAGAAAGGTAAAAAAGCAACCACTTAGTCGTTATCTGAGAATCCCACCTAAAGGGTGGGTACAGATGGCCTCCTCAGCACCCTAGGTCCATCCGTCCGCTCCATGTACGTCTTACTAAGTAGTCTACCTCTGGGTACCGTCCAGCTCTACATCTCTCTACCTCAGTCAGTGTTTTCCATTTTCTGCAACGAACACAACGAAGTGCGGGCAGAACCCATGAATGGGTGAGTATAACAATATTCAGTAGGGACCTCAAGACCCCAATGTTCTCCCATAATCCACGAAGGATAACCACATAAGGAAGATACAATCACGAAGTATCAACCAACCCTACTTAGGTATATGACCATACATATACCTAAGTTACCAATCACAGTTTGGCTCCAACTCTCAAGCCCAAGCACAACCCAGTCCACACAAGAAGTATGTTCAATCACATCGATGATAATTATTGAAAGAAAAGACTCAGCTCATAAAGGCATACATCATTCATATAGAGATAGAGATGATCAGATGTAGTCACTTATTCATCTATGCTATTGGACCCACAGAGCATACAAGACCAGCTAAGCTATCGAACCCACACAGAATACATCTTTTGTATAGAGATAGAGATGATCAAATGTAGTTACTGATTCATATATGCTATCAGACCCACACAGGATACAGGACCAGCTATGTTTTCAGACCCACCCAGGATATAGGACCAGCTACTCTGTCGGAGCCACATAGGATACAAGAAGAGAAGTCAGAACTGTCGAACCAACATAGGATTATGGTACAATAGTCTTTGTTGTCGAACCCACAGAGGATTCTGGTACAGTAGTCATCGTTTTCGAACTCACAAAGTATTCTGGTACAATAATCATTACTATCGAACCCACCTTGGATTCCTGTATAGTAGTCGTCGTAGCCGGCTCTTGGATTCCCGCACACAGCACGCTCAATTCCAGGAGGGTCTGCTCCTCAAGCCTTGTGTCGATACATCAACTATCATGATGTCCTGATTTTATGTATCCCAAAGTTCTGTCTCAACATAAAGAACCCAATGCGACAGACGGCACGTCAATCAGACGCCCAGTCTGAGAGATATTGTCATTTATGTTCTAGGGGCCCGGTTGGATTTACGCTCGATCCAAACCCGGAAATTTTCCAAAGATGTTCCAAACTCACTTACAGTATCGCAAAAGGTCTTCCTCGTCGTGAGGATTCCAGTGCCGCATATGGTGTGTCGATCGGACAAGTGGTCTAGGTGTTATTCACATTTAAGCACAAACAGGCCAGAGCCGTTATGCCCAGTGAGTTGGCAGGTCAGCCCGACCTGGTTTAGAAGTTCCAAACCGCCTGGGGGTCATCCCGACCGGTGGTTTTCCTGGCTCGATGGAGTGTGACCGAAACGCGAACCCAGTCTGGCGGGTCCGACCATGTTGGGAGGTCAGCCCGGCCAGGTGGGGCGCGACCGACCCGCAGAACCAGCCTGCATTGTGAGCCGGTTTTGTTCACCTAGCGGCACCTCCCCACATTTCTGCCTGGCTGTCCATAGTCAGTCGGTTCTCTCCAGTGCACGCGGGCCACACATCGGGCCACAGCTCTCATCCACGAGGCGCTAAGTGGTGTTGCGGCCCTTTAGCCCGGCCGGCAGGCTTCCCGCTAGTTCGCCCGCCGAGCGGCCTGAGGTTGCAGGTCGCGGTCTTCTCCACAGTGCGGCACCAAGCTGGCTCTGTGGTCCTCCAGCCTGGCCGACAAGTGGTCGACCGGTTCAATTTGTTCGAGCGGCCTATGGATGCAAGCCGCAGTATCCTCCATGCGGTTGGCGAGACGGCGCTGGTCCTCCACCGTCGCGTCCTAGCCAAGACGCAACCTTTTATCGTCGCCACATCAAGGTGGAGGCCTCTTTCTCTAGCATAGTGTGATGGCACCATGCCCTTAAGGCTCTGCATCCATTGTTAACATAATCAAGAATCAACGGAGGGTCGTCGGGCCATGTTTGATGGACCCGCTCCCATCACGTTAGGTGTTAACAAAATTGTCCATCGTCAATCCAAATATAATCTCCAATGTATGAGGGTATAATTAAAATGTATAAATAAATAGCCCAAATTCCTCCCTACCTCGTATTTGACGTTGCACATTGACGAGACGCAGAAGACATGTGTCGTGGAAGTCGGGCGTCACAGATGACAGGCGTCGCAGAAGACAGACATCATTCCTTCAATGCCAGAGGGAGTAGAGTTCGGTGAAGTTTTATTGAGATGACACCCTCAGTGTATTTCATTGGCAGAAGTGCTTCCCTTCCTTGACTGGGTCAAAGAAGGTTGAAGATGCTGCTCCACGTTCTTCGGAAACGAGGAATGTTCTTCATCGAGAGGATGGTGTTCATCGTGTTCTTCATGGGAAGAAGTCTATCCCCATTCTCCAAGTCTCCACCAAAACAATATATGCCAACCCAAAATAATATCATGTCGATTATTTTATCCTTGACATGAATATCAAAAAAAATTAAATTAGATGAGCGAGTTAATTTATTTCTAATTAATTGAGAGAGTGTTGGCATCTTTATGAGGGAGGGTGAAAGGTGGAGGTTTTAAATTAATAGGGGAGAGGTGGAGAGGTTAATAGTTAAAGGGGGGTTTCAAGGGGAGTTGAACAGTTTAGAAGCGACTGGGCCCCACCACATAATATCCTCCCAAGTGAGGTTCGGTGGGGGTGTGCCCCACCACCAACCTCCCTTTGGAGGTTTTAACTACCATCCAAATAAAATTGTGCAACACAGAATTTTATTTATATTTTACTTAGAAACCCCAAGAATAACTTCCGCTCTCGACCAAACACAACTACAGTAACGGTCCCCTTAGGAGAATACCAGCACAGCGAGTTCATCGTTGTCTTCAGATTTCAATTCCAAGCACCAGTTCAAAAGATAGAAAATCATCCTCGTATGTCTACTGAATGTACCCAAACAAAACATCAGAAAAATATTACCGGAACACTGGGCCTCAGAATCAGGTGCCATCAGAAACTGCAGACTCATAAAATTCTCGTGTATCTATGAAAAAAATTTCCATGAAATTTCTAGGTCCTTACATTCTTTCCACCTCGGGGCTGTACATACCCATAAGCTACAACATATACTAAGGGAACAAATGGGGGTACTGAGCACGCATATGAGGCTCCTGCTCCCATGTGAGCTCCTAGAGGTTCTCGTGCTACTAGAAAATTCACACCAAAGGAATCGTCCATCCATGTAGGACCCGCTTCTATTGATACTCGATCTCTACTAGTACCTCCGTGAATGCCACACTATCATCGATGTATAACTCCCTATGGTCGATGATGTGAGATGGGTTATGCACGTTTCTTATCAGAAGAGATACATGGAAGACTTCATGCACCCAATGCAACTAAGGTGAAAGGGCCATACGATAATCCAAATCTCCTACTCGGATAAGGAAATAAAAGGTCCGATGAATCTATAAGACAAATTTTCTCCTCAGCCAAATCTCAATAGACCTCGTTAAGGTGA
Organism: Viscum album; assembly: GCA_963277665.1. NCBI lineage: Eukaryota > Viridiplantae > Streptophyta > Magnoliopsida > Santalales > Viscaceae > Viscum > Viscum album. The sequence goes on along the minus strand of OY728157.1, from coordinate 1,544,853,419 downwards.
GACCCTTAAGAAGACGTGGTCGCCATCCTCAAACTCCAATGGTCTCTGTATCCTATCATCATAGGACATCTATCTGCTCTGTGCAGTATTCATCCTCTCCTAGATAATCTACTCCTTCTCCATCGTAGACTGGACCATCTCCAGTCCCATAAGTGCTAACTCCCCTAGGTCATTCTAGCACATAGGCGATATTCAAGGTCAGCCGTATAGTGCCTCGTAAGGTGCCATCCCGATGGTGGAGTGGTAGCTGTTGTTGGATGCGAACTCCACCAAGGGTTATTTCTTCTCCTAGCTATAACCAAAGTTGAGGATGCATGAACAGAGAATGGCCTCGAGAGTCTGAATGCTCCTCTCAGTCTGACCGTCCTTCTGAGGATGGAAGGCAGTGCACAAGTGAAGCTGTATTTAGAAATCCTCCTACAACCCCTTCCATAGCCGGGAAGTGAATCAGGAATATCTATAAGATACAATCATCGATGGCACACCCTGATGTCTTATGATCTCCTGTAAGTAGAGGCGTCTCATGCTCTCTACTGAGCCCTAGTATCTGATCGGTAAGAAGTGATCCAACATGGTGAGTCCGTCAACAATCACCCAGATTGAGTCGTGTCCTTTGGATGTACGTGGAAGCCCTGTCATGAAATCCATAGATATCCAGTCCCACTTCCACTCTGGGACCTCTAAGGGCTGATCCAAGCCTGCTGGAACCTGGTGATCTGCTTTCACTTGTTGACTAGTGAGGCATCGCGAGATAAACCCTGCTACCGCATTCTTCATACCCAGCCACCAATGCTGTCTCCTGAGGTCCTGATACATCTTCGCCACTACTGGATGTACTGCTAGATAGGAAGTGTGAAACTCCCTCAAAATATCATCTTGTAGTGCAATTGGTGCCATGGTACATCCTCTGAAGAGAATGATTCGCTCCACACCTTCAGAATATTTATCAGGCAACTACCTTGAGGATGTCTGAGCACTTTGTGTCTCACAGTCAACGTCCCCACGCTGTGCCTCTCTGAATCGCTGTAGAAGTGGAGGAGTGACTATGAGAGACTGTAGAAAGGATGCTCCATCTCTATCCACAAATGATATCTGTAATGCGGCCAGCTTCTCTGTCGCCTCTCCTAGAAGCTTAATGCCTGATCTCCTACTCAGAGCATATGCTACAACATTCTCCATCCTAGGAGTATAGACTATCTTGAAGTCATAGTCCTGGAGGAACTCGAGACATCACAACTATCTCAAGTTCAGGTCCTTCTTTGAGAAGATGTACATGAGAATACGGTGGTCAGAATATACTGTAAAACACTCACCCATCAGATAGTGCCACGACATCTTCAAGGCAATGACAACTGCTTCTAACTCTAGGTCATGGGTAGTGTTGTTCTATTCATGTTGTCTCAAATACCGTGAACCATATGCAGTCCCTGCCCACTCCTGCATCAGGACATACCTGATTCCGGTCCCTGATGCGTCGTAGTAAACTACTTACCCTACGCCCTCCTCCGGTAGCCTCAAGATGGGCGCACTAGTCAACCTCTGCCTCAACAGCTGAAAGCTCTGCTGGAATCTATCGCACCACATGAAGGGTTTCCCCTTCGTTTCCAATGCTAAAAGAAGTGCTGCAACTCTAGAGAAGTCTGTCACAAATCTCAAATAGTAATCAGCCAGACCCAGAAAACTCTGCACCTCCGTCACACTCCTGCGTGGCTCCCATGAAAGTACTGCCTCGATCATTGCTGGATCCACTGCAACTCTAGCCGCTAAGATGATGTGTCCCAAGAAAGGAACCTCTTGAATCCAAAATTGGCACATCGAGAGCTTACAATAAAGCTGGTTCTCTCGGAGTGTGTCTAGTTCTACACGAAAATGGTAGGCATGATCCTCCTCAGTAGTCGAGTAAATCAGTATGTAGTCGATGAAGATTATGACAAAGAAATCGAGGTATGGCTGGAAGATCCTGTTCATGAGACTCATGAACACTGGTGGAGCATAGGTTATGCCGAAGGGCATTACTAGGAACTTATAGTGGCCATACCGACACTTGGAGGCCATCCTATGCACATCCTCATCTTGAACTCTGAGTTGGTGATAGCATGACCTAAGGTCTATCTTCAAGAACCATCATGCTCCATTGAGTGGATCAAAGATTTTTTAAGTCCTCATGAGTGGGTACTTGTTATTCATGGTCACCTGATTCAGGAGATGGTAGTTGACACACCGTCTCAATCTTCCATCCGCCTTCTATTTGAACAAAATCGGAGAAGCCCTGGGTGAAACATTAGGTTGGATAAATTCCTTCCCCTAAAAGTCCTCCACCTATACCCGCAGCTCACGAAGCTCGGCGGGAGCCATCTATATTTCTAGAGTAGATATCCGTGTTGTCCCAGGGTACAGATCAATGTAGAAGTCTACCACTCTTCGAGGATGTAGTCTTGGAATGTCGTCTGGAAAAACATCCGCGTACAGATCCACCAAAATAGGAAAACTCGGTCTCTCCACGTTAAATTCTCCGAGGATGAGACTATCCAAATGATATTGATCGTCTGCTCCCTCCTCGGCGTAATTCCATCCTATGATGCTAAGGCTCCCTTCTTGTCGGTGAAGGTGAACTAGGTACCATCCGCGAGGATTCACCGTACCTTCCACCTAATACAGTCAATATGAGCATGAATTGTGGATAACGAGTCCATACCCAAGATGACATTGTAAGGCCTCGACGCTGCTACAAGAAGAACACAACCAAATCACTCACCTCCTAGTGTAATCTCACACTACTGACACCTATGTGTAATCTTCGAGTCTACTCATGTAAGAGTCTCTATCCATAAGGATCGAACCAATGGCTCTGTCAGAATCTCCGAGCTCTGAACGAGGGCAGTGGAAATAATAGAATAACTCAAATCTATGTCTATAAGTACTGCAACAAGGGTGGAGTAGACATGGATAGTATCTCAAATCATCTCAGGTGCACCGTGGTTGTAGGCCTCGACTACCTAGAGCTAAGTCCTCCTTTGTCCGCCATGTCCTTATGGTCGGGGTGGAACATTTAGTGGTGGTGGTGGTGGAGCCTCGAAACGTCGTCCACCACCCGCTGCTCGACCAGCTCCTCTGCCTCATCTTCCTCCTCCCAGCAAACCACCAAAATCAAATCACATCCTCTTCCTGGGTGGTCCTTCTATTATTTGATGCTCATCTGTATGGAGGGTCGTGCAGTATTGAGCCATGTGGCCCTGCCCGCCGCATACATATCACTGCCCGCTCCTCGTATAGATGGCTCTGTCTCGTGTGTCCCACACAACCGAACCCATTTCCTGGGGCCACCCACCTGATGGCATGGTATGCATGGACCTCTGCATCATCTGTCTACTTCCTGCTGCAAAAGACTCTTCTACGTGTTGCCTTGTGGTGGGTATCACCGCTGGTGACTGCTCAGTGAGAAAACTCTCCCCAAAAAGGGCTTTATCCAACACCCCCAACTGTGTTGGAATGTTGAGGGGAATTGTTGAAGCCCTGGTCTCATGCCTGAGTCCGTGGTCGAAGGTCCGAGCCTTGAAGAATGGGACCCGTACCATATCTGTGGAGTCGCGCAAGAGTTCGGTGAACCTCACTGAGTACTGGGCTACTGTCATGCTTCCCTTCTGCAGGTGAAGTAAATCCTAAATCCGCACTGCATGAAGGGTGGCTAGAACAAACTCTGATTGAAAGTGACTCCCAATATCTGTCCAGAGTAATGATGCTTCTTCATGCACCCGGATCCTAAATCTCCACCATCTTCCTGCTGACGCTTGAAGGAGACTCGCATCAAGGATCACCATGAGGTCGGCTGGTGTCCCTACCAATATGAAAACTATCACAACAGCCTCCATCCAATCCTCAGCTGCCTGTGGGTCTGTCTCTCCCCGGAACCTGGGTGGCCTCTGGCACTGGAACTCGTGCAACGCAGTCAGGTGTCATGTACTCTCTGCTGCTGGAGCTGGTTGTATCGGTGGCCCAGCGGGTAGTGGTTCCACCAGTACCTGTTCTATGATAGGACCCTAAACTGAGGCCTCATCGCTATGTGGGCTACCATCTCATACAAAACTCAGAACCCTAGCTGGCTGCCTTCATGGGCCTTCCTGAAAAGAAATAGGTGTGCCACGGTTAAAACAGTATACCTGGTGAGCTGACACAAAGTAATCAAGAAGTAAACTTGTTCAAAGGAAACTCATATGCAATCAGTGTTTTTGTGCACTAATTCAGAAATCATAAGTCAGAGTCATAGTGTATGGATGCATCGACCGTCGCACAAACACAAGTTTCCCTAAACTAAGAACCACACCCAAAACACTGAACACTGTTGTCATTAAACGAATTAATTCCAAATTATGTAGTATAACCGACTCCTCTGATACCAAATTGTCACGACCCGTCCTCAGGGCCCATGTCGTGACTACCCCAAGACCGCTTTCTATAGTCCAGGGGCTGGCGACTAGCACCAAAGGCCTAATCCCGATAAAAAGTAAAGGCATTGCCATTAAAAAGTAAAAAAAACAACGGAGTATGTAACTAGATGTAAACACTATGTAAAGCTGTTTACAAAAGAAATTGCTAAAAGGAAAGGGTCTGAAAATACACTCCCAACTGTAAAGTACAAACAACTGAAAATGTAGTACAACTACAAAAATTTAAAATAGCAACCACTGAGTCATCCTACTGGAATCCCACCTGAAGGGTGGGTACAGATGTACTACTTAGCACCCCAGGACCGTCCGTGCACTCCGTGTACATCTCGCCAAGTGGTCTAACTCCGGACATTGTCCAGCTCTACAACTCTCTACATCTATCAGTGCTTTCAGTCATCTACAACAAACACAATGAAGTGAGGGAATATCCCATGCAAGGATGAGTATAACGATACTCAGTATGGACCAAGAAACCTTCGAAGATCTCCCAGAATCCACAAATGATAACCATAGAAGAAAGATACAATCATGAATTATCAACCAACCCTACTTAGGTATATTCCCATACATATATCTATGTTACCAATCACAGTCCAGCTCTAACTCTGGAGCCCAAGCACAACCCAGTCAACACAGGATGTAATGACAATCACATCGATGAAAATGATTGAAGGAAAAGACTCATCTCACATAGGTATACATCTTTCCTATAGAGATAGAGATAATCATATGTAGTCACTGATTTATCTAAGCTGTCGGACCCACACAGGACACAGGACCATCTAAGCTATTAGACGCACACAGGAACCATCTTTCATGTAGATATAGAGATGATCAGATGTAGTCACTAATTCATCTACACTGTCTAAACCACACAGCATACAGGACCAACTAAGCTGTCGAACCCACACAAGATACAGGACCAGCTACTCTTTCAGACATCCACAGCATACAGGAACAGAAGTCATAACTGTCAAACCCATGTAGGATTCTTGTACAATAGTCATAGTCGTCAATCCCAAGGAGGATTCTAGTATCGTAGTTATCTTTTTCTAACCCAAGTTGGATTCTGGTACAATAATCATCGATGTTGAACCCACATAGGATTCCAGTACACTAGTCGTCGCAGCCAGCTCTAGAGTTCCCGCACACAGCACGCTCGATTCCAGGAGGGTCCGCTCCTCAAGCCAAGTGTCGATACATCAACTGTCACAAAGTCCTAGGTTGATGTATCCTGAATTTCTGTCTCATTAAAAGGACCCCAACATGATGGACAATGCATCAATCAGACTCCGGGTCTGAGAGTTATTGACATTTTTTTTCTAGGGGCCTGGTTAGATTTACGCTCGATCCGAACACGGCCATTTTCCAAAGTTTTCCAAAACTAAAATATATTATCGCAAAAGGAACACCTTGTCGCGAGGATCATAGTGTCATAGATGGTGCATCGATCGGACGTGTGGTCTTAGAGTTATTCAAATTTAATAAAAAGGGGTCCGGCCCGTCAAGCCCAGTGGACTGGCCGGTCGGCCCGAACTGGTTTGGAGGGTCAGACCCTACTGGGGGTCGGCCCGACCCGGTGAAGCACGACCCACCCCCAGACCCAGCCCGGTGGGTCTGACCCTGTTGGGGGGTCGGCCTGGCCCGGTGGGGCGCGGGCCACCCAAGGACCCGTCCCGTGTTGCAGGCCGGTTTGGTTTGACTGGTGTGGCCATGTGGTGCCACCCCCGACCGACCGTAGTCATCCAGTTAGGTCTAAAACACACAGCCTACACAACAGGCCGTGGTTGTAGAGACCCATTCTTTACATACATTGTTATTACTTCAGATTTGAATCACACTTATTACATCATATAAAAAAACAAGGAAAGGACCGTATAGGTATAGTGTCTTTAGAAACTGGGAAACATAAACAACTGGTTAATAAAGCGTCTACACTGTCTCCCATTTATTTCATCATATCTATAGTCCCTTTTGACATATCTTACGTAATAACCTTCTTCCTGACCTGGGGAAAGAAAACATAAAAAAGGGTGAGCTCAAAAGCTTAGTATGGGTAAACAAAATAAATATCAATCACATCATATACATAAGAACATAACTTTTGGAAATCTTAACCTGCAAAAGAAATCATAATTTCATAACATGGGATAAATCATAGTACTGAAATGTAATCCCAATAATCATAACATAAAACATGAAACTTTGTGGAATACACACATAATCATAGAGAATCATTTCTTATTAGTCAAGACTCATTTCCAAGACTATCTTAGTGGACAAAGTACATTTTTTAACCGAGTTCACTCCTCATTTCAGTCCTGTTTCACTGAACCCGTTTAACCTGCCGTCCCAGCCATGTCTATCTCAGGAGATATAAAATCTTTACCCAATGCATTGGAGGGATATATAGGCCCCACCTAACTCATAATGATACCATTCTTATGTGTGCCACAAAATCATAAACCATACATCATAGCATTACCCATGTAAAAAAATGGGAATCTTTAAACATCGTGACATCATAAAACAATTCATATAAGATAAAAGAATTCATAAAAATATTTCCATCACAACATAATCAAATCCATGTAATTATAGGGATAGAAAGAGAACCATTTATTATCTTAGATGGAAAATAATTTTGATAAAACACATGAACTGCATTCTTGAGGAAAATATTTCTTTTATACTTCAAAAACATTTTTCCTTTATTAACATGTCATACAATTTTAAACTAAAATAATTTGATTAAAAATAAACATGAAAACTTGTAAAGGAAGATTCTTGGAAATTTTGTTTTAAAAATACATTCATGCCGTATAAGTTAAAAAAACATTCTTCTCGTACTTTTTTCGGAAAAGTCAAAAACAACCTCGTACGAAAAATGTCAAAAGATTCCTTTCATATATTTTACTAAAAACTCACCGAAGGGTAAAATTGGATTTAAACAATTGTAGGTGGATGGAAATAATATCACATATTGAGGAAACATGGATGTGGATGATAAAATACACCCCAGTAAATGCCGAAGTATAAACAATCTCAGATAAAAATGAGATTGTGATATTTCCCTTACCTTTGCTTCGATATGCTTTGTATGTGCCCGAACCTCCTGTATAATGATTTAAATAATGTTATTGACTTATTCCAGAATCATAATCATTGTTATGATATCACATATGTTCATATTCTTAGCTTCTTATTAGTAATATTTCATTACAACTTGTTATTCGGGTGTTTATTACTTTTTGTTCTTTTGCATGTGTTGTCAAATAAATTCTTATACTTCTCTTTAGGTTATAGATAACTCATTTCCAGAATTTTATTAGTGTAATATATATCATATTGATTCATTAAATTCATTTATATAATCATTATGAAATGAATATCATGTAGAACGAGTCACATCACATCGTGGAGACGGTATTCCGTACGTACGCACGAGCAAGGATATCGTTCCCATGATCATGGAATTGTATTGGAGTGTATGTATACTATTTCATAATCAATATAAATTTATAATAATAATATATAGTAATTATTTACACCATTATACCCATCCAAGTAAGGTGGTGGTGGAAAATAGATTACACCACGGCGTTGAGACGGTATTCCGTACGTACGCACGCGCGATGATTTCATTTTCCGTAGGATGGATAGATGGTGAAATAGGGTTGTTTCATACTAATAATAACATATTAGTATATGATTGATACTGATGTTATTACTTCATAATGAAACAACTAAAGAAGAATAAGTGGAAGAAGAAATAAAAATGAAAGAATCGGTAACGGACATTGCCTCTTCTTTGAAGTGATTCTTTGAGACCTCCTTTTAGGGCACTAAAATTGGTCTTTGAAGAAGACCATGACCTATAGGATGTCTCTAGGGAAGTGGAGAGGAGAATGTGGCAGGGGTTGGACGAGCATGAGGGCTCAATGTAGTGTGAGGAAGAGGGGGAGGAGGTGCCCATTTATAAGGGAGGAGAGGGGCTCCTTTGGAAAAACTATAAATATTATTTTATTATAAAGTCAAGTTCGGTTTTAATTAGCTAAAAATTCATTTATTTAGAAGATAAGGTGGGGATGTGTCTAAATACTCTCATACAATAGAATTTAGACAATTTTAGGTTCCTATTTTAACCTTATCATTTATATTTAACATTAAGATAAATAATTTTACTTTTACCGTGTCTTCTTGTGTTCTTATACTATAAGGTTAATAAACATGCTATAAGCAGCCAAACGTACCCCAATTTGTTTATTATTAATATATATAACGTTATCCAAGTCATTTTACCAAACTTTAGATTTTTAGGAATAAAATAACAATTAACAATATAATATTTGTTTTAAAAACTATTTTATGTCAATTTTGACACTATTTAGTAATTGATTTTTGTGAAAATCATAACAGAATTATTAGTTCAAACAAAGTAAATTAAATCAATACTAACATGTCATATTAACCTATAAAATTAGTGGAATTCATAAAAAGTCTCAAATTACATTTATTATGGTATTTATAAGATCAATTATGTCAATATTTCATTAATAAGATAATTACTGCATCATCATTGTGTCATAAATAAATTACACTATATAATGTCTAAAAATTTCAAATTAAATACCATTCTGTAGAAAATATTTTTATATTTCTAATTAATATTTATATTCAAATTTATCTTATGTATAACCTTATATTAAAAATTATTTACTTATTAAACATTGATTTTAACTATTTTAACCCTTCTTTAAATAAATTAATAATAAATGTCCTAATCTAATCCATGTGGGCCTAAATGGTCATATTTTATTCCTAAGTTTGTTTTTGGTCAAATTACAATTATCCAATAGAATTAGGACATGTTTTAGGGTAATAATAATATCATTTTTACCCTTAATTACCGTATTTACTTTTACCCGTGGTAAATAAAAGTAAAAAGTTACCATTCACCAAAAATTATTTTCATCTCATTGAACCACATTTTACTTACTGACATCAACCGTGTCTCTCGGATTTTTGAAATTCCACTCACTGAAGCGGTAAAATTATGATTTATGAAAAATTCAGTTTTTTTAACTACCACTTAGTGGTTTCACTATTCATCAAAAATTGAAAGTTTTCAGAAAAATACCAAAATTTCACCCTAGGCTATTTTCGATATTCCGAATCCAAAAATGAAGTCCATTTTGAAAAATAAAATTTATAAAATTTCAAAAAGTGGTTATTACTATTCATAACGGCTAGTTTTAATAATATTTTAATAGCATATCATTGTTTAGTGAAACTCGGTATTGCGTACGACAGAAGCTATCGAGGAATGTCACGATTGCGTGTAAAGAAATCCAAGATAGTGTTGTGTGTAGTGAAAGATTTCTTTTATGATTAAAAAACAAAAATATTTCTCATAAAAGTCTTGGGTGTTACATTCTACCCCCCTTAAAATGAATTTCACCCTCGAAATTCGTCACTTTGTAACAATCAGATGAGGATACCTCTCCCTCATCATATCCTCAAGATCCCATGTAGCTTCATAAAACTTTCACCAATCGAGTGGTCTTGTTTCGTAGGACTTTTTCGCTACGATCCAGAATCTCTATCAGCTGTTCTTCATAAGAAAGATCTTTCTCCAGCGTTACAACTTCTGAGCTGAGTACATGTGAAGGATCAGGTATGTACTTTCTCAGGAGAGATACATGGAACACATCGTGAACTTTAGATAGATTCAGTGGAAGTGCCAATCGGTAAGCTACCTTCCCAACACGATCCAGTATTTCGAAAGGACCGATATATTTAGGGCTCAACTTCCCCTTCTTTCCTAATCTCATGACCCTCTTACAGGGAGATATTCGTAAGAACACATTATCACCCACTTCAATCTCTAGGTCTTTTCTTCGGTTGGAGGCATAAATTTTCTATCGACTCTGAGCTGCTCATATGTGTTTTTGAATAGATCTGACCTTTTCTTCCATTTCATCAATGAGATCGGGTCCTAATAGCTTTCTTTCCTGAACTTCATCCTAGCAACTTGGAGTCCTGTATTTCTTTCCATAGAGACCTTCATAAAGAGCCATCTGAATACTGGAGTGAAAGCTATTATTATAAGAAAATTACACCAAAGGTAGGTGTTGATCCCAACAAACTTTGAAATCCATAGAGCAAGCTCTCAACATATCTTCTAGAGTTTGAATCATCCTCTCAGACTGACCATCTTTCTGAGGATGATAAGTAGTGCTGAAACTCAACTTTGTATCCAGAGTATGCTGAAGACTTCGCCAGAACATTGAGGTAAAACTCGGATCCCGATCAGATATAATAGAAAGTGGTACTCCATGCAATCTTACCACTTCATTCACATATATCCTGGCTAGCTGATCCAGAGAGAAATACTCTCTAATAGCGATGAAGTGTGCAGACTTTGTAAGATGATCATTTATGACTTAGATAGCCTTATTTCCTTTGGATGTTTTAGGAAGTCCGGTGACAAAGTCCATAGTGATGTTTTACCATTTCCATTCCGGTATGGGTAATGGTTGTAACATCCCCTTAGACTTTTGTCTCTCAGCTTTAACTTGCTGACAAACCAAGCATCGAGAGACATATTCAACAACAACTCTTTTCATTCCATCCCACCAAAAGTACTCCTTCAGGTCCCTATACATCTTCGTGCATCCAGGATGAATGGAGAATGAAGAACTATGAGCACCATCCAGCAGCTCCATCTTTAATTCGGGGATGGGAGGAACACAAACCCGATTCCTAAACATTATTATCCCATCACAATCAAGGTTGAATTCAGGAACATTTCTCACCTTCTTTTGTAACTCGTCATCTTCCTTCTGTGCCTCTTTAATCTTCAAATGTATAGATGGTTGAACATTCATTTGAGAAAGATACGATTTTTCCACTTTCATTATAATTCCATGATCCATCCTTTGTAAATCCATAAATATTGGATCTTTTGTGATCCTCATCGTGGATAAACCAGCATGGTCTTGTCGACTTAATGCATCTGCCACCTTGTTTTCTTTCCCAGGGTGGTAATGGATTGAGTAGTCATAATCCTTAATCAGCTCCAACCATCTTCTTTGGCGCATATTCAGCTCCTTTTGTGTGAAAATATACTTTAAACTTATATGATCAGTATAAATGTCACACCTTTCTCCATAAATATAATGCCTCTATTTTTTTAATGCAAAGATTACCGCAACTAACTCCAAATCACGAGTTGGGTAATCTTGCTCATGTATTTTCAATTTTTGTGAGTCATAAGCTATCACCATATCATTTTGCATAAAAACACACCCCAATACCTTCTTGTATGCATCAATGTAGATCACAAACCTCTCTCCACTATAAGGCAGTGTGAGCACAGGTGCACTGGATAACCTTCTTTTCAACTCCTGGAAATTCTCTTCACATTCCTCCGCCCAAACAAACTTAACTCATTTCCAAGTCACCTTGGTGAGTGGATTAGATAATAGTGAAAAATCTTTCACAAAACGTCGATAATATCCAGCCAAACCAAGAAAACATAGGATCTCAGTTACTGTTGTTGGTCTCGACCATCTTTCGATAACCTCTGTTTTTGCTGGATCCATAGATATCCCCTCTTTTGAAATTATGTGACCCAAAAATGAATCTTTGTGAAGCCAAAATTCACACTTGGTAAATTTGGAAAAAATGTTCTCCTTTCTCAGGGTCATCAATATAATTATCAAGTGATCTTCATGTTCTTCCTTGCTCTTTGAATAGACAAGAATATCATCTATAAAGACTACCACAAACTGATCAAGATAGTCTCTAAAGACTCTATTCGTTAGATCCATTAAGATAGAAGGGGCATTAGTAAGACCAAATGGAATCACTATAAATTAATAGTGTCCATACCTTATACGGAAAGCCGTCTTTGGTATATCCTCCCTTATGACCCTTAATTGATGATACCCTGAACGATGACCAATCTTGGAAAAGTATTGAGCTCTGCGTAGTTGGTCAAACAGGTCATCAATGCACGGGAGAGGATATTTGTTCTTGATAGTGTTCTTTTTAAGTTCTCGATAATCAATGAAGAGTATCATTGATCCATATTTCTTCTTAACAAAAAGAACAGGTGCTCCCCAAGCTGACACACTAGGGTGTATGAACCCCTTATCAAGATTCTCTTGGAGTTGCTTCTTCAATTCCTGCAACTCAATTGGGGCCATTCTATAAGGTGTCTTTGAAATAGGAAAAGCACCTGGTACGAGTTCTATTGAAAACTCAACTTCGCGATTTGGTGGAAGACCCAGTAATTCCTCCGTAATGACATCATCAAACTCCCGTACAATGTACATATTCTTAATCGTGAGTTTATCACCAACCATTTGAGATAAATAACCTTCATTTAGTAGAATCAAGACACATAAGATGGAAGAAATTTCCACTGGAAGGTTATGTTCATCCTTGCATTGATAGACGATCATATATTGATCTGTAATATGAAATGTGACTTACCATCTTTTGAAATTGATATGATCTCCATATAAAGAATGCCAATCCATGCCAAGAATCACATCAATTTCCACTATAGGAAGGATAACAATATTTGCAGGAATAACATTCCCACAAACTTCGAATAGAGAAGAATTATAAACTTTTAATGCGACTGTTGTGCCATTAGGGGTGGTCACAGCTAACTCAAAATATAATTGTTGAGGTAATACGGTTATATCCATAGATAATTCATCAGAAATAAAAGAGTGTGTGGTTCCAGAATCAAATAAAACATTTTCTACTTTAGAGTGGATGGTAAGTGTACCTTTCACCACATCATTATCATACTCCACATTGCTAATAGAAATTGCATGTGACTTTCCTTTGTCTTTAGCCTTAAGTGTTTGTTGACGTCAACCATCATCATCAACCCTTGGATTTGGGCATTGATTTCCATAAATGCCCCATCTCCTTGCACATGAAACATTGAAGTGTAGTAGGTTCATTCTGTGTATCCATTCTTTTGTTTTCATCATTAGACATCTTCTTCCCATCATTTCGGAATTCAAATGCCCTATGACCTTCCTTTCCACAATTGAAACATTTACTTTTCCCTTTAAGACAACTCCCTCCATGTTTGTTTCCACACTTTGAGCATAAGGAAAGCTCATCTTCTTTTCAGTGTTCCCTTTAGATTTTCCTTTGAATTCCATTTTCCTCTTCTTATCAAACCCATATGACTGATGGGTTACTCCAATCTTCATCTTGACATTGAGAGCACATCGAACGATTTCCTCGTAGCTATTGAAGTCCCTTATGGCTAACACCCTTTGAAGACATGGTTTTAAGCCACTAAAGAATCGATCGTTCTTACTCTCAGGATGGATAATAATACCAGAAGCGTACCTTGCAAGTCTTGTAAAATTTGCTTCATAGGTACAAACAGATTCATCATCCTTTTGCTTCAGTTCAAGAAACTCTTTCTCCATCTTTATTCAAAGAATACGAGGGAAGTACTTATTGAAAAATAAGTTCTTGAACTCGTCCCATTCCATGGACTCAATTTCATCCATTTGCCTTGTATTCTTAATAAGATTCCACCACTGATCAGCATCACCTTCCAAATGATACACTGCTAAGATGACTTTATCATGTTCAGAACATTGAAGAACTAAAAATATCTTTTTAGTAGTACTAATCCACTGTTCAGCAACTAATGGATCAGTAGACCCGTTGAATGAAGGTGGACGCTGTCTCATGAAGGATTCAATAGAATGTTGCTCCTTCCTTTGCTCATTTGGAAATATTGCATGATTCATAGCTTGAGAAAGTTGTGTGAGCATGGATGAAAGATTTTTCATTCCAGCTCCCAAAACGTTTGGTTGCTCAGGGGGACAATCATTGCATTTCCTGTCGCATTCTGCATTAACACGGTTCCTTCGGGTTCCAGACATTGACTAAAACAAAGAAGAATATTGTGAGAAACACTAATTATAATAGGAAAAACACATAATCAAGAATAAAATTTCACACTTATTGTCTTATCCTAGGTTATTAATGGCCATTTCTAAAACACTAAGTCTGTGTTCAATGCTTAGACTTATCCTTAGGATTCTTACTAAGGCTTTCACATCCTAGTTTCCAAAGGTTGACTATACCTTTCCTCTAATACCAACTGTAGAGTCCCATACTTTACATACATTGTTATTACTTCAAAATTGAAGCACACTTATTACAACATATAACAAAACCAGGAAAGGACCATATAGGTATAGTGTCTTTAGAAACTGGGAAACATAAACAACTAGTTCATAAAGCGTCTACAATGTCTCCCATTTATTTCATCATATCTATAGTCCCTTTTGACATATCTTACTTAATAACCTTCTTCCTGACCTGGGGAAAGAAAACATACAAAAGGGTGAGCTCAAGAGCTCAGTAAGGGTAAACAAAAGAAATATCAATCACATCATATACATAAGAACATAACTTTTGGAAATCTTAACCTGCAAAAGAAATCATAATTTCATAACATGGGATAAATCATAGCAGTGAAATGTAATCCCAGTAATCATAACATAAAATATGAAACTTTGTGGCATAAAAACATAATCATAAATAATCATTTCTTATTAGAAAAGACTCATTGCCAAGACTATCTTAGTGGAAAAAGTCCATTTCTGAACCGAGTTCACTCCTCGTTTCAGTCCTGTTTCACTGAACCGCTTTAACCTGCCGTTCCAGCCATGTCTATTTCATGAGATATAAAATCATTACCCAATGCATTGGAGGGAGATATAGTTCCCACCCATCTCATAATGATACCATTCTAATGTGTGCCACAAAATCATAAACCATACATCATAGCATAACCCATGTAAAAAAATCAGAATCTTTAAACATCATGACATCATAAAACAATTCATATAAGATAAAAAAATTCATAAAAATATTTAAATCACAACATAATAAAATCAATGTAATTATAGGGATAGAAACAGAACCCTTTATTTTCTTAGATGGAAAAGAATTTTGATAAAACACTTCAACTCCATTCTTGAGGAAAATATCCTTTCTACTTCAAAAACATTTTTCCTTTCTTAACATGTCAAAAAAAAATTATCTAAAAGATGTTGATTAAAAATAAACCTGAAAACATGTAAAGGAATATTCTTGGAATTTTTTTAAAATACATTCATGCCGTATAAGTTAAAAAAACATTCTTCTCATACTTTTGTCGGAAAAGTCAAAAAGTTCCTCGTACGAAAAATGACAAAAGATTCCATTCATATCATTTACTAAAAACTCACTGAAGGGTAAAATTGGATTTAAAAAATTATAGGTGGATGGAAATAATATAACATATTGAGGAAACATGGATGTGGATGATAAAATACACCCCAGTAAATACCGAAGTATAAACAATCTCAGATAAAAACGAGATTGTGATATTTCCCTTACGTTAGGTCCGATATGCTTTGTACGTGTCTGAACCTCCTGTATAATGATTTAAATAATGTTATTGACTTATTCCAGAATCATACTCATTGTTATGATATCACATATGATCATATTCTTAGCTTCTTTTTAGTAATATTTCATTACAACCTGTTATTCGGGTGTTTATTACTTTTTGTTCTTATGCGTGTTTTGTCGAATAAATTCTTATTCTTCTCTTTAGGTTATAGATACCACATTTCCAGAATTTTATTAGTGTAATATATATCATATTAATTCAATCAATTCATTTATATAATCATTATTAAATGAAGATCATGTAGAACGAGTCGCATCACATCTTGGAGACGGTATTCCGTACGTACGCACGAGCGATGATATCGTTCCCATGATCATGGAATTGCACTGGAGTGTATGTATACTATTTAAAAATCAATATCACATTACAATAATCATATATAGTCCTTATTTACACCATTATACCCATCCAAGTAAGGTGGTGGTGGAAAATAGATTACACCACGGCGTGGAGACGGTATTCCGTACGTACGCACGCACAGTGATTTCAGTTTCCATAGGATTGATAGATTGTGAAATGGGTTTGTTTCATACTAATAATAACATATCAGTATATGAGTGATACTGATGTTATTACTTCATAATGAAACAACTAATGAAGAATAAGTTGAAGAAGAAATAAAGATGAAAGAATCAGTAACGAACATTACCTCTTCTTTGAAGTGCTTCTTTGAGACCTCCTTTTAGGGCACTAAAATTGGTCGTTGAAGAAGACCAGGTCCTCTAGGATGTCTCTAGGTAAGTGAGAGGGTAAACTGTCAGGGGTTGGCCGAGCTTGGAGGCTCAAAGTGGTGTGATGAAGAGGGGGATGAGGTTCCCTTTTATAAGGGAGGAGAGGGGCTCCTATGGAAAAACTAAAAATATTATTTTATTATAAAGTCATGTTCAGTTTTAAATAGCTCCAAATTGATATATTTAGAAGATAAGGTAGGCATGGGTAGAAATCCACTCATCCAATAGAATTTAAAAAAGTTTAGGTTCCTATTGTAACCTTATCATTTAGATTTAACATTAAGTTAAATAATTTTACTTTTACCGTGTCTTCATGTGTTCTTATACTATAAGGTAAATAAATTTAATATAAGCAGCCAAACGAACCCCAAGTTGTTTATTAATAATATATATAACCTTATCTAAGACATTTGGCCGAGCCTTAGATTTTTAGGAATAAAATAACAATTAATAATAAAATATTTGTTTAAAAAAATATTTTATGTCAATTTTGACACTATTTAGTAATTGATTTTTGTGAAAATCATAACATAATGATTAGTTCGAAAAAAGTTAATTAAATAAATAATAAAATGTCATATTATCCTATAAAATTAGTGGAAATCATAAAAAGTCTCAAATTACATTTATTTTGATATTCATAACATCAATTATGTGAATATTTCATTAATAAGATAATTACTCCATCATCATGTGTCATAAATAAATTAAATTATTTAATGTCTAAAAATTACAAATAAAATACCATTATGTAAGAAATATTTTTAGATTTCTAATGAATATTTATAGTCGAATTTATCTTATGTATAACCTTATATTAAAAATTATTTACTTATTAAACTTTGATTTTTACTATTTGAACCCTTCTTTAAATAAATTAATAATAAATGTCCTAATCTAATACAAGTGGGCCAAAATGGTCATATTTTATTCCTAAGTTTGTTTTTGGTCGAATTACAGTTATCCAATAGAATTAGGAAATGTGTTAGGGTAATAATAATATAATTTTTACCTTTAATTACCATATTTACTTTTAATCGTGGTAAATAAAAGTAAAAAGTTACTATTCACCAAAAATTATTTTCATCTCATTGAACCATTTTATTTACTGAAATCAATCGTTTCTCTCGGATTTTTGAAATTCCACTCACAAAAGCGGTAAAATTAATTTTTATGAAAAATTCCATTTTTTTAACTACCACTTAGTTGTTTCACTATTCATCAAAAATTGAACGTTTTCAGAAAAATATCAAAATTTCACCCTAGGATAATTTCGATATTCCGAATCCAAAAATGATGTCCGTTTTGAAAAATAATATTTATAAAATTTCAAAAAGTGGTTATTACTATTCATAACGGCTAGTTTTAATAATATTTTAATGGCATATCATTGTTTAGTGAAACTCGGTATTGCGTATGACGCAAGCTATCGAGGAAGGTCGCGATTGCGTGTAAAGAAAGCCATGATAGTGTTGTGTGTAGTGAAATATTCCTTTTATGATTTATAAAAACAAAAATATTTCTCATAAAAGTCTCGAGTGTTACAGTGGTTATCCTCCGTGCGGCACCACGGTCCTTCAGCCCGGCCGGCAGGCGGCCGACCGATTCGCCCGCCGAGCGGCCCGCGGTTGCGGGCCATGGTCTTCTCTATAGTGCAGTACCAAATCATCACCGTGGTCCTCCATCCCTACCAGTTGGCGGCCGGCCGGTTCGGTTCATCCGAGCGGTCCGCAGATGCGGGCTGCGGTTTCCTCCACGCGACCAGCATGACGACACCAGTTTTCCACTGTCGTGGCCCGGCCTGGCTGAGGCCTTCGATTTCCTCTACCTTCGGTAGCCAATGCCTCATGGTTGCATCCTCTTCCCCCAGCACGGTGTGATGGAACCATGCCCTTCCAGCTCCTCCTCCATTTTTAACACAATCACGAATCAACGGAGGGTCATCGAGCTGTGTTTGTTTGGCCCGCACCCTCCATGATAGGTGTTAACAAAATTTGCCACCATCAATACAAATATAATTTTCAAAGTATGAGGGTATAATTCACATGTATAAATAAATAATCCTAATTCCTCCCTACCTCATATTTGACATTGCACATTGACGAGCCGTGGAAGATGGGCGTCACAGAAGTCAGGAGTCACAGAAGTCAGGCGTCGCGGAAGACGGATGTCATTCCATCAACGCCAGAGGGAGTAGAGTTTAGTGATGTTACATTGAGCCGACACCCTTGGTGTATTTCATGGGAGGCAGTGCATCCATTCTTTTCCCAGGTTGAAGAATGTTGAGGATGCTGCACAACATTTTTCAGAAACGAGGAACGTTCTTCATCGATAGGATAGTGTTCTTCTTGTTCGTCATGGGAAGAAAGCTCTCCATATTTTCCAAGGCTCCACCAAAACAACATGTGCCATCCCAAATTAATAACTTGGCTATTATTTTATCCTTGACAAGAATTTTAAAATAATTCAAATTAGGTGAGCCAATTAATTAATTTCTAATTAATTGAGAGAGTGTTGGAATCTTTATGAAGGAGGGTGGAAGTTGGAGGGTTTAAATTAATAGAGGAGAGGTGAAGAGATTAAGAGTTAAAGGGGGGGGGGGGTTTCAAGGGGAGTTGAAAAGTTTAAAATCATGAGGGCCCCACCACATAATATCCTCCCATGGGAGGTTATGTGGGGGTGGGACCCACCACCAACCTTTCTTTGGAGGTTTCAACTACCATCCAAATAAAATTTTTCAACACATAATTTTATTTAGATTTTACTTAGAAGCCCCAAAAATAACTTTCTCTCTCGACCAAACGCAACTACGTTAAAGGTCCCCTTAGTCGAATACCCATTCTATGAGTTAATCGGTGTCCTCAGATTTCAATTATGGGCACCGGTTCAGAAGATAGAAAATCCCACTCGTACATCTACCGAACATACACAAAAAAAACATCAGAAAAATATTCCGGGCAAACCGGGCCTCAGAATCAAGTGTCGTTGGAAACTAGGGACTCGTAAAATACCCGTGTATTTAAGAAAAAAAATTCACAATTTTTTTTGGGTCTTTACATGTTCCAAATCGTATCACTACTCCATAAATATTGAATTATCTTATGATGTACAAGCATTGTGTCAACCCCAATTAATGTTTTCATACTTATCTAAGAATAAAAAATAATTTTTACCAAATTTTAATAATTTTTTTTATTTATAGTATATTATGATTTATGAGTTGTAAAATAAACTAACTAATTTTTATTTCATATTTATATCATGATGGTGACATTAATGTTATGATATTTGAAAAAATATATATTTTAACAATTCACCAAAAAATCAAAGTTGATTAATTTTATGCATTAACCCTTATCAAAATTATACATATTAAGTAGTGAAATAATTTTCTATTTAAAAAAATAAAATTCAAAAATTCAAAAATTTACCTCCTATAATATTATATATAATAAATGGAATGTTTCCTACCGAAAAATATTTCATTTATCATGAATCAATAAATATTTATTATAATTCAATGATTTAATATTTTATTATTATGTTAGAAATCATTTATTTTAATCAACAAATCAATTTTTTAAAATAATTATTAAAAAATAATAATTTTAATAAGTTGAATATTTTATAAAAAAATATATTAGATTTAATGTTATTTTCTGATAAATTCATATCTTCTTGTATATTTTGAAATCATGTATTTTATTTCAAATGCATTATTTATAATGAAAATAAATATAGTTGACTTGTAAATAAACCTAATTTATATCAATTTTATCTCATAAATTTTGAACGAATTATATAAAACTCAATTGTTTTATACCCTTTTAATTTTATTCATATCTTATATGATTTGTTTCATTCAAAAGTAAAATTTTTTTAATAGAAAATATTTAAATTTATTAGAAATATACTATAAGGAATTAAAATAGGTTATCAAACTATGGGTGTTATAATCAATCACCGTTAAAATATATTCTTCCTAGAGATTACACTACTGAGAAAAAAAATATTAGGAAATCCATAAGATAATCAGGACTAAAGATATAATTTATAATGAGTCATCAACCTCGATATCATGGTTAATACTAAAAAATATTTTTTTTCATAATATAGATATATTTATATTATTCATTTATACAATCCATTATTTAAAAATTTGAATCCATTTTTATCTAATAGAGTTTCTAGGGATATACCTTTCCAATGATAATATTCATTATCTGTCTATAAACTGAATTCCAAAACAAAAATAGTTATAAAACAATCATCAAATATGTCAATTTGAAAATTAAATGAAAATATTATTATACTATGGAACATGCATTTCAATATATGAAATTTTAGGTTTTTCCTATATTAATTTGGTTAAATATTTATTAAATATTTTATGCTATTACTTATCATAACTTAATCACCAAAAAGATGTTAAAATAATTATGAGATTTTAGGTTTTTTCCTAAATCAGTTATTTATATAAAATAAAATAATTTTATATCTATCTAGGGGATTAGAAATATATGAAATTTGTGGGAATATATTTTCTATAAGGGTAAACAAAATTTATTAAAATTAAAGATCATATGTGAGAATATGATGAGCATGTGGGTTTGAGAACATAATCAAGGTATATATAAATATCATAAGGAATATCATACAATATTAAATGTAGAAAAAAATTATTATTAGAATAATAATGTAATCAAAACATAAGGCCATATCCATGGTAGTGTGAAATAAGAATTCCACAATTTTGTCCTAATAAAATGAGTTGTGGAGAAATATCTAAATAAATAGTTCATTTCCTAGGGATATGCTACATGGGAAATAAAATTGAACCTTGGGAAAAAATATGGGGATTTTTTGAAATCATGATCATTTTTTACTCTTAATAATATAAATATATTAATAAGTTCCATGAAAATCATTTTTATCATTTTTATAATTTCTAATTTCATCATTTAGGGACTATCCAATAAGGTCAATATGTAAAAGTGATATAATTTAAATAAGGTCCATGGTAACCAATATAAAAATGTCAATAAGGCCAATTATTATCATTTTTATCATTTTCATAAGGTCCATTCATTGAATTGTGAACATTTAAATATGTTTCATCATAAACATTGTGAAATTTTCAAAAGGTTCCACTGTTATTATGGTGAAATTTTCAAAAATATCCATGCATGACACTATTTCAATTTCAAATTGGTAATTTTTAAAAATGATTATATCATCAAACATAAATAATTATCCAATGTCTTTAATGTATGTATAATTCAAATCCCACTCACCACAACATAATATTCACTTGTATATGTGTTACATAAATTAATTAATTAAAAATTTATTCTTAAAAAAATTACCATAGGAAGTGACATGTTTCATGAACAATTTATAAAAAAAATTAATGCATTATATCAATTAAAAATATTATTCATATTAATAGTTTACATATCCTATGAATCATAATAAAATTT
Source organism: Viscum album (assembly GCA_963277665.1). Taxonomy (NCBI): domain Eukaryota; kingdom Viridiplantae; phylum Streptophyta; class Magnoliopsida; order Santalales; family Viscaceae; genus Viscum; species Viscum album. The sequence goes on along the minus strand of OY728157.1, from coordinate 1,544,831,245 downwards.
AAGGACTAATGACATATATAAAAAATAATTTTCTAAAAATATAGGTTTTCTAAAACATTAGAATTATATCATTAATGAATAAATCAATTATATAATTTTTTTACTAATTGATTAATATAATAAGTAAAAAATATCATAAGTTAATTTAGTGGGAAATAAATGAAACCTAACTCTGATGGAGAGAAAACTTACTCAGATTGACAGGAAAATGCATGAAAATTATAAAAGGTTTATTAAATTGTTTTTAAAGAACATATAATTCACATAAAAAATTCATTTCATGAGATGAAAATATTGATAACCATGAAATTATTTTAATATAATAAATAAGTTGACATATTTATTAATATTAAACACCAAGAATTAAGAGAGTCATGATATACTATAAAAAAATACATTTTAATTTTGACAATTATAACCAAACCATTAAATTGGTGTGTATTATAACATGTAAAAAATTATTAAATAAAGTAAAATTTTTATACTCAATAACAAAATATATATTAATTTGAGGAAATAAGAACTCATTTAAAATATATTTTATTTATGAAATAGAGAATTAATATTATTCAAAAATTATTTTTAAACCATTTTTATGAGAAAATAATAATTAAATTTATCCCCTTATTGAGATTTTATTTATTAAAATTAAATTAATTTTTGAATTCATCCTTTCAAAATAAACATATGTTAAAATAATTTTTTCTTTTGAAATGATTGATTATTTATTGAAATGTGAAAGATAAAATATTTTCAAATACTCTCATTTATTTTTATTTAATTAGGAAATTTTTATGTAAAGTGATATTTTATTTTTTCTTATTGAAGTTAAATATGATCCATATGATTTATAGTAAAAAAATTAATTAAAATTGAATAAAAATTATTTATGATTTTCATATAAGTAAATATTTATTCTTTAAACTCATTATTTGTAAAAACAGTTATTTTCTGATTGAAGTAAATATTTTATAATTAATTTCTTTAAATTATATTAAATTAGTCTTGAAAAATGGACACGTAAATTGTAATTACGAGGTTGAATTTTTTTTATAAGTCATTGTAATTTTTCTTATTATGAATTTTAATTGTAAAAAATATTTTTCAACTCTGTAAGGATTAAATGTGAAATAAACCATGATATAGGGTATTAAAATCAACCATAAACATACCATTATTTAATTTCATGTAACTAAATAAACCATATAAATTCAAATTTAAATATATGTAATTCTGGATCAATTTTCCTAGATAATAAAATTTTTATCTAAAAGTAATGAAATTTACAAAAGGCCACTCTTGTGAATTTAAAATCTCTAAAATGTTTATATAATTATAAAAGAAAATAACTTCATTGATAAATATATATTTAAAAAATTAATCAATTATTTCTATCATGTTTATTTAATATTATTATTTTTAAAATATAATGTCCTTAAATGATTGTACAACACTGACATAATTTTTTTCTATAGAGTAAAAATATCATTTAATTGTTTTTAAAAAACACAAAAGTAATAATATGTGGATGATTTATAAGGTTACATGATTTTTATAAACCAATTTAACATATAAGGGTCATTTGAATGTTTTATATTTTCATAATAATACTTTATTCATGTTGTTAATTTAAAAATAAATTTTGTGTCAAATTTACATTAAGTATATTATATGTTAAATAATATATATTTAAAATATTTGAAATCAAAAAAATATATAAATAAGAAAATTAGGATTAAAAATGGAATAAAATTTAAACCATTTTCCATTTTTCCTCTATTTCACAACTTATATGTAAAATTATAATTCTTTAAGATTGAAAATATTATCACCATATTTAAGTTTAAAATTAGTTAACGAATGGACAATACCACAATATAAGGTTTCAAATGACAAAAAACACAATATAAATTTCATTGGATGAGTATTTTTTTTGACAATATAATATTTTGTTCTAATAAATTTACAATTTTTCCCTCTTTATTGAAAATTATGGAATAATATTTTAATCTTTTTTAATTCCAAATGTATCATTTCCCTCCCTCATAAAAGGACAAGTATTACTTATTTTTATTTTGAACACATTTACCCATATAGTTTACCCAAAAAATAAACCATATATCTTCTAAATTTTCATATACATGAAATTTAGATAATTATCTTCTTAAAAGATAATTCAAATATCCCTTATGAAATGATCTAAACGAGGCTTATGAAAAAAGATTTAATTATTTTCTCCGACCTATTCCAATTTATTTCTTTTTCATCCTAATTTGATATATTTGAAAAAATTATAATATAGTAAATTATGTATCCTAAATATACTTAATATATTAATTATTGTGTGAATACTAATATAAACCCTCTATTTTATAAAATGGGAAGTAAAAAATATCACTTTAGAGTATATGTGGACTACCACCATCATGTTTTGGTAGAATTCATTTTACATCAAATTTTTCATGGATGGATGTTGTGATATGATAAAACTGTTTATAATATATCTATATTATTATTATTATTGTTATTACTATTATTATGTAATTATAATATTTTATCTATATTATTAGCATCATATCCATTGGAAAATGATAACATTTCTAATTCATACGTGTGGTTTATCACCACCATAAAGAAAAGTTAATTTTTTCATTTTATATGAATAAATTCAACTAAATATTTAATTAAAATATATATGATGTAATATTAATTTTTAAAGATGAATTTTGATTTACCTTTCTTTTATTCCTTATTTAAAAATGATAAAAAACATTCACGCATATGTAAGACCCATTGTCTCCAAAAATGGTGTAATTCATTATTCTATATTTATATTTTAGGGATAATTATAATTATATATATATATATATATATAATTGTTGTATTATATTTTTTATTTTTAATATAATTAAATATATTATAAAACCTTAAAAATTGTACAAGGATTGGAACCACTAAACTGAAATTCTCCAGAAATAATGAAACTATTATCACTAGGGAACACAAATTTTAATAAGTAATTATTATTATATGGGTGTTCAATTATTATATTTGAATCATATATGATATTATAATTATCTATTTTTATGTTATACATAATAATAATAAATTTAAATTTTTTATATATGTTTTAATATCAAATTTAATTCAGCCAATCTTGAGGTAATAGATTATCATCAAACTTTTTTTCTTTGATACTCATGAAATATTAATTAATTTTTTCATTTATATGGTGTTTATAATTCCCATGAATTTATTTAAATATTTATCTCATAAATCTTATAGGAATTTAAATATCCCTATAAGGATCTATCTTTCACAAGGTTTTGATTTGACTACCACCAATGTGGTAAGGGATTTACATTACAATCTCATTTTTTGTGAGGAATTTTTTGTGATTAAGTTTCTGATGATGAATATTTCCAATCCTCCATTTAAGAATATCATGAAGTTTTTTATTAAATGGTTCCTCTATGTGGTTACATGTTTTTGTTATATTATTCTCTATTTATAACCTCAATAGTCAAAAATAATAATTGTAATTTAAATTTACATTATTTTTCTATTCAATTGAAAATCCTTTTCATTCAAATCAGTGGTTTCTAAAAACGTTTCCAATAATTTTTTTAATATTATCCTATGATTTTATATGGTAATTTTTAGAAATTTTTTAATTTTTTATTAAATGGTTTAAATGTAATATTTTTTGTAATTTTCTGAATGAGGCACTTTTGACATTATTTTTGAAAATCATAGTTGAATAATTATTTTAGATTATTTAACATTAAGAAAATTTCCAAATAATATTACCACTAAATGAGGGGAATATAAATTTATATGTTTCAACATTTATATTCAAGGGAAAAAAATTCTTACTATTTTTTTATTTATTATATTTTCAAAATGTAATTTCCATGAGAAAAGGGTATTTTTCTTAATAAATATTCCAGTGATATTTTAGTGAAGTTTATAATTTCTGATATCATACTTAATTTTACTTATGATTATTGAGTTTATGTTCCAGTTATACCATCAAATTTATTTTTTTAGATGACCTATTATGATGATTATTTTATTATAATTTTATGAAACTCATTTATTTTCAATTATTTTATTACGTTATGATTAAACCATTATGAAACCAATATTTTCCTAGAGCAATTTTATGATAAAATGATTAAAATTTTCTGGAACCCATTTCATTTCCATGGGTTATTCTATGATAAAATGATGAATTTTTTTATGAAAATATATTATTTTATAACGACTAGGATATGTTTAATGTATTTTTATCCTTTTTTAACACATATGTATGATTTTAATTATTGTATGGGTGGGACCAAAAATATATAGCCCTATAATGCCATTAGTAATGATAAATATCTCTTGAGATAATTTTCACAAGAATTGGGAGTGAACCAAATTCATTAAGGCACTATTTCCACTATGATAGTTTTGGGTGTGAACCATGACTAAGGATATGATGGAATGGGGAGTGAATCCAATCCACTATAATAGTCATGGAAGAGATAATTGACTAAGGAGTTCGTATTCAATGCTTATTTTAAGACAATTAATTATGTCTTATGATAACATAATTCTATCATGGGTCATACTTTATAATTACAATTAACAACATGTTTATCAACTTTTATCTTTAATAACATCGATTAATATGTGAGGGGTATGGTTTTAAAATTATAATCACAATTTCTCATAACCATATTATATTTTTATGCTTTAGTAATAAGATATTTCTCCCTTATTCACCAATATTGAAAAAACTATATGACCCATTATTATGTTTTCAATTAACCAAAATATGAAGAAAACATTTTATTATAGTGTTTCTAATAAGTGTAATAGTTGTGAAGTAATAAGTAGAAATTTTTTTGGATCTTTTATAGACAGTTTTTTGTGTATCGATGTTTCTAAACACAAAAAACATTAAGGTTCAAGCATGTATCAAAATTTTATGTAATGAATATTAATATAATAATATGTAATATTTATGTATGAATAGTGTGGGTGTCTATAATTGGTATTAGTGAATGTATTTTTACCTTTGGAAATGCGGATGAGTAATATGTAGAGAGAAACATTAGGGAAGTCTTATATAAGGGGGAACTACCTAATTTATGGTATATATATGAGTATGGATTCTCTAAAAAAACATTCCAAACTATATAATACAAGAATACGTGGTTTTAGAACATATGAATATAGGTGTAAAAACCCAAAAATGAGTTTTCGGAGTATATCATGACGATAATTTTGGTGAAAAAACTTTTCCCTTAATACACTCCTTTTATTAAACTCTTGGGGGATATTATATTGTTGATAATAATTTTCATTACAGACCATCATGAAGGATATGAATAGATTATGATCCTTTATGAACTAGGTAAAACCTAAGGTATCATATATTTAAAATCATATGTAATGATTTTGATGTCCTATATATTATTTTTTATGATAATGTTGTTTTACACATTGATTATTGTTTCTAACACTTTTTTTTATTTGAGTCAAAAGAAAAAATAAAGAGGAATATATTTTCCCATGAATGTGACATTTATCAATTATTTTCCTCCAGAAAAACTAAAATATATAGTAAATAGAAGGTGAATATTTAAAATTATTAATATTCATATATCATATAATATGATTAACAATATAAACAGTGGTCAGTTTCATTACATATCAATTAAGATGAATAAAGACATTTGAAGAAGTTTATGTGGAAATAATCATGGAGGTAAGAATGTAAATTTTTTTATATCAAGTGTGTCGGATGAATAACCAATAATAATATATATATAAGGGAATATGTTTTTTGTGAAAAAATTATTTTTATAAATAAATGAATTACCGTGTAATTCAATATATTATGTGTGGGGATTTTGGATATTATTAGAGTCAATGCACTAATAGATTGTTAACATAAATACCAAGGAATAACCAATGATATGAGAATCATTGAATATTATTTGTTGAAGTTTTTATTTATTTGGATTCATTAATTTTATTATTGAAGTGTTATATCAAAAATATTATCATTTTAAGAATAATTAATCCGATAAGGATTTATCTATAGTGGGTTTTCATCAAGGAATTGAATGAATATGCTGAATATAACCGATAAATAATGGGAATTTTTTTTTATAAAACTCTATTCAATTAATTTCTTATTCTCTAATAAATATACTATAGTGGACTATCATTGGATCGTTCTCAAGGATTCCACTCAGATTCATTGATTCTCTATTTTTACTATTTTAAATTTACAAATATAAATTATTTATAAAAATATGGATGATTGAAGGATTCATAAAATATATATATATGAAATGCATGATAGAATGAATTTAGACATAAATAATTATGGGAAATATTATTGTGAGATCATAGTGGTCGATATCATTGTTCTAAAAAGGGTTCAAATATTAAATTTAATGAGAAAATTCTGACCTATGACACCACACCTTCTTGTTTTAAATGTTATTACCCAATACTAAGACCTGTACAAATAGATAAATCTTATTCTTATGGTTATCTGTGGTAAAATTTTTAATACCATATGTACCCATTCTAGGATCAACTATATACCAAACTGAAGTAGTGAAGAAAGAATGATTGATATATGGGAGCAACCCCAAAATGATAGAGAAAATGCTGTGACCACTCACCATAATTGATTTATCCACCATATAAACTCTTATAATTTAACAATGAAAATTAACTAAAAAACATGAATCACAGTAAAACTTATATTACCTCCCTCAATATGATACAGATATTTGGTCTCTATTATTAGTGTACTTGAGGAGGGAATATGGTGGGAAAAAACACAGACAAATTAGAAAAAGGATATATTTAGAATAACACAAATATAATAAATTTTTAATATTATAATAAAAAACAAATTTTTATAAATAAATATTAAATTTTCAACTATTTTTTCCAACCAATGATCCAACACATTGAAATATAGAGGAGAAAAATATTTATATGGAGATGAGTTAAAATTGTATCCCTAAAAACCTCCTCTATAGTTTTCACTTCGTAGGAATATTTAAGGGTCAAATTTGTAAAAGGGTTATTCCTGAAATTTGGCCTTCTATGTTTATAATTTACACCCAAAAAAGTTTAGATTCATTTGAAACTATGTTAAAGAGTAATGTTAGATTCACATTGGAAACTTATTCTTTACTGGTGATTTTGTGAATTACAAGGCATTAAGTTCACATTAATAACCTATAATAGGTATTATCATGTGTGGCCAATATGATTTATTTTTTGTCTAAAATAATATATATACACATATTGAATTGAATTGAATTTTGGTTTTACCTTTATTAATATAATCCCAACTTCAAAATTATCCATATTTGTCAATTGATTACGAGCCCTAAACATTAAACTTGATTTGGATGCAAAGATGATGAATTGAGATTTTTCTATAGCTGAATTAAATTAATATCGACATATATGGAATCCTAAAATAAATAATCTCACAATTTAAATTGGTTTATAAAAATTTATGGGTAAAGTAAAAAAGTAGATTAAAATACTTTAAAAACCACATTTATTTCATTTTAATAATTATGATACTACTACAACTAAAATATAAAAATGTTATAATTTACAATAAATTAAAATGTTGAGATTAAAAACAACAAATTACAATATAAAATATGTGAAAATATCAGCTTTATCACTCCCATACACATATCCATTTAACACTTAGAAAACCATCAACTATAAAAAACCATGTGATAATAAAAAATAAGAAAACGTCTACAAATTTTTTTCAAAAATAGATTTCTATAGTGTAATCTCTATTAAAGGAAATTTTAATTATATTTCATCCCACACATTTAAATCAATTAAACCTCAAAATACATATTGACCAAATCTTAACCATCCTCACATTGAATTTAATGTCAGTATTCACACATAAGAGATTAAAAAAGGGAAAATGATCATACTTAGGAAATGCATGGATGGGCATAGAATTTTTAAATTTATCATCTCTCCACACTATAATACATGAAATTATTATCAAATGTGTGGTCCTTTTTAGGTGATTTTTAGGTCTAAGGATTTGTTCGTAGAAATATTTAAAAAAATTAGTTCTTAAAAGAGGAGGTTTAACTCTAAAATAAAATTCATGAATATTCAAGTTTAATACCAGGAAATTACATAATCTATTTCTCCTAAAATGTGAAATAAAAAAATCCATGCCTTTTACGATATGGAAAATGAGAAATTCAGTGATTACAATTAATGATTTCAACCAAATTTCCGCCATTAATTGTTTTTTTTATTTTTTATAGAATTAGATGAAAATTGAAAATAATTAATTATTAAATTTTATTTACCATATATTTGAGATGTATATGATCCACTTAATTTATCACATAAAACAATTCAGGCTCAAAACTTTTTTTTATTTCTCGTTTTTTTCTTTTTCAATTTTTTTGAAGGAGAACATGATGACAAAGATAATGTGAAAATTAAATGATGAATAATTAACAATTCCAACACTCTATAAATTTATAAAAATGATTTTACACACCACATGCCACCAAAACTAAAATACAACTCTATTAATACTCATAAATGGTTATTCCCCCAAACTCAAACTTGATATATTCATGAAAATATATTACAAGTTCAGGAATGTTAGGACATATGTACATATAATGTGGCTTAATCAAATAAATATATTCCACAATTATAAGGGGAAAAATATTAAATTTAAATTAAGGTATCTTTCTAAAATGATTTTATTCAGTATAATGTTGAAACCATGTTAATAACATTCCTTGAATTATAAACATCAATAAAGAAAAATAAAATGTCATGGTTCTAACAAATAATCCTTATTTATATGAAGAAATATTAAGTATTAGAAATAATAATTCAAAAATGTTTAAAATTCAGGAAAAATATGTGAAAAACGTTTATAGTATGTGTTTCATTTTCATGGATTAATTTTTTTTTCAAAATCATAAAAAGTAATGAAATTAAAAATAATGGAATACATTTTCACATCAAAATGAATTTAAAACTGATTCCCAAATAATCATATCAACGACATGAAAATATATAAAAGTGTGGAAATGTCACGAACCGAATCTGGTCGCGGCCAAAACCGACACCAGACCCTACCCGTGACAAGGTTCAAAGGGTATTCTCTATCCCCACGGGCTGGCACAAGTTCCTGGGTATCATTTACCATGGTATGGGAATGATTTACCAGAATATAAAAGCATAAAACCTTAAAAACAATCCATAATATAAATTCTGAAATTTATAGCCAAACAAGTCTTAATAAAAAAACCAGAACTGAATACATTGGATTAAATACAATAAAATAGGTTCAAATACAAAAAAGGAAAACAGAAAGACATCCCCAAGGACTCCACACAACAAGGGGGTCATCACCCGTAAGTCGTCTCCACAACTCTGCCCTAACGATGGGGACCAACACCCAGAACTGCCATCACCCTTGGCCTTTCCTTTACCTGAGTCAAAAAAATAATGAAGTCTACTTACACCAAAGGGGTGTATGTAGGGTGTGAGCCTAAGACCAATAGGATACCACCCAATGATTATAAGGTTCATGCAATACAAGGTGAAAAAGAAAGCAGTTTTTATATGCAATGAAAATCGATGACAAATTCCAAGAAAGGCTACTTTAAATTGAAAACATTTTTCAAGATAAAACTTTCATAATGTTAACACATTTAAATAGGAATGTTATCTAATTAAATATAATTCTGAAGACACCCAAATACAAGGAAAAATACCACAAAACCAATGAGCAACAAAACCGGGAACACCCCTAGGCACTAGATAGTCTCGGGCCCCATTTACCTCGTACCTCTGTGTAATGTAACCATAGTAAAATCTGTTCTCATGAATGAGAAACTAGTAGGGAACATACCCATAACCTAGTGGTCCCCAATAATCATCCACATAGTTTAGTTAGAGTTGTCGTTATCCAAATTCTAAGTGAAACAGGGACAAAACCCATCCGGTCCACTAGCAGTGGTAGTACAAATCCGCCCCACCTAGGTACCCGGGCTTCCCCCTTTATGCTCAAACAATTTCAGGATTTAACACATATCCATTTTAATCTAAAACACCACTACTGTTCACATATACCAAATATAGTAGCTATCTCATTTTATACCACTTAAAACACACAACAAACTCTTTGAATTTGAAAAAATCAATTTCTCAAATTCCCGTGTTGTTTTGAACACAAAACCCCTTAAAAACCCCACTTGTACACTATGTTCACACTTTTAAGTTACCAAAATAGTAATGGCAGGCCAATAAATTTCAATTAAAACAAAAAATCAATTTTCATGCATCCCCATGTTAAACAAGAAGTCTTATCTTTGTAAAACCTTTATTTTCACACAAAAGTGGAACCAAAACATCACATTCTTTACAAAAACTATTAAAACCCATTTTTGCAGCAATAACCAAAGGGGATAAACATTATAAACATTATTTTCTACCTAATTATAGATCAATAAAAACCACTAAGTATTTATAGGGCATCCCCAAATAAACAAACAAAACACTTCATTAAAAAGCCCCCAATTTCACACCAAATTAGCATTTTAAATTCAATTGCAATAGAAACATCATTACAACCAATTTTTGCAGCAATAATAAAATTATATAAATCTGAAAATATGATAAATACAAAATGCTAAAACACAATTATTGCATCAACATTGGAATCACCTACCAAATCTAATGAAACCATTGAATCCATAGTGCGAAAACACAAACGCACCACCGGCACACCTCAAGAAGGGTAGATCAAACCTAAAAATAGAAAATTGGACCAATAAAACCCAAGGTTAAACCTTAAGTTCGAACCCCTACCCACTGTTAATTTTTCACTTCAATAAAAAGGGAGGAAACCCTAAAAAAATAGAATGAAACCCTAATCAATTTGAAAGGGAAAATGAAATGGACTAACTTACTTGCGAAATATATAATGAATCTCCACAATACACCAGTATATTAAATTTAAAACACCCATAACTCATGAAATATTCACAAAAGAATTATAGGTCATTTAAGAATTGGAATTGAGGGAAAATATTATGAATTGTGAGAGTTATGATTTAATGAACATACCTAATCAAATCTGACCAATTTTAGAAACCATAAGATTTTCGTCGCTAAATCGCAATTCCTAATAGCTCCAAAGAGGGGGTAAAGAGTCTAGAGAATTAGCTGGGTGTATGTGGCGCATATGAGTCTTGAAATCATAGAAAAATACTTAAAATTGAATATGTTATTAAATAAATAAAATTAATTTTTAAAACTGGATATGGGTTTCCTGGCAGGCCCAATCCCTTAAATAAAATCCCAACTAATCCTTGGTTATGGATTTCAAAAGGCACAAAATTTTAATTTTACTGTTAATATATCAGGGGAGAACATTTAGGAGTTGGAATGAGTGACAAATATTTAAAAATTAAGTTATAAAAGAAACAAAATTTGTTTTTAAGTCTGGAATTGGGCTCACAGTTTGGCCCAATTCATGAAAACTCACCTATTCTCCATAAAACCATTGAAATCCCCCAAAACAAAGTATTGATGTAAATTAAAAAACAAATACATTTAAAATAAGCTATGTATGTGAAAATTATACCCACCATGAACAAATTTCACCCCAGAAAGTCACAGCAAGACCAAAGAAACAACCAAACCCAACTGAGAAACCATGAAGTACTCTTTAGTCAGGTTTCTTCCTCAAAGGCCAAAACACCTCCAGTGATCAATGAAGGAAGGTATACTCTCAAAAACCTAACATACACCACATTCTTGAAGCAATCAAGCACATTAATACTTTATCCCAAAATAATACTCCTCAAACACTATCCAAACAAGACTCAAGCAACTCACCCAAACGAACAACAACTTCAAACAATGTTACATTTACCTTACATTAACTAAACCATTGGGCGCTCTACAGTCTCAAAGTTTACTCAAGAAAGATGTTGGTAGCTAGATAGCTCCGAATGAGACTATCTACACTAAACAAGAACATGGAAAAATCTATGTTACTGGTACGGGGGGACACAAATACGCTCCCCACCATAAGAGACAACAAATATTTTTTTTCGAGACAGAATAAGGAGACTAATAGGGGGAGGCCTAAATGGACTAACTAGTACAAAGTATATACTTCCATCAGAAATTTAAAACAGAAATTATATAAGACTCATAGTGGGTCTCCCCACCATAAGAACCAACCATCTTAACCATCCAGCACTAGCAAGTAAAGAAAGGCATCAAACTTTAAATAGTTGGGGCAACCACTTGGTAAGTTTTCACGGTTTGGGAAGCCATACACTAATAGTTGGGATCCTTCTTTCCACATGGTTTTCTGGGGCATGGTCACTATTATCCAAGTTAAAATTGTGTTCTCAAACAGTGTATACAAACTTAAAACCATTCTCTAAAGACTCAGTGGAAACCAAATGGGGGAGGGAATAACATTGGGTGATGACATGGGCACACGACCCTCCACCTATTTCCACAAAACATGGACAAAATAAGAATGATTATGGCACCAAAGGTTTAAAAATCTTCTTAACTTTCATAATGAGGAAATGAATTTGTACAAGGGTTTAGATGACCCTGTGATTTCCACTGACTACGAGCAAACTTCTCTCCGAGACCTATGGCTGGAGCTCAAATGATTGAAGCATCTTCAGCCTCACAGTTAGGCTTTGGAAACCCCATGAATGATAATTCTTCTTTCACTGCAACCAACAACTACAACGCAATCACAGATAAGTTTTCCAGACATGAAAAATTCCAAACTCACTTTACCCGATCCTGATATTTCACTGAAACAAGCGCTAATGAGATACACACACATCACACGTTATTTTTTCAGGAGAGAAACAATATATGTAAAGAACACCAGCACTCACCTAATCTAAAATAGATGATTTTAAAGTTTTTCCAAGGGAGACATTCACCCAACATAACAGGGACTCTCATAAGATTTCACGACATTCACCTCTATTGTCAATAGAGCACATGACATCATAGGACATCACCGAACATGACCATTGCGACTAATATAAACAAGTCTTGGGGAGGGACCTTATACAACATCCCCAAACAACACACAATTCTATAAAGTGGCCACAATATCCTATCATGGCCATATTTCACACACCGATGGTTTAACATGAATTAATTCATAAAAGAAACTTTGAAGAACCCAAAGGTCCTCTTAGACACCATCGAGACACTCATCTACACTTACAACCCTAGAACACCTCCACCTTCGATGTATCAAAAAACATAAGAATCTAAGGTCTATATCAACCTTCCATGAGCAATCTCCCATTACAAGAGGATCTAAAAATCAAAGAAAAGAAAGGGTGTAGACTCAATCTAAAAATCTCAAGAAAAATATTCCTTATATTGATCAACTGGAGGGTCTTCAAAAGGAAAAAAAATCTGGGTTGCACTTTAGTTGTGCACTAACCATTAATGGGGAGTACCATATCCAACGATTGAACCAAAGGACCCAACCAAGATGGTCTATTGGTCATGATATATCACAATCTAGATCCAAACACCTGAAGGGAACCACCACAAAGTCATCCGAAAACATTTTTAAAAAGAGACCACTAACCGTCCCTACAACACAGCTCACCGACCAAACACAAACCCAAAACACAGTTCAAACAGGAGGGGTTCTTGGCCTCAAAACATCCCACAATATCAACATTATCAAAAACCCATAATACAAACTATACCAAACTATTCATCAAGACATCATGTTATTCTTTAAAACCATTTCTTTGAAAACAAACTATTTAGCAGTAAGCATATCCACCAATGGTACCACATGGGCCTCACAGATGCATGTTTTTGTGCCACATCGGACACCCTCTTCATATCCATCCCGGCACTCATCAAGTAATTCCATCAACCATTAATTATACCATATAACCCAATGCATGTGGTTACTCATGGAAATACCAAATGTTAAAACAAATATTATTTCCACTTTTCAAAACCAAAACGATCAACCAACACATCTTTTTTTTCAAAAATGCTAACCAGGAGATAAAAATCCCAATTCAAATATTACTAAAATTTTCAGAAAGACACAAAAATTTATACAAGAACACAATTTCAAGATATTCACATCAATTTCAAAACATATCATCCCATTAAAACACCCTTTTATTTTTTAGAATACTCTATTAGAAAAACCTTTTCAAAACCAACTTTAGTATAGTTTCTAATTTTAAAAAGAGGTGTAAGCACACCAATTTCCATTTCAATATAATTCTGAAAATTCAGTTCCACCATTTCATAAATAAAACCATTCCATATTTATTTGTGAATCATTTCACAAAAACTTTACACTTCTTAAAACCAAGTCACTTTAAAACCAATGTTCCAAGATTTCAAAATTAAGGAACACAAGACAATGCGAGAGGAAACTAGTTTCAGTGGGTGGCTTGGACATATGGTTGACGACCATACCCCAATAAATTCACTATCACATAGAGTGTTCTAGGGAAGATCCCCGGCTCCACATGGCTTTCCAGGCCCTGCGAGCTCACTGAGACCATTAACCCAACTATTTTTTCATTTCCCCTAACCATAATTAAAACAAGAAAACCGAAGGACTTAGATAAATCCTAACTTCCCCAGGAAACTTGAATCCTGTCATGAGGTGTGGTGATTAGGCACACTTCCCATAACTATAATACCACGTACCTACAATCCTATCCCTGTAATATCTTATCTCTTCCCCAAATAACATGACCCAAAGAGTTAACCTGAACCTCCTCTGATACCATTTTGTCACAAACTAAAACTGGTCGCAGCCAAAACTGGCAGCATACCCAGTCTGTGACAAGGCCCAAAGGGCGTTCCCTATCCCTAAAGGCTGGCACAAGTGCCCGGGTATCATTTACCTTGGGTTGGGAACGATTTACCTGAATATGAAAGCATAAAACCTTAAAAACAATCCATAATATAAATTCTGTAATTTATAGCCAAACAAGTCTTAATAAAAAAACCAGAACTGAATACATTAGATTAAATACAATAAAATAGGTTCAAATACAAAAAAAGAAAATAAAAAGACATCCCCAAGGACTCCACATGACAAGGGGGTCATCACCCGCAAGTCGTCTCCACAACTCTTCCCCAATGATGAGGACTAACACCCAGAACCGCCATCACCCTTGGCCTTTCCTTTACCTGAGTCAAAGAAATAATAAATTATACTTAAACCCAAGGGGTGTATGTAGGGTTTGAGCCTAATCCCCATAGGATACCACCCAATTATTCCATGGTGCATGCAATACAAGGTGAAAAAGCACGAAGTTTTAATATGCAATGAAATGCGGTGACAAATTCCAAGAAAGGCTATTTTAAATTGAAAACATTTTTCATGATAAAACTTTCAGAATGTTAACGCATTTAAATAGTCATATTATATAATTAAATATATTACCAAAGACACCCAAATACAAGGGAAAATACCACAAAACCAATGAGCAACAAAACCGGGAGCACCCCTAGGCACTAGATAGTCTCGGGCCCCATGTACCTCGTACCTCGGTGTAATGTAACCATAGTAAAATCTGTTCTCGTGCATGAGCCACTAGTAGGGAACATTCCCATAACCTAGTGGTCCACAATAAACATCCACATAGTTTAGTTAGAGTTGTTGTTATCCAAATGCTATGTGAAATAGGGACAAAACCCATCCGATCCACTAACCATACTAGTACAAATCCACCCCACCTAGGTACCCGGGCTTCCACCATTGTGCTCAAATAATTTCAGGATTTAACATATATCCATTTTAATCTAAAACACCACTATTGGTCACATATACAAAATAAAATTGATATCTCATTTTATACCACTTAAAACACACAATAAACTCTTTGAATTTGAATAAATCAATTTCTCAAAATCTCGTGATGTTTTGCACACAAAACCTCTTAAGAAACCCACTTGTACACTATATTCACACTTGTATGTTACCAAAACAGTAAAGGAAGCCCAATAAATTTCAATTAAAACAACAAATCAATTTTTGGGCATCCCCATGTTAAACAAGAAGTGTTATCTCTGTAAAACCTTCATTTTCACACAAAAGTGGAACCAAAACATCACTTTCTTTACAAACACAATTAAAACCCATTTTTTGCAGTAATAACCAAAGGGTATAAACATTATAAACCGTATTTTATGTGTTATTACAGATCAATAAAATAAACTAAGTATTTATAGGGCATCCCCAAATAAATAAGCAAAACACTTCATTGGAAAACCCCCAATTTCACACCAAATTGGCATTTTAAATTCAATTGCAATAGAAACATCATTAGAAACAATTTTTTCAGCAATAATAATATTATATAAATATGAAAATATGATAAATACAGCATGCTAATACACAAATATTGAAACAACATTGTAATCACCTACCAAATCAAATGAAACCATTGAATCCTTTGTGTGAAAGCACAAACGCACCACCGCCGCACCTCAAAAAGGGTAGATCAAACATAAAAATAGATAATTGGACCAATAAAACCCAAGGTTAAACCATAGGTTCGAACTCCTACCCACTGGTCATTTTTCACTTCAATTAAAATGGAGGAAACCCTAAAAAAATAAAATGAAACCCTAATCAATTTGAAAGAGGAAATGAAATGGACTAACTTACTTGATAAATCTAGAATGAATCTCCCCAAAACACCAGTACATTAAACTGAAAACGGCCAAAACTCAGGGGATGTTTGAACAAGAATTATTAGGTCATTTAGGAATTAGAATGGAGGGACAAGAGTTTGAATTGAGAGTGTTATTATTTAATGAACATAACTCATCAAATCTGGCCGATTTTGGAAACCCTAAGATGTTCGTCCCTAAAGCATGATTCCTAAGAGCTCTAAATAGGGGGTAAAGAGTCTGGGGGAGCTTCTAGGTGTATTTGGCGCATATGAGGCTTAGAATCACCGAAAAATACTTAAAATTGATTATGTTATTAAATACATAAAATTAATTTTTAAAACAGGATATGGGCTTCCGGGAAGGCCCAATCCCTTAAATAAAAACCCAACTAAACCTTGGTTATGGATTTTCAAAGGCACCAAATTTTAATTTTAGTGTTAATATATCAGGGGAGGACATTTAGGAGTTGAAATGTGGGAAAAATATTAAAAAATGAATACGTTATATAAAAAACAAAATTTATTTTTAAATTTGGAATTGGGCTCATGGTTTGGCCCAATTCACGAAAACTCACCTATTCTCCAAAAAACCATTAGAAACCCCCAAAAGAAAGTATTAATGGAAATTAAAATATTAAAACATTTAAAATAAGCTTTTTATGTGACAGTAAAATTATATAAATATTCTTTTAATATCAATATTTCCAAAAAAATAAAAAATAAATGAAAAAATGGAAAATTAACTAATAAGGTTGACACTCCACTATACATAGATTTATCTACCCTTTATTTTTTTTAACAAAATAAATACAAGGGTAATAAATGATTGAAAATGATATAAAAACTTGAAATAATTATATCACCGAATTTTTGGGTTAAGATAATATTTAATACTACATATAATAATAAAGTATGAAAGAACTACAAAACATATTTGATAAAAATAAAAAAAATTAGAAATTTCAAATATGATAGAATAGAGTTTGTAACCCCATGTGGCTGTTAGGTATTTACTATCCCTAGCCAAAAAGTTACTATTGATCATCTATGATATAATGGTGTGTGTGGTTTATTTCACATAACAAACCATATATGTATCTCAAAAGATCTGTGAATATATACTAGGCATGAGTACTCCCATGGAAAATTCAAATATTCCTAACCACTAGAAGAGAAGAAATATATTTTTGAGGTGTACAGGGGTGGGAAAATAATATAGGGATGCTACCTGGTTTGTTAATCATAAGGACTAGTGTACATTATATGTTTTGATAATAGAATAGGATGTGTATTTTATTCTAGTTTATGTTCATGAAATGATAATGTAATGATATCTGTTCATTTTGTGTCATTATTCTTATATAGACTACTGTAAAACTCTGTTGCCTCGACAATTCTCTATGCAAGACAAGAAAATTATTCATATTCATCAACCATATACTGAAGGAGTGATATTACATCTAAAAAATCAAAATAAAGGAATTCAATTTTAAATTAGTAATTAATAATGATGGAAGAAAATAAATTCCTTGAAATTGAATCTTTTTCAAAACATTCAAACTCAAACTATTTTTCGTGATTAAGGGCTACTATGAATATTTTTTCTGAGAGGGAGGTGGATCAAAATGTATTTCATCAACCACACTATATAATTGATGGAATTAATGTGGAACATGCATTTAAATATCTTGGGGTTTTCATTTTTCCATTATATCCATGTAACATAAACTAATTTGAATATTTTTTATAAAGACCTGAGCATTATTTATATGTCCATTACATTACATTTGTAAAGTAATTAATACATGGCACAAAAATATTCCCAAATATTGTATTACTTTAGTGCCTTTTAAAAATAGAAAAAATAATGAACTTGTTCATAAAACATTTACATCATCTCATACTTTATCCTTCACAAATAGAACCCATTTTTAACACATCATACTTAATACACTTCTTCAAATCCTAGGGTAAAAGAAACATGAAAAGGGGTAAACTCAAATTCATAGTAAGGGTAACCATGGAAAATATTTTATAAAACAAAAATATAACAATGTAAAAACATGAACATATCATTTGAAAAAAAAACATACCAACATCTTGATTCATGAAATAAATTTTTGATAGTGCGTTTGGCATAGATCATAATGGATCATTAACCACGATAAAATAGCATTGGCATAAAAAACGGAATTGTGGAAAAATAATAAGCACATAATATGATTTTCATAGTATCCAATTAATTGTTTCCAATACCATCATAGTTGAAAAATTCCATTACTAAACAGGGATTACATGTCGTTCCAGCCATGTTTTACTAAACCGGAATTACATGGCGTTTAAGTCATATATTACTGAACCGAATTTATATCCTATTATTTTCAAGTATATATAATGAAATGTAAATATTTTTACAATGTATTGGAGGGAGATTTAGGTCCCACCAATATCATGATGGAATCATTCTTACATGTTCCACAAAAATGTTAATCATTCATCATTGCATAACAAAAGAAATAAAATTGGTTTCTTAAACATCATTTCATCAAAACATAATCCATATAAAATATCACTTTGTCTTTAACATAATATAATCATAGTAATAATAGGGATATAAACATAACCCAATTTAAGAGAATCATCTTTGATGAAATATAATTTTGATAAAACACTTGAACATAATTCTTAATGAAAATATAATTTCTTCATCAAAAAAATTTTATTTTCTAAAAAAGACACATAATTTTTAAAGAAAATTATTTTTTGAATATAAAATTTAAATCATGTAGAGAAATCTTCTTGAAATAATATGTTATAAAGGCATGAAAATATGTTCATTAAATATAATTTAAAAAATATTATTCTCATACTCTTGTTAGAAAAGTCAACAAAGTACCTCGTATAGAAAAGGAAAACAATATTCCTTCTATATAGTTTAATTAAAATTTATGAATTAGATAAATTAAAATTAAAAATAGTATAATAATATAAAAAATATAATATTATTTGTAATCATGGACACAAATGATAAATATAACCAACTAAACACTAAGGAATAAACAATCTCGGATAATAATTAGATTGCAAAATTATACCTCACCTTTGGTATGATTTATTCCATATGTATAAAACTCATATATAGTTGGTTTAAACATATTAATAACCTCTAAAAGAACCATAATAACATTTATGATATCATATATGATACCATTATGACTTTATATAAGCTGTTCAGTTATCAATTCCATGTTAAAACAATGTTTTGGGTAATAATTGTTTTATTTATCATAAATGTTTGAACTTTTTATTCTTGATATTATTACTCATATAATGATTTAATTACATAGATAATGTAAAAAAATGATTTATATATCATATATATTATTTATATAAATATATATAATAGATAGCTAAATGAAATTGAATACACTATTCATGGATACGGTAGGTTGTACGTATGCAAGAACGTTATTTACATTTCCTTATTGAATTGAATGGAAGAAATTAAATGAAATATATATATATATATATATAAATCTAGTAGAATTATTATGTTATATATTTCATGTTTACTTATTATATGTACCTTATATTCATTATTGAATGGTTAACATGGAGAATGAATATAATCCCATCATGGAGACGGTAAGCCGAACGTATGCACGAGAGATTATATTATTTCCTTGATGGCTAGAAGATAATGGAGTTATTATTTAAGTATTAATACTACATAAAAAGATAATGTTTTAGAGGAAAATAAATTTGAAACAGGTGATAAATCAATTTCTTTTTTTTCGAGTATCTTCTTCTAATTTGATGAGAAGGTCTCCCAAGGATATAATTATGTCTAATGTGTGGCCTCTAAGAAAAAATGGTTATTTTGGGAGATTATTTTAGTTATGTTTGTATGAAACAATGGGATTGAATGGTGTGAGTATGTGGGTAGATATGGTGGCCTTTTATAAGAGGGTAGATGGGCATTTGGGTATGTTTTGAAATATTATTTTATTATAAATTTATTTTTGGTTTATAATGCTCCAAAACACATTTATTTAGAGTTCAAGATGATTATGGGTCTATAAAATCTCATCTAATAAAATGATTAAATTTTTTTATTAAATTTTAAACCATATCATTTCATTTATCCTTATTTAATCTATTTAATTCTATTTTAATTAATAATATTTTAAATATTATATGGTTTTAAATAGTTATGTATGTTTTGTCATTTATCCTTAATTGGATACATTATGAAATTTTAGACCATATAATTTTCACTTTTTAATTTTTAAATATTATAGTGATTTTTAAATATTTTAACCACTTTTTATTTCTAAAAAAGATCAATAATGTTAATTTTGACATTATTCATTTATTTGGAATTACATGAAATCCACACAAAAGATAAATTAGAAAAAAAAATATTTACTACAATACTAACATGTTATAATAACATATAAAATTAGTGAAAAACATTAATTAGTTCATATAAATTTTTTAAAATTTTTAAAATAATTTACTTGATATTTCTATTAATAAAATATTTTTATATCACTATTTTGACATCATTAATGGTAATTATTTAACCTCTAAAATTATAAATAAATTTACATGATGTTGATAATTTCATTATTGTTCCGTAGAATATTTATTTTTTGTTGTTTTATCAATATTATCAATACATTAAAATTATTATACTTATAAGATATATGAGAGAAACATGTTGTCACTTTTTTTGTTTTACATATAATTACATGACTTTTATAGAAAAAAAATAAACTAAAAAATCAATTAATTCCATTAGTTAATATTGTTCAAATTTAATTCATAAAATAGGATATTTGAAGGTGTAAGGGTAATTTTATTATCTTTATCATATTGCTTGTTACGCTAATTTACCCGATTTACCATTAATTGTGGTAAATAAAAATATTGTAGTTACTATTTATAGTTTCCAAAAAATAAAAGGATTATATTTAAATAATTTTGACCCATTGTTTCAAAATAATGAATCCATTTTTTAAAAAACAAAACATATAAGTTGCATTAATTAATTTATAATTAATTTTCGTTGTTAAAATCAGAATGCGGGTTTTAAGAAGTAAAAACTATCAAATGATTTAAATGTGTTAATATCCAATTTAAATGTGAAATTATATTTATTAAACGATAAAACATAGTACAATTAAACATTACAAATAATTAGAAACATAATCTAACTATATAAATAAATTAGAAGAAAATGGACTATTGAATTTAAATGTAGTATTTTTAACTATTCATTACAATATGAATTTTATAAAAAAATACCAAAATATTAACCAAGGAAAATATTGATGTCCCAATTAAAAATATGAAGATTATTATGTCATATATAACATATAAAATTTTTAAAAACTAGATTTAAAAAATATTCTCTATAAAAAGGCAGTAAAATTTTATTTTTTGAAACAAACATCTTTTATCTAAAAATTTGAATTTGTTCTCATATCAAGTTTAGAAAATACATAAGATTAATGTTTAAATAAATTTCCAAACATAGTTAATAATATTAATATTGGATAGTTTAAATGCCATTAACTAATAATATTTTAATAACATATCATTGTTCAGTGTAACTCGGTACTCCGTACAACGCCAACTATCGAGGAAGGTTGATCTAGTATGTAACGCAAGCCATGTCAATATTGCGTATAGTGAAATATTTATTTTTTGTTACGTATAACATAATCCAACCATTTTTGTTTTATATATTGAACAAAATCTATACTCACAGTTTTTTGTATCGTATGCCAACTTGGTTTAGTGTGAAAGGAATGTTTGACTTAGAGCATTGCAATATATAAATGAAAATTTTAATTTATTCAAAATAATTTTCCATATATACATAGGGTGTTACATTATACCACCCTTAAAATGAAATTAACCCTCAAAATTCACTGGGGTTATAAAATGTCTTCTACTTGAATGATTCTTTCATGGAAACCCACATCGTTAAATGGAACACTAAAACCTTATTTTAAAAAATGAAAGATAAACATAATGGTTATCCAATTCAACTCATACATGGGTTTCCACATATAAGAACATAGGTGGGATGTTATAACATAGATATGGAATAGAAATCTAATTGTCATCTTCTGATGGATAGTGATAGAGAAAAGGTTGGAGAAAGTTAACAATTAGAAATCCATAAATACCTACTGAATCAAGGGACCATCTCATTCATCATATAAGAAGGTACTGAGATAAAATTTTCAGGTTTTCAGGATCCTTTCCCTAATGTTGAAGAACATGAGAATAAGTACATACTTTATTTCAGTAAAATCTCAATGTTTTCCATTCCCTAAAAATTTTCCACTTCATCTCTTATTTAATGAAATGAAGTTGAATTAGTCATTCTTGAAATATTAGTAGATCATGCAATTGAATGATTAGAAATTCCTTAAATTTCACGAAAATTATCATAGGTATACAAATATACATAATTCCACCTATAATAAGATAATAAATTAATCTAACAAACTTCAATTGGATAATAAACTATACAATCCTTAAAAGAATAACATTACAATCATTCAAAAATAGAAAATATAAAACATTAGAAAGAGGTGAACAAAATCGAATTAACATTTGTCTAACATATCTCATTAGGTATTTCAAGGTTGCCACATTCAAAACATGTGAATAAATTTGTCAATTTTTCTCTAGAAACATGATAATAACATGAATAGAACCTTTGTGAAAACATGTATTCTGTCAAAATTAACTATTTACAGACACACAAAATTCAAAAAAGTATACATAATCAAACCATGATATCACATTTTCCTTATATCAGACATGAGGTCATTAATACTATCACACATCTCATTATCTCTTTATGCCATCATTATAAACATATCTTGAGTTTTCCAAAAAATAACTAAATAACTATTAATGGATACCGGTATCACTAAACATATACTATCAAAATATTGTGGACAAAAAATAGTGTAACAATAATTATATGTTCCTTTATTCCATAATACCATAAAATTACTTATACAACTTTATTCTTGATACTCATATAATTATTCCACTAACTTCATAATCAATTTTCCGACCTTCATCATTTTATTCACTAAAACTTATTTCATCTCATATATCATTTGTAGTATCTTCATCATCGTCAAAATAAATAATACACATATGACCATAAAGATTCCCTTCATAATAATTTTCATTAGAGAATCAATTTTATAATTACTTTATATTCACCATTTAAAAAATTTAACCATCATTGATGTCTTAGAAATACCATTATCCTTGTCCATTGTGTTAACTGATCCTTTTCTTTTTCAATTACTAGCTTTGTGTCCTTCTATTCCACATGCAAATAATCTTCCAGTTCCTTTGAAAAATTTTCCTTGAGTCCTCTTCCAACATGATTTACATGAGAAAAATTGAACTTTCATTTCTATATGATACCCAATATACTCTATCATTCTCTTATTATGTGAGTTATGAAACCCACCAAGGTTGAGATTATTTATCATTTTATGAGATTTCTAATTAGGCATAATAATTATGTTTCACCTTCAAACTCCAATTTCATTTGGTTTATCATGATCAATTTCAATCCATTTTCCATAATATTTCCCATTAACCGGAATCCTCCCATTTCTAGCCATTTTTAAAACCCAAAAAGAACAGTGTGAGACGAAAAAATAATATTATGAAAACAACATAATCAAGGGGGTGTAGTTTCAATATCTAACATCATAGGTATAATATTAGATTATTAATGACTATTACCATAGTTCTATGACTGTATCCTATAATTAGACAAACCCTTGGGGACATCATTAGACATACCTTATAAATATATATATGGATCTGAATAATGTTTTATCATCCTTGTTTCCAAAGGTTAACTAAACCTTCACTTTGATACCAACTATAAATAACTGAGCGTGATGTACATAGACATTACATTACCTTATTGGAATAATTAATACATGACACAAACATAATACAAAATAACATATTAGTTTAGTGAATTTGGAAACTAAAAAACATAAATAACTAGTTCATAAAACATCTACATCATCTCCAACATTATCCTTCATAACTAGAATCCATTTTTCACACATCATACTTTATATGTTTCAACAAATCATAGGGGAAAAGAATGATGTAAATGGGTGAGATAAAATTCTTAGTAAGGGTAATTCTGAAAAATGTATTTCAACACCTAAACATAAGAATATAAAAACATGAACATAATTTTTGAAAAAAAATCCAAAATCTTGAGTCATGAAATAAATCTAGGAATTTCGTAATGCATAGATAATAAAGGAACATTAACCATGATAAAATATAATCGTCATAAAATATGGAATTATATAAAAAATAGTAATTATATATGTTTTCCATATTATCCAAGGAATTTTTTACATGACCATCATAGTGTACATATTCCATTATTGAACTGGGTTTACATGTCGTTACAGCTGTGTATTACCAAACCAGATTTACTTGAATTTTCAGCCCAGTATTACTGAACTAGATTTACTTTTTTTCTATTCTTTTCTATCTCATGAGATATAAATCATTAACCAATACATTGTATCGAGATATAGGTCCCACCCTTCTCATATTGAAATCATTATTACATGTTCCATAACAATATAAATCATTTATCAAAGCATAACCAAAAAAATAAAATGGGTTTTATAAACACCATTCCATTATAACATAATCTATATAAAATATAATTCCTTACATAAAAAAATAAAATAATTGTAATAATATAGATATAAACATTACTCTTTTGATGATAATCATATTCGATGGAAA
Source organism: Viscum album (assembly GCA_963277665.1). Classification (NCBI taxonomy): domain Eukaryota; kingdom Viridiplantae; phylum Streptophyta; class Magnoliopsida; order Santalales; family Viscaceae; genus Viscum; species Viscum album. The sequence goes on along the minus strand of OY728157.1, from coordinate 1,544,805,626 downwards.
ATAATTTTGATAAAAGACTGGAACATAATTCTTGAGGTAAATATCCTTTCTTCTTTAAAAACATTTTCTTTTATCAGAATGAGGAACAATTTTTATATAAAATAATTTTGTTGAAAATAATTTTCAAATATTAAAAATTAATTTTCATGTAAATATGTGGATATTAATATGTAAAAATATGTACATGTTGTATATGTTAAATTAACATTCTTCTCATACTCTTCGAAAAAGTAAAAAATACCTCGTATGGAAAATGAAAGAAAGATTCCTTCCAGAAAGTTTAAAACAAATTTACCAATGTGTAAAATTTACATTAAAAATGGCATAAGGAAATAAAAAAATATTATATATTTAGGGAATATTTTAATAAATGATAAATATACTCTTTTAAATACTTAATAATATACAATCTCGTATAATAATGATATTGTAAAATTATCCCTTACATTAAGTTTCATTTCATCCTTATATATATGAAAGTCCTTTATAGAGGGCTTAAATATATTATTAACATCTAAAAAAACCATAATAATATTTAATACCTCATATATTATTCCCTTATGACTATATATTACCCATTCATTTATTAATTACATGTTGAGGCAACATTTTGGGTAATAATTGTTTTATTTATCATACGTGTTTCTACTTGTTATTATTGATATTATTATATAGATCATGAATAATATACTTCAATAATGTAATTAATTATTTATATATAATATATATTTAGTATATAAATATATATATAATTGATAGAAAAATAAAATGGAATAAACTGTTCATGGAGATGGTTGGTCGTACGTACGCATGAACGATGTTTCTATTTCCTTATTAAATTGAATGTAGGAAAGTAAATGAAATATATATATATATATACAGTATCATTATTATTTCATATATTTCTTGATTATTTATTATATATACATTCTAAAAATTCTTTAATGATTAACGTGGAGAATTAATATCATTGCGTCATGGAGATGGTAAGTCGTACATACACACGAGCGACGATATCGTTACCTCGATTGTTTAATAGTATAGAATTGGATAGTATATGAATTATAAAATATAATTATTATGTTATATAAATAATTTAAATCCATTTTAAACATCATTATACCCATCCACACTATGTATTGTAGAATAACAATTACACCACGATGTGGAGATGGTAACCCCTACGTACACACACATGATGATATTAATATTCATAAGATAGATAAAATAAAGTATAAGGTTGTCACTTAATTATAATAACATATAATAATGTATAATATACTGGATTTATTACTTTATTATGGGAAAAACATAAGAAGTGAAAGTAGAAGGAGATTTTTATTGAATGAGGTGAGAAAACAATTACATCTTTTTCGAGTATCTCTTTTCAATTTTCACAAGAGGCCTCCGTATGATGGAATTATTACCAATGTGTGGCCTCTAAAAGGATTGGAGGGATGTTGGAATATTATTTTAGTAGAGTATGGATGAGACAATGGGATTGAAATGTGTGAGTAAGGGGGTAGAGTTAGTGACCTTTTATAAAAGGGTGGTGTGGCATTTTAAGAATCTCTTGAAATATTAATTAATTAAAAAATTTATATTTCTTTTATAATGCTCCAAAACTCATTTATTTTGAGTTTAAGATGATTTTGGATCGAAATAATCTCAAAAAATAAAATTTATATATGGTTTGATTTTATTTTAAACCTTATCAATTTGATTTATCCTTATTTAATCTATTTAATTTTATGGTTGGTAATAATATTTTAAATCATAAATGGTTATAAATATTTACTTATGTTATGTAAATTTGAAAAAATTATTTATTTTATAAAAATTTTGACCATATAATTTTCACTTCGTAATTTTTAAATAAATTGGTGATTTTTAAATTATTTAATCATATGCTATTTTTATATAATATGAATACTGTTATTTTTGACACTATTCATTTATTTGACATTAAATAAAATGAACAGATAAGATAAATTCTAACCAAAATGATTAATACACTCATAACATGACATAGTATCCTAGAAAATTTGTGGAGAACATTAATTAGTTCATATAATATTTATTTTAATATTTTTAAAAATATTTATTTTATACTTCCATTAATAACATAATTTCTACATCACTATTGTGTCATCATTAATGGTAATTATTTTATCTCTATAAATTCTAAATAAATTCACATGACATAGGTAATTTCATTATCTTTTTGTATAAAATTTATTTTTGATGTTTTATCATGTTTATCACCACATTAAGACTATTTTACTTATATGATATATGAGGGTAACATATTGTCACTTTCACTTGTTTTAATTATAATTTATTCAACTTCACCGAAACAAGTCAATCAAAAGAATCAATTTCAACCCATAGGTGATATTGGAGGAATTTAATTCCAAAAATATGATTTCAGAATGTTTTAGGTCAATTTTATTATCATTATCATAGTGTTTGTTACCCTAATATACCAAATTTATCTTTAATAGTTGTAAATAAAAACAAATGTTCTTACTATTCATAATATCCAAAAAAATAAAAGTAAACTATTCACATAATTTGGACACAATTATTCCATATATTTGATACATTTTTAAAAATTAAAAACACAGAGGTTTCATTAATTAATTTAAAATTAATTCCCACTATCAAAACTTGGAAGTAGGTTTTTAAGAAATAAAAACTATCAAAATATTGACATCTGTTTATATCCAATTTAAATGTGAGATTATATCCAATGACAAAAAATTTATTAAATTATAAAACAAATAATCCAAATACACATTAAAGATAATTTAATAGATAATATACCTATATAAACAAATTATAATAAAATGATGCTTTGAATTAAACTGTAGTATTTTCCACTGTTCATTATAATATGAATTTCATCAGAAATATACTAAAATGTCATCCAAAGTAAATTTAAATGTCTTGATTCTAAATAAGAAGTATATTATGTCAAATGGAAATTATAAAACTTCTGAAATTATATTTAAAATGGGGTTTCAATCAAAATGAGGTAAAATAGTATTTTTATGTATAATACGTCTTTTATTCGAAAAAAATAACTTGTTCTTTTATCATGTCTAGAAAATAAAAAAGAATATTTTTTTTATAAAATAAAAAATGATTTTAATAATATTCATAATTGATAGATTATGTCCCATTAAATTACAATATATTAAAAATATATAATTGTTTAATGAAACTAGGTATTGCGTACAATGGAAGGTATCGAGGAAGGTCCCACTTGACCGTAATGCATGACATGTCAATGTTGTGTATAGTGAAATATTCATTCAGTGTTATTTATAACATAATCCAAGAATAGTTATTTTATACATTGAAAAAACTATATACTTAGTGTTGTGTGTACCGTACGCCAACTCGGTGTTGCGTAAAACCTGAGACACGTCAGTTTAGTGTTTATGGAATGTTTGAATTTACAAGATATAAATTAAAATTTTAATTTTTTTGAAACAAATGGTCCATAAAAACATGGGTTGTTACATTATTATCATGTTATGCTGCATGTTTATTGGTTTCTTACAACATTGTGAAATTATCTTAAAGAATCCAATCATTTTTTCCATTTGGATTTAAATTTTTTAAATTTTAAAAATCAATTTATCATAATAATTGGAATCATCATAATAGTTGTTGATGATATAAAAATACATCAAATAATAATAAAAATCACTATTTACCAAAATAATTTCAGATATTTAAGGATTTTTGTGATATTTATAAATTTTTTAATAATTTAGAAATAATAATGTGTGAATGTTACTGGCTTCCGCTATAACTGAATAAAAGATAAAAATTTTATTTATTTACAAAAAAATATTTATGTAGTTTCTTATTCTACTATATATATACCATATTGGAACAACCAAGGGTTAATCTCGAGGGGGTTTCTCACACAAACTGATTCTATATTAGGACTATTATAAATTAACTAATATAAATTTAACTTATATAAAGTTGGTGGTATGAAAGTTTCATGTAATATATATATATATATATGTATTTCAAGAAATAATAATTTATTTAAAAAATGAATGAAAATACTCTTTACTAGCCATACTGGTTGATATCATTCTCTTGAAATGGTTATGAATATTTAAATCAATAATGTGATCAAGACCTATCACATCCCATATTATTTTTTAAAATGTTACGACACCATAATAAGGCCACCTAATACAGGTTAATTATATTTTAAAATCATATAGAGGACATATTTTTCTACTATCACTATTCATTCCATGTTCCATCACATTCGTAACATAAATATTAATGGAAAGGGTGCTTGATAAATGAGAAAAAACCTTAAACTGTAGAGAAAATGTGGTGACCATCCATCGAAATCATTTTACCATCTATGAAATTATTAAAACTGAATAATGATAAGTAATTTAAATAAATGAAACTCACCCAATCCAATATTCCCTCACCCAAGTAATTTCAGATGTTACTTCTCTATTTTTTGTGGATTTGATAAGTGAATATGGTGGGATAACACATATACAATAATATAAGTGAGTTATAAATAAGAATAATAATGATTCCAAATTTAAATTGTATTAGAAAAATAAATCCTAAAAATATATTGAAAATGGTTATATAATGTCTCCAAATAATGTGGATACCCATTGAAATAGTGAGGATATAAATTTTTATAGAGTTAGGGGTGAATGTTCGGGCTCCAAAACATCCTATAAATGTTTTCACATGGTTGGAATATTTAAATGAAGAATTTATAAATGTGAAATTAGTCAAAGTATTCCATATATATAATTATAGTTCACTGAATACATGTCAGCTTCAATGGTCCCAAGATAAAGGGGATATGGTAGATTATCTACTATATATTATTATGGAGTGATGGCTATTAAAATTTCAATGCATCAATCTTGAATTAATTTTTATCCTTGAAGGATGAAGAATATTTCATGGATGATGTTAATGAAATTTTTTCCCTTCATAATTTTTAGAAACATGTATAATTTTATCCCCCATGGGTCTCCCTTTTAATGATTAAATCCTAACTTCAAAATTATTCAGATCCATGAACTAATTTTACGTAACCGATTTTCAACTGGTTTTGAGCCTCCTGATATTACATTGATATTTTAACATGATCAATAAAATTAATCCCAATATTTATGTAATCCTAAAAAATGAATTTCACAATTTAAATTACTTTGTAAAATATCGTGGTGAAATTAAAATTAAAATTTAACCATTTAAAATAAAAAATTAAGTTATTTTAGTAGTTATGATCAAATTAATACTAAAATCTAATATTTTGTTAATTTCACATAAATTAATAATATAATGTGATTAAAAAGATTTAATTACCACATAAATAATTTGAAAATATTATTTCTATAAATAAAAAATAAATATATTTATTGTTAAGGGTAACTTTTATCGGAAACACATGATTTCAGGAAAGATAACCGTTAATATATTCCAAATACTGAGATAATAATCTTTTTTTTGAGATAAATAGATTATTGGAATGTATAAATAATATTTGATAGTATTTGTGAACCCAAAATTGGTTAATGATTTGATCAAAATGTTATTTGTCTCATTCTTGTTGATGTTTATTTAATTTTTATATTTTTGGTATATATTCAATAGTCTATGACTATTTTAGTGGAATAAGGAAAACATTTATTTTTATAATAATAAATATTTTCATTTAGGTTATATATATATTTATGTTATTATCATGTCTTTGGACAGTGATGGTATTCACATGGTTTCTATGTGACATTATGAGTTACTTCATGTTTGCTGGAGATTACTATTATATTTGATCTTGAAAAAAAGTGATTAAACCTTTCACATTTTAGGGTTTTGAACATCGTTAAATATATTTTGGATTATTTGAAAGGTTAAATACTTATGGGATGGAATAAGATAAAATTGTGTTGTTATATTTGTGGTTTTGTAGATTAATGTATTATTTTATCCATATCAATTAACTTTTAAAAAAATTGCATTGATAAATATTTAGAGGTTAAAGTAATAAATTTTGTATATTATGATTCATTAAATGTTATTTTACTATTTCAGGCATTAAAATAATTCTATCCGGAATATTCATTTTATTGAGTAAGATATTAAGTAAAAATTGATAAAATAATAAAAAAGGGATGAAATTTTCATTATTAAATGGAAATAATCAAGTATGAGTGTTTCCTCCTTTTCATTATCATTATAGTTAAATATTCCCTCATCATTATGAAAAGGATCATGAAATTGAAAATATTATAGATTTATTTTTTTATGAATGAATAATATCTTAACCCTTCAATGATTTATTTTTCTATGGTCATTAAATATCTCAAGAACATGTTCTTTATCACCCTATATTAGTGATTGGAAATTATTGTATCCTACAGGACTATAATATAACTTCCCACCAATGTAATCATTATTTAGGAAACAAATTAGTTTTTATTACGAGTAACCTATAGGTTTCCCCCTTCCCATTTTCAAATGATGTTTTCCATTATATATAACGCGAGGTTTCAATAATGGTATTTTCAAGAATCGAATCATTGATTAACATGATTAAATTTTAAAGGAATGTTTTATTTAGCGTGGGGGTAGGGTAATGTAGGACATGAAAATTTAGTATAAAATAATGGAAGGCTATATATATTGATTAAAATGCAATACATAGTATTAATAAAATTACTTGGAATTATAAAATATTATTATTTAAAATTAACATTTATAACTCAGACACAAAATTTTTGGGTTTGAATGTTAGTATAAAAATTATAAAATAAAATTAAATGGGATACTCAAAAAAATTATTGATTAATCTTAAAGAAATTAGAAATTATTTTACAGTGAAGTTATTTTATAATTCAAAAATGCATTTTTTTTAAATGTATTATATTTTATTTTTGATTTGTAAATTATAATTAATTTATGAATATATTATAAATTTTAATTTATAAAATTAGAATCATGGTTTTAATCATCATGTTAAAATAAAATTTTATTGAAATTTTGGGATTTTTCTAAAATGATTAATTTTTCATTGAATAGAGAAACATACTGACTTTTCATATTCTCTCATTTAATTTCATTATATCAATTTTTTAAATGTAAAATTATATTTTTTATTTTTTCTCAAAGATAAATATTATACATTGGATATATAATAATATAATAAAACAATTTGAGTCATGGTTATTCATAATTTTGATATATATGAATTGTTATGCTTAATACACATTTTTTCAAAAAATTATTTTTTATTCCATTTTATGAAAATATATTAAAATTTCTTTCAACCAAATATACATATTTCACATTAAAAAATGGATACCATATTTGGAATCATGATGTTAAAATTTGGTAAATATATCCTTTTATTTTTCAACAATTTGAATAATTATTATGGTAAATATTTGTCACCTCATTAAGGCTAAAAAAGGAAACTCAAGGTAAAAAAATGAGATAATGTATCAAAATTAACAAAACAACTGATTTTATTTACTTTTTGGTAATATATTCGACCATATACTTTCTGAAATTTAATATATTTTATTTTACTTCCATTTTCATTATATAATTAAATTTATATTATTTTAGTCAAATATACATTCATAATGATAATCTATTAGATTTAATATATAATAATTTTAAATAATGATTAACATATGATATTTTATGTTAAAATGGTTTATTTCATATATAAATTAATTTTTATCATGTAAATTTATATTTATGATTTAGTGAGAAAATAATTTTTTTAGAAGATGACACAACACTAAAGCAGTGATTGTTCAAGAAGTAGATATATAATGTACATGTTTTTTAAAAAAAGTAATATTAATATTTTTTGTGAGAATTATCATTTGACCGGAATTTTAAAAATTTATTTAACCTATTACAGATTTTAGAAAGGTGTTTATTCTGATTACAATACTATCATCATGACCTTAAGGTCAAAATAAATGAATAGTTTGAAAAATGGCATTAATGATATTTCGTGTTAAGTAATATTTTATTAAATTATTTAAAAAGAACAAAAAGTTATCATAAGGGAAATTAGGATGATAAATACTATAAAATTTATCCTCTTTTCATTTTTTAGCATATTGTTTACATACATGTAAAATTATAACCCTTTAATATTGAAAGAGTCTTTACCACAATTATGCATAAAGTCTATTGATGAGAGGGTTAAATAAAAAGTTATGGTTTAAAATGACTCTTAAACCAATTTAAATTTAATTGAATAGTGATATTTTTACATTAATCTATTTTTATTTTAAAATATAACCATTTGGAATAATTTTTCAGGAGAATAGGTTAATTATAATTTAATCATTTTAATAACTCCATATTTGTCATTTCCCTCCAATGTAATAGGGAACTCATTCTGCCATTTATTTACACCATTTTGAGCCATCTATCTCGACCAAAACCCCACAAAATTAACCTATCAACATCGCCATCCATGAATAAGATCTAATGGTATTCTTAAAATAGCATTATAATTGTCAGGATAAAATTATCTAAAGGATGGCTACCAAAGACGATGTAATCATATTTCTAGACACCTTCCATTTTATTTATTCTTCTTCCTCATATAAATATTTTTTATTCCGCATAAAATAATAAATTATGCATACTAAATATAAATAAATTTTATTATGATTATTTAATCACCAAATTCCACCCTCCATCCCATCAAATGGGAAATGAATGTATTGCTTGTGTATACATGTGGATTACCACATCCAAATAGTGATACAATTTTTTTTTCATAAAAATATTTCGTGGATGTTTATTTTATCTTGATTAATTTTTATATAAAATATTTGTCAAACTATTGTTCTTAACTAATTATAATAACTTTTCAATCTTCTTACCTTCACATCCTTTGAGAAATTATAAATTCTCTCATGCTAACATGAGGACTACCAACTCCACGAAGTGATGTGGTTATTTTTTCATTTTTATTTCTGGTGGATAGAAATAATAAAAATTTTAATGAATAAATATGATATATGAATGATTCTATAAATTTTAATTATTATTTACCTTAATTTCATTTTAGGAATGGAAAATTGAGACCAAGGTTTATGCATACGTATGACCTACTATATCCCTGAATTGTTTGATTTATTTATATTTCATAAAATATAGATGATTAAAAATATTTATATAATGAATATATTTCATATTAATATCATAAATAAAATTCCTTATTTTAGTAACCATAATTATAGTTTATTTACTAGAACTAAAAAACTAAAATTATTATTAAAAATGATACAGTTTACCACAACAAACAATTATTTTAATCATAATTTGTTAATAAATGAGTTATAAAATATTTTTAGTGGTTAGAATATGACATTTTCCACATTTAAAAGAATATTTAATTAAATTATAATAAATTTAAATAATTTATACTAGAGGATATATTACTTTGAAAGAAATTTAAACATGGTTTAGAGGATTTTTGTTTCACTTTTATTTATGGGATACTCTTTTCATATTCCTTAATCAATTATTTTAAATTTTGAATATAATTACCATGAATAAAATTTTGTGATTCTTATCTTGAATTTTTTTTCATATTTACAAATCCATATAATTGTAAATAATTGATTATTTTTTGACTTGAATGATACTATATTTTCTAAAATTTGTATGTTATAATCTTATTATCTATCAGGATTGTTTTTATTTTATTTATGATGATGAAGTTACATTATTTAAATCTCAATAATATTTGGAATTTGAATCTTATTTAGTTATTTCTGGATGTTACATTATTTAATTTCATTCTCTTCTTTTTAAATAATATAAAGAAAAAAGAGAAAACTTAATTTATTTTTCTTTTTTGTTGAATTTTAAATTTCCATACCAATTTTTTTCAAAATATTATTTCACTAATGTTTATTATATTATTTAATGATTCTTTAAATTAATTTTATACATTATTTAATTTATAACCAGTTTCCAAATGTGAATCTTCATATCAACTTCCAAATTTGGTAATTTTTACTTTTTATAAAAAAAATTTAAAGGACTATTTTTTTAATAGTCACTACAAGAATATAATGTGCTATTATTATTAAATTTAAATAGATTATAGCATAAATTATATGTTAGAAAGGATCATTTTAATTATTTTTTTCTTTATTATTATTTAAATTTTTTATTTTTCAAACAATTTATTTCAATGTGAAACCAGTATTTTATTTTAGAATGTTACAATGATCTTTTAAAGATATTATTAATCTATGATAACATACATAATATTACTAATAATTTACTAGGGATGTGATCTAATGATACTATTCACCTTCATTTTCCAGATTTCATGGAATGATGATTATTTTAGGATAATTCTATGAAACATATTTCATTCTCATAGGTTAATAAAGTTGTGATGAAACTATTATGAAACCTATTTATTTACCACATTTTATGATTTGATGAACTGATGAAATCATTATGAACACCATTTATCTTTAATAGGTTATTATATGATAAAATTATTAATGTTTTAAGAATCCCATTTCTATTCTAGAAATTATTCTATAGTGAATAATTCATGATCTTAATGCATATATATATATGATTTTCATTATGTGATGGGTGGTCCTAAAATTATATTAATATATTAGTAAGAGATATATATATCCTGAAATAATAAGTAATATAATGGTGTAACACCATAATACTTTAAAATTTATTCCATTTAGAATAAATTTAGTCTCTTTGATTGTTTTCGATAGAGGTAATGCCGAGTTTAATCAAAACACACTACTCAATTAAAATACAATTATTTATACCCGAACTCTATAACATATATATTACGTGTGAGGGTATAAAAATGAAAATATAATTTGTAAACTTATAGTTTTTATTCACATTCCTTGGTTATCTATATATTAAAAATAAAAATAAAATTTATTTGAATGAAAATGTAGGGTTTCTAAAATACTATATTATTCATAGAATTGTTTTTTTCTTCTTCTTGAATATATATGATAAAATTAATTATTTAATCATTTTGAAAATTTATTTTTAGATAAATTAATATATTTCATAATTCAATATATCAAATTTGACATATATTTAATTTTTTTAGATTTTTTAATAAGGTGTCAATTTTCGATTAATAGTAAAAAAATAATGATTTTGTTAAAAATTACTTTTAATTTAAATATTTAAATAGAAAAATTATTATGGATTTAAATGTAAAATTATTGAAGTAATATATATATATATTAATCCATATATTTAACTATGGAATAAATATCATACATAATTCTTATATAATAAAATTAGACTTTTTAATTATTTTCTGATGGAAAACTATTTTTTACGCATTAGTGGGTAATATTTTAAATTTGATTCTACCAAATATAGGAATTGAGATTTGAAAAATATATAACAAACATTTAGTAAAAGTAATTTATATTATAAAATATGGTTTACTTATGTTTTTATCGTAATTAATATTGAAATAAGTAAAAATTAATTACTATAGATATGGTAAAAGTGAGTTTACTAGAGAGTTAAAATAAAAAGATAAGGAGTAAAAAATAACCAAAATATTTTCAAAATACCATTTCAATGAAATAATTAGACTTTTTATTCAATAATTGTTTATTACATACCAATTTTGATATTTTTTTCTATGGGATAAACCTAGCTTCACTTTTTCTTTTCAAATATTTATTGTGTGTTCTCTCCGCCACATATAAAAGTTAAATCCCTAACTTATCTTCTTTACACCTACCAAGACATTTGGATACACCAAAAACATTAAAAATAACTTCCAAACATGATTAGACACATTTTAGAGCTCTGGATTTTTGAAAACATATTGACCCTAGTGTCCTTAAATTGATATCCAAATGATGTTTCTCTATTAAAAGGTAATCATCTTAATGAAGATTTTTCAATTTATTTCTTCTTTTACCACCGTAAATTATGTATAACTATTAAAATATATAAAAAAATTATATAACAAATAAATAGATGATATTATTTTTATGTAAAAATATTTTCACACTCCCTCCTCTATCAAATAAAAAATGATATCATCAATCCTATGTATGGTGGACTACCACCTCTTGAACTGATGTAACTCGTTTTCTACCAAATATATCAAAATTTTATATAATGATTCATTTAATTTATATATTTAATATTTATGGTATTATTATACTTCATTAATATTTATATCAAATATAACTTCTGAGTTTCAATTCCATTTAAAATATGATAACATCACTCGTGTGTATGATGAAGTACCAACTCGTGAAGCGATATAATTTTTTTACTTAGGATTTACATGGAATGTAATAAGGATTACTTTAATATGAATATGTGATATATATGGAAAAAAATTTAAAAAATTATTAATATATATTTATATTCCACACTCTTTCCATCATTATTTTAAGGATATCATTAATTTTGTGTACGGATGGTCTACAATCTCCATGAAGCGATGAAATTCATTTTCCATGTCAATAATTAAATAATGATTCTAAAAAAATTATCAAATGATAAAATATTATATTTAGAACTATAATATAATTCATGAGATTATGTATATATATCATATAATGAATTACTAGATCATTCATGACAAAAGATGCTTGGCAAATCAAGGTAATTAACATGAGAAATAACGAAAATAATGAAATGTTATTAACCAAATAGTGATAAAATGTTATAAAAAGATAATATAAGGTATTATAAGTGTACATTTATATTTTTAATAAATTAATAACTAGCGTAAAATGATTATAATTCATGATTATGTATGTTCAACCAAAATGAATAACAGGGTATGAGACTTTATCTCAATATCCCTTTATTGATGCATATTGAAATATTATGCATTTAATTTCATTTATATAGTGTGTATACTTAACCTTGGATAATAAATTCCATGATTCCTTAGTAATTAATTGATTTTTAATTGTCATTTTGAATTATTTCATCCAATTTGGTTTTATATAAATGTTACTAATTGATAATGAGTTTTATATCTAAATATCTTTTCATTAGTGTATATTACTTCTTTATTGACTTCTTAGTTCTAGTATTATTTTTGAAATGAATATTATTCATAATATTTTTTATTTAATCATGTATTTTCTGTATATAAATTTAATAAATATAATAAATTAAAACATTTATTTTCATTGCAACATTATGATCATTGTAATGGATTTTTTTTCAATTTCTATTTTATTTAGAAATATTTGTTAATATTAACCTATAAAATATTATGTGGTTTATATACACCCCTTTAATTTATTAAACATCAATAACTATTAATTAATCATATTAAATACTTCAATAAAAATAAATTATTTCATAGGGTTACAATATGAAACTCACCTCATATTTATTTTTCAATTTTCAGATAGTTAACATTCTCTTGAGACAATCAATTTATAGAAATAAATTTTCATTGGAAATTACATTTATATTAAATACCTATATTATTTATAAAATTTATATAATTAATTCATAAACCATATATCATATTAACATATAACATTACTTTGAATTTTATTTGATTATCTAGGAACTATTAATATTTTATTCTTTACATAATACATATATTTAATGGAAAGGAACATTACTCATGAGTTAAACATTTTTTTTGATATAGTAGTAATTTATTGGAAATGAATTGGCGAGTGGATCACAATTATATATATCACATTTATACATCAATATATTAGGAGAAAAATTAGTATAGTATCATTAAATGGGTTTTTACTAATAGTTTTAAACAATTTTGTGAATGGTCTTGACTATATCGGTATCTGATTCCCATGAACGTGACATCCAATAATTAATAATTTACTTCAATTATAGTTCTATTATTATTGTAATGGAAGATATTTTTAAATTATTATTATCTCTAGATGAATATAATTGTCATTTTATTAATTAAATTGAACATATATTCAGATGTTTTTCTTTCTATATTGATTATGCCTTACCAAATCATGATAGTGTAGTTATTGATTAAATAGAATGTGGTTTCAGTTATATACCATTCTATATTGATTATGATGTACCAGTTCCTCATATCTTCTTCTGTATGTAACCGTTACTAGGAATTTAATCTCACCTATATCTTTTATCTCTTTCATGGGATATAATGATTAATTAATTTAGTATGTTTATGGATTTAAAATGTTTTCCATTAAATGATTTGATTTTTTATTCTTGATATATAATGGGAGTCATTTATTTATTTGGTTTTATAATACTACTATACTAATTGATCCATTGATATGTGATCCCTTTTATATTTTTACAAAGTAATAAATTATATATTGCTTCTGAGTTACTGGAGTTTGAGTCATTACATTTTGTATCATATCTTTTCTAGTAAAAACAATTAGATCAATATTAAGAAATACATATATTGGGGAACATAATCCTATGATAATATTTGAGGATATGAACATCCTATTATTTTGGTAAGTGACATATTATGTGATTTTTCTTAGAAATATATCATTTTTTCTAAATTACAACTAGATATGGTTCTAGAATAAGTTTACTTAGTGGAAATAACAATGAAAATTGAATTTTGGACTTCACTAAATTGTCACCTATTACATGATAATAGACTTATCTAGGCACCTAGTTTGAAACATCCCATAGATATATTTAGGACTAATAAAAATTTATTTACAATCCAATATAAATGATTTGAAAATAAATAAATCTCCAAATAAAATAGGTTTTATATTAAATTAGTAAAAATTAAAAATACTCAATTTATGTTAAGTGGTACACGTTATTTTGAATGATGCATTATGATTTAAGATTAATAATTTTATAAGATAATTTAGTATATTTCATTGTTAAAGAATGGTTGTTGTATTAAATTAGTGTCTCAATACTCATATCCAATGTATAGTTTACCCTAAAATGAAATCCAATATAACTATAATTTCAATTGAGTATATTATGGAAATATAAGGGAATATTAATTAGGTTATGATAAAGAAACTTTTAGTAATGGACTAACCTTTTTCCCAAAAATAGAAGTCTCTAATTTTGGATTGCCTCATGTGACATAATCCCAGATTATTTTGTGGGACTAAAAATCATGTGGTAGCTAAGAAATGGATTAAATCTCTTAAGATGACATTTCTGGGCTTGGTAGGTGATAGAAAAGAAAAAGGATATACCCTAATTTTTTTATCTCTTCGGTGAAGTGTATCTATGGTGGTAATTGACATGAAATACTATATATGATGAATAAATAGAATATATGAAATGCAGAGATCTTAAGGATACATTCTTGATCAAATATTTATCTCATGAGAAACTAATTAAATTAAGAGAAGGTTTCTTAGTTTATAGTAAAGGAAAGAATAAATTATTATAGACTTTGATTCTGTATTTACATGATTATCTAGGTGTTCTAAGTATTACATATTCAAAATGGAATGCATGGTCAACCATTTCATTTAATTTCTTAATCCATGTATATGATGGGCGGTGTTCTCTCAATATTTTTCAGTATACAATAATATAGTGTATCCACCATGATAATGGTGAAGGTAATTTCAAGATCATATATATTAAAGGTAAATCAAAAAAATAATGGGTCAATGGAGAATCAATAAAAATTGAATGCATCAATTATATAAAATAGAGTAAAACAATTTATATCTTTTTAGAACAGTGGAATGAATAATCCTAGAAAATTATTCAAACACATGGTAGTTTGTTAAAAGTGTGGTGATAAGGGTCATCAGAATAATGAATTTATGAAGGAAAAAAATCAATGATTTATATTGATTCAATAGTAATGAAATGGGGAATTATTCAAAACAATGTCCCAATCATTAATGGAATATACCATAGAATAGGAGAAGGGTAGAAGTCCAAGAATATGAGATCACAGAATCTAAGTTGGATGTAACCAATGAATTTTTTTAATTTACTTTAATCATATATTCAAATTTATAAAATTATTTATTTAATTATTGATCATTTCAGACATTTGTATCTTCCATTTTCTATGAAAATTTGATACTTCAATACCACCTTTATAAGGGTGTTTTCTATCAAAACATTTAGTGTAAGTATAATTATTACAAAAATGTGTCAGGAAGTCCCCATTATGAAACATAACATTCTCTACTAGAGGAAATTATAATCATACCTATGCATGAAATTGATATAATTCATTGTATAGACTTGGTCTCAAAATATGATGAAATTATTTTTTACTAGGATATATAAATTATGATTTGTCATGAATATGTAGATATACTTATCTTTATATTGGAGGCTTTATCATCTGATTGATGTCTTTATTTACCCCTTTTATAACTTTTAATTGTGATTCATTCCGAAAACAGTGAAAAAATCTATGTGTAGGGAATTTAATCCTCAAAATTCTAATATAATTATTGTATTGGAATGCATTAATATATTTCATGAGGAATTAACTTGATATCCATCAGAAAATTATGTTTAGTTTTTCATTAATTTAATCCCAGATACAAGAGTAAGATAAATGAATCCCAATATAATAGAAACTTTCCAATTACTAGAGTTAGAAAAAATAGTAGAAGAGTTTTGTGATAATAGGTTTATTGAGCTATGTGTTTCAGCATGTGGATGCCTTTTTATCTTCATTATGTAGAAATATGGATCCACGATGTTGTTCATTCTTTATAGGTAAATAAATTTCATTAAAATAAATATCAAGTATAATATACATCTAATTGATGACTTGTTCAAAAAACTTCATGATGTATGATATTATATAATGAATTTACTTCATTTTGGGAATCATATATTGTGAGTAAAGATGGAAGTAATTCCAAAGAAAAAATTCCATATGAGGTATTTACATTGCTAATTTACTGTAATTCCATTTATATTAAAAAATTCACCCTCTCTTTTTATGGATCAAATCTAAGTGGTATTCAAGTAATGTTCAATTGATTTTTTATAATAGTTATTTATGATATCCTAGTGTATTTTTAGATAAATGAGGAACATGAAAATAACTTATGGATCATGAGACTATTAGATTAAATTAGTTATATGAGAAGTCTAAAAAATATGATTTATGGAAGCAAGAATTATCTTTTAATAGACCTATAATCTCCAAAGATTGAATATCAAATGATATTAGAAAAAATGGTAATTATATAATTACCTATACCAAAAATGATAACTAATCTAAAAAGTTTCTTTGGATTGGTATGTAATTATTGTCGATTCATTAAGAATTTTCCTTGGTTATAAAACATATTTACCTAGATTACATATAATGGATTCATGTTTTTATGTAAAAAGAAACCTGAAAATTTTATATGATGAATTTAAGATGAGATTTTTATATTCTATGTTTTTGACTCTACCATTATGAAATGATGGGTTTGTGATATATACTATTTCATCGAAAAAATAACTTGTCCATTTCCTTATAAAAAATTATATTGTTATTTTATATGCATCAATATAGTTAAATACTAATGTATAGAGCTATCTAACCCCTGATTTAGAGTCAATAACAATAATATTTTCATTAAAAATATGAATACATAATCTCTATATCTAAATATGTAAGCTATATAATGAAAATAAGATCCTAAAATGATTTGTTTTAGAAAAATTGTTCAGTAAGAGGCCAAGACAATGGCTCAAGATACTCAAGGATAATTATTTTTCAATAAAAAACTAATAAAGGAAGAATATTAAGGCATCATGTCCATTAATTATGAATAATCAAAGAGTTATGACCTAGTAGAGTATTAAGAGGGGTATTCTATTCATTGATCTTGTAAAGCGGGATATGGGAATTATTAAGAAGGGGAGAAATCACTCATTTCTAAAATGATTTAAAAACCACATTTATTGAAATAGATAATAAAAATTACTTAATCTAATGATAAGAATTTTAAAAAGAAAATTAAATATCTGAATGACTGTAAATAATCAAACTTTTTCATGTAAATATTGAAACATAAAATTTGGATGGAGATTTTCTATTCCATTATATCCAAGCAGAGCATGGATTTGCTAGATGGTCACTAGAACTCTAATTTCTCAATACTCCCAGGAAGCAAATAAATTTATAAGTATATTAGGGATCATTTTAGAAGGTATAACATGAGGCCTGAATTTTTTGATAATGTGTCCATATGTTTTCTTTTAAATGAAGTGAATGTTGAGAAACATTATATTAGAGGTTTTACAGAACCTCTTCCAATTCCAGTATGGAAATCAGGTGATATTACTATTCACTTGGTCACAAGGATAACAAAAACTCGTAGAAAGAATGATGTAATAAGGGTTGTTGTATGTCACCAAAACAAATATTCCTATTTCCTCTCTATAAGAGAAAATTTTACTCTTTATCTCTTCATAAGTATCTATATTAATTATTTTTTGAGGATTCATGGTGCACATCATTTGATTTTATTTGATTGGGATTTCCATTTTCATAAAAATTTAGGAAGATTAATTAGAAAGATATTAGTATCAAGCTTTATTTGAGAAGCACATAATATCCTCAAATAAAAATATAAAAAATTGAGTATTCCCTTATTAAATGAAATTTTGAGGTTATTCACAATTCATGTTAATGGTATGTGGGATCATTATTTACCTTTGGTATAGTATTCTTATAACTATAGTTCACATTTAGTTATTAAAATGGCAGAATATGAAGCCTTGTATGGCAAAAAATGTCATACATAAACTTATAAGTATGAATTTTGGGAAAGTGAACATGTATGCCCAAAATCGTTTGATCATTCAATAACAAATAAAACAACTATTCAATCTCAAATCAATGTATATTAGAGTATGTAAACGAGTTTCTATTAAAATCGTAGGATATATTTGGAATTTAATGTTGGAGATCATGTTTTATTAAATATATATCCATGGTAGAGTGTTATAACATTAAGTATTAATAAAAATCGGACCCCCCATGTACAACATAGCCTTAAATGTTTTGAAATGGATAGGAGTTGTGTCTTATCTTTTGTAAATTCCATGAAGCCTCTTTAAATTCTATGATGTGTTCTATATATCACTCTTAAGGAAGTACATTCCATGCCCAGTGCATGTTCTCACTTATGAAAAGATAGAATCCATACTAGATCAATCATAAAATGAATAACCCATCCCTATTATTTATACTAGAGATAATGTTTTTAGAAATTAGATGATTGGGATGGTTAAGGTACTTTAGATAAATTATATAATAGAGGAAGCAATGTGAGAACTAGAGGATATTATGAAGAAGAGTTAAAATATTTTGTTTAAAAGGTAATATTTATGAAATTTGTAAGATGAATTTTTTATAAGGGTAGAATGAAACACTAAAATACTATAAAATATAATCTTTTTAGAATAAATTCAATTTCTTTGATAGCTTGTGATATACGCAACATCGAGTTTAAATGAAACACAATACTCTATTAAAATATTATTTTTTTATTATAATATAAATTTAAATATTAAATTAGTACAATTATATAATGAATATTATTAATTATTCAACTATAATAAATTTATTATTGGATTTTGTTATAAATACTATTCAAAATTAAGAATGTTTGTTTGGAAGACCCATTTTTAAATGCATGTTGGCTCTAATTTTAAATGGATTTTGCCTATTTTGGGAATTGAAATTAAGATAAAGTATTTCATAATTTTTATAATTATAATTTATATTTATTAAATATTTAAAAACATTTTCTTACCCCAATAAATAATAGAATAAAAAAATAATAATAATCACGGTTAAGGTGAAAATAAGTTTTTTGGGTGTTAATGTATGTAGATACAGGTTAAAAATGACATAAATCATTTCCAAAACACATTGAGTAGTGACATATCAGCATTATCACCTATAATTATTGATAATTTATAATTATGATTCTTTTTATGTGAAAAAATGTATATAATATTCTTTTCAGTAATTCATTATGTGTCCTCTTCCCTAGTTGTAAAAGGCCACTCCCTCCCCTGACATCTTCGCACCTCTAAATCCATTTATCTAAACCAATCCCACAAAATGGATCTCCTAAAAAAATATTGAAATTTTATAGATCATAGAATTCCAAAAATAATATACCATTTTTTCTTAATAGGATATCTATAGGATGTTTCTCTAAGAAAATGTAATTATATTAACGAAGATCTTTTGTTTTCCATCTTATTTTATCAGATTAAACTATGTATTAACAATTCTAATAAAAAACACCAGTATCTGATATATAATGAGATTTTATTTAATTTTTTGAGTAATATTTATACATCTCATCCTCCATAAAATAGGAAACAACATCTATGATCTTGTTGATAGTGGATAAATGCCTTGCGAACTAACGTAACACATTTTTCATTAACAGATTTCTTGATTTATTATAATGATGGATAATATATATATATATAATAATATATATATTATCATAATTATATAATTATAATATCACACATATATATTCTAACATTCCATTCCATTAAAAATTTGATTACTTCATTTGTGTGTATGGCAGACTATCTCCACATGAAGTGGTGTGATTTTTTTCATGTAAACATTAAATTGAAGGTAGAGAGAATAAATTTAATGAATTTATGTTATATATATTACACCATATTTATTCATACAAATAAATATATCCATTAATTTCATACCTCTTTACCCTTTTATAGAATCATATTGGCACATAAGGCCTACCATCCCTACAAGGAGATATGATTCATTTAACTAGTCATACCTTCAAGAATTATTCTAAAAAATATATATAATCAGTCAATATGATATTTATGATAGTAAAATTATTATTTATATATTGTATGAATATCTTATACACTTGAACCTTCACTTTCATGGAAAAATGTACATGGGAAAGTAAGAAAAATAATACACAAAACAATGAAAATATTGAAATATAATTATCAAATTGGTGATAAAATATTAAAAAAAGATAATATATGATAATATAAATAGGAATACGGTTATAGAATAAATTAACTTAAAATAATTATGCATGAGGTCAAAGCACATTCAACCAAAATAAAGTTTGAGGTAAGGGACATTATATCAATTTCCCTTCATTGAAGCATATTATAATGCCAGGAACCTAATTAATTTTTGTGGTTTATATACTTATGCTTTAACATGTAATATCCTGAATAGTTTATAAGACATGGTTTTTTAAGTTTTATTTTTTTTATTTTGTGTAGGGGTTTTTGAATTAAATGTTTTCATGTGGTAATGAATTATATATATAAAATTATATTCATTGGATTATATTACTTCTTCAATGTCTTTGTTATTCTATGATTATGTGTGTGATTATTTTTTACTATATTTTGTTATATATAGTATATTTAGGTGTATTTACATTTAACAAACATCATAAATTCATTAATTAATTCTCACATCGATGTTATATACATTGTAACATATTTAGTCTAAATTTAATTTTGATTGAGACACATTTCTTAATATAAACCTATTAGCTTTTTGAGGTGTATATACTACCACTTTGGTGTATTTAACGTCAATACCTATGTATTCATGATGGTAAATTTCTTAATAAATGTTTATTCTATCAAGGGTTTACAATTTTAATATCAACTCTCATTTCTTGTTCAATGTGTTGATTTTTTTACATTCACTTAAGAGAATAACATCTTTGTTATCATTTTTAATTAGATGTTACATTTTTGTGAAATATTCATATTCTTTATATCAAGGATATGATAAATTTTTAAACCATATACCATTTTTATATAATTTTTTTAACTTAAAATTTATTTTATTATTGGGGGATATATTGATAAATAAATATTCCTTACGGAATAAAAATATTTTATAGTATGTCATAAAATTCCCAAATTAAATTAATTATTAGAAACATGATGATTTGTTTGTAAATTTTGTGATGTGTGGTTCTTGGTTATAGATATTCCCTAAATTCACTATTTTCCTCATAATGGGAATTTTTAAGATAGAATTGAATGAGTTTTTGCACATATTATTAAATAGTATTATAAATGGTCTCGATAGTAGAAGCGACATGATTCTTAATATCATGAAATCCAATAATTAAATATTTCATTGGCTTAGAAATTTGTTATTTTTATTATCCATGATTTTTTATATACATTTTTCCATTAGTTTCATTTTATTATATGTTAATTAATAAAATTGAATGCATATTCAATTTTTTACCTTGACATATTGATCATTCTTTATCTAATGAGGATAGTCAAGTTACTGATTAAATTAAAGGTTTGTTAAATTATTTACCCTACCATATTCATTATGACATGTTTATTCATGATAGATTTATATGTATGTAAACATTACTAATCATTTAATCTCACGTTTTTCTTTTTTATTTTCTGTAGGATTTGAAGATTAATTTACTGAATGAGTTAAATGATGTAAAAATATTTCCATTGCTATGATTTATATAGTTTTCTACTCCCAATGTATCATGGTTATCATATTTTTATTTTGTTAAAAAGGGTAATAAAATGATTTACCTATGTTAATGTGATCCATTGTATCTTATTCCAATGTAATAAAGTAGACATCAGTTCTGAGTTACTAGAATAAAGGTTAATACAATTAGGGAGTGAACCGATTTAAGTAAAAGAAATTTTATTCTATGATAGTACGGAGGGTGAATCTTGAATAATGGAATAATGGAATCAGGAATTAACTCAATCAATTGTTATAGTCTTGGTAGTGCTAATTGAAAAATGTAATGATTTTCCATTCTAATGTGTATGCCAAAAAGTTATTCCTTATTCCACATTTATTCTCTCAGGACTCATGTTCATTGATTTCGTTATGATTCATATCTCATGAATAGATTTGTTTTCTTACATGACTCATGATTATGATGTACTTTATCCAGGGTATTATTTTATACTATTTAGATCATGTTCTGATACCATTATGACTTATTTATGTTTATTTGATCACTGATATCACTATTGTTTATCCTTAATGGTCATCTATGCTCACACATTATTGGTTTTTCATTTGTGAGGGATATACACAATTTTCTATATATGATTTTTCAAGGAAGGGTTCAAGTTGTGGTGAAATAAATTAGAGGTGATGTATATATTTTATTAACTATATATTTTCGTATCCAATATTCCGAAGAGAAAAAAACATCTCAGTTCTAGCATGAATTGTACTAATATGTAATGAATATTCATCTAAAATGGCATACTATTTATGTATGAAAAGTATGATTCTTTTTACAAATGGGGAATTTAAAAGCTAAATTTTAATTGAATTACAAAAATTTAATCCATAATAATATATGAAATTAATTATAAAAAAATGATGTGGATGAAATATATATATATATATATATATATTTGGTATGAAATCCCCTGATTTATTCTTAAAAAAATATTAACAATTATTTAAAAGATGATAATTCAAAAAATAATTGAATTTAAATTTTCTTGTAAAAAATAGAAATCAAAATGCAATGATTCTTTATGAATAAGGTATTAAAATCTGGAAAAAAAATAATGTGTAAAATTTTCAAAATGTGTTTATCTTCACACATTTGAAAAAATTATCTAATATTTACCCATTTTAGAAAAATTATGATGATTGATGTTTTTTCTTTTAAAAGGAATTCAATGTCAATAAAAATTTTCATTAATTAAACACAAAATTGTAGTGAATAAATTTATAAAATCCCCAATATAATAAATATGGATATATCGATGAAATATTCTAAACAGAAAATAAGAGATGATGAATGTTCCACGTACAATCTACCTTTTGGTTGAATTTTGAACTAAAGTGAAGTGAAAGTATAACAAGACATGTAAAACCTATAGATTTATAATATTGAATATAATGTATGGTTTTATAAAACAAAATAACATATAAATCTCCTAAATGGTAAATTGGACATAAAATGTGATGGATTAAAAGTTATTTTGGGAAAACCCCTTACTGTTTTTGAAACAAAAGAAATAAAAACCCTTGAAAGATAGAAAATTCAATTAATTTGTAAAAAATTTTAATTGATGAAAAAATGTAATAGAAAAAAATTTTTGGTGCCATATGAAACCCCAAAATGATATTATTATTATTAATAGAGCCTCAATGATATAAAATTTACAAGAGAAAACCCTAAGTTCACTCATTAAATCTCCTAATATGTAATGATTTTAAATCCTTTAGAGAATGTAAAGATAGTATGTATATATATTTATTTAAATGGTATAGTATTTTTAGAGAGTTATTTATTAAAAATGTTAATAAAAAATAATCTTTAGATGTGTTTTGGGAAGTTTAGAATGGGTCCCCTTTATAGAAAAAACATGATATTAATATCATGAATTTTCACACATTAACTATCAGGAATGTACAATTAAAATTGAAATTTGATCAAAAATGGAAAATTTGATATATTATAAACCATTAACCATTACACTTGAATAATTATAATTGTTTATGATTTTTATCCATTTTAAATCATTTTTTTATTAAATTCTCATTAAATAAAATTTATTTGTTATGAGTTTTATTTTATTGTAAAATTATATGATAAATATGGATTTAAAAATTAAATATTGAAATAATTAAATTCCGTTAATACTTATCATCCAAAACCATGAACGACCCAATGTCATCAATATATTATCACTTAAAATATTTAAAGGCCCCCAATCATTTCTTTTCTTCTCCTTTTACAAACTCTATATAGCCGTTGTGAAAGAATTTTTGTTAATTATCTTGTTATATAAATTTAAAAATATTTTAAAAATACAAATAATATTTATTATAAATAAATATTTCAATATAGTATTATTTATACAGTCAATTTATTTTCATCGCTATAATGAAAATTCATTTAAGATATTATTTTATCTTTTCTAACCATTCTGAAGAATCGAGTAAGAATTAAGATAGTTCTCCTATTTCATAATATTAAAATTTATAACTATATGTAAATTGCACTAATTCTTCATTATATATTTCATTTAATATCCGTAAATGACTTATAATTTCAATATATTATCACAAATCCATCATTATTCATTTTTTTATTTTATTATGTAAGTACTACATTGACAATAATTAAATTTTAATACATTTCATAATAGAAAGAAATCATTATATTAATTACAAAAGAACATTAAATAAAACATATGATATACAATAAAAAATAATGTTTTTAAAACATATCTTTATTATTTCCTAAATACTAATGTTTATAATTTATTTATTATATCTTGCATATTTATAATTATAATAAATAATTTTATTCAAATAATCAATTTTATCAATAATAACCCAACCAATGATTTAAATTTAACAAACATGTATATTTTATATGAACAAATTCTTTAGTATAAAAGGTATTTTCCCTAAAATGTGGATATACATTATTCTATTGTAAAATAATTTATTTTATTTGAAATAAATTATTTATAATGACTTTATATCTATAACATGTAATTACATTTTATTTCTATCAACTAAATACCATAAATTTGGAACCAGTGATATTATAATCAATGCATTCATACCCTTTTAATTTTATTTATATCTTTTATGATTTTGTTCTTTCTTATGTTTGAATATTTTATTTGAAAATATTTATAATTTATAGACAAGTCATTTAAGGAATGAAAATGTCTTCTCACCCCAAGGGTTGTATAAATCCATTACCCTATATCCTAGTAATCTTAGTAGGATAATTTCTTTAAGATGATGGATTAAATTAATTGAATTGTTACCAATAACCTATATGAGAGGGATATGAGAATATATACTCTTATTTCTATTATATATATTAATGACATAATTATTTTAAAGTGCATAGATTATTCTTATGAGTAATTTTAATGAAGAATGAAATTTTATTTTGATATGAATATGCTGAAAGGATTGATACAGTTTAAGGTATTATATGTTTTCAAGTGAGATAACATTTTTGTGTACCTTATGTAAAAAATTACAATGAATTATTAAAGAAAATTTTCAGATAATATTTTGAATAATTGTCCCTTCCCATGAAAATTAATATAAATCTAATAAGGGATCATATAAGAAAAAATATAAATAAAAAATAAAAAATAGATAATAAACATTTTACATAACTAAAAAAATTGGTTCTAAAATAAGATATCTAGATAATTTTTCTATAAAATTACATATTGATTTGAATAATCACTCAAGAATGTTGTTAAAAGGATATTCAAAAAAATAATAGGGATTATGAGTCTTTAATAAATGTATACAAGTTTCGAGTATCCAAATCATTTTTTTATATTGATATTTATTATTCTAGAAAATATTATGAGAGAGAGTAAAAACCATGTATTATAATCTTTAAGGGAGATTTTTATATGAGTTATCAAAATAAGATGAAAACATTAATTCGTTTATGATCTCCCGAAGCATACTGTGTGGTGGCTATGTAAGTATGCACACTATTGATACAGATGAGGTAAAAGCTATATTTTTTAAATATAATTCTTGAAAAACCATCCAGAAGTGGTAATTATTATCTTGATGAAAACAATATATCTATTTACCTAGAAAAACACTCTATATCTAATCATATTAAAAAAATATCATTTAGTCAAGGATAATTTTTAAAAATTTTGCCTTATAAAAAAATATATATCCATATAAGATGAAATTATAGATATTCTAAAAAATAAAATTAAAAGGTGTCTTTAATATAGTGTTAAATTATTTATTTTTTTCAATTATAAGTCATTTTTAATATATTAAAATATTTGGATATGTTGGGACTTTAGTTTTTATGAAAAATTCTGAGTTGAAAGAAAATGGTAAAGTAAAATACATAAAGGTAACCCTAAAAAATACATAAAGGTAACTATTCTAATATATTAGGATAAACATGATCATATGTAAATATTACTAGTCCAATATATAATGGTAAATATGGAAATTCAACTAGGAAATATGTGATAGTAACAAGAAAATACAATTAGGTAATGAAGAACCTATGATAATGTTTCTCCACAAAGAAGGGAGAGAATCTGTGGAGATTAGTTTTTATAATTTATTTTAAATTTTAAATAAAACCATCTATCCTATTTAATTCCAATACATTCATATGTTAATCTCATATATACTATTGTAAGAAGAAATGGAAAGATAAATTTACATTATTGTTTTTATAAGGTTCTTATTTTTCATGGGAAACCAATAGTATGTCATGGTTTGTTAGTCCCCTCAACCAAAGATTCTCCCCTATAAAATACTAAATTAAAATATAAAAATATGAGTAATGTTTTTTACTGTGCATTAATATATTTCTAATAGGATTCAAAATTTCACAATTCCAAAATATAAATACAAAAAAAATGAGGAAGATCTACTTAGGTTACAGTTTCCTCAGATATAGTAGATGTAGTTAATATATCATGATCCTTCAAGAAGATTCAAGGATATAATTCTCGTTATATTAATACTCTAATGTAGATATATATCTTGATAATAAATTTTTGGATTTGGTTTACTGATATTTGAAGATCAAATGAGAGTATGACTTCTAAACATACGAATTAAGATAATATTGTCTTATAATTTTCATAATAATTTGATTTTCATTTTTATAAAATATCATACAATGTTACCCCTTTCCATGTAATCCAATCATATTTATCATATTTAAAATTTAAATAATTTAAATTATTCATGAAAATTTCTTAACTACCTCGATAATCATGACTCTTCTCTAAAAATACATATAACTAATTCCATTTTTATGAGTCTCTTTCCCATACACCATGATATCTCAAAAATTACATACCTTTATTAAAATCATTTATATAGTTAAATAATAATTCATTATTTTTTCTCATATAGTTTTCTAACAAAATTTATTCATTGACATTCTATATTTTTGAAGAATTTACAAAATTGTCATCATTATAATACGACAGAGTTCTGAATCGTTCCATTTATCACATGTAATTGTTTTCCTAAAATAAATCAAACTATTACATGATATTCATTATATCCATGCATTTCCATAATATCTAACATAGTTCCTATTAAAATTTCTATCATTCTAATTCATAACACCCCTTTATTTTTTTATATCTTTAATAAAGTATCATCATCACCATGATATAAAATATAAGATAATAAAGGATCTATTTTTCGATTATGTATTTCATATACGAAATGAATTATGATATTATTTAGTCATCCTCAAATTCATATTTTTTTTAATTTAATAGTAAAAAAACCAACTAAAACACCAACCAAAATGGATATAAAAAATATAATAGAATGTGGTCATATGTTTTTAATAACATCATATATCATAGTCTTAATTTCATAATTATGGATAATATCATACTCTAGATTATTATGTGAATTGAAATATATAATAAAACAATTAATTTATGATTATTTTATATATGCTAATTTTTAAATATTTAAACAATATCACATCTATATTTTTATATTAATATTTCTTCAGAATATTCGGCTTCTAAAGATCAAATTTTTCTGTTTATAAACATCATAAATTTCCCTATGTATTTATGGATACAAAAATGGGAATATTTTTACCCAACTGAAATGATATTTAGATGGAATGAAATTATTATTACACAATTCTTAATTGATTTTTACATATCAATGTTTATAATTTTTTATTATGCTTATGACCAAGTGATTTGTGTTTACAAAATCCTTGTTTGAACCTTATAAAAACAAGATTCATGACTATGCATCCTAGATCATTAATAGATAATGTGTATTAAAAATTAAATTTATTCAAAAATTATTCACAAACAATTAACATTAATTTCTATAATGAGGATGAGTGATGGTTGTGTGATGATACATGGAAAAAAATTCATTGGTAAGAAGAACCATTTATCCATTTCATACACTCACAAAAACTACTAAATTCACCTATGATAATCTATAGAAAAAATTAAAACCTCAATAAAAAACCTCATCACCCTATGAAGATTCAAAACCAGAATTCAAAAAAAATCCATCAACAACACTAATCTTACTTTATTCTTGAGTGTTTTTATTTGTTGATAACTTAATGAACATCTTTTATAATAATAAAAAAACTATTTTGAACTATTAATAAATTAGTGATAATAACAAAATTATTTCCTATAAACTATGAGATGAATTCTACCCACAATACTAGAAATGGAAATGATTTTGAGATAATTTCATCCCATACATTGAAGAAATTTTTTCCTTGTATCTTAAATGAACCACCCTTTAAAATTGATATCTATAAATTCCATTAATATATCTCTCCTCTTAATCACAATCCAAAGATTCATGTTATAAGGAAGTAAAAATTTCCTTTTATCAATAATCATCTCCCTCTTTTATAAATAAGTATTTCATTATTTCTCTCCCTTTTTCTACATAATACTAAACACTCTATGAGATATTATCACAAATCATCAAGTGAGAAGAGAGAGTTAACATAATGAGTTTTAGCCTTAGCTCAAAAAAACCTCACTAATGGGATAACCTTTGTAAATATATATCAAATATAATTATTAATGGAGATATGTTCCTACTATATTTATCGTTCAAAATCATTCATCATAATAAAATGATACCGAATATTGATTCTTTTGGAAATATAATGAATCGATATGTATTTAACAAATCCATAACACTCTGATTATCACAAAGAATCCTTAATGGACACTCTGTCTCAACCTAATGTTCTCAAAATGAAATATAATCTAATAAACCTATGAATATAGATGTATTTCTACCACATACTCTAACATATAATTTAAATGATTTAAAGAATTCAATTTCATATTATACTAGGACCAAAAACCCTGACAAATAAATTAATTTACAACATAAATTTAATTTACTATCAATGAATCACCTTCCCAAACTACATGAGTGAAAAAAAAAGAAATTTCCAATTTGTATTGGACCATTATAACATCCCATGGTAAATTAGTCTCTTAACATTACTTTATATCCTCTTTAAAATAATCATCTGTAAATCTATTGGAACACATTTAAATCTTATAAAAAGTGTCATTTCTGAGGATTTTTATGGTATTCAATATGAAAATTAAAACAAGATAAAAATTACACTTTAAAGTGATTTTGAATAACTTTTAATCTGTTTTCATCATTGTATGATTTTATTCCAACTGAAAATATAGTCTAAAATTCTCTTGATTCAACTTTTGAAATCATTTTGAACAGGTCCCGGATATATCTTTCTTAATAAAAATAATATAATATCTAATTTCTCCTAAATATGTGATAATATAAAATGGGTCACTTCTCCCAATATAGACATCTAAAATAACACCATGATTTTTCAACAAAATTCTAGACAATAATACTTATTATCACTATAATAATTATGTCAGAAACAAACAAAATGGTAATTAATATAGCTAAGGATATATCCTCGACATAAAAAATGGTATCGAAATTTCCTTTGATAAAATTCTTTTTTTTAGGAAGCCACCATGTTTTGAGTACTAATATTCAGAAGCTTATTTATAGATATACAATTCCTTTCATAGTATGTAAACCATGATACTATAGACATCCATAATGAAACCATCAGGTTATTAAATGGAAAATTATTTATCACGATCACCATTAAAAAAATACGAATTTCACATCTATAAGATAAACATTATAGCACTATTTTAAAGACAATTATAAAAAAATCATGATTATATCAAGTATATATACTATAGAAAAATTTTATTTAATTTCTATGCACTACGATTGTATATATACATTGCATAGTAGAATACAATTTTCTTTATCATCTCACATTTCTCATCTATTTTTTTCTAAACACCAATATTGGGGAAATAACATATTTATCACTAGACTATTGAACTAAATATCATATAGAGTTTATATTAATATTGTTAATCTCAAATTTTATAGATTTCACCTACTCATGTTGAACAATAACATAAAACACAAGTCATGGTTAAATGTTTGTTTTAAGTGTTTTTTGTTTCGAATTCATAATTTATGTAATATCTGCATTAGTTCTTTATTTTTTATAGTGATTTTTTATATTTAAAAATGTATTTTCTAAATATAAACATATTTTTTTATCATTTTTTGAAGACTCATAATAATAAATTATATTTTAGCAATCAATGATAATAGCATTCAGATGGATTTCAGATTCATTCTAAACCTACTTATCAACATTATACCTTCTATTCGATATAAGTAATTCTCTATATATAGAATCTAAAAGAAATATTATTCCTTAATATTAAAAAAATTTAACATTAGAACTTCACAATAACTTATGTGCCCTCTTATTCTAACACCTTTTCTGACTTTATTTTATTGGTGGACCATAAAGAATCCTACATTTACATTTTATTTAAACATTAATTTTTTTATATTTATAATTCAAAAAGAAGAAATATCATTAAAGAACTATATATTTAACTTCATCCTATAAAATAGATTATATTGAGTGAGGTGTGTCTTTGGTTTCAAAATATATCACTTTTGAATGTTCATGGTAAAACAAAAATCTTCTCCACAATTGCTTTTGAGAATTTTCTTTAACGTAAAATTTTTCATCTAATTTCAATAATGATTATATTAATTCATTAAAAACCCATTAAATTATGTATTATATTAATTTTTGAATTTATTTTTGATTCTATGAATATAAATTTGGCATTAAAATTCATGAAATTTATATTCTTTATAATTAATCAGTCTTAATTTCTTCATTAAGAGGATTCATGTCATAAATGGATTTCAAAATTCTCAAATTGGGGGGGGGGGTATTGAGTTCATGACAGTTTCCTGACATAAAAAACCACCCACATTTTACTATAACTAACTTCTATTTCATTCCATATCACATTAGTAGTGGAAAATTAAAACCTAAAGGGAAATAAATAGACACAGATATTAATATTATTTTGGTGAATAGAAGTCCCCTTTTCCACTCCCCCTTAAATATTCTTAATGAGTATGGTGATTTTCAATAGATCATCCATTTTTTTGAGGACTACTAGTCTGTTTATAGTGACATAATGATAGATTGAATGTTGTAAACATTTTCTACAAAATCACAAATTCTATAAAATAACCTTCAAAAAAGATTTTTAAATGAAATTATTCTAGTTCTTTTAATGGGAAGCTTTATAAATAATGACTAGATAATTGATAATTTATAATTGAATCGCATAATTTTAATATAAAATTGAAATAATAAATTAATATCAAAGAGATATTATTAAAAAATAATGTTCCTCTAGGAGAGTATCTAAAATAACAGCATGGATAAATTATAAAGCACAACTATAGATAATGTGGATTGTTTTTATTTCTATTTAAAAGACAATTATTTTAATTTATGATGAATTTTCATTTTATCTATGTATATCTCGTTATTTATGATATATCCTCTTTTATATTTTATTTTATTTGATAAATTAATTATATAAATTCTTAGAACATGATTCAAAGAATCTACAATAAGAAGTAACTCATATTATATAAAAATACACCATCAATTGTAATGAAAAATAAACTACCCTTTTCACTTGTCTCCTATATTGATACAATGTCTAGGTAATTGTAACATATAATAAATTATTTTAATATAAATATATAATCCAATATTTAATGATTTTACATAATCATTAAAATCTATGTCAAGTGCTTCAATGGTAATAAAAATAGATTCAAAAAACACGTTGTCGATTGAAGACCATTACGTAGTTGATTTAAACATTTTAATCGATATAGAAAAAATTTATTCATGTTACCAATTTTATTTACGTTGTAATTTTACTCATCATACAAAAAATAATGTTTCAATTTAAAATTATGTACCCGATTTTAACAAATACTTCTTTCACATTTCTGATTAGTCCATGTAAATGATTTTTGGAGCCGATTGATCAACATTACCAATTTATAAAATAAGTGATATTATTAAAATAGGATATTTACATATAAGAAAATAAAAAATTAGCTCATTTAAGGTGGTAAATCAATGTCATGTTTACTTTTTTTATCAAAATTCTCACATAATCAATTTCTTGAGCCTTTGGAAATATAAGTCCCCAGCCTTAAACCTTACATAATATTGAATTAAATGAATAATTAACATTGAGGATCTTTTCAGGTTTAGAGTTTTATAGAATTAGGACATGAATATTACATCTCAAAAGATTACAAAGTAGAAACTTCTACTAAGTTTCAATAAAATAAAAAATCTTAAAAAGAAACATGTCTAGTTCCATGTTTTAGGTATCATGACTTTCCCTTGATCCCATCCTTGACCCTATTCCACGTTAAGTCCTGTGAAAAACATTTCAAAAACTTGGGATGAGCATAAAAAGCTCAGTAAGGGATACACAAAGAATTAAAACTGATAGTTTTTCAAAACAACAAGTAAACCATGTATACATTATCAAAGTAATACCTTTCACATTTTAAAAGTAGTAAAAAAACTCTTCAATGAATAAAAGTTAATTACATACCATTTTGTAACCAAAATATTACCATAAAACCCATATAAAGAACCCATAACAAAAAAAGGTAACTTGGGACATAAACATAATTAATTGGAATAACCATACGGTCGACTTCCACACATACTTAATGGAATATCCCTATGGCCGACATCCACACATACTTAATGGAATAGCCATACGGCCAACTTCCATACCCAATGCATTGGAGGTTATAACGTAACCACCCGTCCTGGTATTCACGGCACCACCCGTCATAATGTCCAAGTACCATTATAAAATCATAAGAAGATAAACAAATATAATGGAAGGAAAACATTTCCACATTTCAATCACAATATATCACTTAAATATATCTACATAACAAATCCTTTATAAAAACCATTTTCAATACTAACATACATAAAAGAGTATATGGTATTTATTTTATTTTAAAAAACATTACGGCTTGTTGAGGAAGCCAAAGACCAAATAATACTCATGGCGGCGGAAAATGTCATTGTCACCGCGTACGTTAAAAGAAACATTCCTTTTTTTCGTTTAGTAAAGTGCTTCGTATAAAAAGATTCCTTTTGAATTAAATTAAAAGTCAAAGGGGTTTATACACCGTATAAAAGAAAGTTGTGTGTAAAACCAAATATGCCTCAATGAAATGAGATTGACACGAAGTCCCTTACAAAGTCGGTATCCTTAGATTAAGGATAAATAAATTACATAATTATGTGTGACAAATAAGAATACAAAAAATATAAGTGGATATTAAGTGTAAAACAATCTGAGGTCATTCACACATAATCATGGAAAATCAAAACCGATGACATAGATATTTAACTCAATGAAATGAGATGGAGTTTTGATTTCCGATACAAGTCCGTCTAAACAACATAAGAATTTATCAATCAGATGATTATGTGTAGAAATATTATATCCACACAAAGGTTTGTGGAAAATACAACATATAGATTCCACACATAATATTGGAATAATAAAATCAAGAATTAGAGGTTTAACCCAAATAATTGAAAGCGGGTGAAGAAGTTCCCTTACAAAAATTTGACAGCCTAATGGCGTCACATCAAAACTCATAAAATGAGTTGATGGGAGATAAAAAGGGTATCTAATCACATTGAAATAAAATTTACATTAATAAGGATATAGAAGAACATATCCCAACATAATAGTATGTGAATTAAAAGACATAACAAAATAAGTCTTTTAAAAAGAGGAGGGTGAAAGGTTCCCTTACCGACATGGGTATCTTTCGAAACAAACACCCCGTGAAAGAAGGACAATACAACATTGATGTAAATACTCATAAATGAAAGTATATTATACCATGAGTAAAATAATGGGCAGTACATACACCACTCAAAGGAAATTGTGGCAAATTTATCATAAATATCACAAGAATAAAAGTGAGATGAAAAATCCCTTACGAAAACTCGGCAGCCTAACAACACCACTTAAAACTTACAAAAAATGGATTGATGAGATCAAATAGGGTATCTCATAATATTACAATAAAATTTACAGCAAGAGGAATATAAAATATCATCCCCCATCATAACAAAGAGGAGCTTAAAAGAAGTGACATAAATGAGAGTACTTAAAAAAAAGAGAGGTTAGATCTCTTACGAAAATTCGGCAGCCTAACGGCGCCACTAAAAACATCGAAAATGGATTGATGAGAGAAAATAGGGTCTCTCACCATATGAACATAAAAGTTACAGTATTAGTAATATAAAATAACATCCCAATCATAATAAAGATGATCTTAAAAGGATTGACATTAAAGAGTGTACTTAAAAAGAAAGAGAGGAGTAGGATCCCTTACCTCGTGTCCGACATGAATCGATCGTTCTTTAATCTCCTGAATAATAAAATTTGGTCAATTTATAATTTCTTAAGGACCGCCTTTAAATATTATTATTCAGTTCATATCACATATTATAATGTTATAATAATTGGTTAATAAAGTGAGTTCATATCAGACGTTTTTGTCGATGTTCAGTACATGAGTAAAAATTGAACTTGTTGGAAAGGAATTTTCCATGTAGTTATAGGTAAATCATCTCCAGATTAGTATTTATGTTTTAAATATCATATATATCTAGTATATATTCATTTTATACTATTCCATAGCATTTGTATATAAAAAATTAAAAGCATCGTTCATGGAGACGGTAGACCGTACGTACCCATGAACGCTACTTTCATTTTTTTACCATATTAATGGAATTAAAACAAAATGAGATATATATATATATATTATAATTCCAGAATGATACCCATAATTTATATGTAATATGTTACATATATATCCATTATATATATGTACTTATAATAGTACATAACATTTGGAGATAAAAAATGAAATGTACCGTTCATGGAGACGGTAAGACGTACGTACGCATGAACACTAAATTCATTTTTTTGTACTAAATGGAGTGAAATAATAAAGATATAAAGGTATATTATAATTCCATTAGTATAACATATTTAATACCATTAATTCCATCCTTTATACGTCCCACATATGGCATTAACAAATCAAATCACTTTGTGGGGGCGGTAGTCCGAACTTCCTAAAATGAAGATGTCGTGTTTACCCATAATGGAAACCATAAAGGTATTCCATAAATGAAAAATACAGAAGCTTAAGGAAAACATAAACATATTATATATCATATATAAATATAGAGACATCGTAATGGCCACCTTTGACGGTATTAAAATAATATTGAACCATCATCGTTTCGTGAGGCAGTAATTCGCCATCCACAGAAACAGTATGTTCTTTAACCATTAGGCGAAGGTGTGTGTAAGTGAAGCTCGAATCCTTCACATAACAAAATCCTAGTATATTTATGATACTGGTGTTGTTACAAAATAAAATAATAAATAGTTTTTAGGGGGTTGGATAAGAAAAATAAAACAAAAGAACAAAAGGGAATACATTACCTTTAAATCGGGTAACTTCCTCTGATTTGAGCTCAAAGGCTTCCTTGGAAAGGCTTCTGCCCAAAGTGAGGCTTCAATGATGAAGATAGGGATGTGGAGAGATGAAGTGGGTAGGGTTTGGACGATCCAAAGGCTTGAGAGGTGTGTGTAAGGTGGTAGAGGTGGGGGCCTTTTATAAGAGGAGAGGAGGGGCACTCCTGGAAAGTTACAAAATGTTACTTTATATTCAAATGATTTTGGCATTTTAAAGGTCCCACATTGATTTATTTATAGGATAAGGTGATCAGGTTTCCAAATCAACACATATAATAGGTTTTTGAGAACTTTAGGTCTTAGATTATACATTATCTTTTCATTTTATTTAAATCGATAAATAATGAGGTAATCGCTGCATCATCATAGTGTCATAAATAATTTAATATATTTAGTGTCTAAAAATTATAAAAAAAATATCATGATGTTGGAAATCTTTTTATATTTCTAATTAATATTTATAGTCAAAAATATGACTTGTATAAGCCCATATAAAAATTGTTTTAGTAAAATAACACATGCTTGTGACATTTTACTTTTAACATTAAATAAAAAGGTATTAATGTCATTTTCAAACCAAAGTGGCTCCATGGGGTCCCCATGTTGACCCATAGATTTTATTGGTAGTCCATGAAACATCCAATGAGGGTAGGACATGTGTCTAGGTCATTTAATATTATTAAAACATTATTTTTACCTTAAATTACACTAATTAACTCTAATCGTGATTAATAAACATAAAACTTATTATTCACCAAAAAATTATTTTAATCCCATTGAACCAAATTTTACTTCTTATTGAAAACCTTGTATGTCAGATTTTTGAAATTCAAAACACAGAAGTGGTAATGTTTCATTTGAATGAAAAATTAGTTTCTTTAACTACCACTTAGTGGTTTCACTATTCATAAAAAATTGAAGTTTTTCATAAAATTACAAAAATTCACCCTAGCTTATATTTGATATTCCAAATTCAAAAATGATGTCTATTTTACAAAAATCAAAAACATATAAGTTACATTAATTAATTTAATAACTAATTCCCGCTGTCAGAGAAAATAGCTAGTTTTTATGAAACAATAAGTATCAAAAGATTGACACTAGTTTAAGTCCAATTTAAAGATGAAATTAATTCCAATGACCACTATTGGATTAAAAGGTAAAAATATATTATAATTTTACTTTAAAAACAATTCAAAATATAATCTAATCATATTAATAAATTAGACTAAAAAGAGGTTTTGAATTAAAATACAACAGTTTTCATTATTCATTAAAAAAATGAACTTTATCGGAAAGATACCCAAAATTTACACAAAGTAAATTTTGATGTCCCGATTCTAAAGAAGAATATTATTTTTTCAAACATAACACATAAAATTGTCAAAAGGTGGATTTAAAAGAGGTTCTCCGTCAAAAGGCAGTTAATCGACCTTTTAAAGAATATTAGAATGTTTACGCTTAAAAATGGATTAATTCGCATTTTTAATCCTCTAACATTTATTGTAAAGAGTAAAAAAATATTTGACAACCATATATAATAATTTTTTAGTTAGTTCTGTTCATTACCGCCATTACAACGGTTAGGTGTTAACTACCATTTAAAAAAATATTATTTTATTATTAGAGTGCTACATAAGATTTCAAAGGAACTCATTGTTATGCATTGGGTAATCAATCGAGCATAGCGTTCCCTTTAAATTAATATTGAAATTTTATTCACAAATAGGGATAAATATAAAAATGTCATATTATTTATTTACCTGGGGTGTTACATTCTTCCCCCCTTTTGGGAATTGCGTCCTCGCAATTTCAAAATTGGGCTCAAAAACATCCTTGAAAGTCTCACATCTTAACAAGAGTCGGTAAAACAATCACTTTAAAAGAATGGGAGAGAAGTACAAATGTCACCCGAGTTAACCCATACTAGGATTCCAAGTATGAAAATATGGATAAGGAGGAGAAAACAAAGGATCATGTTCTAATGGAGAGTGTTAGTAAACATGTCTAGGAGAAAGTTAACCACAAGAAAATCACAAACATGTGATGGGTTAAACGGTATTCGATTCCCCAGTAGGAAATGTTAACAGACAACATTTTTTTTTAAGTTACGCTTCATTGAGGAATTTATTTTTTGAGCTTAAATAAATCATAATGAAACATACTTACTTGTCACGTATACTTTCAACTTTTACTTGATTCCTTCATCAAACTCATATTTTCTCCAAAAGATGAGTTTTTAGGAAGACTTGTTCGCATTAAGAGTACTATAATCAACTTCCTGAGAATCTACTAATCCAAAAAAGAGAACTATATATTTCCCATGTCTTTAGAAAAAATCCAAAACCAAAATTGTTATTATAAGATCAGATAACCTAAAAAAGTATAATCCTTTATAAAAAGAAAATCCATTCTTAATCTCCAAAATTTTGTCTAAAAAAATCCCCAATGTTCAACGAAGACCATTTGATAAACAATTGTCCATAAAATTATTCAAAGTAAACCAAACTAAGACTGAAATCCAAATATTTTAAGGATTTAATCACATAGTCTTCCAAGGTACCACTTAACCTTTATCTCCAAATAACATCAGTTGCTCTTATATTCTCATATTGAATAGTAATTAACCTAATCACATATCCTCCATGATAGGTGAATCATTTCAATAGATAACCCAAAATAAACTTACTATTGATTCCTAAAATCATATAACTAAAAATAATTATTCAAACTAACCATGGACTTCACGTAGTCCAGTGGTAGGTGATTAATACCAGTCACACTTTGGTTGCGGGTTCGATTCCCACAGCCTTTTCTGACGCGACGGGTTGTCACACCGTCTGCGTGTTGTCCTTTTTCCAAAACTATAAAATTCTTAAATCATTCCCCAAAACAAGATAAAATCTTCAAAAATAATCATAACATATTTTAACATCAATTTTATATCATGCCTTTCATTTTCTATCATAATATATAACAAAACATAATTACCTCAAAAGTAAGGATCATATAAACCCTAATGTTTACCTTTATAATTATTACCTGAACATCCACATTGATTTGTCATCTCGTACATGATTCATTACAGAACATACCAAGGTACAAGTGGTTGATCATGACTCCTTGATAGTTGGATTAGAGCAACCACGAGTTTCCTCATTGAATCCCCCATTTCATCCAGTCTCTTAATCAGAGAACCACCACAGTTTCCTTCAAACCTATTGTCACTTTGGTGCCTGCTAGATCCATCCTTTCACTAAAAAGAGAAATGTCAGTGTGAGTATATCAACAAAACCATCATGTACTAATGAGGAAGATAAACACTAATATATACTTACTCATTCAATTTATCTAAAACTAAGACTCTTTCTGAAATTCTAACCATTATGGTAATGTCACTTATGCTTAAAGAATACCCTAACCTCTAAAGTTATCTAAATCGGCCTTTGATACCATATATAAGTCCCCATCCTTAAACCTTACATAATATTGAATTAAATGAATAATTCACATTGAGGATCTTTTCAGGTTTAGAGTTTTAGAGAATTAGGACATGACTATTACATCTCAAAAGATTACAAAGTAGAAACTTCTACTAAGTTTCCATAAAATAAAAACTCTTAAAAACAAACATGTCTAGTTCCATGTTTTAGGTAGCATGACTTTCCCTTGATCCCATCCTTGACCTTATTCCGCGTTAAGTCCTATGAAAAACATTTAAAAAACATGGGTTGAGCATAAAAATCTCAGTAAGGGATACACAAACAATGAAAACTGTTAGTTTTTCAAAACAAATAGTAAACCATGTATACTTTATCAAAGTAATACCTTTCACCTTTTAGAAGTAGTAAAAAAACTCTTCAATGAATAAACAATCATTACTTACCCTTTTGTAACCAAAAGATTACCATAAAACCCATATAAAGAACACATAACATAAAAAGGTAACATGGGACATAAACATACTTAAATGGAATAACCATACGGTTGACTTCCACACATACTTAATGGAATAGCCCTACGACCGACTTCCACACAAACTTAATGGAATATCCATACGACCAACTTCCATACCCAATGCATTTGAGGTTATAACGTAACCACCTGTCCTGGTGTTCACAACACCACCCATTATAATGTCGAAGTACCATTATCAAATCACAAGAAAATAAACTAATATAATATAAAGAAAACATTTCCACATTTTGATCACAATATATCACTTAAATATATCAACATAACAAATCCTTTATAAAATCCATTTTTAATACCAACATACATAAAAGAGTATATGGTAATTATTTCATTTTAAAAAACATTACTGCATTTTGAGGAAGCCAAAGACCAAATAATACTCACGGCGGCGGAAAAGGTTGTTGTCACCGCGTACGTTAAAAGAAACATTCCTTTTTGTAATTTAGTAAAATGCTTCATATAAAAAGATTCTTTTTGAATTAAATTAAAAGTCAAAAGGGTTTATACACCGTATAAAACAATGTTGTGTGTAAAACCAAATATGCCTCAATGAAAGGATACTGAGACAAAGTCCCTTACAAATTCGGTATCCTAAGATTAAGGATAAATCAA
Organism: Viscum album; assembly: GCA_963277665.1. NCBI lineage: Eukaryota > Viridiplantae > Streptophyta > Magnoliopsida > Santalales > Viscaceae > Viscum > Viscum album. Next base: position 1,544,764,442 of record OY728157.1, on the reverse strand, counting down.
TTACATGATTATGTGTGACAAATACGAATACAAAAAATATAAGTGGATATTAAGTGTAAAACAATCAGAGGTCATTCACACATAATAATCGACAAACAAAACCAATGACATAGATATTTAACTCAATGAAATGAGATTGAGTTATGATTTCAGATACAGGCCCGTGTAAATGACATAAGAATTTATCAATGAGGTGATTATGTGTAGAAATAGTATATCCACCCAAAGTATTGTGGAAAATACAACATAGAGATTCCACACATAATCTTGGCATAATAAAATCAGGAATTAGAGGTTTAACCCAAATAATTGAATGTGGGTTAAGAAGTTCCCTTACAGAAATTCGACAGCCTAACAGCATCACTTCAAAACTCATAAAATGAGTTGATGAGAGATAAAAAGGGTATCTCATCACATGGACATAAAATTTACATTAATAAGGATATAGAATAAAATATCTCATAATAATAGTATGTGAATTAAAAGACATAACAAAAGATGTCTTTCAAAAAGAGGAGGGTGAAAGGTTCCCTAACCGACATGGGTATCTTTCGAAACATACACCCCGTGAAAGAAGGGAAATACAACATTGATGTAAATATTCATAAATTAAATTATATTACACAATTAGTAAAATAATGGTCAGTACATACACCACTCGAAGGAAATTGTGGCAAATTTAGCATAAACTCACAGCAATAAAAGTGAGATGAAAAATCCCTTATGAAAACTCGGCAGCCTAACGACGCCACGTTAAACATACAAAAAATGGATTGATGAGATCAAATAGGTTATCTCATCATATTACAATTAAATGTACAGAAAGAGGAATATAAAATATCATCCCCCATCATAAAAAAGATGAGCTTAAAAGAAGTGACATAAATGAGAGTACTTAAAAAAAGAGAGAGGTTAGATCTCTTATGACAATTCGGCAGCCTAACAGCGCCACTCAAAACTTCAAAAATGGATTGATGAGAGAAAATAGGGTCTCTCACCATATGAACAAAAAAGTTACAGTATGTTTAATATAAAATAACATCCCAATCATAATAAATATGATCTATAAATGAATGACATTAAAGAGTGTACTTAAAAAGAAAGAGAGGAGTAGGATCCCTTACCTCATGTCCGACATGACTCGATCGTTCTATAATCTACTGAATAATAAAATTTGGTCAATTTATAGTTTATTAATGACCTAATTTAAAAATTATTATTCACTTTATATCGCATATTATAATGTTATAATAATTGGTTAATAATGTGAGTTCATATCAGACGTTTATGTCAATGTTCAGTACATGAGTAAAAATTGAACTTGTTGGAAAGGAATTTTCCATGTAGTTATAGGTAAATCATCTCCATATTAGTATTTATGTTTTAAATATCATATATATCCAGTATATATTCATTTTATACTATTCCATATCATTTGGAGATAAAAAATTAAAAGCACCGTTCATGGAGACGGTAGGCCGTACGTACACATGAATGCTACTTTCATTTTTTGGCCATATTAATGGAATTAAAAACAATGAGATATATATATATATATATATGTTATAATTCCAGAATGATACCCATAATTTAGATGTAATATATTACATATATATCCATTATATATATTAACATATAATAGTACATAACATTTGGAGATAAGAAATGAAATGTACCGTTCATGGAGACGGTAAGCCGTACGTACGTATGAACGCTACATTCATTTTATTTTTGTATTCAATGGATTGAAATAATAAAGATATAAAGGTATATTATAATTACAGTAGGATAAAATATGTAATACCATAAATTCCATCCTTTATACGTCCCACATATGGCATTAACGAATCAAATCAATTTGAGGGGGCAGTAGTCCGCTCTTCCTAAAATGAAGATATCACGTTTACCCATAATGGAAACCATAAAGGTATGCCATAAATGAAAAATACAGAATATTAAGAAAAACATAAACATATTATATATCATATATAAATATAGTGGCATCTTAATGGCCACCTTTGATGGTTTTAAAATAATATTGAACAATCATCGTTTCGTGAGGCAGAAATTCGCCATCCACAGAAACAGTATGTTCTTTAACCATTAGTTGAAGGTGTGTGTAAGTGTAGCTCGAATCCTCCACATAACAACATCCTAGTATATATAGGATACTGGTGTTTTTACAAAATAAAATAATAAAAAGGTTTTAGGGTGTTGGACAAGCAAATTAAAACAAAAGAACACAATAGAAGACATTACCTTTAAATCGGGTAACTTTCTCTGATTTGAGCTCGAAGGCTTCCATGGAAAGGCTTCTGCCCAAAGTTAGGCTTCAATGATGATGAGAGGGATGTGGAGAGATGAAATGGGCAGGGTTTGGCCGAGCCAAGGGCTTTAATGGTATGTGTAAGGTGGTAGAGGTGGGGGCCTTTTATTAGAGGAGAGGAGGGGCACTCTTGGAATGTTACAAAATGTTACTTTATTTTCAAATGTTTTTTGGATTTTAAAGGTCCCAAATTGATGTATTTCGTGGTTAAGGTGATAAGGATTCTAAATCCACCCATCCAATAGGTTTATGACAAGTGTAGGTCTTATATTATACATTATATTGTCATTTTATTTAAATCGTTAAATAATGAGGTAGTCACTGCGTTATCATGGTGTCATAAATAATTTAATTTATTTAGTGTATAAAAATTATAAAAAAATATCATGATGTAGTAAATATTTTTATATTTATAATGAATATTTATAGTAAAAAATATGACTTGTGTAACCCCATATAAAAATTGTTTTAGTAAAATAACTCATGCTTGTGACATTTTAATTTTAACATTAAATAAAAAGGTATTAATGTCATTTTCCAACCAAGGTGGCTCCATGGGGCCCCCAAGTTGACCCATGGATTTTCGTGGTCGTCCATGACACATACAATGAGGGTAGGACATGTGTCTAGGCCATTTCATATTATTAAAACATTATTTTTACCTTAAATTACACTAATTAACTCTAATCGTGATTAATAAACTTAAAAGTTACGATTCACCAAAAAATTATTTTAATCTCATTGAACCACATTTTACTTCTAAATTAAAACATGTATGTAGGATTTTTGAAATTCAAAACACAGAAGTGGTAAAGTTTCATTTAAACAAAAAATCAGTTTCTTTATCTACCACTTAGTGGTTTCACTATTCATCAAAAATTGAAGTTTTTCAGAAAATTACGAAAAATTCACCCTAGGCTATATTTGATATTACGAATTCAAAAATGATTTCTATTTTACAAAAATCAAAAAATATAAGTTATATTAATTAATTTAATAACTAATTCCCGCTGTCAGAGCAAATAGTGTGTTTTTATGAAACAATAAGTATCAAAAGATTTACACTAGTTTAAGTCCAATTTCAAGATGAAATTAATTCCAATGACCACTATTGGATTAAAAGGTAAAAATATATTCTGATTTTACATTAAAAACAATTCAAAAAATAATCTAATCATATAAATAAATTAGACTAAAAAGAGGTTTTGAATTAAAATACAACAGTTTTCACTATTCATTAAAAAATGAACTTTATTGGAAAGATACCTAAAATTTTCAGAAAGTAAATTTTGATATCCCGATTATAATGAAGAATATTATTTTGTCAAACATAACACATAAAATTGTAAAAAGGTGGATTTAAAAGACGTTCGCTATCAAAATGCGGTTAATCGACCTTTTGAAGAATATTAGAATGTTTACGCTTAAAAATGGATTCATTCGCATTTTTAATCCTAGAACATTTATTGTAAAGAGTAAAAAAATATTTTACAAACATATATAATCATTTTGTAGTTAGTTCTGTCCATTCCCACCATTACAATGGTTAGGAATTAACTACCATTTAAAATAATATTATTTTATTATTAGAGTGCAACGTATGATTTCAAAGGAACTCATTGTTGTGTATTGGGTAAGCCATCGAGCATAGAATTCCATTTAAAAAAATATTAACATTTCATTCACAAATAGGGATAAATATTAAAATGTCATATTCTTTATTTACCTGAGGTGTTACAGGAAAATTTCATCCAGAATGTCCAGAATGCATACATAATGAAATTAAAGGAAGAAAAATGTAAAAATAGGATAAAACTAGATGAAAACACTTCTAAAAAATCTTCTTAAAGTATGATTTTATTTTATCTCTTTAAAACCTAATGTATAAAACATATGTTGGCACAACATTACTTGTCATAAAAGCATCCACATTTGATGTTTTCAAAACAAATTTGGAATTAAATAGAGAATTTTTAAATGTAAAATCCTAAATTTGTGAAATATATATATATATAATATCTTTAAAATTTAATTTTTAATTTTTTTTCCGTTATTATTCCCCTTAAATTATTACATCTACCAATTTATAGAAAAACATCTCCAAATTTTTCAAAATGTGAAAGTATCTCCATGTTTTCATGTCCTTAAAATGAATGAAGGGATGAAAGCCATAATTAATATATCCTTATTAGAGTAATGAACTATTTTATTATCAGGATAAAAATAAATAGTTACTTACAAGTTGAATTTAATTTATTATGAAAAATATATTTGTTAAAATAATTATATGAAAACATAAGTTAAGAAAACAATAAAAGAATAAAAAACATTTCATTAAATTTCATCATGTAATAATATAAATTCATTAAAATCAAAAAAATAATATAATAGATTAGTCAAAATAACTTGGTTTGTGAATGTGGTTAAACTATGATAGTGGTTTGGGTAGAGGTGGAATTAATGTGGCTCCGTTATAGGGGTGTTTGTTAGTAAATTGCTAACGACATTTTCTTATTATGAATTGATAAAATATCCCATATTTTATATCCAATAACTACTTGGACATGAATTTTATAAACAATAAAAATGAAAATACATTATAAGTGACTTTTACGTAGATATAAATTATAGTTTGTAGCAACCTCAAATGGAATTTCTTGATAGGATTACAAGAAAGAGATTCTCCATAAGATTGATCAGAATCAAAAGATACATTGACATATTCCAAATATTTATAACAAATATAGGATGGTTCATACATAGGTTTGAGTATTTGATCAAGATTAACTATAAATGATTCTAGAGGTTCACGACTAAGTGGTCTCTTTCTTCTCCTATTATACAAGTTTTTATCATATTTTAAAATCATATGAAAAATGTATGACTTGTAGAATTCCCAAATAAAGATAGGGGATAGCTTGTGCATATAAGGTACTGAGACAAACCAATCCCAAGAATTTGTCTAAAATATTCAAGATTTTTGTAATTGAAACTCAAAGGAGAACTAATATCTTGAAGTATTATTAAAGGATGAATATCTACAATTGTGAGAGGAATTGTACTTCTAATAAAATATTCATTAAGATCCTCTCTACTAAAATGTAACATCCTAGGTAAATAAATAATATTACATTCGAATGTTTATCAATATTTGTGAATAAAATGTTAATAATACTTTAAAGGAAATGCTATGCTCGATGGCATACCCAATACGCAACAATGAGTTTCTTTGAAATCATATGTTGCACACTAATAATATAATAATATTATAATAGTTAACACCTAGCCGTTGTAATGGAGGGAATGAACAGAAATAACCACAAAATTATTACATATGTTTGATAAATATTTTTACATTTATCCAATAAATGTTATAGGCGTAAAATCCAAATGAATCCCATTTTAAGAATAAATACTCTAATATTTTAAAAAGATTGTTTTACGGCCTTTTGATGGCGAACCATTTTAAAATATATCTATTGACAATTTTATAAGCTATATTTGTCAAAATAAACTTATTATTTATTATTGGGATATTGAAATTTACTTTGGATAAATTTCTGGTATTTTTTTGATAATGTTCATTTTTTAATGAATAGTGAAAAGTGTTAAATTTTAATTCAAAAATATTTTCAATCTAATTTATTTATATAGTTATATTATCTTTTTAATTGTTTTTAAAGTGAAATTAAAATATATTTTTACCATTTAATCCAATGGTGGTCATTGAAATTAATATCACTTTGAGATTGGACATAAACGAGTGTCAATCTTTTGATAGATATTGTTTCTTAAAAACATGCAATTTGTTCTGACAACGGGAATAAATTATTAAATTAATTATTATAACTTATATGTTTTGAATTTTGTAAAATACAAATCATTTTTGAATTCGGAATATCAAATATAGCTTAGGGGTGAAGTTTTGGTATTTTTCTGAAAAACTTTAATTTTTGATGAATAGTGAAACCACTAAGTGGTAATTAAAAAACTGATTTTTCGTTTAAATGAAAATTTACCTCCTCTGTGTTTTGAATTTCCAAAATCCGACATAAATGGTTGTGATTAAGAAGTAAAATTTGGTTCAATGGGATTAAAATATTTTTTTGGTGAATAGTAACTTTTAAGTTTTTAATCGCGATTAGAGGTAATTAATGTAGTTTAAGGTAAAAATAATGTTTTAATAATATGAAATGACCTTGACACATGTCTTACCCTTATTGGATATGTAATGGCCTAAAAATACAACCCATGAGTCGATGTTTGGGACCCCGTGGAGCCACTTGGGTAAGATAATGACATTAATTCCTTTTTTTAAAAGTAAAAGTAAAAATTACACAAACATGTATTGTTTTACTAAAACAATTTTTACATGGGGTTATACAAGTAAGATTTTTGACTATATAAAGTAATTGGAAATATAATAAGATTTCATACATCATAGTAGTTTTTTTATAATTTTTATAGATTAAATAAATTAAATTCATTATGACATCATGATGATGCAGCGATTACCTCATTATTAAATGATTTAAATAAAATGAAATGATAATGTAACATCTAAGACCTAAACATGTCAAAAACCTATTTTATGAGTATATTTCGATGTATTATCACCTTATTCTCAAAATAAATCAATTTGGAACCTTTAAAATCTGAAACTCATTTGAAAATAAAGTAACATTTTATAACTTTCCAAGAGTGCCCCTCCTCTTCTCTTATAAAAGGCCCCCACCTCTACCACCTTACCCACACCTATCAAGCCTTTGGCTCGGCCAAAACCTGCCCATATCATTTTTTCACATCCCTCTCCTCATTCTAAAAGCCTTACCTTAGGCAAGAATCTCCTCAAGAAACCATTTTGGTTCAAACCAAAGGGAGTTACCCAATTTTAAGGTAATGTCTTCACTTGTGTTCTTTTGTCTTATTTTTCTTATCCAACCCCATAAACTATTTTTATTCATTTATTTTGTATAAAATCCAGTATCTTCAATATACTAGGATGTTTTTATAAAAATTATTCGAGCTACACTTACACACACCTACATCTAATGGTTAAAGAACATACTATTTCTGTGGATGGTGAATTTCTGCCTCACGAAAAGATGATTGTTCAATATTATTTTAACACCTAAAAATGTGGCCATTAAGATGTCACTATATTTATATATGATATATAATATATTTATTTTTTCCTTATTCTTATCTATTTTTCATTTATGGAATACCTTTATGGCTTCCATTATGGGTAAACGCGATATCTTCATGTTCGGAAGTGCAGACTACCGCCCCCTCAAAGTTATTTGATTCGCTAATACCATATGTGGTATGTATAAAGGATATATTTAATGATATTATATATTATAACATACTATAATTATAATACTATTATGTATTATTATGTTTCAATTCATTTAAATATGAAATAGAAATTGAAGTAGCGTTCATGCGTAGGTACGGCTTACCGTCTCCATGAACGGTGCATTTCATTTCTTACATCTAAATGTTATGTAATATTATAAATGCATGTATATAATGGATATATATGATATATATTATATCTACATAATTTATATAATTCTGGATATAGTGTATATTTTACCCCATGAACAAACTAGTAATTATAAAGAGTTTATTTTTGACTCAAGTAGCAATGATCGGCAAAACGACCATTATTAACTTAAATAATTACATAGTGTTCATAACATGGTAATAAGTTATATAAAAGGAATAATTAAATTTTAAAAAAGTTCTTAAGAAATTATAAATTAACTCAAGTTTATTATTCAGGAGGTTAAAGAACAATCGAGTCAAGTCGGACCCGAGGTAAGCGATACTACCTCTGTCTTTATTTTTAAGAACTCCTTTTATGTAACATACTTTAAGATCCTATTTATTATGTTGGGGGAAGTTATTTTATATTTCTCTTTCTGTAAATTTACATTTATATGATGATAGACCCTATTTTATCTCATCAATCCATTTTTTGGAAGTTTTATGTGGCATCGTTAGCCTGCCGAATTTTTAGAAGGGGATTTTTATCTCTTTTTATTCCTGTAAGATTCATGCTATGCTGGACACTATTTACTTTTATGTGTTGTATGTAAGTCCCATCATTTTACTATTTGTATAATATACTCTCATTTATGGTTAGTTACATTTTCATTGTATGACCCTTCTTTCATGGGGTGTACGTTTCGAAAGATTCCCAAATTGGTAAGGGAACCTTTTACCCTCCTCTTTTTAAAAGACTTCTTTTGTTATATCTTTTAATTTACATATTTTTATGTTGGGATATGTTCTTATATATCCTTATAGATGTAAATTTTATTTCCAAGTGATGAGATTCCATTTTCACTCTCGTCAACTAATTTTATGAATTTTAAAGTGACACCGTTAGGCTGTTGAAGTTTACCAAGGGAACTTCTTAACCCAATTTTGATTTCTTTGGGTTCAACATGTAGTTATTTAATATTACATCCTTTGAATTTGTGTGAATGACCTTTGATTGTTTTACACTTATTATCCACTTATATTGGGTGTATTTTTATTTGTCACACATAATTATGAGATTTATTTATCTTTAATTTTAGGATACATTCTTTATAAGGGATTTCAACTCATTTTAAATTTTTAATATAGACTTCATTTTTTTTATGCACCAATTCACTCTTATATGGTGTATATACTGTCACGTGGAATATTATATCATGAATCCATTTATTCTCACGATATTATAATTTTTTTATTAAATGTTATTCCTCAATTATGGTATTCAAGTGTCTCTCATTTTGTTAAAAACCCTTTAACTAAAATATCATTTTAAATGTTATAATGATTTATTCTTATAAAAATTTCTCATTAATATCCATGTTTTCAAAATGGATTTATGGATTTAATTATATGGATATTAATGGTTTAAAATGTTTAAAACTTTAAAGTGGTATGGGACACTTTGATTCAAAAATCACTTTATTAAATGTTTTAAATGGTTTTGAAAATGTTTTTTAGAATGGATTCATTATCTTAAAATGTTATACTATTATTAAAATGTGGGAAAGTTATCTTTCCTTTATGTTAATGTTATATTCTATGATTATGTTATGGTTCTTGGGCATTTTTTATGAAGATAGGTGGTTCCGTGATAAACTATGGGCGGGTGGGCCCGATATAGCTCTCCAATGTATTGGGTAACGCAAAGGGGTTAAATGTTAAGGTTTCTTCGAAGAGATTTAGGGAATATACTATGATGGGTATTCCAAATGTAACCAAGAGGATTACTCCCTACGTAATAATGTTATGAATGCCTCATGTTACCTTTATGTCCTATGATTTATATGATTTATTCATGATTTGATGAGGTATGTTAATGTGATTATGTTTTATGAGTAAAGTATGATTTCATACATGGACTAATGTTTTAATTTCGTACATTTATATCCCTTAATAATCTTTTTATGCTCATCCCAAGTTGTTGAAATGTTTTTCACAGGTCAAGGGAATGGTACATGATATGATGATACTATCAAGGAAGTGTCAAGAATGTATCCATGTTTTATTTTAAATATGTTTCTGTTGATGGAAAAAATGAATACTATCTTTTATGTAACCACTTTGTTTAAATATGGAATGTAATGTAAGTTTTATGATCTAATTCTCTAAAACTCTAAACCTGAAATTATCCTTAATGTGTAATCTTGTAATAAATCAAGATTAAGTAAGGTTTAAGGCTGGGGCTTTATAGTTGGTATCAGAGGTCGGTATAGATAACTTTAAAGGTTAGAGTGTTGTTTTAGAATAAGTGACAAGTTGTGTATAACCACAATGGATATTATATTGGATAGAGTCATTGTTATTTTTGAAGGTTGGAATGAGTTTGAGATAAATTGGATAAGTATATCTTAGTGTTTATCTTCATCTTTAGTACATGATAATTTTGTTGACATACTCACATTGACCTTTTTGGTTTTAGTAAATAGATAGATCTAGCAGGCACCAATGTGACAATGGTTTTGAAGGAAACTGTGGTGGTTCTCTGATTAAGAGACTGGATGAAATGGGGGATTCAATGAGAAATGTCGTGGTAATTCTAAACCAACTATCAGGAGTCATGATCAACCACATGAACCCGGATGAGTTATCTAATGCCTCTGGAATGAGAGAACCAACTCGATGTGGAAGTTCATGTGATAATTATAAAGGTAACCATTAGGGTTTATATGATCCTTACTTTTGGGGTAATTATTGGTTACTATATGTTTTTATCGAAGATGAAAGGCATGAGGTGAAATTGAGGTTAAAATATTATATGGTTATTTTTAAAGATTTTGTCCCTTTTGGGGGGGGGGTGTTTTCAGAATTATAAATTTTTAAAAAAGTGACAACACGTAGACCGCGTGACAACATGTCACGTCAGACGAAGCTGCGGGAATCAAACCCACAACCAAAGTGAGACTGGTGTTTATCGTCTATCACTGGACTACGTGAAGTCCCTGGTTATATTGACAAATTATTTCTTTAGTTAGATGATTTTATGAATCAATAGTAAGTTGATTTTGGGTTATCTATGGAAATTATTAACCTATCATGGAGGATATGTGATTAGATTAATTACTTTTCAGTATGAGACATTAAGAGAAACTGATGTTATTTGGAGATAAATGTTAATATGTACCTTGAGAGACTATGTGATTAAATCCTTCAAATATTTGGGTTTCAATCTTAGTTGGGTTTACTTTGAAGAATTTAATGGACAAATTGTTTATCGAATGGTCTTTGTTGAACTTTGGGTATTTTTTGACAAATTTTGGAGATTAGGAGTAGTTTTTCATTTTATAACAAAATATCCTTTTTGGGTATTATCTGATCTCATAATATACTTTTTTGGTTTGGTATTTGTTGTTTATAGTACTCTTAATGTGAAAAAGTCTTCCGAAATACTCGTCTTTTGGAGAAAATATGAGTTTGGTTAAGGAATCTAGTTAATGTTGAAAGTCTACGTTATAAGTAATTTTGTTTCATTATGATTTAGTTAAGCTCAAAAATAAATTCCTCAATTAATAATAACCTAAAACAAAAATGTTGTCTGTTAACTTTTCCTACTGGGGAATCAAATACCGTTTAACCCATCACAAGCTTGTGATTATTTGTGGTCAACCTTCTGCTGGACATGTTTACTATCACTCTCCATTACAACGCGACCCTTTGTTTTTTCCTCCATATCCATATTTTCATACTTGGAATCCTAGTATGGGTTAACTCAGGTGACCTTTGTACTTCTCTCCCATTCTTTTTAAGTGATATTTTTACTGACTCTTGTTCCGATGTGGGAATTTCAATGTAGTTTCCAAGCCCAATTTTGAAATTGTGAGGACGCAATTCCAAAAGGGGGGGAAGGATGTAACATCCCAGGTAAATAAATAATATTACATTCTAATGTTTATCAATATTTGTGAATAAAATGTTAATACTACTTTAAGGGGAATGCTATGCTCGATGGCATACACAATACGCAACAACGAGTTTCTTTGAAATCCTACGTTGCACACTATTAATATAATAATATTATAATAGTTAAAGCCTAGCCATTGTAATAGAGGGAATGAACATAAAAAACTAAAAAATGATTACATATGATTGTTAGATATTTTTACATTTATCGAATAAATGTTAGAGGCTTAAAATCCAAATGAATCCAATTCTAAGAATAAATACTCTAATATTTTTAAAAGATTGTTTTATCACCTTTTGATGGAGAACCATTTTTAAATCTATCATTTGACAATTTTATAAGATATATTTTTCAAAATAAACTTATTCTTTATGATTGGGACATTGAAATTTACTTTGGATAAATTTTTGGTATTTTTCTGATAATGTTCATTTATTAATGAATAGTGAAACATGTTGTATTTTAATTAAAACCCTCCTTTTAATCTAATTTATTTATATAGATAGATTATCTTTTTAATTAGTTTTAAATTGAAATTATAATATATTTTTACCATTTAATCCAATGGTGGTCATTGGAATTAATATCACTTTTAGATTGGATAAAAACGAGTGTCAATCTTTTGATAGATATTGTTTCTTAAAAACACGCTATTTGTTCTGACAACGGGAATTAATTATTAAATTAATTATTTTAACTTATATGTTTTGAATTTTTAAAATAGACATCATTTTTGAATTTGTAATATCAAATATAGCTTAGGGTGACGTTTTGGTATTTTTTGAAAAACTTCAATTTTTGATGAATAGTGAAACTACTAAGTGGTACTTAAAGAACAGATTTTTCGTTTAAATGAAATTTTACCACCTATGTGTTTTGAATTTCAAAAATCCGACATACATGTTTGTCATTAGGATGTAAAATGTGGTTCAATGGGATTAAAATTATTTTTTGGTGAATAGTAAATTTTATGTTTTTAATCGCGATTAGAGGTAATTAGTGTAGTTTAAGGTAAAAATAATGTTTTAATAATATGAAATGGCATTTACACATTTACTAACCTTATTGGATATGTCATGGACGACCAAGAAAACCCATGGGTCGGTTTTTGGGACCCCATGGAGCCACTTGGGTATGATAATGACATTAATGCCTTTTTTTAAAGTAAAAGTAAAAATGACACAAACATGTATTGTTTTACTAAAAAAAATTTTACATGGGGTTATACAAGTCATATTTTTTACTATAAATAGTAATTGGAAAGATAAAAATATTTCATACATCATAGTATTTTTTTTATAATTTTTAGACATTAATTAAATTATATTATTTATGACATCATTATGATGCAGCGATTACCTCATTATTTTACAATTTAAATAAAATGAAAATATAATGTTAAATCTAAGAAATAAACATGTAAAAAACCTATTGTTTGAGTATATTTAGAACCCTTATCACCTTATCCTCAAAATACATCAATGTGGGACCTTTAAAATCGGAATCTCATTTGAAAATAAAGTAACATTTTATAACTTTCTAAGAGTGCCCCTCCTCTTCTCTTATAAAAGGCCCCCAACCCTACCACCTTACCCACACCTCTCAAGCAGTTGGCTCTGCCAACCCCTGCCAATCTCATCTCTTCACATCTCTCTCGTCATCCTATAATACTTACCTTAGGCAGGAAGCTCTTCAAGAAACCCTTTTCGTTCAAACCAAAGGGAGTTACCCGATTTTAAGGTAATGTCTTCACTTGTGTTATTTTGTTTTATTTTTTCTTCTCCAACCCCATAAACTCTTTTTATTAATTTATTTTGTAACAAATACAGTATATTCAATATACTAGGATGTTTTTATAAGATGTATTTGAGCTACACGTACACACACCTACATCTAATGGTTAAAAACATACTGTTTCTGTGGATGGTGAATTTCTTCCTCACAAAATGATGATTGTTCAATATTCTTTTTACACCTTAAAAGGTGTCCATTAAGATGTCACTATATTTATATATGATATATAATATGTTTATGTTTTCCTTAATATTCTTTATTTTTCATTTATGGTATACCTTTATGGCTTCCATTATAGGTAAACGCGATATCTTCATTTTAGGAAGTGCAGACTACCACCCCTCAAAGTGATTTGATTCGTTAATACCATATGTGGTACGTATAAAGGATATATTTAATGATATTATATATCATACCATACTTGAATTTTAATACTACTATGTATCATTATGTTTCAATTCCATTAAATATGAAATAGAAATGGAAGTAGCGTTCATGCATACGTACGACTTACCGTCTGCATGAACGGTGCATTTCATTTCTTAACTCTAAATGTTATGTAATATTATAAATGAATCTATATAATGGATATATATGATATATATTATATACACATAATTAATATAATTTTGGTTATAATGGATATTTTACTCCAGGAACAAACATGTAATTATAAAGAGTTTATTTTTGACTCAAGTAGCAATGATCGACAAAACAACCATTATTAAGTTAAATAATTACAAAGTGTTCATAACATGGTAATAAGTGATATAAATGGAATAATGAAATTGAAAAAATTTCTTAAGAAAGTATAAATTAACTCAAGATTATTATTCAGGAGGTTGAAGAACGATCGAGTCAAGTCAGACCTGAGGTAAGGGATCCAACCTCTCTCTTTATTTTTAAGTACTCTTTTTATGTAACTTACTTTAAGATCCTCTTTATTATGTTGGGGGAAGTTCTTTTATATTACTATTGCTGTAAATTTTATTTTAATATGAATAGAGACCCTATTTTATCTCATCAATCCATTTTTGGATGTTTTATGTGGCGCCGTTAGGCTGCCGAATTTTCATAAGGGGATTTTTATCTTACTTTTTATTCATGTAAGATTCATGCTACATTGGCCACTATTTCCTTTTGCATGGTTTATGTAATTCCCATTATTTTACTATTTGTATAATATACTCCCATTTATGGGTAGTTAAATTTTCATTGTATGACCCTTCTTTCATGGGGTGTACGTTTCGAAAGTTGCCCAAATCGGTAAGGGAACCTTTCACCATCCTTTTTTTAAAAGACTTTTTTTGTTATGTATTTTTAATTTACATCTTTTTATGTTGGGATATGTTATTATATATAATTACAGATGGAAATTTTATGTCCAAGTGATGAGATACCATTTTATCTCTCATCAACTAATTTTATGAATTTTAAAGTGACGCTGTTAGGCTGTCGAATATTACCAAGGGAACTTCTTAACCCAATTTCCATTTCTTTAGGTTCAACATGTAGTTATTGAATATCTCATCCTTTGAATATCTGTGAATGACATTTTATTGTTTTAAACATAATATCCACTTATATTGGGTGTATTTATATTTGTCACACATAATTATGAGATTGATTTATCTTTAATTTAAGGATACATTCTTTATAAGGGATTTCATGTCATTTTATGTTTCTATTGAGACTTATTTGTTGTTATGCACCAATTCACTCTTATATGGTGTATATACAATCCCTTGGAATATCATATCATGAATCCATTTATTCTCATGATATTATAATGTTTTGATTAAATTTTATTCCTAAATTATGGTATTCAAGTGTCTCTCATTTTGTTAAAAACCCTTTAACTAAAATATCGTTTTAAATGTTTTAATGATTTATTCTTATAAATATTTATCATTAATATCCATCTTTTACAAATGGTTTTAAGGATTTAATTATATGGATATTAATGGTTTTAAATGTTAAAAACTTCAAAGTGGTATGGGACACTTTGATTCAAAAATCACTTAATTAAATGTATTAAATGGTTTTGAAAATGGGGTTTTCAATGGATTCATTATATTAAAATGTTAAATTGTTTTTGGAATGTGGGAATGTTATCTTTCCTTTATATTTAAGTTATGTGCTATGATTATGTTATGGTTCCTGGGAAATGTTTATGAAGATTGGTGGTTATGTGATAAACTAAGGGCAGGTGAGCCCGATACAGCTCTCCAATGCATTGGGTAACACGAAGGGGTTAAATGTTAAGGTTTCTCTGAAGAGATTTAGGGAATATACTGTGATGGGTATTCCAAACGTAACAAAAAGGGTTAATCCCTATGTAAGAATGTTATGAATTCCTCAAGTTTCCTTTATGTTTTATAATTTCTATGACTTATTCATGATTTGATGAGGTATGTTAAAGTGATTATGTTTCATGAGTAAAGTATGATTTTATACATGGACTAATGTTTTCATTTCGTACTTTTATATCCCTTACTGATCTTTTTATGATCATCCCATGTTTTTAAAAGTTTTTCATAGGTCAAGGGAATGGTACATGATATGATGATATTATTAAGGAAGTTTCAAGAAAAAATCCATGTTTTATTTTAAATATGTTTTCGTTGATGTAAAAAATGAATAATATATTTTATGTAACCACTTTGTTTAAATGTGGAATGTAATGCAAGTTTTATGATCTAATTGTCCAAAACTCTAAACCTGAAAAGATCTTCAATGTGTAATCTTGTAATAACTCAAGAGTAAGTAAGGTTTACGGCTGGGGCCTTATATAAACTCTACATGCGATTCAATCTACGATTCACTAAATAAAAATTTATATTAAATAATTACACTTTCTCTATAAAACTATATTAAAATTTATTCATATCACTTAAATAAGATTATAAAACATTATCACTTATAGTAGGAGGTTCATGTTCAACTATAACTAATAGATCATGAACATGGACAATAAATTCAAGAAATGGAACTAGTCTATGATTTTTTAAACAACAAAATCTATTCTTATAAGTAGAACTAGCACTACTGGATCATCTCCAAAGGCAAACAAGTCTCATCCTTTATTGATTTTTAGAGTATATCCATAATATCCAATCATATTACTCTTACCTATTGAATTAATTTTTGGGGTTCTCATTGATTATTCTAATGGGTCATGAAATCATATCGTTTTTTAGATTTTATATGCCCATGATTTATTTTACCATATGTTTATGAGATTATTTGATATAACCGACATTCATATTCATGCACATATTAATACCAATAACATTCCATATTAAAGGTTCCAAAGTGTCTAGGAATTTAATAATTCGATCCATGTTTACCTCTTCTACGTAAAAAGAATGAAAATATCACACTAAAGTCATTCAATATATATGAGGATACTAAACTTATTTATAAAGAAAATTATAAATTACACTCTAAAATTCAAGATCAAAATATGTTTTTGAGGAAGAAATTGTAAAAAGAATTTCTGAAATTTCATTATAAATTTGAATAGGAATATCACAGAAAATTTTAGTGTGTGTAATCTATATATCATATAAGTCCTAAATTACATCAACACATCTTGATCTTCATGAAATTAACATAGTTGTATCAAATAATGATTTGGAAGCACATATCTTGAAGACCCAATTATACTTCCAAGGTCATTAAACACATCCATTATAGGACAAGCGCCCTTTAATTGTTTCACCAAATATTTTTTCTCTTCATTTTCCTAAAAAATATCATAGAAACAGAAGTAGACAGAACCAGGTGGATGAAAAATTATGGTTACTATAACTGTACTATAAGGATTTCGGGCCACCATTATAGCCTTTATGATCGAAAATGGGTGGAGGCATAATTCTGGGATCTATAGTAATACTGTAATAGTTATGGTAGCAGGTAATGGTTAGTATTGTATTGGCCGAAACTGTTCATCTTGGTCCACTAGTTAGTGCTAAGAGTTCATAAGGCCTTCAAGCCACACATGTCTTTAGGTTCACAAGGCTTTCAGACCACCTGTAAGGTCTTCAAGATGCCTCAAGGACTTTGGGCCACCTCAAAGGCCTTTAGGTCCACCAGATATGGAGATTCCCAAACAGATTCTACAAGGAACCAACTCGAGAGTAGGATTCAAAAGCAGGGCACATTACCAAATTAGGGCTAAATGGATTTGGAAGAATAAGGGGGTATGTAATTTGTCATATTTTCCATGTATTTTCCTCTACGCACATGACAACTTATTGAAAAAACATTCAATGGTAGGGAGTTGATTACGATGTAGATGCTGCGGAGGGGTGGTTTCAAGTATTCATAGTTTGTATGATTTCCTTAAGATCTATGGGTCCTGTAATCTCTCCAATGCCTATGGTAAATAAATTATTTAGTCCAATGGGTCTTATAAGGGTTCCACTTCATCCAATTATGGGCGGGGTGTATCAAAATCAATATAAAATAAAGGCCTTTAGTCCATGCAGTGCAATGTAGTTTCAATAAGAGGAGTACCCTAATTATTATTTATCAGCTATGTCTTGGTGGTTAAGAAACCATCCATCTTATTATAATATTATTTCAAGATATAGGACAATTTAAGCCCTCTAATATCATCTTCTCTTCAAACAAGTTCCACCTTTAGAATGGAAAAATCATCTATGATATAATAAAAGTCATACATTATAGTACATGAAAAAGATGTCTTTCCGGAGATATCAATGCTCTTACTATCAAAGGAACATCCTCATGATCAATTGGATGTGTTGACGATGAGGTGGTGTATGAAAATTCTATATATAACCCATAAACATATAAATGAATTTATCTTCACCATTAGGTTATCTAGAAGAAGTTGGTTCCACAGTTTGAGCCGATACTGCAGCCCATGGATTCTATGAATATAGAAACTCTATGAACATTTTCAACAAGATTTTTTAAGTAGAAATATCATTCTCAATTAATGGATCAATAACATAATTAAATCCTTCTTTAGACTCATTAAATTCATCCTCTTCCCTCTAAGATACATATTTTATACCTTTAGCAAGTTCATCCATAATATAAATTAACTCCAGTACTAAAGGATCAGATCTTTCATGTACTAATTCCTCTAGTTCCATATCAGTAACTATCTTGGAATGTATTTTTTACATAGGTAGTAAGGTTTGAGATTAATTACCATAATCCACCACTTAATGACATACCATTGTCATGAAATTTTATATAAGGTCCCAAAAATTACCAATTCTCTTCAATACTATACCTAATAGAGTATTAATTTTGTGATTATATATTATATCTACTTTATTTAAATCAGTTTAATTTCTCTTAAAACCCATGAAGAGTAAACAAAAATAGAAATAATATTTAATATTTATATTTCCATTTTAAAAATGATTCATGTAGTGAATTGATTACCTTTGGAAAAATAATTTTTTTAAAAAAAATTAATAGAAAATTCATGTCCTAAAAATGAATTTTTTTCATTTCACTAGCCCTTTGGGATATCCTAGTATTCATGAACATACAAAAATCATTGTACTGTACTAGAGGTTCATTCACATACTACTTTTCAAAAGTAAATGTGCAGAATTGAAAGATGAATATTTTTTATGATCTAAAAAAATTATAGCCATCATGGTCTAACTGAATTTAAAATCCCCCACATAGGGATACTATGAAAACTCAAAATTCTGGATAGGTGAATCCATAAATAGATTTTTATTAACCTTTTATGAAACAAAAAATGTATTTTATTAAAATTAAAAACTAGGTTACTCATAAATTTCGTAACTTATTCCTCAAAAGAAAATATGTACTACATTTAATTAACCATAAACTCTCATACCTGAAAAAGAATCACATTCTTCAGTAATATTTTAGTTAACTTCATCCAATCTTTGTTAATGGATTTCCCAATAAGTACTCATTGATAGGAACATCCTTTTGATTTATTAGCAGAACCTGAACATCGTTAATTTTTTTATTTGAATTTCCCATGACAGAAAATGATGGTAGATGGATTAGAACTGAATCGATAGGTTTAAGGTTCCAAAAGATGGGTTGCCTTTTGAACTACGATATGTATGTTAATGGAAAAGAAGTTGACTGTCATTTATGTTTTTTCTCACATATCAGAATTCCTAAATGCTGACCTGACAGAATTGGGTTTTAAGTTAATTTTAACTAATAATGAAATAATATAAAATTAATCTAATAAAAATATATTGTATTTTCTATAATAGATAAATATAAGAAAAAAATAATATAGATTAATTAAATCAATATAAAGAATTTAAATAAAAAATGATAAAAATAATTATTTATTTAATATCAGTTACATAATATAAAATTCATTTGAATTTGAAAAATCCAAATTCTCTTTTAAAAAAATATAAACACTCACATGCAAAGGATTTAGATAAAATATCGTCCAACTGATTCTCATTAGAGATAAATTCTAGAGTAATGTCACGTTTTTATGTGTGATCTCTTAAGAAATAATGCATAATTTCTACATGTTTTATTCCTAACAGAATTTTTTCATTATTATAAATGTTGATAGAAATAATTTTATCTAATATAATTTACATTTGATTATAATTGAATCCAAAATCTATCACGGTGGTTTTACCCACAATACATGCTCACAACAACTACCAACTTCCAAATATTCTTCTTCTGTAATAGATAAATTCAATAGAGTTTGGTTTCATTTAATACCAGGATACAATGGAAATTCCTCAAAAATGTAAGGGATCTGAGGTACTATTACATATAGAATATGATAAAAAAATTAACTATCTGAATAAAATTTCATATTGAAATAAAATGTTTTTGTAAAAACAACGGAAAGAGTTATTGTTCCACATAAATATCTGAATAAATCTTGTATCCTTTTATTGAAATTCTTATTGATTTTTTAATTATTGTACATATAGAAATATTAAAAATTATGTTTCTCTAATTGTATTCATACACGAATAGAATTATTAGTACTATTCGGGAAAACATATTATTAACTAGGTTTCCAAATTCATCTTTGTGATTATTTTTATTATAGGACATAGGAGTTTATGTACATTACTACATTTGAATAATTTTTCTTATGTTTTCAATTATCTATTTTCATTGATTCAAAACAATTCAATAGTATTTTTGATAAATCTAAAAACCTATAAAATAATTTAACTCACCCATCGTGCTAATTTAAAATTAATTTTTATGAGTTTTAAAAATTTATTACACATTTTTTGTTGTAGAACCAATGATCACATCATCTATAAATATCTATAAAAACCCAAATTTTTAAGATGGAGATTTATAAAATAATGTAGAAACATCATAACCTACTGAAAAACCATTTCATTAATTAAATTTATATAAACCATCATAACAAGATCTAGGTGCTTTTTTATGGTCCTAATGATCTTTGGTGAGTTATATAACTAAATTTAGAACAAGGTTATTTTTTAAATTAAGAGATTAGTCTTCCTTAAATTTACTAATTAGAAAACTATTTTGAAAAGTAGATTTTACATGAATCTAATATAATATAAAAATTAAAATTGATTCATAGTGTATGTGAATACTAATGGATTCCACTATAGGTACAAGTGAAGAGATCACCACATAATATATACCATATTTTTTTATTATAACCTTTAGAAACCATAAAATCTGTATTCATAGTGTCAATAAAACGGTCAACACTTTTATTTATAAAACCCATTATTCTCCATTGAATGATTGTTCACAGGGTCCATCAATTAATTCCCATATATTATCCCTATTGAACTAGTTTAATTATTTAAGCATTACTATAACCCAAATGACATATACTAAGGATTGTTCTAAAAATATATGTTATAGATTACATCAATGTGGGAAAAATAGTATATAGATTCATATAAAACTTCTAGATATAATTACATCATCTAAGTATACTATAACTATTTCAAAATGGTGGTTTTAAATGATTTAGGGTTGTCTAGGAACCACACTTTCTAGATCACTAGTATCTATTCCATCAATATTTGGTTCTAGAAAATCATATTCCATCTCATAATCCTTATTATTTTTAATGAGGGATTTATGTATCGTGTTTTCAAAATATATTATTAGTTAATTAATTTGACTCATTTTTTGATAATAATGATCAATTTATTTCAATTTCAAATGATTTGACTCTTCTAAAATCATTAACCTTTAATTTAAAACTCAAAACCCCATGGAAGTAGTGAAATATCGAAGAAATATTCATTTTTCAACATTTTATAAAATTTTCCATGATTATCCTAGGTATTTAGAATATAAAACTTTATTAAAAAAATATTAAATTATCCAACTTTGTGATCTCTATTATTCATTAGATCATAGGGGGTATTCTTCAAATATATTAGAATTAATACTCAATTAATGAATGAAACATTATTTATACTAAGATTCAGCCCAATGAATAATAGGATGTTATATTCACATAATATTATTCATACAATTTCATATATTATCTTATTTCTCCTTTCAATAACATTATTCTGTTGAGTTGTCTTGGGGGAAGAAAAACAATGTCTTATACCATGTTTTATAATATTATAATTTTAGTGTTGATTTCCAAATTATACTCTATGGTCATTCCTTATTTATATAATTTCAGTATGTCTCTCTATTTAAAACAATTTTTAGAGAAAAATAAAAATAGAACAATAATTTCTCTTAATAATTAAAAAATAAAGGCAAATTAAATCTAATTAAATAATATACTAAAACATAAATAATGATTTCCCTGTTAGTTTTTCAACACTATATGGACCAATAAAATCATATACATTAGTTCTAGGGGACTATAAGTTGTATCTTATTTAATAAGTTCAAAATATAACTTTTGTTGCATTCACATTTGGAATGAATCACATTGTTTATTTTTGTTCAATCTCTATTGAGGTAAATCTAAAACATAATTAATTTTAGATAAATTTATAAAATAATAAACATCACAATTTTCCAATATTCTATGCTATTTCTAGTATCCATCTATTTTGATATTTAAATAGTTCACATATTTCTTACTCAATGAATTAATAGTAAAAATATATACATTCATTATTATATGTTCTTTATCATTAAAGACATAATTATAATTAAAAAAATGAAATAAAATTTATAATAAGGTTGGGAAATGCCTAAAAAGTTATTCTTCAGTCCTTCCACATAAATACAATTGTTAATAAGAAATGATATAGGATTTCCAACTAATCCAACTCTCCTAATTTTACCTTTATAACTATCTCTAAAAGTGACACAACCTCTATTATCTTTTTAAAGAGAGATGAAATTGGAAAAAATCCACTTATAATACATTAAAAATTGAACATATAAAACTTATAATTGATTCGCTCTTCTTTATTTCCCTAAATATTAAAATTAATAAGAAATTTTTTTGATATGATTATTTTTTGAGGTTTATCAGTGATTGAATTTATTTATTTATGAACCCATATTTGAATATAAAATCTAGAAATTACCACACAATGTTTTGAAAAAATATTTTAATGAGAATAATTAGTTACCCCACACAGTTAATTGTTTCTTAATATAAAAATTGATAGAATAGTTAACAAATCTACCCAATGAAAAAATAAATTTTAGAAAGGATTTTTTTTAATTTTGTATAAATTAGTATTTATAAAATTTTGGCTTCCCACCTTTCCATCATTTTAAACATATATTTTTAATTGTTTTACATTATCCTTGGATTGGATTTAATTAATTTTATCATTTATTAAAAAATAATAGAGTCATATTTAAGTCTTTAAATATCATCTTTTAGTTATTTAATTGTATTTACTTGTTCTACACAAGATGTATTAGTAGTTTGTAGATTGTTTTGTAACATTAAAAAAATTATTTTTTGGACCTTGTTTTAATTTACCATGAAACTATAATAATTTTAATGACGTTAGTTTTTATTTTTATATAATTTATTATAAGTTTATAACATGGTAAAATATTTATTTAATTCCATGAAAATAAATTTTCATATTCATATTCATATTTATGATTGGAAGAATATTATGAATGTATGTCTTTAGATTATTCTAGAAGGAACATATTTATGATTCTATTTGGGTGTTTAGATTCTAAATATTAAGATAAACTATCACTAAAATACATATAATAATTCTATGTTTCCATCATGTATTTCTAAATTTATAAAAAATTTATGAAAACCTTTTCGATTTATTCTTATTTTAATATATCTATGAATACTCTAGCATTTTATATCCAATATTTTTTATTAATATAGTCATACTTATTGATACTTTTTAACACTTTTATAGTAAATTTATGTTTTCTTATGACCATTTCACTTATTATACAACATTATAAATTCAATATAAATGTGATCAAACAAATATTCCATATTAGAACTTTTTTATGACTCTACATCTGATGACTCTTATTTTTTAATTTCATTATTCTTCATGACATATTTTAAATTTGAGACTCTCAGAGAATCATTTTCCTTCATGAATAACCTATTGTCACTGGCGTAATATTCTATAGCTACCTCTTACATCATTAAATAATAAATAATGTCTTTTATTTTAAATTACCATACCTCTACATATTTCCAAATAGAAGATGAAATTTCACTCCACATAATTGGTAAAACTCATTTCAATTTAAATGATTTCTCTACGAAATCAACTGTGTTTCATGGAGTGTCTAGATTACTAACAATATATGCATTCCTTCAATTAAATTGAGTGAAACTCTCTCATGAAATCATTTTGAATATATCAAACATATGGTTTTAAGTATCATATATAAGGACACTCGCATTATATATACATTATTAACACTATAAAAATTTAGTCAATGGATCATGGGATTTTTGAAATTGAGATACTCAATTTAACTCATCCATTCATATTGATTTATAATTTAAATGAAAACTTTCTTAAATATAGACATCAAATGTTTATGTTTGAGTTTTTGTAATTTCATAAGGTTTCATGTTTTTGATAAAATCCTTTTGAACAAGGTTATTTAAATTGATAATCATTCATGCATTTTAATATCAATAATTATCTCCATTGAAATATGGATCTCATACTATTGATATGGATTATATATTATCAAACATTTTAGTTATTATTAAATGAGATTTAAATTTAAACCTATCAGTGTTGATAACTTAAGAATCAAAAAATTCTAAGAGAAATTAATGTCTGAATAGGCTTGAGAAATACTCTAGAGGGTGTGATTTGAGTTATTTAAAATAAATTCACAAAGAAAACCAACCAATTTTAGTTTTGATTAACACCATATTTTATCCTTATCAAAAGAAGTAGTGTAAAATAAAAAATAGATTAATGAATAACATACATAGTTAATTATAGTGGTTCAAAGAATAAAGTCCGCTAGTATAGTCCAATAATAATCTTCTCCATGATTATAAAAATTTTGACTAGATAAATTATTTTTCCAGGGATATCTAGTACATTGTTTTAGAAATCCATGACTAAGTGAAAATATTTGAATCTTGTTACACTAAACACAAGATTTAAACCGAGATCTAGTAGTGACTTACAAATGAAAACCTACAGGTTCATTTACTCGGAAACATAAAAAAAATAAGGTAATATAAGATTTACAAATGATTAAAATAAATTTAAAAAAACTAATGTAAGAAATAAATCTCCAAGAGAGATGATTTGATACTAAATAAACTCAAGGAGAGTCTTCCAAAATAGTATAAGTAGTAAATGAATAACACTCATATAGATCATAAATCTTATACACCATCACATAGATACAGAAAATCTTTATTAGATATATAGAAATTTTTATTGTCTTTTTGATTCTTCAATAATTTTTTTAATGAGAGTTTGTGATATGTATTTTAAATGGTCTCAAATAATTTTACATAAATTCACAACAAATGATATGTAGTATCCAGGATCAGAGACATGTCAGTCTCTGAGTAAATATATTAGAAATAGTAAAGAAAAATAAACTCTAATTCTGTCTCTTGGATTTTAACTTGACTATTATTATGATTTATTTTACCATATTCTTGTAATAAAGTATTTAAATATCATATTGGATCATTAAAATCTCAAACAAGTGTTTCAATGGTAAAAATATTGTACTAGAGAACAACATAGATTATTGTACATAATTATATTGATGATTTATTCATTTGAATACATATAGCTGAATTTTCATCGGATAGCCAATTTTATTAACATATGATTTCTACATGTAGACTTGAAACCTATGTATCCATTTGGAATAATTTAGTTGATTTTACTATATACACGACTTATAATGATGAATATTCTATGTGACCGATTTATATAATTGATTAAACAATAATGATTTTTTTCACATAGGCTATCTCATCAACATAGGTCATTTATGTGTCGGTGAGTATGAGAAAAATAAAATTATTGTAGGTAATTCCATCATCTATGAATTTAAAAAATCCAAATCCAAATATAGCATATAATTTTTCATTATGGAAAGTTTATTTACAAATGTATAGAGTACCTACATAGTGAAATTAATAATTGAAATTCTTAATAATAAGATAAAACATAATAAAAAAACATAAAAATATGATAATAAGTATGATATGAATGGTATTTGTGTTCATCAGAACATAATTTATAAGGAATATTTTGGCACAAAATGAATAGTACAAAAGGCCTTCCTTTTTAATCTTCTATCCTTCAAAAATTTAACATCTCAATTTTTGATAAATTATTATTGATGAACATCAAATAGGTCACAATAATATAGTCATAAATTAATGTGATGATAAATACTAAAAAATTATTTCATTCTTCTTAATTGTACCAAATATATCTATGTTAATTAGATCTAGAGGTATGGTAAAGAGAATAACAACATTCTTATGTGATTTTTGGATCATCATTTCTTTTTAATAAATTCTAGAAACAACATTTTTCTCTATTTTTAGATTTTTTAGATCTATCATGAAATATTATTATAAAATTTTTTATATGATACATTGGACAATATTTTTGAGCCTATAATTCCATAACATACTCTCATATTTTTAAAAATATTATGTAAATTTTTTTTCGATTACTAATTAAAAAATGATTTATAATTTATTTATTTCCATTATTATGAGATTTCTATATTTTAAATTTATTATGGTATAATATTACATTAAAATAAAATCTCATATTTCTTCAAAGAGTTGGCTGATGTAGCACCAAAACATGAGCTCCTAGTTCCATTACTAAAAAATAATAATTGATAACACTAGATTTGATACAAATATATTATTTTAAGGCCTCTAAAAAATATATAATCGTAGGTCGAATTATTTTATAGATTTTTCTGAATTAGAAAAAATCACTAACTGATAAATCTCAAGTATTCTCATCAAACATACACTATTTTTAATACATATAATAAGATATTAAATCTAAAATATAAGTTCAATAATTCCTACAATGCATCCACATAAACTACTCATTTAGAAACACCATACATATTAAATTCCTTCATAACATGGGGTAAGGAAAACATAAGAATTTGTGAGTTAAAATTATCAATAACAGTAAACATAACAATAAATCATAACATGACAGATATAAGAAAAAACATGATATCATAATGAGGATTATCATAAGAATTAATGTATGGAATAAATGGATGATATATTATTTAAATGGAATATAAAATGGTCATAACATAAGCATATCAAATAATATAAATGTGGAAACCATATAAACATGGCATAATAACCATAAGTCAGTTCTCCCTACATCATAATCATGAAATAGTTGTATAAGATAACAACTCATATATAATTGTTGGCTATGATAACTACTCGTGCACTATGATTTCACATGATACGGAAGCATTACACAATTTATTGGAGTGTAATATAATTTTGTGATGACCCATCACATAAGGAAAATAATATAATTTTCTAAAACTTTTTTTCAATCAACTTATAATAAAAACTCAATGAAATAAAATGAGTTTTATATTTTCATTAAATGTTTTTTTTGATAAGCATTAATAATTTCATCAATTAACATAACAAGATAAAACAATGTAAAATAAATGGAAATTTACTGTATTTACACATAATTATAGGTAAATAAAAATAAATATATATTATATTGTATTTACACCATATTGAAAAAGGATGTAAAATTTAAGGAAATTTTTCTCTGGTCAATCGATTATTAGGTATTTAGGTAAACACCCTTCAATCAAGTAACACAACATAAGGAATTTATAGTGTAATGGAACATGAATAAATTAATCACTATAAAAGTGGATTATTAGGTGAGAAAAAAGCATTAATGGATCATCCCATAGATATAAAATATATTTTCAAAAGTTATTAAAAGATATAAGAATGAATTTATCATTTGATGAATACCATTGATTAGGAATATGATATAGATGACGAAAAATCCTTGAAGTATTAGAAAAATTTCATTCAAAATAAGACTATCAGGTTTTCTAGAAGAGATTTTATAAATTGTTATTTTATTAAACCATGATAATAATAAATCACATTTTTAAAAACCTGAATTTTTTTTGGGGATTTCTTTTAGAAAATGAAAAGGTGACAGAAAGGTATTTTTACACACATATTTGTAAAATAAGTTCTTTCTATAAACATACCCTAGTGTAAACTAGTAAAAATAATTTATTTTAATCTCTTTCAAATAATATCAATAAATTTTAAAATAACAACAAAAACCCATTTTTAATACTTTTTAATACATTAATAAATTTAATTGAAATGATATTAATTTTCTAAAAATATCTATATAGAAAATTATATGAATACTTTAAAACCCATTTATTAAACTCACATAATAAAAAGGATTATAAAACCTTAATTTCATGATAAGATAAGTTAAATTAAAAATGAAACTTGGATAAAACATATTCATTATATCGATCACAGTTTTTATTGGTAAAACATGTACAGGGAAGAAAATATAACCGTTGGAAACCTTAAGTGTTATTCTTATCGACATGATGATTTTATTTGACAACACATTTTATAAATAGGGGGAATATGAATGAAGATATGCATTATCCTTGAATAATGAAATACATATATGATATTACATGATATTGGTAGGAATAAGGGAAATGAATGATTATAATCATTTATAGATATAATGACTCATGCGAAAAATAATTTAGTTGAGAAAACAATTATGACTTGGGAAATAATTTAATAAAAATAAAATAATGATAATGATATTAAAAATAGAGCCTCAATTACCATTAAAAACATATAGTTCATGATAATATAATAATTGGGAAGAATATACTCTATATAAATGTAAATTTTTGCACAAATAAAGATATTTCTCAACAAAAAGATTTTGAGAGAAAATTACATTATGGCTTAAGAACACTATAATTATAACCCCATGCTAGATTGAGATAAATAAGGTATAGTGACAATAAAGTGAACAATTATAATACATGATATTAAATATATATTTATTTTAAAATATACAATTTAAAATAAATTAGGTGGATTAAATTTCATTTGTCTCAAATGATAATGTTTTTAGACGAAACCCTTACATCTACAAAATTTATGATTATAATGTTATTGAAATCTTAAAATTAAAATGGTTATGAAAATACCATTTATTAAATTAATTACTATTTAAAAATAAATTTATTGTTTGTATATACACCATGAAAATTATAAATTTAGGTCATGGCCTTAATATATGTATCAATGAAGGGGAATTGAGAAGGAATTCTAACCTGTGACCAAAAGAATAATGTTATTATAGTTAAATTCCTGAATAATAAAGTTAAATCCATAAATTTTTTTAAAATAAACATAATCATATATCATTAATTTTTAATGGTGTACTTTTCATCATATTTTTTTCATTTATTAAATTGTTGCCACATAAGCCTCTTACTAGTACTGGATCTATTGATCTTGATGTGAATATCATGGAATGTAGACCAAGGGTATGTTTTTTGAAAGATATGTATAGAATTTATATTTAAAAGTGTTTATAAGTATAATTTTTATACATCAAAATAAATTTTATAATTATATAATTTGTCATTATTGGAATAAACATGTCTCTATTTTGTGGTGTTAATCTATAGGCACACAGTCTATAATTATATTTTTGATAAAATATAATTGAGTTTGAAATTAATAATTTTAAAATTTAATATACGAAATAAAGTTATAAAAATAATTTTTTTTTCAATAATTATACTTTTAGGACCATAATTATCATTTGGTTCAGAGAAATAAGAACCATTTCTCATGGAGGTGGTAGTCTACACGTACAAGTGACTAACAATAACATTCATTAATGAACGGATGAAATTAATGTAAATGTAAAATTTAATCATTTATAAAATTTATAAGATTAATAAAAATAATATTTAATTAATCTAATACATTATAATATCTTCAACAGGATATTATGGAAAAAAAGTACATCACGTCGGGGAGGCAGTTGTATGTAAAACGCACCATTGAAACATATGTTTTTCCAAGTGGATGAATGTGGATAGTTAATAGTTTTTAAATAAATATAATGAATCTTAAATGTAAAAATTATTATTATCCTTTTAAATTAACTTATTTATGAAAGATAAGTATATGAAAGTTTAATAAAAATCAAAATAAAAAACACCAATATTAAGGAATTTTATGTTCCTTGAAACTATCCTTTGAAATAAATGGATTTGGAAAAATAAAGTGGATACGGAAATAGATAATGGGATAGTGTTATTGGAAGATAAAATTAGTAAATTTTAACAAATAAATTTTAATTGTTGGTTTTGTATGGAATAGAAGGTAGTGGTATCATGAAATAAGTATTCAAAAGTGGGTTTTCCATAGAAATTAATGCAATGTAATGTGTAAGAATTGAAAAGCATGAATGTGAGGTGAGTATGTTGCGGGATGGTTTATAAAACATGTGGTAAAGACCCTAAAACCAAAAAATTATTCTATAAGATACAAATATCATTTAAAAATAGAAATATTATTGACACATTACATTAATCTATTCCATATTAATTATCCTTAATTAAATATTTATCATGGGGATTAATTTAGAATTTAAAATATAACAGGACCCTTCCAAAAATATTCTACATAAATAATAAAAATTTATCATCGATTTAATCTCATTCAATTTTTAAATATGATAAAATTTATTTTTAAATTATAACATTGAATATATATATCTCTATTATAATAAAACAGTTCTTACTATCAAAAATAATAATCACGGGTTCATAAATATGATATGTTAATTATATTATATAAGTATAATTACATAGATAAAACGTTTTATAAAAATATCAATCATTCTTATGTTATGAGAAAAATATAATTAGTGATACAATTATCCAAAATAAATAATTTCACAATTCACAAAAATTAATCTATTTTAAAAAATACCATACATTCATACTAATTTGATTTTGGGATTATAAAATCAAAATAAAAAAATTAATTGAAGATAAATATATTTTTAATAATTATATATTTAATTTAAAAAATATACAATTTTTGGATAAAACACTATTATTAACATATGGTATTTTATTGACAAGTATTACTAATATTATTTTATATAAACATTCCAATTGAAATAATTTCTACATATTATATCTTATATTAAAACATAAAAATATTTTAATGGTTATCAACGTAATTTATTAACGTATTATAAAATTTATTTTTGTACATATGAATAAGGTTTTTGAAATTAAATAGATAATATATATCCAAAAATCCCATGTTGTTATATTCTCCTCCCATAAATAAATTGTGTCCTTCGAATTTATAAAAAACATCAATTAAAGATAATATCATATAATATAAATAACATATAATAAAATTTCAAATGTAAAATATTTTGTAAAACTAAAATGAACGTCTTCTTCTCTTATATAGTTAATTAAATTATTCATTTTCTTTCAACAACTATATTTATTATATCCTCCTTTTAAAAAAAATAATTTCGCATCTTTTTTAGGCATTACGTTGTTTGTTTATTCAACCATTTCAAAGATAATTGAAATTTAACATATCTCCCTTTTCCATCTTCAACATATGCTCTTGTAAGAGAGTCCGTCCTCTTTTTAATTAGAGTTTTTTAGTCATCCTATATGTCTATATTATAAATAATTTTTAATGATAGTAGATTTGGAATAATATAAATATTTCTATCATAATTTCTTACACAAATATATTTATGGTTAGGATAATCACCATAATGACCATTGTATCCATTGTTATCATGGTTCATTTTTACTCAATCTGTTATAGTAAAATAATTTCAAGGTATATAAGTTCTTTACTTCGTTTATTTACAATGGAAAAAATAGGATATTAGAATAAATCACACTTAATTGATGGGAATTCCTATCTAATGAGTTTTTAGTTTCAATATCAGTCATCCATGGTCATTTTATGATTATATTCTCCACTACTCATTACATTCATAAAATAACATGTTCAAATCCATCATAATATTTTGTTAATGAGAATGTGAATTAATCTAATAAAATCCCCCCATAGTTTATACTCATGTGTTTAGTTAGGACCCATTCACTATTCACTAGAATGATGACCGAGATAAACCTAGATTACACTTTTCCTATTTGTTACCCATTAATAAATCTATTCTAAAATAGTTTCAACTTTCCAATTTATAGATAGGGATTTAATTTCTAGGAAAACATTCTAATCTATAATTTGCAAAAAATTTATAGCGGTTCTCCTTTACATAGTACTTAATTTTGGGCTTTCACTAAAGTGTTCTTAACATAATCCCTAAACATCATAAGATATTCAACACATTCAACATAATATATTATCTATAAAATTTAAAAAAAAGATAATCTTTAATGTATAAAAAATTTATTTATATCCAAAATCTTAAACCATCTTAACAAAATATCCTAACATTTAATTTATCTAAACATTTGATATAAAATATCTTAGCTTCAAATCATCTAACATATAATAGATTCCAAAAACACAAAACAAAAAACATTTTATTTCATACACTTATTTAATTTCAATATTTTCTACACATTTACAAACCATTGAACATTTAGATTATAATTTTATAAAATGAAGACAAGAAATAGTACTAAATATCATGTCTTCTCATCAAATGGACACATTTTCAGTTATATAAGTGTCTAATAAATCCAAAGTAAATCATCAATGTGTCTTATTAGGTTTCCATGAAATATAATCTTATAAACCCCATATTATTATTAAATTCCTTCATCATTTGGGAAAGGAAAACATAATAAGGTGCGATCTTAAATAATCAACATGGGTAAAATGAATATTAAATTATAATATGAGAGATGTGTTGAATGTCATGATATTGTAATGTGTAATATGATATGTATGGAAACATGAAGACATGACATCATATTTCCATAGATTGAACAAGGATCATAACAAAAGATAATTGAATCATAAGAATATGGGGAAAACAGAAACATGACATCATATTATTTTAGGATCCCTACCACATTAACATAATATGGTTTGGTAGGCTAACTAACCTCATACTATTTTCGTTTAAGATAACTAACCATTACCCATGTTATTTCATAAGATATAAACATTACCCAATGTAATAAAGGGATATATAATTCCGAGACCACCAATAAAATAATGAAAATAATATGTATGTGTGCCATATTGTTTCATTCAACATAAAAGAAAAATACAAGGAAATAAAATGTGTTTCAACTACTAATATAATAGACTCAATAATAAAAAATTCATAAGTTCACCAATTAACATAAAATGAAAAACCTGTAGAAAATAAATGGGTTTCTAAGGTATTTATAAATAATTTTATGTAAATAACAGTCAATATATATGATATGGTATTTAAACCATATAGAAAAATAATATATGTGTTTTAAAACTTCTTCCTTAATAAATATATGTATTAGTAATCTTGGTGAAAATGAAAAAAATCAATAAATGGAACATATATTGTATACATATGAATGGTATTAGAAGAAACACACCTATATATAAGTGAATGA
The DNA here is from genome assembly GCA_963277665.1 of Viscum album. NCBI lineage: Eukaryota > Viridiplantae > Streptophyta > Magnoliopsida > Santalales > Viscaceae > Viscum > Viscum album. Next base: position 1,544,730,753 of record OY728157.1, on the reverse strand, counting down.
TTAAGAAAAAAAGTATCCATGAATCATTCCATATATATTAAAGAGAATTTCATAACATATATATATAAATTATGTAAATGGTATCATTTTAACAATAACATTGATTAATAATATGGTATAGATGAATAAAACTCATAAAAGCATTAAAAAAATTAAAATTTATATTAAAAAATTCACTGTATTTGGAATAAATTTAAGTTTTTTATTTATATTAAAAATGAGAATAATAATTTCTTTTTTTGAAAATTTTAAATTGTAAAGATAAAGTCTATAAAAGATGAAAAAGGTTGTGGAATGATACATTCACATAGAAAAGTGTAAAATATATTTCTTCTATAAAAAAATTATTGATAATATTAGAAAAAATAATATTAATTTTTTTTAATGTACTTCAATGATGATGAAAATAAATTTTAAAAAACAATTTATAGATACATTTTTTAATAAATTAAATATTACATTAAGGGAAACCCCAAACTATTCATATAGGAAAAATTAAAAATATATGAAAACAAATCTAGGAAACCAAAATTGTAAAAATGATAATCAAAATGTCCCTTGAAAATTAGTGGAGTGAAACATTATATCTACTTGAGATAACTAATTTCTAGAAAATATATCACACATTCTCATTGTAAAGCATAGAAATTGCTGAAAAAATATCAATAAGATGGTGTGTGAGTTATTCTTACAAACATAAATCATTTACTTGATGAAAAAATTCATAAAAGGGGAGGATATAAATGAATATATTTAATATTAATAGATGTAATTTATGATTTGAAATGTTAATGGTGTCATAAAATAGACGTACTATAAAAATATTAAAAAAATATTCCATTACTCATGGGATAAAAGAATTTAGTCGAGAATACTAAAATGAAATGGGAATTTTTTTAATAAATTTTGTATTTAGAGAAATATCATGAAAATAAACCTCAATTAACATGAATAAAATTTATTTAATCACAACATAATAATTGGGAACGATATTTACATTATGAATGTAAATTGGTGTATAAATTAAATTATATTTCAACAAATGGAGTCTAAGACATAATTAATCATGTATTAATAAAATTATAATAAAAATAACTTAAATTATTGAGAGATAAACCATGATTTTAACATACCATGAATAAGTATAATACATGATATTATATATCAAATTTTTTATATAAAATGTAAAAAATAAATTATGTTTATATATGATAACATGTCTCAGAGAAGAATTTTTGAGACAAAACCCATATTTTATTATAAGATTTTAAATAAAAATAAATTGGATGATTGAAATTAATATGATTTTATAAATTACATGAATTTAATCATGGATTAGATGAAAATAAATTTTAGGATATATTATAACCCATATCAATAAAAAATTGGCGTATAACATTAAAACATCTCTCAATGAAGTGGTATTTAGACAGAACCTCTAACTCTATCCCAAATCATTCTTCACATGTACATAAAACATAAAACAATCAAATAATTATTATTTCAAACCTTATTAATAATATTATGAATCTATAATTTATTCCCCATAGTCTATTTATCATCATAATTTTCTAAATAATTAAATATCCACTGATAATGTTATTTACTCAAGGTGGTTTAGTATATCTTTACATGAATCACGTAGAATATTGTCCAAGGATATGTTTATTTTTAATATATATTCACTAAATGAAAAATTAAAAAATAGTTTCATAAATATAATTTTCATACATTATATTATTGTTTAAATTTATCCATGATTTCTGGTAATGGAAAAAAAGTCACAACATTGGGGAGGTAATCCACACATAAACAAAATTGAGTAATTTAATTTCCCATAAAACATGAGATGGGTATAATGTAAAATGTTATATTATTTAATAATCACATTAAATTTATAATGTTAATATTAGTTCATTAATTATAATTTTAGCTTCATCTATGTTAGGTGGTTAAGAGAAATAATGAACATTGTTCATGGAGGAACTAGTCCACACACACACATAATTAATGATCTAATTACTTAATAAATAGATAAATTAAATACAATTGGAAATGTTGATCAATTCATGATTTTATTATATATATATAATAAATAATTATTCATAATAAACATTCATATTACCATAACCAGGTGATTGTGATAAAAAATAAACTGCATCGCATCTCGGATGAGGTAGTTCACATAACACATGATTGATGATTATGTTTTTCTTTGAGGATGAATAAGGATGGGTAATTGTTGTTAACTAAATAGAATGAATATTAATTGTATAAATTACAATTAATTCACTAAATATAAATATTTAGATATGATAATTATAATAGATATTTTGGAAATATAAATTATAATAAGAAGAAAAACTCAATTTAGAGACTTAAATTTGGCATTATAATATCCTTATAGATGAAATGATTTAGATAATTAAGTGTGGAAAATAATTTTTTTAATGATATTGGGTTATTTTATGAAATAATTTGAATAGTTTCAATAACTAATTTAATGGTAGGTGAGGTATGGAAGGGGTGGAAGTGGCCTTCTTTTAAAATTTAAAAATGGGTTTTTATTGTTGAAAATAATGTTAAGGGGTAAGAATGGATAGGTATAAATATAAAATGATTTTGGTGTGAGTAGATTTTTTATTATGATTTTATATGTTTTTAAATCCAGAAAATACGTTATAGAAGGTATAATGGTTATGTAAACATAGGTAAATTCATTCCACATTATATTACTCTCACAAACATTATATATCCATCATTAAATATTAATCATGGTAATAAATTTATCACTAAAAATATATAATGCGCCATACAAAAAAAAATTCAACATACTAAATCAAATTTTTTCTATAATTTATTAAAATTTAATTTCTAAATAATATTAAATTTACTTTTAAATTAAGACATATAATATATTGAAAACTTCATTTTATAACAAAATTACATTTATGTTCAAAATTGTTAATATTGGGGGAAATTATGATATATTAAATATAATAAATATTTATATATAATTTTAGAGAAAAAAATTCATAAATATTTGATTAATTTTTTTTGATATTGTCAAAATTTACAATAAAGTTAGCCAAAATAGATATTTTTTATTAATCATATAAATATTAAATATTTCATAAAAATTTGAAAAAATAAATTCTGATATGATATTTCTATTATATGTTATAAAAAAATGTTAATTATAACTATTTATATTTTTAAAAAATATATATAACTTTTAGTTGAAAATACATTATATACCAATAAAAGACTTTTATTTAACAAAGACATTTTCAATCAAAAGAGTTTTAGTACGATTTTATAAAAATATTCAAATTGAATAAGATTTTACTAATTAGATAATATATTTATAAAAAATAATCTACTAATTACAATAAACATCATTTATTAACACAACGTAATTTTTATTTGAGTTCATGTCAATAAATTTATCCATTTTAAAGAGATGATATATATACTAAAATTATTTGTCGTTATAGTTGAAACAAAACTTTTTTACTTCATCCATTCTAAAAAAACGCATTTGATTACATATTGTGGTATATTTTAGTTGATTAAACTCATTTGATCTTTAGAGATAAGTATTTATAATGGTGACACATGTCATAATTATGAATTTCATTTTCAATATTGGTGAAAAAAATCATGTGGTAATGTTATCCACTTTCAAGAATCCATGTCAATTTTTTTATGTCATTAAATGAAATTTTTTTTAGAATATACATTTCATTTTTATGTTTTTTAATTCCCTTCCCATTTAAAGGATGCTGAATTTTTTATTTCAATATTATTATGGACTTATTTGGAAGATTTACATTCTTTCAAATCTTCAATGGATTTTTTGAAGACAAATATAACTATTCTATGTTTAAAAATTCTAAATTATCATATTTATTTCTAGTATTCTTAGTGAATATAAATTCATATCTTCCATGTTACTCAACTTATTTCACCCATCTTCCTATATAATGAAATATTGTACTAGTATGTCTATTACATATAGAAATGAACTACAAAACATATGAAATAAATGTGGAACATAAATATACTCATATTAAAATAATTTAACATGAGATATTTTCCATAATTTTGTATTTTATTCATTGTATTGGAAATAATTTCATATTTTTGGTAGTCAAAAAGATTCATGATAAACACATTTATTCTACTAATATTGGGTTATATTTATCCTTATTCTTCTTATTCTATACATAAATAATAATTGAGATTAAGCCTACCATTTATGTGAAGTCAGTTGTAAAACTAGATTTATCTATTTTATATTTATCATAATATTTTACAGAATTTCAATTAGTTGAATTAGAGAAATAAACATTGAATTTAAATCAATTTTTTAAGATATCCATCATCTTATTTAGCTCATTACATACCTCAAGAAACATCAATTGTTCCCTTGATAGGACTTATTGTTTCATATAAAATTTTCATTGAGAAATTTTATAATATTATCATGTTAAGTATATATCACTCTTAATTATCTAATTTTATAAAAAACTATATCTTATTTATTTTCAAATATTATATTATCTTCTATTAGATTAATTTTTTATTTCTATATATTTTTCTATTATTTATGTAACATGGTGGTTTTTCCAACAAGCATGTACCCAAGTGGTATTGAATCCTTCATAGTATCCAAAAGGCCTAGGATCGAATCTGGGTAAGGGTGAATCTCTAGATACTATAGTAGAATGGTATAAGGGAACTATAGTAGTACTGTAGTAGTGGAAGAACTTAAGTAGCTATGACACAACAACGGTGAAGGTACTATATTATGAAGTGTTGCAATGATGGTACTATAGCAACCTAGGTACTGATGTAGTAGTGCTCACTAAAGGGCCCTTTGGGAAAAAATGGGAATTCACACCTTGTATTTAGGATACATGGATTTAGTACATTAGTTTATATAAAGGGTCTCCCTCTACCCATATAAAATAATACTTTTCATTAATAATAAAATGAGGCTTAGGCCTAGCCATTAAAAAATGTTACATGGTGGGTTTTTCTAGAAATACTACATGTTTATCATTAATCTAGTTTTTTATATATGTTTGTTCTTAACTATATTTATTTAAACATAAATCATCAAACCCTTTGACAACATGATCAATGAATTTGATATACTTTTCACCATAATCTAGTTAATATTCTTTATAAGGGTAATATTCATCTTCATCAACTATAATAATAAAATTTTTCACCCTCCTTTGGGAGAATTTCTCATTGATCATATTAATATTGTATGATTATTTTGATAATCAATCCAACTTATTTAATTGTGATTTAGCATATCTTTATATGCAAATTGTTTTCAATTTTTATAAAGATTATAGAAAATTCTTTATTCAATTTCATTTTAAGATACTAAGGGCATGCTTAAAATTGTTCTTCCTCTTTCATTTTTTAATCATCATTGGCATGTGATCAATGATTCATAAATAAGATATATCATTATATTCGTTTTAATATTCACATTAATATTCCTCACCAATATTTTCTAGGATTTTCAACATTTTCATTACATAAAAGACTATTAAATATTTAACCTTATTCTTAACAGCGTAAAGCTTTCGCTTCTAAAATTTGAAAAGTACATTATGAGATTATTATATAGAATGACCCATTACATATTATGGATTTTATGTCACAATATCAAGCCGATATTGATAATTTAATTTAATATCCATTGTCATATATAGTTTTTTTATTTTTCACCAAACTCCTCGTTGTTACTAACTATTTCATTTCACTGGGTAAATTAGTCATCCATATTTTCTTCCTCGACCATCATGATTACATCGAATGTTCTTCTAAAAATATGTGATTTTAGTAGTTTAAATTTCATAGATCCATAATTTCATCTTTAAAACATGATCCAAACTTCATTATCTGATTAAATACTAATAAAAATGATAATGTTGTTTTTTGAAAATGATAAATGAAATATATTTTGTTCCTCTTGATCAAACTCTAAATTTATTTTATCTATGAAGGATATTTTTGAATAACTATAAAATCGAAGAATAAATAATTAAATATAGAATATAAAACATACAATGAAATATATAATAGACATGTATTTAATTTTTTCTTCCATATATGAAAATTATTACCTTCAAACTTCTGAACATTCATAATATTCATTATAAAATGTTAATCCATTCTCAAAAAAAATTAGAATATAATAAAGGAACCATTATCTAATTTTTGTTGAAGTTACTAGAATTGTGTTAATCCACTAATAAGGGTTGATGAGTCTGTGGACATTAGTTTTTCTATTTTCTTTTTGTTTAAAAAACCCCATTTGAACTATTAAATTCTATTTCACTTATATGAAAATATCAAACTCACTCGTGTATGAAGAAAAATAAAAAAAATGAACATGGGAATTTTTATATGGTTTATACCATTTATAATAAACATACACTATATCATATCTATTTAATACCCAATCATGGTTTCTTAATTTTTATCACAATTTTTACATATTTGTAATATGATTATAGTTTCACACAATGCTTATCTACATTAAAATTGAGTTGTGATGTTTTAAAAATAAAACATATAGATATTTTCACTAGAATGTGAATTATATTTATTAGATAATAATATATATTGAAAATTTTAATATAGATCATCCTTGATGATCCTTAAAGAATGTTCAAGAAACCTTTTTTCACATCATGTAGACACTATTGTATATCTACGTATTAAAACTCATTCTCAGAATTTGTTTCACTGATATATAAATTTCAAATGATAGTAGATGTTGAATTATGATCATTATTCATCAAAATATATTACATTATTCTTATCAAAAGAATTTGATTCTTTGTTTTTCAATAATATCTTAGTATTTCACCTCTATAATCAATTACTCCTCATATTAATTGATTTCATAATTTTATGAATTAAATTAATTAATGAAAATGAATTATCCATCACATCATACTTGAATATTCATATCCATAATACTCCTAATATTATTGAAATGGATACAATGTCATTTAAGAAACATTTTCACTTTGTTATAACTCTTCTATATGAACAACATCACCATAGCCTGAACCAATGAATATTCCTATAATTATTTCTCAAATGTGGAATTATTTCATAAAAATCTAAACATTATGGTGTGTTTATCCTCACCTTTCCATTTTATAATCCATCAGGAAGAAAAATTCCATAAATTTTAATAAAAAGACACCACATAAAACATACCACAACACTGTCATATTCTATTCATTGTTTTTTACAGAATGGTATCACTTTATTCATCATGAATAATACCATAATTTATCATATTCTATGCCTAGAAATCCAAAATCTACAAGTTAAATTATGAACATTTAATTGATAATAATAATTTTACACATGAGGAATGTAATAATAGAATAAAAATCATAGGATTTTTTTAAAATATTAAAATTTTGGAAAAATGAATTTTTTAGGATGTGGTTGAAAAAAAAATTATCTTGGATTTTATGGATATATTGATAAAATTATGTTTACATTGGTGTACTTAATCTTATTCAAAATTTTATTATTTTTATTGCTGTGTAAAATGATGTTCACATTGCAATAATTATACTATTTTTATTATAATTATTCACGTGTTATTTATTTTTACACAACACCTATTTCAACCATATAAAAATACGATTTATCCTAAAATGACACAACTCATTAAAAATGATGCATATACCATATTCATTTTAACAAAAAATGATAAAAACAATGATTTAAATGATTTTTAGGAAAATTATGGATGATGATTATGCAATGATACTTCAAAAATTTTCATATCTAATAAGAAATCAATTTAAACAAATATTACACAAATTGTTTTTGAATTCATCATTGATCCTCTAAAAAGCATCACCTAAAAAATTTATTACAATGTAAATCAACAACTCAATAAGCCTAAATAATTTCAAACATCTATTGTAATAAAATAAAAACCATTATCAAATTCAACAACACTTCATGTAATTAGGCTAATTTTCATAGGACAACATATAATATGTAATACAAGATGCTCAACTATAGTAGATGAAAACTACATCCTTAAACTATTACATAATTTTCACTCTAAGTCTCATTTTTTATAGATTTTAATAAAAATTTAAAAATTTTATTTTTATTTTCCAAATTAATTTTATCACTGTATTTAGAATGTCAATATTATCATAAAATAATATTTTTTTAGTTTATTGAAATAATTTATTTTTCTAAAATAGTGAAAAATATAGTTTTTACTAAAACCTTGAATTTCATAAAATTATAATAAATACATATAACTTTATAAAACTAGTTATTTTTTTTATTGATTTATTTTATATTTAAAAATATTTATTTTCAAAATTCAATGATGAATTTATAAAAACAATTATTACCATTTGAAGGGATTATGTAATATTTTCCAATTTTTTGGGATTTTCTATTAATTTAATAATATTTCGGTAAAATTTTTCTTCAAATTTATTTTATATAAACATAAATTTAATATTTATTTTATTTAAATCATTAAAATCAAGGATTATTATAATTTTACATATTTTTTAAAATACAAATTCTCTTAAAATGTGGTTTTACCTATTATATCTATTAATGTTAAAATAGATTTTACTTACTCATATAAATTCTTTCTCTTGATATTTATTTTATATTTGGATTCAATATGTTCAAATTATATAATAAGTTATATTTTATTTTAGGTATAAAAATTATTATGTTAATTAAAAACATGTTAACATGGTAAAATTAAAAATGAAAAAAGTAATAAATTTAGGGGTAACAAGACAAAAAGACAATAAAATTTTTATTTAAATGTATTGGGTGATAAATTATAGAACATATATTATCACCCAATAAATTATTTTCTATATTTTATCACTTGATATGTGAAACAACTACCTTATTTGTATAAGGTTTTAATATTTATAGAAAATGTCATTATCACCATTTATAAAAGGAGCCTCTCACTACCCCTTAGGTACCAATAAAAAATAAAATTACACTAGAAAACATACCCTTAATCCTTCTCCTATAATCAAATTTCAACACTTTAAGATTTCTTTTCAATTATATTATCCTAGAGCCCCCTTTCAATGTAGTCACCTAAGGTAATTCTCTAGTCCTAGACCCGAGTACTAATTTCACCAAATGTCATTTATTTTATATATTAATTTTCTAAATATATTTTTCTCATTAATAAATAAATATATTAGTATATGTTGAGAACCTATAATTACTTTTCTAAGGCAATAAATATTTACCACATTTCCCTTTCATCCAATAACGAAAAATAAAAATGACATTTGTGTGAGTGTAGTCTACCATCATTGCAATACATCTTGTTTCCTTTTTAATAACTAACATACAAAATGATACAAATATTTAATTTAGAAAATATTTATTAGATTTATAATATTTTTTATATTCATAAATTATAGAAAAAATCATACATGTAAATCATTCAATATAAAATGAAGCCATCAACTATGGGTGAGTACAAACTATCGTTAAAATAGAATGATTGATTTTAGTTTTAATCATTTCATCACTCATTTACAGTTTGGGTCATGAGAAATATTTTATGGAATTAATATGATGTTTAGGAAAAATTTAAGGTTCATTAAAGGGTAATTTGATAACTTATTAACAATATTAGAAATAATCAATTGTGGAAAGTTCAATGGTCTAAAAGAGTGTTCTAGAAACAAAAAAACGATTTCATCATACTTGGTATTATATTCAATTAGGATATCATCAACCTATAATTATATAAAATTATGATATAATATAATAATTAACACTAAATAATTTCATTATTCTTCTGGTATAATGTTGTTAAAATAAAATCACTTCATAATCATACCTTAATTATGGGATTTTCTCCTTTGGGTCACTTTAACCTCTTTCTTAAAAATGATAAAAATTAATATCATAGATGAAAATGAGGATTTAATTTATTGTTATATATTTTATAAAGGGTAAATAATTTTTGATATTTATTTATTTTATGTAAAATTAATATTAATCACATTAGTTAAGATACCAATTTCAATTTTTTTAAAAATACTAAAACATGCTCATCACTGATTTCATCATTCATTATCATAACACAAAATCCAATCGAAGTAAATTAAAAGATTATAAATAATTATAACACATCATCTAATAAACATTTTTTTAATGATGATGTTTTTTAGAAAAGTGAATAATAACACAACTGTTATGAAAAAAGTTAAAAATTATCAAGATTACCCACAATTGATAATGAAAATGGATAATAACTAACTAATATACATGTATATTATATTTAAAAATGATGTTGAAAAAAGTTTTTGGGTATGAATATGATTATTAAATTGGATAATAAGATATATATTTTTGTTACTCAAGAGAACTGAGAAAATTTGGTTACGTTGGATTAATGTTAAAGGGGTTTTATCAAATTTAAATTTATTAAGAAACACATACATTAGAGAATTTGTATTCTATTATATTGTATACATATTACTGCTTAAATATTTTATATCTAGATTCCTGATTTTTTTTTATAGTATTTAATATTATATTTTAAATTCATTCAATGAAGGGATTCTGATTGGAATTATATCTAAAACCCCCATAATATAAAAATTAATAAATCTCTAAATGTAATGTGTTTAGGTAGTTTTCCTAGAAATTACATCCCTATCTGGATACAAGTAAGGGTATGCAGTTCTAGGAAAAAATGTACCTTTTGGAGAACACCCTGAAAATGAATGGATTATTATCAACTAAATATTCACTAGGAGCATCAGGAATAAACCAATGATTACACACCTATCTAGAAACTCCAGATAGACATGGTTTAGATATTTCACAAAATCCATATAAAAATTAACTATGAATTTTACTAACATTTCATGTTAATTATTCAACTAAAAACTAATATAATAAATTACATTCATTTATTAATAAATTAGAACATTGAAAGTTCCATACCAAAAACATTTTATTTATTTAATTGATAATGATACATCCTATTATATTGATAATACCTCATAGCTCCTATGTTAATTATGTGATATTTTATTAGATGGCCACATTATTTAATTTATTTGTTGGGGAAACTATTGACATAACCATATAAAATTACTCCACAGGGTGTTAGTTTAAGGGTTCCTTAGATATAACGTTTTTCCATTATTTGATCTGGGAAATATATAATATTTATAAACAAGTTACTCCAATATGAATTATTATTTATTTCTATGGAATACTTGTTATGTATTGTATAGTGTATTCATTAATTCCTTGGATTAATGAATCAGAATTAATTTTAATGGGTGGGATATTTATAAATATCACATTGATTCATAAATAGTTATCATGAAAAATACAATATATGTTATTGGTATATGCTTTACCAATTTACATGTGTCATATATGAGAAAGGATATAATGACATGTTATGATGTAAAATATTATGAATTAAATCAGTATAAGATATGTAGTTACTATATATTATTTTGTTTATTATATTGGATTCCTCGTTCTCAAAGTTCTATATTATTATGGATGTATTTTCATAATTTATTTCCTTCATACTATTTATTCTATACTTATTCTATAATATGATTCCTAGTTTCCAAGTCCTACCTGATAATTTGAGATCACCCTTGTTTTTACCCTAACCAAAGAAATATTGAAGGTAATTATGTGTATCTTTTAGGTATCTTCTTAAATTTATAAAAATGAACAAGTAGATTTTGTTTTTTTCTGTATTTGATGTTCTCAAGTGTAATGTGAAACATATGTATGTATATAGTCTTCCAATATTGAAAATATATTGTATTCTTCACGAAATATTATATTCAATAAAAATAATTTAGTATAACTATAGGATATTTATATCTGAACATTAGAATATTATAATAGTTATTAGTGTAATTCTAGTTAAATCCATAAGTATTAGATTTCAAAGAACCTAGTAAGGTACAATATTTTTGTGTAGAAGTCTTATGATTTTATATAATTGCTTCCTATTAAAACTTATATGAATTGTATTTCACAATTTATTATTATGTAGTAATTATGTGTAATACATTTTTTAGAGATGATTAAAAATAGAAGGGATGGGAACAACCTCAATATCCATAGTCAATGTAAGAATGTTCCTCATGTGAAAATTAATGAGGATAGAAATTTTTCTAATCAGATCATAAAAATATTAATGTAGTTGACCAAGGTTATGAAAAATAATGTCACCATCATAGAGATATCTTACAATACACAATGTGATAAAACTATGTTGGAAAAAATAATATAGAGAAAACATATACATTTCAATCGAAATAACAATATTTTAGTATTAGTGAAATGTATAAAGTTCCGATAAAATATATTTCTCACTTTGGGAATAATTAATAGTGAAAAGAAAATCATGGAAAAATATCATTTGGTGGGAGACAAATATCAATAATGTGGAAAAATTTAGAACAATAAAGATGAATTATAGATAGTTCGTAGGAAATATTGATGTTTTGAGCACTTATTCAATAAAAAATACATTTTTTGTGAGAAAGTGGGTGAAATTGAAATAAAATTAATCAATATTAGATATAAATAGGAGTAAAATGGTATTGAGTGTAAGGATTACATTATGGGTTTATATATACATGTTTTTGACTATATAGATATATCAAATTGAATGACTAACCATTTTATTTGGGAGATAAATCAGGTTCTTAATGTGGTACTAGTCTCTTATACATTTTCATCATATGTGGATATAGTCTTAGGATAAATTAAGATGAAAAAGGGTTCTCTTGTAATTATGTATTCAATGAATATATAGAGAATAAGTGGTATGCTTAGAACCATATAATAAAAATTATGTCAATAGGAATGAAACAAATAGAGCAATTTCCTAGATATAATAATTATGGAATGAAAAACTCAAGGAAGTTATTTAAAATAATAGTATTTTTCCAAGTGAAAAAATTCAATTATAGAATACAATGAAATGGAAATTAAAATGTTACTGATGTTTAAAACCCTAACTATAATAATATGGGGAACAGTAAAAAAATAATGTCCCATAATGTAAATTGAATTTAACTCAGAAACAATTATTGGAGAGAGAAAATTCTTATTGGATCCATATAGTTGTGGTTGATTCCATATGGCATGATAATAGTTTCATTGATCGTAGACTCAATGTTAGTGATTGATTTAATTGATATTATGAATTTCCATTACATTATATATTCAGTCTTTTTTGAGAACATTAAACCATAAAATAAAAATTTCAAAATAGACTAATCGGTTCAAAAAACCTATGGGATATCTATAACAATATAGGTTTACTTAGTAGGATATATTAATATTAATTGATATTAAATGGTGGGAAACTAGATCTGTATACCTATAGAGGGTTTAAATTAATTCTTAGAATTAATTTTCTATAAATTTTTAATTTAATAATTTATTATTTATTGAATATTATTATTATCTTTTAAGGGGTTATATAATCCTTTTTTTTTTCTAAAGGGGATTATTTACCTCCAGAGTATTTTATATACCCACCTATAGTAACCCACATTTTTTAAATTATGGGAGAAGAGGAAGATAAAAAAAACCTATAGATTGGAAAGATATCCTATATAAATGGAATTTAACCACTATAAAAAAATCCATTTTTATATTGAGGAAATATATTGTCATCCACTTCTGCATGAAGATGAGTTCTATATTGAATTAATTTATTATTCACATCCAATATCAAAAAGACCCTATATAATTGAACAACTAGATTTTTTATAGTTATAGAAACATCTAAAAGATTTTTGTGATATATTTTTTATATATCCTAGTGTTTCAACATAGGGTTCCCCTATATAATTTGTAAAAAATAAGGATGGATCTATGATATTGTTCATTGATTATAGTGATAAAAAAGTTATTTACTATAAATAATAAGTATCATTTACCATGTATTTATAAATTTTTTTGGTCAACTACAAAGGGAACAGGATTTTCCAATGAATTATCTTTTATTTGGTTATAGTAAATTGTGAAAAGGGAGAACATAATAAATTTATTATTTCTTATAAGTATTTAAAATATGATTTTATAGTAATTTCCATTAAATTAACTAATGAAACTTATTTTATTATCCAATGAATACATTATTAATTGATGGTTTTGATAAATTCTTGGTCATAATCATTGATGTCATCGTGATATATTATAAATGAAATAATGATTAAGAGAACCTTATGTGAATAATTCTGATTACCCTCAGAGAAAAACAATTTGATGGGAAATTTATTATGTGTTATTTTATGATCTATGATGTTTATTTTATAAGTAATATTATATACCATGATTTAAAATATGATGATACATTTAGGAACAGGGTATTCAAGTAATATGCTACACAAGAAAATATAAACAAGGACACATAGTTACCATTGTTAGTGGGTTAATATTGGTAGTTTGTTCAAATGTTTTTCTAAAGGCCCACCAATTAACATAGTTTATTAGTAAAGGGGTTTAATTCATGGGGTTCGTGGAAATATATGAATGTTTAGAAGAGTTTGTGTTAAGATTAATTAAGGATTTGATATTGAATTTTACATTATGAAATGAATTATTTGTAATTTATAATGATTTATAAAGAAATTAAATGCTTGTTCCCTTATGTAGAATATATAGTGGTTGTCTATGCATAAAAAACATAGTTATATGAAGAAAACTCTCAAACTCATGACCTTGATTTGGTTGTAGTAATCTTCACCATACAGATATGGAGGCACTGTCAAAATAGATAAATATGTGACATATATAAGGACCACTAAATAATAAAGTATATATTTTCGAAGAAAGACCTCAAGAATATGACAAGATGATTTTTGGTGATTCTCAAGGAAAAATATTTCTAGATTCACTTCAACAGCAGGATTAAAAAACAAGGTTTTTGATGCATCAAGTAGGATGGACCATGGAGTTATAACTATGATGGGAAAAAATGATGATTTAGAAAACAAGGTTCTAGTAAATATATATATAGTAATTTTTGGTAAACGGGAGTATAAATACCAATACATTACATACATAGATATTACATATTAATATATTAATATTCATTATATGACATTTCAATCCACACAAGAATTATTTAGGACTACATTGTTTGGAAACATGAAAACATAAGAAAACATTTTTCATAAAATATATTCATCTTCTCCCAATTATTTCATCATAAATAACTCCCTCTTAATTCATATCATATTTAATACCTTTATTAATAACCATGGGAATAAAAAAATAAAAATTGATTTTCGTAGGTTCTAATTAAGGGTAAAAAATGGAGATTTTGAAGATGATATAAGAATAACATTATCACCAGTTTATAAAAAGATTATATTATAATTTAAAAACTACACACTGCATATCATTGATCATAATAATAAGACATCACACAAATCAAGGATGTTTATAAGACATGAATTAGAAGGGAATCAATGGAAATGTGAAATAAGAGCATAAAATTGACATATGAAATGAAATTTAGGCATAAAAATAATCATTGAAAAATATTTCTTTAATAGTCATTTATAATTTCCAAGACTATAAAAAGAAGAGGTTAACTAGAAAAATAAAAAAGTGAGTCATGGTTCAATCCCAATACGATCATTTTTAATAATGTCCCTTACTAAACAGGGGTCACTCCCCTTTCAAGTCATGTTTATCTCACGGAATATCAATATTTACCCACTACATATGTGGGAGATATTGGTCCCACCATACACATAATTAAAATCAATTATATGTGTTCTCCAAGATCATAAACTATTCATCATATCAAAACCCATTAAAATAAATTGTTTTCATAATCATTTTATCATAAATTATCCCACAGAAAATTAATGGGGTTCATAAATAGATTTTCATCATAAACAAAAAAATAGACTGAAAAAATAATTATATTAACCTTGGATCATATCCCCAGTAATGCATAATTGATATCAATGGGTGTTTTCATTGGTGAATAATAATTCTATTAAATGATCATTAAAAATTTGTTAAGAAAACACCCTTTCTATTTTAAAATTACATATCATAAAAATGTTAAAATTTTAATGATTATAAGTTATTTGAAAATAAACATTATAAATTTTATATTAATCGTACATGTAATGAATTAGTCATGCAAGTGTGAAATTTTTTTCATGTCGTATATTTAAAAAAATATTCTGTCAATAATACAGTTAGAAAAATCAATAGGAACATTATTCAGAAAAAAAGTATAACATAAAAATAATTTTATATAATACGAAATATTAAAAAATATCATTAAAATTTTATAGTACAATAATAAAAATCATATTTAAAATACTAACAGAAAATATTGATAAGGAAGAAAATTATTTTTCGATTGAAGAGAGAAGTGCAGTCGATTTGACATAAAATTTAAATCTATTATCTTGAGTTCACAAGGTAAATAAAATGATTTGAAAACATGTTTTTTCAATTAATAACCATAACATAATAAAATTTATAATTTCCTTATAAGGTAGGTCAAAATATTTATTCACTAAAGCATTGTCATAATCAATCCTGATAAACAATGATATTATGATATAAAACCCTTACCAAGACTTCTCCTTTTCTTGAAAGAACTCTAAACTATATTATAATAAATTTAATTTTCCTATAATTATATAATAATTCCATTAATGTACTTATAATATAATATATTATCCCTTTATAACATTTAAACATACCCTTTTATCAATAATTCCATATTAAAATCATCATTTTCTAGTGTCAATATTATAATTTATCATCAAAATTTATGTTCAGGGGTTCTGGTCCTTGATTATTTTTCATGGTTCTATAATGATCAAAATGTTACTCATTATATATACATATATCATATATTAAATATATATATATATATTAATAAATTTATCTATAAAATTCAGTGATAGAAAATTTAATTACATTAATTATTGAGATGGTAGGTCGTATGTACACATTAACACTGTTTTGATTCTTGAATGGTTGAATGAAAGAAACATTAATATTAATTCATATTTATTCAATAATTATTATATAATATATATAATATATAATCATAAAACTATTCCACATTAACATAAAAGTAAAATATAAATGAAAAATGAATCCTATAACATGGAAGTCCACGTGTACACACGAATAACATTCACATTTTTCAAAGGATTGGATTGTAAATAGGTAAACATGCTATTTTAATTAAAGCAGTCCAATTATTTCATAAATATTAGTAATAAATAGAAAATCAAAAACAATTTGATCTACTGTGTACATTTTGAAATATTAGAATATTGATATGGATTATATTAGAAACTTTTTAAAATTTTCAAATTATTATAGGTGAGTGGAACATCTTGAATTTCTCAAATGATTAAATTATAATAAATTCATTATCAAGATATGTGGATGAAAATGTAAAATAATTCTATGATATCTTAGTATAAGGAAGTAATCACATCATAAAATTTACTTTAGACATTTTATGTGTCATTTTAAACCTTATATCATTTATTAACTCATTAGTAACTAATTTTACTTTTAACTATAACATAGAATTTATCAATATTAAAGTGTTTTATGTTTTACATATATCTTGAATATTGGGACAAAAATGTTAAACTTTTTTATTTACGGACAATATTATATCCACAAAGTATTATTTTAAACAATTTATGAATTTAAATAATTTAAAAAAATATTATTTTGATAAAATATTGTTATTGTACATTTTACACAATTCATTTAATTTTACTTAATAGCCCAAAAAATGTGGTAATTATAATAAAATATAATAATAAAAAACTAATATTTAATATTCAACTACGAAATTAATGAAACAATACCAATTTCTTAAATTATTTCACTTTTAATATTTCTAGAACCATTTATTATATTTTTCTATTATTTAAATAAATAATTTATTATCATTGCACACGCGTCTAAGTAATTATGTAATAATTAAAAATTATAAATAAATTACCATCATGAATATATTTTCATTATTCAAAAAATGAATATTATTATTTAGTCATAACTAGTTTTATCCTTATCTCAATAAACAATGGATATTTAAAACTATGATAGTGACATTTTTTAACATTCTATGATATAAAAAATATATAATTTTTTTTATAAAATAGTGTCTTCTAAACTAATTAATATCAACACAAATATAATAAGGTTATAATTTAAATAATTAAAAAATAATTTGAATGAAAAATTATGGCCTCATCACTTATTTTCCAACAAGATTACCCCAATTTACCATTTACTATGATGATAAATGTTTCCATGATTACATTCCATATTGACAAGAAATAAAAATGTGGTTGACCTAAATATGAACTTCTTACTTCAAAACATGTAATTATTTTATTTTATTTCAAGGCCTATAAATGTAATAAAATATTTTTAAATTAAATTATCTAAATGTGGAAAAATATTCTCTTTAGAAAAAATAAAATTTTTTGTATAAAACATAATGTATTCATTTCCTATGCCTATAAAAAAATTATAGAATATTTAAAAAATTTGACCAAAAAAATAATATATATCATCAATAAAATAATTAATTAAAATTTATTTATTTTAATTATTAATATATAAATACAATGCTCGCATAAAAACAATTTTTCTTTAAAAAATATAACTTTATTCTCAAATAACTTTTCTTTTTAATTCTAAAAATTTTATAATTAATAAATCAATTTTATGAATGAATTATTATTTTTTATAATTTAGATATTATTATTCATACCTTCATAAACAAGGGATATGAGTTAATGGACACATAATATTGTAATAATTTTATATAGTTTTTTAAAACTCGATGTTTCATGTAACACAATCTATGAGACAAATTAAATTATATAACGAGAAATATTTCTTAAAAATCATAAGATGGTACATTCTATCCCAGATAAATTTAATTTCTTCACAAAAAATTGTCAATTTTATATTAATAGATGAGGATACTTCTACCTCATTACATCCTTTACATCCCACATAGCATCCTAAAATTAGTGGTTTCAACACTAAACCTTGACCAAGTGAGGTGTATTGTATCATATAACATTATATTTATGATCTATAATATCTAATGGTTATTTGATATATGAAACAAAATTTTCTATTTGTGTGACCTATGATTTCTGTAAATTTTAAGGATCAGATATGAACTTCCTCTGGAAAGATAAATTGAAAATCGCATGAACATGAGATTGATTCGATTGATATTCCAATTGATAATCTACAATCCTCATATTGTCAATATTGTAAAAATGATGGACATTCCTAGAAATTATCTTTTTAGCGTTTTTAATCATCATCAACAACTTATATTGAGATATATTTAGGAATATCATGTCACCATCTTCAAACTCTAGACATTTCTTATGATTTCTATCATAACATTATTTTGATCTCTGAGATCCTCTTTTGTGATTTTAAATAGCTATAACCTTTTATGGAATATCCTATTCTAGATTAGGTCATAAAAAGATTTATTTATCCAACTTCATTACTTCATGTTAGACTTGTACACTTCCAAAAATATAGGGCATTATATATATAAACCTGAATGATGGAGTGAAAAATAAATTTTTAATAAAATTACACAAAATTAAGGCATTGATCCCAAAAAAATTTGATATCCAAAGAGAAAAATCTCAAAATATAATCTATAGTCTTAAATTTTATCTTAGATTGATCATTTGTCTGAGGATGGAATATAGTGCTAAAATAATACTCTGTAACGAGATCCTATTAAAGACTTCCCAAAAACATTGATATAAACCATGTATCCCAATAACAGACAATTGATAGTGATACACAATGAAATATTAGAAAATAATTAATGAATAACTGAGTAATTTGATCAAGGTAAAAATATTCTATACTAGAAATTTTTTTAAAACTTCATATAAAAATCAACTACAATCCAAATAACATTATTCCATTTAGATATTTTTTGGAGTCTAATGAGAAAATCCATTGTGTTTTTTTCCCATTTCCATTCTGGAATCCGTAATTTTTGTAGCAAAACCTAAATACATAGTCTCTATTCCCTAACTAGTTTAAATATAAAGAACAATGAAAAACTATATTCAATATCTATCTTTATACCTTCATAAAAGATATACCCTTTCAAATCATTGTTCAAATTTGTACTTCCTTGATGAATAAATAATGGAGAGATATCATCATCATCCCACATATAATTCATTAAATATACTACAAAAGGGACACTTAACTAGTCCAGGAACCTTATTATTTAATCATAATCATATTTAATCTCAGGATAATTTCTCACTTTCTTTTAAAAATTTACATCTTCCTTCTATGACGCTTTAATCATTACTTGGATATATGTTTAATCAATCATTTTAGTATGATATTATTATTATTATCCCTAAAAAAATTTAATATTCATTATTTTCATGTCCATAAATATTCATTCTTTTGTGATTCTAATCATAGATAAGTGACCATGATCCTTTCGACTCATAGAATCTTCTAACTTATATTCCTTCCCAGGTTGGTCATATAATGATAATTCATAATATTTAATTATATCCATACATCTTTTTTTAATGTTTTTCTATTTTTTAGTGATATTTTAATTTAATTTTTTATTAGTATAAATATCACACCATTCAATAGATAGACAATTCATATGTATGTTTAATAATAAAATTACCACAACTATATCTAAATAAATATATGGGTAATTGTTTTACATAGACCATAAATATTATTATGAATAAGATATTACAATATTTTTCTCCATAAATATGCATCATTAGTCTAATGATAGATTCATTACTATTTATTAAAAACTCTCCTCCACTTTAGGGTACTGTAATCCTAAGTGAATTAATTAACCTTCTATTTTGTTCCTCAAAAAATTCCAGGAATTCAACTATTCAAATGAAATTGGATCCCTTCTAAGGTAACATTGTGATTGGATTTGGAAAAAATGAAAAAATCTCTTCAGGGAATTGATAATATCCATAAAACCATGAAAACTATGAATCTTAATCATATTGGTCGGTATGTGAAATGTTCAAAAGCATATTTCATTCGAGGGTTGAATGATAGACCCTTAAATTAGACTAACTGACCTATAATTGACTCCTTTTGATAAAAAAATTCACAATTGGAAAATTTTTAATAAATATTCTCCATCCTTAGGGTCTTCATCAAAATTCTCATATGATCTACATAAACTTCATTTTATTTTGAATAAATATGATTATATTATATAAAGACAACCACAAACCAATCATGGTAATCTCTAAAGGCAATTCATTATTTCCATAAATATGACATTGGAATTTGTTGGACCAAATGGAATAACTATAAATTCATAGTTTTTGTACCTTGTATAGAATAAAATTTTGGGTATATCCTCTTTTTTAACCCTCAAATGATGATATAAAGAAAGAAGATAAATATGGGAAATGCATTGAGCTCCAAAAAATTGATATATGAATATGTAAATATAGTTTAGAGGATATTTATTAGTGATAGAGATATTTTAATGTTCTTCATTATTAATGTAGAGTTCCATTGATCCATCTTTATTATTAATAAATAGAATAGCTCCACCTTAAGGTGACAAAAATGGGTTAATGAATCCCATTTCATGATTTGTCTGTATTTTCTTCTCCAATTCATAGAACATAATACTAGATATTATATACGAATTTGTATAAATATGTGTAGAACAATGTATTAATTCTATTAAAAACACAAATTGAAGATTTTCTATATGATACAAAAATTATTTTTGTAAGAAAATTAAAAAATTCCCTCGAAATAAGAATATCACAAATATTAATTTTTCCCCTAACCATCTAACATAAACCCCATTTTCATTTGGAACCTTAACCTATAATGTGGATGTATTTAACATTTGAATTTAAATTTTTTTCAAACTGTGATATGAGATCATAGTTTGGTTTATAATATCAAACATAAATTTACATATAAGTAAATTGATGTGGGATTTATCTAAATTAATGAAATGAAGGAATAAAATAAAATAAAATTTAACTAGGGGAAGAATTATAATATTTTCATTAAACACATTTCGATAAACTAAAACTATAGAAGAATCATATACTGGGGATTACATCTTTGTACCTTTAAGTTGTTTTACTGGTAACTCAGTATCAAATTTTTGAGGTCGTACTATGAAAAAATTAGAAAAGTTAGTACATATAAAATATTAGGTCGATCCATAATCAAATATTGAATTTACAGTTCTAGAATTGATTTTAATATTACATTTCACTATATATTTATTGTAACACTCATCAGAAATAGTGATCACATAAGTGTTCCCTCTGTCTTGGGGATTAAGTGGTTGTTGACATTAATCATCATCATTAACCTTAATATTTAGGAACTTGTTAAAAAAATTACCATAATCCTTTAATTTAAATCACAGGAGTGAGTGTGGTGCATTTCGTAGAGATTTTTCACTATTCAATTCATTAGGAAACTTCTTCCCATAAATTTATAAATCTATTTCCCAATGACCATCACTTAAACACATAAAATAGTTACCTGTTAACTTTAGATGATTTCACAAAGTTTTTTATTCCACACTTCAAGAATAATGGATGGATAATGTTTATCTCTAAATGAATTAATAATTTCCTTTGAATTCCATTTTTATTTCCATATAAAAAACATTGGATTGATGTGTTAACCTAATATAAAAATCCACCTTGATAACAAATCAAGTTATTTGTTCATAGATAGTAAATTCTCTCATGGAAAACTCTAATTGAATACTTGGTTTTAAAGAACTAAAGAATTAATATACCCTACATTCACTTTGAATTATAACACCATATGCCTACCTCAATAGTCGTGTGAAATTATTCTAATAAGTATGAATAAATTCAGCATCCTTGTTCTTTAAATCAAGGAATTATTTCTTTATTTTCCTAAGAAGAAAATGAGTAATTAATTTTTTTTAAATTAGTATATTAAATATTTCTCATTCTATAGATTAAATATCTTATTATTCTTTTGTATTCTTGAGTAGAATCCACTATTGATCTTCTTCTCATGAAAAATGAAAAAAAACTAGAATAACATTATCCTGTTCAGAACAAATATGTATAGAATATATATTTTCAATGGTAATCATCCATTGCTTAGTGAGTAGTGGATGCGTGGAAACATGAAAAAGGTGGATGATACCTCATGAAGGACATAACATTACATTGTTACCTCATTTTCTTTTTTGGAATATTGACATGATTTATATTTTGATATTTTATTAGAATAACAACTTCATTTTTAATTCCATATACCAAAACACTCACCTTCATAGGAGTAAAATCCTTAAATTATCCATCATATTCAGTATTAACAAGATTATTTTGGTTTATAACCACTGAAGAAAACAAAAAAAAACAAATTTTATAAAACAATAATCTTGGTATAATACCACATGACATTAAAAATAATATATAGGACAGTCAAATTATGAAACCATCTATAATGAAACCTTAGGTTTATCAGAGTTCATTATCGAAACATTTATATTTTTTCATATACATAGGATTATACCTAGAGTTATTACTAGAGGGTTCACATACGTGTTTCATTAAATTAACTAAGAATTTTTATGAAACAAACTACATAGAAAAATATATTTCAAAGAGAGATTTTACATATTAATAGATGAATATTTATTATAATGGATTTAGATCCAAGGAATAAAAATATAAGTCGATTATCATGGGACGATTAGAAACAAAGACATATTGTTCATAAATTATATACATAATATCCAACAAATTTTATAAAACCATACATCATTATTTGAAAAATCATACTTAATACCAATCTTCATAACCCGAGGAAAAGAAACATAAGAAAATGGATATCCTAGATACTTTTTAAGGTTAAATAATGGAGATATCATTAATCATGTAAGAATAAAATGATAAAAATTTTATGAGAATATGATCAATATTTTTTAAAACTATTCCCTATAAATCAGTGATCACACTTTTTGGATGTTCATATAACTATAATCAAAGGGGAATAAAAGAACCTAAGCTATGAGAGAGTAAAATAGATAAAAGATATGGAACATTGGTTTAAGAATATGAAAAAATTAATTTCTGTAGGGGTCATGAAACATTTTCAATACAATAATAGTTTAATGGGTCCACTCTCTAAACCATCATAGAATTTAAGGTTTACTCCAAAGACTATTACAGTTTAAAAACTATCATACTAAAATTTCTCCACTCCCCATTTCATTCCCATTTATCTCATAAGATATCAATATTTACCCATGTAATTGGAGTGATATATAGGTCTCACCCATAACATAATGACAACAATAAAAATATTTTCACCATGATCAAAATACATTCACCATATCAAAACCTCAGAAAATAAATAGGCTTCATAAAAATTTCATCATATCCTAATACATGGAAAAGAAATGGGTTTCAATAATAAATATTCAATATAAAAGTTAACCATCAAGATAAATATTAATTATTTTATCGTTTGACCATATCCCCAGATAATAATAACTAATATTAAGGTTTGTTTCTTTTGATTAATGAAAATTTCCTTAAAATTCCATTAAAACATTCATTTGGAAAAATCATTTCCATTTAGAAATAAATTATTCAAATCAAATAATGAAATTATAGAGGAAAAAAATTTCTCTAAATATTACAATGTAAGCTTATAATAGAATATTTAATGTAAAAACTATTCATGGTGGAAGTAAAATTTTTTCACGATATATAATTTAATAAAAACATTCCCTCAATGCTTTCATTGGAATTGTCACAAGTACCTCATTTTCAAAATTTCAAAAATGTTTCTTTAATAAAATTTATTAAAAATTCCAAAATTGATAAAAATACATTAAAAATCATAAGAGAATATTGAAATCTACCGATAAAATTTTTTAGAAATCATTAGAGAGAAAAATGGGTTTTTTGTCCAAAGAGAGAAATATTGTCTATTTTACATAAAAAATATATTTATTATCATGACCACATTAAGTGATAAAAAATAATGAAACATTTTATTTTCAATAAATATTTATAATATAATAATATTAATATGTTTCATTTAAGTTAGGTCATAATATTTTATCATTGTAGGCATAGTCATAACCAGTCCTGATAAATATTGAGATTGTGACTTCAAACCATTACATTCAGTTCTTATTTATATAAAAGAATTATAACATGTTTTATAATATTTTTTAAATTTTTATAATTATATACTAGTGTCAGTCACAGAATTATATTATCATATAATATCCTTTTATAAAATTTCAACACCACCTTTTATCCGTAATTCATTATTTAAATATTTATTTCTAGGTGTTAACTGTTTCATTTATCCTGACTATTTCAATTAATTAGTCCTCATACATGTACAATTTTCATGGTTAGATCAAATAAAAAACATTAAAAAAGATATTGAATTCCTATCTATATCCATTCTATATATATTTTCAGTCATCTATGAATGTAACATATTGAGAAATGAATTACACTGGTTATGGAGATGGTAGACCGTACCTATGCATGGACAATATTTCAATTTAACAACAGATGGAATGAAATAAAGTTATTAATTAATTAAATTATATAAGATAATTTTTATATCTTATATATCATATATGTTCATCCAATTATAACAAATTATCATCACAGAAAAATATAATTAAAAAATTTATCACAACACATTTCAGAGGTGGTAGTCCAGACGTACGATCGAAAGAGGTTATCAATTCCCAATGGATGTGATGGAAAGTAGGTAGATGGTATATTTAAATTTTAAAAGTATAATTATGTTAAAAATATAATATATAAACATTACAATTACCATAACACCTATCCATAAATTTTGGATTTGATAAATGAATTGAATCTCTATGTGGAGATGATAAGTCATACGCATGAACAAGTAATAAATTTACTTATCATTTGACAGGAAAGAGAGTGTGTAATTTTGATTCCAAAATAATAAAAACATTTTGCATATTTAGGATATTTAATATATTATTTAATGATACATAACATATATTTTGAGGATTTAAATAAAAGGATAATGAAAGTGATCTGTCATGGCGATTTCCTATTCTTTGAAACAACCCCTGTGTATCTCCTCTGAAGGGATATGAGGATTGTATTTTAGGAAGAACATAACCACTATAATGTGTATAGGGATGTTTCAAAGAGAAAGTTTAATATTTTTATCAATCTAGGAGGCTCAAAGTGGTGTCGAAAAGATAATTATTAGGATCTCTTGTATAATCGAGGTGACAGATACCTTCAGAATTTCTTAAAATAATAAATTATAAAAAATTAATTCCCAGAATAAATGCATCCCAATGTACCAGTATTCTTTGTGAATGTATGATAGTGTGGTAATCTGATAAACTAATAATATTTAGAAAAACTAGTTATTTTAAACTATATAATTTGAATATACTATTAGTAAAATAATTTTAATTTTGATTATGGTATCAACATTTTCAATATTAAAGGGTTGTCATTTCTTACATATAAAATGAAAAATGGACAATAAATTTCCATGTAATGAAAATTTAGACCATATTATATCATACTTTTCTTATTTTTATATTTTATTATTTTTAATGAATTTAATAAAATATATTTTTATAAAATGTCATTATTGTAAATTTTGATACTGTTCATTTAATTTATTTTAAATGACATAAATGAAAAAAGATGAATTCCATTATAATATTTTAAATCAATATTAAAATATCATATTCATCGAAACAAATCATGATACCCCGTAACTTAATCAATATAATCACTTATAAAAACTTTAAAATAATTTATTAATTTATTTAATACATTGTTAGAATTGAACAAGCATGGGAGGAAATTATATAATTATAAAAATTTATAAATAAATTAACATAATGAATAAAATTATATTATACGAAAAATTAAAATTAATATTCATTTATAAAGAGTTTTCCACTATTGGAACACATATATGATATTTAAAACAAGAGTGATGTTTTGTAACATTCCATGATTTAAATAGTATATAAATATTTTTCATGGAAAACTGTACATTAAAATATTTAATTTCAATACTAAGGAGAAATGGGTAGAATTAATTTAATAATATAATTATTGAGAAGGAAAATTATGTCCCTATAACTTATTTATAATCGAGATTAACATGATTTACCACATATTAACATGATCAAATTTACCATTATTTCTATTCATATTGAAAAAAAATAAAAGGGGTATATTAATTCAATATGATCCTCATGACTTTAAATATTAAATTAATTTTACCTAATTTAGTACCAATATATATAAGAATATAATTTTAAATTTATGTCTAAATGTTTTTATAAATACTAGTCATTAGAATAAAAAATACATTTGTAAGCGTAAAAAAAGATTTATTCCTCTCTAATTCCAAGAAAAAACATTTTTACGTTCTTCAAAAATTTATCAAGTAAATAATTTTAAAATTTCATTAAAATCATTCACAAAGAGTGGTGAATTTAATTCATTAATATAAAAATAAATTGTGATAATAAAAATTATTTTTCATAAAAAGGAATCAATTTAAATTAAAATTATTTTTCTAATTCAAGTCCTTTTAGAGATACTAAATTAATTTTATAAATGTGTATACCAAATATTTTTAATAATTTAGTTATTAATAATCATACCCACCTGTCCAATTTCATTGAAATAATGGTCAAAAAATAATTTAATAATGTTATGAGGTTTTTATTAACTCTCATTTATATGTTTCATAAGTTATCAAAGAAATAAAATTATTTGATGAGAAATATTTCATAAAAATATCTGAGTGTTATAGGAAGACTTCATTAATTTTCCAAAAACTGGTATAAAATGTTATTGGAAGTTATAGAGAAGTCCCAAGATGGTAGTAAGGATTTACCAAGGGGGACTAATGCATCGAATGTTGGGAAATTAATAAGGCTCATCAAAAAAGGTAGAGTATCAATGTTTATAAATAGGTTTGTATATTCTATCAATACATGAACTAAATAGGGAGATATTGTATAAGTCACATTGGTAAAATTTCTCTTTACACCATGTTAGCACAATGATGAATGGGTATTTAAGAGAACATTATTGGTTAGATAGTATGAATAGGGAAATTTGGAATTATTTGTCTTGATGCTTATAATTATACTTGGTAAAATATAAAAAAACTAGTAATCAGTCATTAAATCTCTTCCGGTATATTTTTAGGATATGTAAGACATTACTATAGAATTTTTGATGGACTATCATAATTCTAATGGAGAAATTTTGTAGATGGGTCATCAATTATAACATTTCAAAGTATGCATAGTTCTAATATGTGATGGAAGACCTAACCATTTGGAACATTTAGTAGATCTATATCAGTGAAATTTTTAGACTTCATGTTGTACCTCAATAAACTATATTTGATTATAACCGTAGGTTGAAATTTATATTTTTTTAAGAGTCTTCTGAAGGCTCTTAACATTGATTAAAATTTAAGCATCGTCCACCATCCCCAAATTGGTGGTAAGTCTGAATAAACTATTTAGATACTAGATGTCATAATAATATAAGTTTATCTTGATATACAAGGCAAATAAGATTTAAATTTTCATATAATGTATTTTTCTATAAAATAAATGTTTCCATTTGAGAATATATATGTAATGGTATTAGTCATTACTCTTAAAAATATGTCATACACAAAAATTCTAGATGTAATTGGAGAAAGGAATTTATTACCAATAGAACATGTGAAATAGATAATAATGAATGTTATAACTATTCATGATAATTTCAAAACACCATAATGTCGAAAATATCCATGTATATGATCAATGGAATGAATTCACATTCCATGTGGGGGATCATATATTATTTAATTTTCCCCTAGGAAAGGAGTATAATGATATGAAAAAAGTGGATTTTTTTGCCAAAAGTATATTCAACCATTTAAAATATTAGATTGAATTGGATTTTTATCTTACCAATCAGTTATTCTACCACACATTTGAAATGTACATGACATATTCTATATTTAATTATTTTAAAAATACATGAATTATCTTAGGTAAATACTACCACATGATGAAACAGAGTTGTAATCGTACTTTTATAACAATGAAGTTTTTTTAAAGATGGTTAACATTAGAGAACTAGTGTTTCACAATCAAACAACTCGGATGGTGAAAGTCCTTCAAAAAAATAAAAGAATAAGAGGGGTTAGTATGGGAGCCAAAGGACTCAATGAGGATGGAATATGAATAGATATTTAGTACCTTATATGTAACCAATTTATAGGAACATATTATCTATGGGGATGTAATACCTAGGACCTTAATGTAGGTGGTCAACACTACATCTCAAAACTATTAAAAAATGTCCACTATAAAGAGAATTTCTTCATGAAATTATTTAAAAAATTATTTTTTTTAAATTTTTTCTAAATTAATAACATTTTTGGATACAAAATGTAATGTTTTTAGATATTTTCTTTGAATTTTCAAAATTAATTTCTTTTTAGGTGAATAGTGAACAATTAATTTTGAAAATGCTTTTTAATTTTAAAAAATTATTAATATGAGATGTGATTTTTCAAAAACTCCCAATTTTAAAATATTTATTTAAAATTTAACAATATACATTAAAAAACTATGCTGAATTTACAAAACTAATGATTAACATCCTATAGACATTAGTAATATTTTCCAATAAGATATTTTTTCAGTGTATTCATTTATTTAAATTTTACTTTGTAAATATTTGGTTAGTTTTTTCTCTTAAATAGAAGTATATTTAATTATTAAACAATTAATATTATGAAAATACAATATGTTGATAATATTACACTACACATAAATTATGACCATAAAAATACAGTTTCTCTAAAAATGTTTTTTATGCATTGCATGTTATATTGTTAAAGTTAATTCCTTTTACATATGATTTTTTCCATGATAAAATGGATAAATTATATAAAATCAGTAGTTAAATATTATTCTCTAGAGTAAATTTTAATTTATGTTATAAAAATTATTTTATTATGTAAAACTACTTACCCCAGTAAAGCCAACAAATTATGAATGTAATAAATCTATTTGTAATGAGCCTAAAACATGTTGAAAATATATTTCATAATTAGTGTATGAGATATTCTAGACCATATATCATCCCTCACTAAATTATTTTCTTTTTTATCCACATGTCTAGTGAAATATGTTGCTTATTTATATTAAGTTTAAATATTTAAAAAATCATTCTCAAAACATATACAAGTGACCTATAACCACTTATTCAACACATCTAAAAGATTTAGTACCATATTAAAAGAATTCCTTTATTAGTTTTACTATAATAATTTTCCCACCTATTATGATTCTATTCACATAAAATTAGCTTATGTCCACCTTTTATATTAAGTCCTAGAAGGGAAATTGCATGGCCTCAGTGTCAGTATTAGTTTTCAATTATTTATTTTCATCCCTACACTATTTTTGGATTATTTTCTATCATTTTTATGTTATTAATTTAGTATTATTATTGTACAATTTTTTATTTTTCTAGGAGAATGACTATTCACCATATTTTAAATTTCTATTAAGGACAACAAAAATGAAATTCACGTGTTTCTACAGATTGCCTCTTACACAATGCATCATGTTTTATTTTCCAATAACACCTTACATAGAATTTCCTATTTTTTAATTGAATAAATAATATTTATTTTCAAAAAAAAATTATATTTATAAATTACAAAACCTATTATACATTTTTATCATACTATGGAAAAAAAATCATTAATAATTTCTATGTGTGCTCTATTACCTTCATGGAACGATTGATGTTTTTCATTACCACCATTAATGGATGGTCTTGATAATGGGTCTAATGGATAATAATTGGTTCATAGAACTATTATGAGTTTTTAATGATAAAATTGATAACAAATTATCAAAATGAGAAATACTAATCATTGTAAATTCAACAGTTACAAAGAGCATTGAATGGAAAGAATTTATTTCATAATGCAATGTAATAACTTCATATAGGTTATATAATTCATATACATCATTATAATTATGAAATACCACACCAATGAATAAAAAATCATGAAATTATTATTCTATTATAATTATTTAAAAAATAATTTCTTTATAATAATCAATTAGTTATGGTTTGTTATTATATAGGTCAGTTTAACCACCAACTTGAACAAGGATATAAAATTATATCCTCAATTAATAAGTTTATTTAAATTATTGTAATATAGTATATAAATAAGTTAATAAAGTTATTATTTTATTTATCGAATTATAAAATTAATATTAAACTCATTAGATGAGGCACAAGTGGTTGTTTGTTAAAAATCATTGATACAAGATCATCACCAACACCGTATTTATAGATATCAACTAAAAATATCATAGAATGAAATTATAAATATAAAAATAATAATTTAATATCAATTATGGTATCATGTATAAACTAGTAATGATGATAATTGGGAGATGAGTGAATAAAAACACTAATATGAAGACACTAGTTTGAAATGATCAATATTACTCAAACCCGATATTAAGAAATGAAAATAATTAATTAATATAATTATAGAGAATAATTTTTAATGAAGTTGAAAATTTATTATAGGTATGAAAAGTATTTTGAAATAGGTGATAATGATATTTATTTTTGTTATACTTGATGTTATAGTTCATTCATCATTGTGGGATTAAAGGTAAGAGTTTATTGACTCAAATTTATATTTTGTGAGAGATGATTGTTATATACACCATTTTTTATATTGTATACTATAATTATTTCCCCTTAAATATTTTATATCAATATTATAACATTTTTTATAGTATTTTTTGTTCTATATTATGTTGTTTCTTCCAATTGATTCGGATTTAAATTTTACCTAAATCTTTCATAATACCCAAGAATCATAAATTTTTTAATATAGTGGGTCTGCAGGATTTTCCATGAAATTACATACTTTTTTAGATAATAGAAAGTGTATGTGAATCTGTAATTGATGCAAATTAGGGTAACGACCCCTGAAAATATATAGTATATTATCAACTCAATCTTCACTTGGTGCATCATGAGTAGGATAAAGTATGCACACCTCAGTAGACACTCTTAAGAGGTATGCATTAGATTATTCACATATACCTTATGAATTTAAACAAAGTGTTTACCAACAATTACATTTTATCCTAATGTTTAAATATGATGATCTCAATTATTATATGGTATTGATAAATTAGTAGTTTTAAAGTACAATAACCACAATATTATTTTTAATTATTACATAAGGTTACTTCCTTTTTCATTAGGAATACATCATATTTTCTATGTTTATTGTAGGATATTATCTGAGGAAGCCACATTATTCCACTTATTAATTAGAAAATTTATAGATATAACCATATAATAACAATTTATAAATTTTATTTGAGGAATTATTACATATAAATCCATTCTATTTTTTGACTAGGAAAACATTGATAATTAATTTACTTGTTATTTCAATGTGGATATTTATTTATTACAAGGAAATATTAGTCATATTTTTTATATTTTATTTAGTAATTAGTATGATGAATTCATTAGACTAAATTATATATGTGTGGGTCAAAATATGGATATCCCATCAATTCATCATTCGGTATCTTGAGACAAACTAGCTTCGGGACATTCAACTTTCATACTCATTTACATTTGATGTATTTTCACAATGTCTAATGAAATACCACTGTTGTATTAAATTAAATATTCCATCAACACGATATAAGATATTATTATCCGTGTTTGAAATTATTGTCAAGGATATATTATACCTTTTGTTTCGGTTCATTATGTAATTATTTTGATCATATATTTCTAACCATACAATATATTCTATGGTTTAAATATAGTTGCATATATCGTACTATAATCCTTATGAAGCATCTATGATCTCCCTTATTTTGTTTTCCTTTCCCTATGAATCATTTCAGAGTACTATGTATGATTTTCAAGGATCTAGTTGAAGATGTAATAATTATATCATGGATATTTTATACCATATTTTATGTATTCATTTATAATGTGATAAATATGTATTTATATAGTTTTCAAAGACATTTACACTGTAGGATCCTTCTGAAAATATTATGATGTGTACCAATAATATTATATAACTATTTTATATTGGTTTATATAAATAAGGATGTAACATAAACATTTTAAAAGTAATGGTAAATTTGTAGGAGATAAACATACCCAAGAAATATGAAAAGCTAAAAAACAATGATTCGAAAATTGTTATACTACATGAAATATGAACTATATGAATAGAAATATACCTAAAATTTGAAAACAATATTAATATAGATTCCTTAATACAATGTTTTGACAAAACAAATAGAATGGGTATGTTTTTGGTCTTACTATACAAATTATTTTACAACTATTAGTATAAGTATTTTATATTTCTACGTATAGTAATTTTTAGGAATTTTTTTTGTTATACTTATGGGGTTTTGAAGCCTATACCACATATGTAGGTCAAACAAATGATATATTATTTTCAATAAATATCCTTAATTAATAGTTTAGTGAAATATTTTTTATGAACCATATATATCAATATTTTAACTAAACTATTGATATATGTGACACCAATATTTATGTGAACTAATAATAAGAAAAAATTCATCAAAATTATTAATTATTTTTATTCATGAAAATATATATTGAGTCCAATAATTTAATACATAAAAATTAAATATCATTAGATAAATATTCAATACATCTCACAAATACACTCCTAATGACTTCATGGTTTTAGTTTCATTGAAGGATAGATACACAATAATCACATGTCCTAATAAATATTTAATGTCTCCCATTAAGATATTCTCCATATATGTACCCTACATAAAAAAATTATTCATCCCAAATGGAATGGAATCATAAGGAATAGGTGAGATCATATGGTCTGTACGAGTAATAAGGAGTGATTTTGATAATAAGTTAAATATTACCTGAGAATATAGGTATGATAATATGATGTTAAAATTTGAGAACCATACCCTATATAACTAATATAATGAGTTAGAATCATGGAATTGCCACGATATTTCTTAAGAAATGAATCCTAAATGAAATCACTGAATTTGAGACTTGAGAGCATAAAATAAACAAAGTATTGGGTAAAAAATAAGATCATATAATTTTAAACATGTATTAATAGTAACAAGTTCACTCTTTAAGGTAAGGAATTGAAATTATGCACTGACATAAACTAATAGACCTGAAACTAAGTCCACGCCTAAACTTGTGGACATGAAATGTAATCCACACATAACATAATATATATAAAACTATGTCCACATATAACCCAATGGATGTGAAAACAAGTCCACACGTAACCTTATAGAAAATTGAACAGGTCCACACATAACTTTATGCACATGAAACTAGATCAAAAAATAACTTTATAATCACTAAATCCAGTCCCAACATACCAACATGAACCTGAAATCAGTTTGAATCATAAAAAAATTTACTCATGATTTATCGATATATACCTAATGAATTGGATGAAGGTATATGTACCACCCATCAAAAATCCATACATTTTATAACCATAAAATCAAAAAACAATCTTCATATCAAAACATTAGAAAAGAAAATGGATTTCATAAACCCATTATCATAATATACCCCATTGGAATGAAATATTTTTTTTAAAAAATTTTACCACCATAATTATAAAAATACAAATAAAGGATAAATATGATATCATTAGATCATATCATTTATAAATCATAAGAATCATTCTAGGTTTTTGTCATTAATAATTAAAAATATCATTAATAAATCATTAGAACATTATTAATGAAAATATCATTTCTATTTTGAAATCACTTATTTAAAACTGAAATAACTACCAAATATTAAAGAAAAAATTTTATTTTATTTTAAATTTTGAAAATTCTTATATACCCATTAGATCATTGATTGGTCAAAATGGCAAGAAATATTGTTGATTCCTTACATGTTAAAACGAATATTCCTTTCACATTTTTAGTAAAATCATAATGTAAATTATTTTGGAAATGAAAAGAAGATTTATTATAATCATTAAAAAATCATACATGGGTAAAAAGTTCATTAATCAATCATAAAATACTAGTGTCTCTTTATTAAAAAACTTCTTATAAAACATCAACATGGAAGTAAAAGGACTTTTCATCAAATGGAGAAATAATATCAGTTTTCATTAAAAGTCATTTTGAATATTGAGTACATAAAGAGATAAAAATGTTACAAAAAAGTGTAATTTATTGAAATAACCAAATTTTAAAATAATTCATGGGTTTCATGATAGATATATAATTATATTTCAACCTCAGAAACATATTCATAAACAACCCTGAGTAACAATGTTATTGTAACATAAAACCATTACAACTTTATTATCTTTTGAATCATAATCACCATGAAATAAAGAACACCAGATTGACATTTATGTTAAAAGTTTCATCATAGTAATCAAAATATAAATTTTTATGTCTTATATAAATTATATCAAATAGAAAGGTAGTGTATAAGGAATTTTTCAAATATGAGTAAAAGTTAGATCAAAATCCCTTTCTATAAGTCTCAAAGTCTTTAATAACTAAAAAAAACCACATGTACAATAAACATTTTTTATTATAAATATATTTAAAAACAATATTCATATATCCCATACTATAAATGACTTACTTAAAAACATCTACCATCCATTTATTAACTATTTTCTATTTAAATTATTTTCTCAGGTGATAACTCCTTCATTTTTTATTTATGATTTGGTTAAGTAGTTTTTGTTCATGTACATTGTTTATATTTCAAAAATTTATATAAATTTAATCAATATATAATATCATATATATTAACACTATAAAATTTTATCTTTGTTAAAAAAATTAATGATAGTAAATTGAATTGTGAAATTCATGATGATAGTTTGTCATATGTATACATGAACGTTGTTCTATTTTCCCGATGGATTGAATGAGAAAAAAATTAATAATATATAAAATTTAGAGAAATTTTTTATGTCATATATATCTTATATATTCAGTAAATATTTTCTTATTACCATCAATTTTAGTATAAAATGAAAAACATGTCACATCGCTGTTTTGGAGGCTGTAGTCCACACATACGCAAAAGCGACATTATCATTTTATAATAGATTGTATTGTAAGAAGGTAGATGTAATATTATAATTTAAGTAGTGAAATTATGTTATATGAAATTTTTAAATTTGATAAATTTATCATTATATTCAACTCTGAGAGGTAGTGATGGGAAATTAATTATATATGTTCTTGAGGTAGTACTCTTCCAAACACATGATAAATGTTTTCATTTCCAATTTGATGGAAGAGAAAATGAATATTGGTTATGAAATAAAAATAATGGCATCCAATTACATAGGGAATATTAATTTTATTGTATTATAATATTTGAATAATGTTTTACAGATTTGGGAGAAGAAATAAAATAAAAACACCCAGTTAAGAAAGAGAACTCTCATTCAAAAAACCTCCTTAGGTTTGCTAAAAAATAATTATGATGGGGGTTTCCTAATAAAAATAATTTCAATAGTTAATCGTTATATATGAATGGAAATAATTTGGGAAGTTCAATTTTGAATAGAAATGATTTTTAGTGTGAATAGGAGAGGAGAGGGGATGTCTATTTATAAGTGGGGGACGGAACCCACTTCGAAACTACATGGAAATTTCCCCGAATTATCCATGATTTCAAAGTTATTACCAAAAAAATTCAAAATAACCATATAATAAAATTTTAAATTTTTTATTTCTGAAATATGGCCATCCAGTAGGATTTACACCTGTTGTGTTGGAAAACATTTTCCTTTTTTTTAGTTTAACTAACTAATAAACATGTTTTAACCATAACCACCATAATTAATTTATTTCAATTTTCAATATTAATTATAAAAATAAATTATTTTTCATTTTTTATTATATTTATTAAGATGATTATAAATATGGAATCTATTTTACCAAATTAAATTCATTGAATATGAAGTATTTAATTATAAATCATTCTAGCAGATGTGAGGAAAATGATGTTTTCCAATAAAAATGATTCCATAATTATTGAATGTTTTAATAGAAATATTATATATGAAATTTATTAAAATGAAGTAAATTAGATAAAAAAATATATAATATATAAAATTATAATTTTAAAACCATGTTAAAATATTATTTATCTTTGTAAATAAATGTAATTCTAAAAATTAATAAAAATTATTATTTTTCCCTACTAATGGTTAACATATAAATATTTTAAATTGAAAATTAATATCTCTAAGATAATTTTGACATCTTTAATCAAAAATAAAGATTCATTTTTTTAAATATAATTCAAAATATTTTAAATATAAATTCTACTATTTTTTCACATTAATTAATGAAATTTGTTTAGAAGAAATGTATTTCTAAAAGTATATAAATACTTTACCAAAATTTAAATACATTATTATAAATATATTTTAATTATATAAATAAATTATAAATAATTTCCAAAATGTGGGTTTTACTATTTATACCACCATGTTTAAATGCTATGATATAATGGTCTTATTAAAATAATAATATTAATAGTTTCTCATTGTTTATTAAAAATAAATGTTGCGTGTAACAAAAATTGTAGAAAAAAATTAAATTATTTGAAAACAAGTTCATAAAATATAATG
Organism: Viscum album; assembly: GCA_963277665.1. Taxonomy (NCBI): domain Eukaryota; kingdom Viridiplantae; phylum Streptophyta; class Magnoliopsida; order Santalales; family Viscaceae; genus Viscum; species Viscum album. Next base: position 1,544,692,797 of record OY728157.1, on the reverse strand, counting down.
TTGTTACAACATACCCAACAAAAAATGAATTCCACCTTTTAATTTCATCACTTTGAATCAAAAAAATTGAGTTTAATTCTTCTTTATAATATCCCTTGGATCCCTTGAATCTTTATAAAGTTAGAGGTATCCCCATAAAACGTTGAGATAGTTAGTGGCCTTATTTTATATTAAATTATCTCAATAGTATTGAAACATCACGGTTTTTTTATTATAGGAATGATGATTCTACAGTGGTACAAACTCTGAGTTTAGAACATATTAAGTAAAAGATATGTATTTCCCCTAGAGTGATACATGGAAAACACCATGTTCCAGAGAGATATTTAATGGATGTTCCAAGTGATAATCACCCTCTACTTGATCAAGAACCTAAAAATAGGAAAATATAAAAATGACCTATATTTTATTTATTTATAATATCATAACCATATTTCATGGATAAATTCATTCAAAAAACATAAAACTAAATTCAAATTCCAAATCACAAAGATGATTATAAATATAAATTTTCTATCAATATTGCACAACCTTTTATTGTTATTAAATGAATATATCTTTATATTTTATTTAATTATAGAAATCATGTTCCAACATATTTAATTATCCAACTTCATCATAGTACGGGGTATTTATACGCTTATTTCTATATAGGGCTGTATAAGTATCTATATTAATGATCGAGTGAAAGATTTTTTTATGAAAACTAACATAATAAATAGTTTTGATACCAAAAACCTTCGTAATTCATAGAAAAATATCTAATAATATCTTATTGGTTTTGAATTTTTATCCTATGATTACCATCTATCTTAGGATAATATGCAGTTCTGAAAAATATCTCTATATCCAGCCAAACACTTCTGAAGTACATTGAAGTAATCCTTGGATCTCAATCTAAAAAAATAGGATATGGTGAACCATATGACCTTAATACATCCTTACCATATAATATAGAAATATGATAACGATATAAATCTTCCCATTTAGTGATGATGTGTGAATACTTTATAAGGTGGTCAACAATAACCCTAATAGAATTGTACCATTTATACCTTTTGGGGAGCCTGATAGAAAATCCATTGTGTTGTTTTCCCATTTCCATTTTGTTATGGGTAATGGTGATAAAATCCAATTATACTCTTATATCCCATCCATAACATTCTGATATTCCATGATCTAAGATAAAAACTCTAAGATATATCTCTTTATTACATCACACAATAATTACACTTTCAGATCTCTATAAAAATTTTAACATCCAAGATGAAATGATAATTAGGAACTATTGGATTCCTATAATAGCTGAATCATAAAATCTATTATAGAAGTAATACATAAAAAGTTCGTAAACATTATTATTCAATATTGATCATAGTTAAAATCATAAGAAGTTATTATCATCTTCGATATCACTACATCTTCCCTTTGGAGCTCTTTAATCATTACATGGATTGATAGTTGAACACCCATTTGATAAAGATAATATTTCTCAAAAACCATCAAGATTTACATATCCATCAATTTAAAACACTTAACTATTGGATTTTGTATTCTCATCATGGATAAGATAGCATGTTCCTTTCTACAAAAAACATCATCCACAATTATCTGTTTTATAGTGTGACAATGTTTTGAGCAGTCATAATCATTATTCTTCGATAACCACCTCCAGTTGACCAATTTCAGTACCTTCTATGTTAATATATACTTTAAATTTTTTTGACTAGTATATATATCACACATTTCACATTAAGAGTATTCATTTATATTTTTAATGAAAAAATTTCCACATATAAATTTAAATCATGAGATGTGTCATTTTTCTCATAAACCATCAATTTTCAGGAGACATGTGATATCATCATATCATTATAAATGAGAAGACATCCTATTATATTCATCGTTGCATTACTAGATATTGCAAACCCTTATCTACTTCATGTTAATGTAACACGTGTGTGTTGAAAAATCATCTCTTTAGGTTCTTTAATTTTTTTACATTTGTCAGTCCAACGGAACATGGATCCTTTGCGAGTAAAAATGGTAAGCAGATTAAATAGTTGTGAGATGTTCTCCATGAACTATTGAAAATATCTTTCAAGACTAGAAAAACTATAGATCATGGTCATATTAGTTTCTTTAGGAAAATAATAAATAGACATAGGCTTTGAGGGATCCACCAATATACCACCACATGATATTATATTCCCCAAGAATTAATGGTTCTTTATCTAGAATTCAAAAATTGTAAATATTTCAAATGATATCTCATTCATTAGATTATTAAATGTATTTCACAATTTATCATCATGATCTTCCTTTGACTTTAAATAGATAATAATATAATCTCTAAATAAAAAATTATAGGTTATTTCTAAATATTCTATTTAATTAATAAATAAATATAATGGGAGAATCTGTTGGATATAATGTCATAAATATATGTTCATAGTCATAATTCCAGGTAAAAAATTGTTGTATTTGGTATACCTGATTTATGGACCCTCAGTTTATGATTTCTAGAATGAAAATAAATCGTTTGAATGTTTTAAAATCTGAAATTTTTATCAACAAAGCCATCAATATGTGTCGGAAGTCACTTTTTCTTGGTTTTGATCATCTTCTTCTCTTGATAATAATTGTAGAGTTGCATAAATTTTTCACTCCACATGATAAAAAGGAAAGGTTCACCCAAATATGACACACTTGGCTAAATATATCCCTTCATAATACCCTCTAACAGTTTCTTCTCCAATTCATAAAACTCAATTAGGGTACAATCTATAGGAATTAATTTTTATAGGTGTAACACCATGTATGAGCTCTGTTGATAACTCACCTTCATGATTCAGTGGAAGGCTAATAATATCCATAAGAAATTCATTTTAAAACATTCTTATAATAGGCATGATATAGATATTGATTTTCTCCCCAGCCATCCTAGATAGTCACCTCTTTTTAATATGAATCATGAGCCATAATATGGCTAAGATTTCTAACACATGTTCATGTTTGTCATCTAATTGATATAAAATAATAGGTTATATGGAATAACATATATGACATCCATTCATTTGTAATTAAGGGGTATTTATATATATAAAGACATGTAATTCCAAATATAACATCAATATTAAATAAGTGGGATAATTACATGGTTTCGATTAAGAAAATTCTCAAAAACAACAATAAGAGAAGAATCATAAACATCAGATTTTATCATCATACGATTATGGGGTTTTAAATCTAATTCAAAAAAAATTGGTAATTGAAATAAACATTCCAAATTTTATTTTAGATATAAGGGAATTTATATAACTATGATAAAATAATATTATTAAATATTTTAGAATAATTGTCACCACCCCCACATCATTATTCTTACCTCAATCTCTTAGTAGAATCAAAATGATCTCGAGAATGATATGTATCATTGATTAGAGTGACCAATCATTAATAGAATGTATAAATCATGACACCCACTTTCCAATTTATGACACCTTATGCTTAACTATGGTCATTCATAGTCATTTTGAAATCCTTTATGATGTTTCATAAGGAGTTCTTGGATTTCCAAATCATATATCTCAGAAGTGTTGAATGTGGTGTTCATTAAGGCATGTGATCTTTCACTTGGTGATGATCATGTAATGTTCAATGCACCATTTTTAGAGTTATTACCCCTATGTATAATTTTTCTAGATCCACATCCACTTTTAGTGTTTAGAATGGCATGTATTTTCAATGAAATAACTCTCTCTCTCCTGTACTAAAATTTAAGTATATTTTCCTATACGTACAATTATCTTTTGAATAATCCATAGAGTGATCTACCTATAATCTTCAAATAGTGAATTACCCTCTTCTTTAATAATATCTATAGTGGACCAAACATTATATACATAAATATTATGACTTTTAAGATGAATATTCAATACATGTCCCAAATACATGCCCAATGACTACAAATGTTTAGTAAATTTTAATACTATAAAATCAATATTTTTATTTTATTAGATATCTTAAACATATATCATAAAAAAATTCTCCTTAGAAATACCATGTAGAAAACAATTTTCAATTACCATTGGAAAGGAAACATAAGAAATGGGCGAGATCAAATGCCACATAATGGTAATAAATGGAGTTTACAATAATCACTTAAATAGAAAATAACAACAAAGATGTTATAACATGAATTATAATTTTAAAACCCCACCCTACATGACATAGATTATATCCTTGAATCATGACATAAAGATTATAAGTTCATAAGATATGAATCACAAATCAAATCAATGAACATGATTCCTGAGATAATGAAATATACATAAGAATGTTTAAAAAATAATATTATAACATTTTTAACATATATAAATATTAACAGGATGAATCATTATGTTATGTACATAAAATCAGGTCCTCAAATATACTTATGGACATGAAACTAGGTCCACATGTTATATTAGGGATATAAAACATTATTCACACACAACCTTATGGAAATCAATCTAGGCCCACAAACAACCTTATTGAAATTAATCTAGGCTTACACATAACCATGGGGAAATGAATAATATTATACCCATAACTTCATGGGCATTATAACTGGACCACATATAACCTTGATCCATGAAACAAGGTCCAAAAATAACATTTGGAAGTAGAAATTAGTGTTATGAATAAGATAATTAACTCATGAGTTATCCATATTTACCGAAATAATTGGATGGATATATAGGTCATAATTGTTATATAATCAATAATTTTTTGTGCCTGAAGATAATAAAATATTAAACATATCATAACCTATAAAAAGGAAATGGGGTTCATAGTCATTTTCTAATAGTATAACCCATCTAAATGAAATGGGTTTCATAAAAATATTGTCTTCAAAATCATAAACCATTCAATGAAACTATAAATATGGAATCATTAGATCATTTCCATAGTAATTCAAAAGTAATATACAATTATGTTTTCATTAATTCATATAAATACCATAAAAATATTACTAAATATTTTTGCAGAAAATATATATTTCATTTTTCAATCAATTCTTTAAAATCACCAAAATTTTCAAAATATTAAATAATCATTTTATTTGAAAAAAGGGTATTCATAGAGGAATATTTATGTCACTTATTTTTCATGGTGATAAGTATTATCATTCATTACATACAAATAAAAATGATGGTTCCATTCACATTTGTGATATAATAAAAAATGGGATTGATTGGAAAAAACCAAGAATATTCCTTTTAAACTATTTTTAAAAAATCCAAAAACTGTTAGATATTTATTTAAATAATAATTGGATAATAATAAAACCATTCATTAAAATGGTTCTAGATAACATGGACACCGAATTTTTTTTTAAATTCATGAGAGAAATATATTTGATTTTATATAGAAATTTATTTTATTATATTGAGTACATAATGAGATGAAAATTTAAATAAAACTTTTAATATACATGAAATTAAGTAAATAATATAAAATAATTGATTTTATTTAAGGATATATTTCAATATTTCATCATCAAAAACATAATCATAACAACCACAATAAACAATGAGATTGTAACATTAGACCATTACCGCTTTGGTAACTTCATAATCATATTCACTAATAAATAAATTATATTATATGGATATGTATTTACAATAATTTCAAAATATGAATTATAAAATTCATTCATTGTAAGTATATACAATATGAAAATGAAATACGTGGTGTATATGGCTGGTCTCCCACAAGAATACATGTAAGATGAATGTCCCTCACTTTTTTATTGACATCCTTCATAAACATTTGAAACCAAAGAATAATTAATATAGTTTTATTATAAAAAATTTTCACATCCATAATCATATATATTTTACCATAAAATAATTATTAAAAACATTTTACCACCCAATTATTAACAATTTATTAATAATGTTATTGTTTCTGGTGATAACTGGTTCATTTTTCATGTACATTTTGGGTCGGTAGTTTTAGTCATTGTAAATTGATTATTATCCCTTAATTTATTGAAATTTAATCATTATATAAAAAAAATCATTATATACTTATTTATATTTCTTCTGAATTTTTATTTATAAAAATATGAATTACACCATTCATGGAGATGGTTGGATGTATACCCGGATGAACCCTGTTTCCATTTTCTCAACGTATGGAATGTAAAAAAATTAAATAAAATGTAAACTTTATATAAATTTTTTATTTCCTAGATATAATATTTTTTCACTAAATATATCCTTATTATAATGAATGTAAAAATGAAATGAAAAGAAATCATATTTCTTGGTGGTGGCGATATTCCACACATACCGACGAGCGATGTAATTATTTTCAAATGATTGAAATGTAACAAGATTGATGTGATATTATAATTTCAGAGTAATAATTATGTCATATATATCATATAAATATGTAAAATCCATTATTATATCCAACTATGTGGGGTGGTGATGGAAAATGAATTACATAAGGTTTTAGGCGATTTCTCACCTTACACATGATCAATAGTTTCATTACCCATTTTATGGAAGTTAAAATGGGAATATGCTATTCCACTAAAAAATAAAATCTTATATCTTTTAATATAGTGATGTTATTATATCATAATAGTGAAATAACATTTTCTATGGGTTGAATATGATGTTAAATTAAAATTCTCTGTTTAGATTTATTCCTCTTCTTCAAAAAACCATCTTAAGTTTGAAAAAATTCTTTCTTGGAAGAGATTCCAAATAAAAATAATACCTATATGAATATTAAAGGTATGAATTTAATATATTTTGTTTACATATTCATAAAACCAATCTTATTTCATAATGTAATGAGTATAAGAGGGGGGATATCATTTTACAAGTCAGGAAAATAATCCATTTGGAAATTATTTGGAAATTTAGAAATAGAATTCAAAATTATAAATTGATTTCAAAGAAAAATTATTCAAAATGATAATATATTTCATATAATGTTATGATATTTTTTAAATATTAAAATCCAATAGTATTTAGCCATGTTTTATTATAAAAATTACCCTTTTCATTTTAGTTTGACCCTTGGATAAATTCATTTTAACATTAGTAATAGTACTTAATTTCAAAGTGACTTCACAATTAATTATGACCAAAATTATGTTTAACATATTAAATAATATTTACTATAATGATTAAATATATATAAAATATTTTAAAAAATCAAATTCAATTAATTTCAATAATTTCATTTAAAACTAATCCTGTAGATGCGATGAAAAATCATTTTCCATAGAAAATGTTCTCATAACTATAGATATTTTTAATTTATAAATTCTACATGAAATTGATTAAAAATAAATAAAATTGATAAATAAATATATAATTTAAGAATTCTTTCTTTCAAAACAATTTAATGATATAATGTTTCTTTATAAATACTTTAAACAAAAAGGCAATTTTCAATAAATATTAGTATTTTTCACTATCCCTAACGAAATATATATTTTCATAAAATAATAATAAGTATAGAATAATATAATTCTGAAATTAATATTTCAAAAATTAATTTCATTTTTTCAAATAAATTTTCTAAAAGTGGAAAAACAAATTTTATTATTTTTCACCAAAAAACAATGATAATCGTCTTTTGAGAAGAAATGTTTTTATCAAGGTATATAAATACAGTAAAAAAGTAAATACTGGATTATAAATAGATTTTTATTATAAAAAATATTTAATAATTATAAAATATTAATATTACTATTCAAAACACTAAATTTGTCAACTATAAATAATATTCATCTAAAAATAATATTAATAACGATATAGAATGTATCATTGAAACAATGTGTTTAATATAACTCAAGATACTATATAAATGAAATTAATTTCAAAGGAATATTCCAAAAAATCTCATAGTATTAATATATATTTGTGTGTGTGTGTGTGTGTATTTATATGTTAAAAATTATTTTCTACTATAGTGGTGAATTATTTGACAAATAATGCTGAGATCCTAGAATTAATACTCAATGCTGAGCATTTTTTAACAGAATACATATACCAATGATTTTAGTAAAATATTTGTATATTTATTTCATATGACCTATATGTATTGTATAATACCAATATGTATAGACCACATAAGCTAGTGATTTTGTCAATCCATACGCATAGATATTTTCTAATTGAAATATACCTAACTACTCAACAAACCATTGTTATAGGTTATACTAACAGCTTCCGGGCCTATAACAATAGATTTTTTACTATTTGAAATGTTTTCATCTCCAATAGTGTTATATTTATTAATGTAAAATATTCCTAAAATGTTAATGTTTCTATGCTAATATAAAAAAGAAAAACAGCTGATACGTCAAGGATTCTAGGCTAATAGATAATGTTTTGGAAGAGAATACACAAGTGTTATTCTAAAATAATCCATCTACCAACCAAAGATTAAGATATACATTATCAATTAAAAAATATTGTTGATAATTTGGTCAATCATGGATATGTTTACACAACAATTTGAATGTCAAACCATGATTAAAGGGGATACAGATGTAAAAAATAAATCTTATTGATGAAATGGAATTTTGAAGTTAGGAAATAATTATAATTTTGGAGGATCATGAGAAGGATAAGGTAAATAATTATATGATGTTATTATTAATTAAATGATAATTTCTCATAAATGTTATATTCTTGTGACTCAACATAAATGAAAATGCATATAAAATCATGGTACCAACTATTATGGAAATGGTATTCACATTGGTCTCTAAATTATTATATATAAAATAATATGTTTATAGGAGGAACATTTTAAATGATATCTTTAAAATCATTGATTTAACTAGTTTTATAAGGAATATATAATGATAAAAGAAATAAATTAAATAATATGACTAAAGGATAAACATAATACCAATGAATTTTTTTTTTCTTTTGTGTTTCTTTATTTTAAATAATCACTCCATCTTATAATTTGGTCACATTTTCCTATATTCCATATCATAAAATATTTTTTATAAAGATATAAGATATAGTGGTATCACTACGATAATATGTATAAAAATCCAAAAAATTATTCAATACATTCGGCGAGTAGTGTTATCCCCCGGTATATAAACACACTTTTATCCTATGCTACATGTATCATCAATTTATGAAAAAAATGTAAAATCGTTGTGTCCCTATATTTTACAGTGGCATTAGGATATTGTGGTTACTTGAATTATGACATGATCAGGATTTATTTAATCACATTAATACAAGATAAAAAGGAATAAAAAAATTCACACTAATGCACCCCCACTCTTATTATGTGTTGGTCACCTTGATACAAAATGTGGTCTCTACTCAACTTGGTTCCTTTTTGAAAAACCATTCATTATAAAAATATATCATTTAAGAATAAAATTAAATCAATAGGTTATAATTTATTTTATGGTAAAGATTTCCAGAAATGGTATAATAAAATATGATCTCTCTCATGATCATTGTGCCTAGACATTTTTACAGTTGAAATTAATATAATTATGGTCAGTGATGTTATGGATTGTTTCATGGTTGAATCCAACATCAAACTTTTTAATTTAAATGGAAATTCACATAATCTATTTTCTTGTTAATTTTAAAATCAACTCTAAAATAAGGTAATGAGATTCAGTATTTAAAACCTGATTTGGAATAAATTATCCAACACTTATCAATGAGATAATAGGATAAAATTATCAAATTATTTGTAATTCCAAAAAAATATTGATTTAATGATGAAACAAAATAAGAATATTAATGGTTTTCAGGTTTATATATTTTAATTCAATGGAGATATAAAGGGAATTGGTTTTGAAATGTGTGATATTGAAATTTTGTGGAAAGTTTTTAGAATACTACCACCTTTTTACAATAACATGGATTCCACACTTGAAGAAAAAAATATCAAATAATCATCTAATAACATTATTCATAATAAGCTGACGCCTTAAAAAATATATAATAAACCAAAAATCAGATCCAACCAATCATCAAAATATATAGATTTAAAATACATAGAGAATATAGAAAATGAAAAATCTAAAAAATAGTCAATATGTATACGAATAATTTATATCCCTATTATATATAAAATTCAAGAGATCATAAGTGTTGTGTAAGGATAAGATAACATTTGATTTATTTATTTATAAAATGGTTATGACTATCATGAGAACATGAACATTGATAGATGATAGTGGAGTGGATGATGATGGTGTATAAATATATTATAGAAAGTATCCTCTAACATAAAACATTAAATATGAAAATATCATTCCAAAGAGGATCTAATGGAAAACCATATTATGTATGGAATAAAATTATAAACAAGTGATGTTTGAAGATGACGAGGTTGATTTTATTTGAGATAGTATAGATGTTATGATAGAAATAATTATGAAGAACACACCAATTTAAAAGGATTTCTAACCCAAACAAATATTATAAATTTAAACCCCCTACAGAATAATTAGAGTAGTAAATTAAATATAAGAAGAATTTAATATTTAGTGTTATCATAATGTAATCCATGGAATATATTGATTAAATTGAATATAAAATGACTCTATTAGGGAAATGTTTCCAATAACATGGGGCTACTCAGGAAATAACCAATTAATTAGTTGATTTCAAGGTTGATGGTGACCAGAAAAAAAAAATGGGTGATTTTATTAATACATAGTTAGAGGAAAGGATGAAAATTTTCAAATATTTTAAACAATTAGTTGTGTGTTTGTGAAATGAGCATGGGGTTCGGTCAAAATAATTTGGTATCAGTAAAAATTTGTATTTTATAATGTTCCCTATTGATGATCTAAATAAAATTATAGGAATAGGTAAAAAAATTGAAAATCATAAATGAGATTAGAACCATTAATTTGAGAAATAATACCTCTCTTTGATCATAATATATCCATGTAAGGAGTAATTTCTTTAAAAGATAAAGGAAAAAATCATGGAATCCTTAAATAACTTAAGAGATATTACTAATTAATAAGCTAATCAAAAGATGAAAATATATGGGGAGGAATTAATGATAAAATATTTTCCGTTATAAATTCATAATTTTTTTGTTAGCATTTCCATACATTGAGTTGGTGCATACTGGTTTTGATGTACTAGATAGGTGACTAGATTCACTAACATAAGATGAAAATTATCCTACAAAATAATTAAAAAATATTTTCTTATGTATTGTTTTAGTATCCATAACATTGGACACAAATTTATGAATTTTAGGAAATAGATTAGTCAAAATTACACTTATGGATTCTAAAGGTGAATGGATAATAGGTACTAAAGTTTGATCCCCGTGAAAAATAGTTTACAAACATGTCCGAAAATAATTTTAATCTCGCATCCAAAACATCAGAGAAAGAAGAGAGACTTTTTTCCTCTCAACTCAACTAAGAATCTATTATAATAAAACAAGAATGAAATGACAGTTATCCTGGATGAAATTTATATGAATGAAAATAAAAATAACTATGATTTTATTTTTTAATTTTTTTTGTTCAAAATGAGTGAAATATGAATCTATTTAATAAAATGAATTCTTTTGTCGATATTTTGGTAATATTTAGGGATTATAGAGAAATATATTTGATGTATAGTGATAGAGATGTGATAACTACTTTTTGTGTCCTATTTTAGATTATATTATAGATAAAATGTTTTGAGTTAGATATGTTTTTCAATATATACATACTATGAAATTTCATTGGAAGGAATATCTTATCAAATAAAAAACTGGAAACTCACTAAAGAAGGAGTAAAGAACCAATAACAATCTATACTATGTGAATTTAAAGTAACTTTCTTTCTCCATATAAAAAAACAAAACAAAATTTTGAATCAATGGATTGGAATTATTAATAATAAATTATTTAAAATTTAAATATAATAACTATTGGGGATATCTTTCTAAATTTGGGAATAAATTAGAAGAATTCTTATGATTCTAATATAATATATAAAATGGACTAAAATACTTACTAGTTGATAAATAATTGGGCCTCCAATATTATAGATCTGATTCACACCAATGTGTGTAGACCAAAAATGGTTCCTGGAATTTACTATGAAAAATAATTTATATTTTTTGAAGGGAGATATCAAATGCTCATTAAGGGATAACATGCTATGGAGACTAACAAGGAATAAGAAAAACAATGTGAATAACTGATGATGAATAACATAATTCATGAATGGGAAATACAATAAATTAGCAAATGATTTCACAATTTTAGAAATAATAGGAATTCATAATAATAGACATCATAAACATATTTCTGAGGACTTAGGTAATGAAAATATATACAAAAGGTAAGGAAACTCCAATTACTCTATCTGAGTTGTATCATGAGAACTACTAATTCATGTGGGTCTATATAATTTTTGGCCTCACCTTTTATATGAATATTTATTTCATTACATAATAAGAGAAAATTATAAAAAAATGTATAATTCTCTACATAGAAAAAATTAGATATTCAGGGAATAATAACTAAAAAACCTATCATAAAATTATATACCATTGAAAATAACGAATTATATAGATTATAACTAAATTTCTATACTAAATGAATTAATAAAAATTCATAGATTAAATACCATGACCCATATAAGGAATAATAAGGGATTCATGATTCTAAAATAATCACCCCTATCTAGTCAATAACGTAAAATTTTATTAATGGGATAATTTATAAAATTTTGGCATATTGAGGAATTTTGGGAGAAAAAAATTGTATTTAAAATAGAGTAAAAATAATGAAATTATGGGCAAATAATAATATAACATTGTTATATTATTTCATTACGATTATTAATTATCATGTGAATCATCCATAACATATCATATGGGAGTTTCAAACAATGTGTACAGTATGTTCATATTATTGTATATTGAGTAATTATCGATTTAGTAATAATTGATGCCTGTTAGATGGATATCATTAAAATCACAAAAAAATAGATACCTGAATATGGGTATTATTTCCCCCAAAAAAGAAAATTAAGAAGAGGATAGAAGAGACTGGTGGATCTCATGATCCTATGAAGGACTCCCAATCATGTGACTATTTCAAAATAATGTGATCTCCATGGATAGAGCATAACCTATTGGAAATCCCATGGACCCCCTTCGACAATCCTTCCTACTCTCACATATTCTCCCAACACAACAAAATGCCCCCCCCCATCCGCAATGATTGTCATTAGAAGTGCCTCACAACACACCCTAAATCCAAAAAAAATAAATGTTGATTATATTAAAAGTAAGAAACCCATTTTTTTCATGAATCTAACATTCTATATCAGTACTGGGAAGATTAAAATCCCTTGGTGACATCTAAGAAAATCTCAAGACATCCAAACCATTGTTCAGTAAAACAGAGGACATAATAGAGAAAAGGAAAGAGGTGTCCACGACAGCTAAAGAACTTGTGAACCACACATATAATCCTTCAAGAATCCACAAGTCCTTGGAAACATGTTCACCTCACCTCACAAGATTATTTTAGATTCTCATCCCCTCTATATAAAGTTCCCCAGGTAACTCTATGACCGTCTATGGGAGAAAAAATAGAATTTTCAATGGAATGCTCATGCACCCCCATCTAACCCATATCAATCATGAGATAAATCACCAAAACCTAGATGAAATACCCTAATCAAAAAATATGACATCTCTCATGACTCCCAACCATGGTTAAAACAATGGGTATTAAAAGGGAGGAGGTGAGATGTGTTCATAGTCCATGAAAGGCATGAGACACGACCATCTCACCCACAAAAAGGTCTTGTGAGGACCTAGGAAATTCTATAATTGTCTCCTAATACACTAATAAAAATCAACCATGGTCTCATGAATGTATTCCAATAGATTCATTGATCTTTCGATGGTCCTCAGACATTTCATCACGACAATTTTTCAGTCTTTAGACATGTCGGAATAATCAAACCAGTCCTCATTAATTTGATATAATCTAATAATGGTAATGTTGATGGAAGAGGCTCCATATCACTTAAAATTAGGGGACACAGTCTGAGTGGTCCATGATAGAGACTTAGAAAGACATGAGGCACAAGATCCCTTTTTAGAATCCATATAGGACTCTTCTTAGATATGCCACACAAAGAATCAGACAAAAACGATGTAGATGAAAATTAATTCCCCAATCCATCATGAAGAAAGGGTTGGACTCTGACTACTAGATTTAAAACCAGACACCCAGACTCTAGAGTATTTGTCCCTTGACTTTTACAAACACATCAGAGTCAAATATTACGTGACCGACTTGATTTCCATCTGGCAATATATCAATGGGAATACTAAATAGTCATTCACTAGAAATAATGTAGTTCATCTGACCATTTATAGATCATAAAAAAAATCTATGGTAGTGTGTGAAATCAACACCCCATTGTAACATACCAAGTAAGTAATGAATAAAAGATATTTTTATCTATTTCTATTAATGTATTAGATAGTTTTTTGAGGCTTAAAATGAAAATAAATCCAATCTTAAGCATGGAATACACTAATATTTTTATAAGATTTTTTTACTGTCTTTTGATGGAAAACCATTTTTAAATCTATCTTTTGACAATTTAATAAGCTCTATTTGTCAAAATAAACATATTCTTTATGATTGGGACATCAAAATTTACTTTGTGTGAATTTTCGGTATTTTTCTGATAATGCACATTTTTTTAATGAATAGTGAAAATGTTGTATTTTAATTCAAAACCACTTTTTAATATAATTTATTTATATTATTATATTATCTTTTGAATTGGTTTTAATGTGAAATTAGAATATATTTTTACCATTTAATCCAATAGTGGTCATTGCAATTAATTTCACTTTGAAATTGTACTTAAACTAGGGTCAATATTTTGATACTTACTGTTTCATAAAAACACGCTATTTGCTCCGACAGCGGTAATTTATTATTAAATTAATTAATGAAACTTATATGTCTTGAATTTTTTAAAATATTAATCATTTTTGAGTTCTGAAAATCAAATTTAGCTTAGGGTGATGTTTTGGTTTTTTCTAGAAAACATCAATTTTTGATGAATAGTGAAACAACAAAGTGGTGGTTACAAAATTTGATTTTTCATTTAAATGGGACTTTACCACTTCTATGTTTTGAATTTGAAAAATCCAATTTAAATTACCATCATTATTAAGTAAAATTTGGTTCAATGGGATTAAAATAATTTTTTTTGATGAAAAGTAACTTTTATGTTTTATTAATCGCGATTAAAGGTAATTAGTGTGATTTAAGGTGAAAATGATATTATAATAAAATAAAAATATCTTGACACTTTTCCTAACACTATTGGATGAGTTATGGCCGACCAATACAAACCATGGGTAGATTTGTGGTACCCCATGGATCCACTTGGGTATGATAATAACATTTATGCCTTTTATTTAAAGTTAAAGTAAAAATGACACAAGCATGAGATGTTTTACTAAAAAAAATTACATGGGGTTATGCAAGTCTGTTATTTGACTATAAATATTCATTATAAATATAAAATTATTTCCTAAATCATGATATTTTTTTTATAATTTTTAGAAATTAAATATAGTAAATTATTTATGACATTAGGATGATCCAGCGATTACCCCATTAATAAAGGATTTAAATAAAATGAAAAGATAATGTAAAATATATGACCTACACATGTCCAAATCTTATTGGATGGGTGGTTTTCGTACACTTATCACCTTATCCTCGAATTATTTCAATGTGGGACCTTTTAAATTCGAAAATCATTTTAAAATAAAGTATCATTTCTTTACTTTCCAAGAGTGCCCTCCTCTCCTCTTATAAAAGGCCCCCACCTCTACCTCCTTACCCACACTTACAAAGACATTGGCTTGGCCAGACCCTACTAATTTTGTCTCTCCACATCCCTCTATAACTCCTTGAATCCTCACATTGGGCAGAAGTATTCCCAAGGAAGCCATTGAGCTCAAACCAAAGGGAGTTACCCGATTTTAAGGTAATGTCTTCACTTGAGTCCTTTTGTTTTATTTTGCTTATCCAACCCCCTACACTTTTTTTATTCATTTCTTTTGTAACATCTCCAGTATCATCAATATACTAGTATGTTTTTATAAGGAGTATTCAAGATACACTTACACACAACAATGTATAATGGTTAAAGAACATACTATTTCCGTGGATGGAAAATTTCTGCCTCACGAAACGATGATTTTTCAACACTCATATATCACGTTCAAAGGTGGCCATTAAGATGTCACTATATTTATATATGATATATAATATGTTTATGTTTTACTTAAACTCCTGTATTTTTCATTTTGGGCATACCTTTATGGTTTCCATTATGGGTAAACGCGATATCTTCATTTAAGGAAGTGCGGACTACCGCCCCCTCAATGTGATTTGATTTCGTTAATGCCATATGTGGGATGTATAAAGGATTTAATTAATGATATTATATATGATATTATGATTTAATTATAATATATCTTTATATAATTATGATTCCATTCCCTAAAAATACAAAATAGAAATGAAAGTAGCGTTCATGCGTACGTACGACTTACCGTCTCCATGAACGGTGCATTTAATTTCTTACCTCTAAATGTTATATAATATTATAAATTCATTAATGTACAGGATATATATGATATATATGATATCTACATCATGAATACCATTCTGGATATAATGGATACATGATAAAATTGTAATTATAAAGGGTTTATTTTTTACTTAAGTACCAATGATCGTTAAAACGACCGTTATGAACTTAAATAATTAAATATTGTTCATGACATGGAAATAAGTGATATAAAAGGAATAATGAACTTTAAAAATGTTTTTCAACAATTAGAAATTAATTAAGGTTTTTTATTCAGGAGATTAACGAATGATAGAGTCAAGTCGGACCTGAGGTATGGGACTTCGTCTCAATCTCCATTCATTGAGGCATATTTTGTTTTATACACAACATTCTTTTATATGGTGTATAAACTCCTATGACTTTTACATTTATCCAAAATGGAATCTTCTTTTATACGAAGCGTTTTACAAAACGACAAAAGGGAATGTTTTTTTCATACATATGTGGTGACAATGACTTTCTCTGCCGTCGTGACCATTATTTGAGTTTTGGCTTTCTCTACAAGCCATACCTTTAAAAAAACCGTGTTTTACTTTTCTTTTATTTTGGTATTCATATTCGTTTTCATAATGTTTTTATATCAATGTGTTTTATTGATATCTTGTGATTGAAAAGTGTAAATGTTATGTTTCCTTTATTCATGTTTATGTGATACGATTATGTTATGGTTCTTGGGCATTATTATGAAGACGGGTGGTTCCGTGATAAACTAAGGGCGGGTGAGCCCGATATAGCTCTCCAATGCATTGGGAAACGTGAAGGAGTGAAACGTTATGGTTTCTCTGAAGAGATTTAGGGAATATGCTGTGATGGGTATTCCAAACGTAACCAAGAGGGTTACTCCATACGTAAAAATGTTATTAATGACTCAAGTTACCTTTATGTCTTATGATTTCTATGATTTATTAATTATTTGATGAGGTATTTTAAAGTGCTTATGTTTTATGGGTAAAGTATGATTTCATTCTTATGTATATATGAACTCATGTTTCCTTTCCATATTTTTTTGATAACCCTTACTGAGCTTTTTATGCTCATCCCATGTTTTTTTGAAATCTTTTTCACAGGTCAAGGGAAAGGTACATGATATGATGATAGTTTCAAGGAAGTGTAAAGAATGAATCCATGTTTTATTTTAAATATGTTTCCATTGATGGAAATAATGAATACTATCTTTATGTTACCACTTTGTTTATATGTGGAATGTAATGCATGTTTTATGTTCTAATTCTCTAAAACTATAAACCTGAAAAGATCCTCAAGGTGTAATCTTGTAATAACTTAAGATTAAGTAATGTTTAAGGCTGGGGCCTTATAGTTGGTATCAAAGGTCGGTTTAGATATCTCTAGGAGTGAGAATTCTTTTAAATGTTTATCAAAAAATATATATTTTTTATGGTCAAATTGAAATGATATAGAATTTGAAGATTACCATGTTGCTTCATCTAAGACATGTTTGTTCAGAATGGTTTTCCACAGAGGAAACAGGGAAGCAGTGCTACGAAGGCATACAGATGGAAATAACCTTCCGAATCAGCATCCTGAGATGGTGGGAATTAGAACTGAACAGTTTGTCGTAGTAATGACGTAGTTTACTCAAGCGATAAATGGCGGTGGTATCCATGCATGACATCATCCAGATCAACTGCAGAGGAACATGTCAGTGGTGGAACATTTCATGAGGCAACATCCCCCATCATTCAGAGGATCATCTGACCCTGTGTTAGCTTTAGGGTGGATTAAAGCACTTGAGAAGTTTTTCGATGTCATGGGGTGTTCAGACAATCAAAAGGTTAGTCTTGCTATTTACCGTTCGGAGGGTGAATCAGATCAGTGGTGGTTGATGGTTAAAAATATCAGGGACGCTGATGAGATTTATTCTCTCAAATGGGATGAATTCAAAGCTATGTTTCTTGAGAAGTATTTTCCTAAGGCTGTTCGACTTAGGATGGAAAAAAATTCTTGGAATTGAGGCAAGAGGAAGACTCAGTGGCTGCCAATGAAGAAGGTCCACTCGATTGTCAAGGTATGCTCCAAATTTTATCTGAGACCTTGATAGTAAAATCAATCGTTTTTACTCAAGGATAAAGCCAAAATATCAAAGGGATTTGGATTCTCGTAAGTTTTAAAATTATGAAAAGCTTGTTAGATGTGCTGAGAAGGTGGAAATGGAGTTTCTCGATAATCAAGTGTTCTATAACAACAAACAGAAGAAGAGGCCAAAGTGGTAGGAGAAAAGGATGAATTCTTCAAAAACGTATGATGGTAAGAAATCTAAGTTTGTAGTTTGTGATAAATGTTGGAAAAGGCATGATGTGGAATGTCTTCTGAATTTTGGAAAGTGCTACCGATGCAGTAAGATGGGACATAAGGCTCATGATTGCACTGAATAATATCAAGGTGAAGGTAGGACCAAATTTGATTTACAGTTAGTGAAATGTTTTAAGTGCAATGAGATGGGTCACTATGCAAATGAGTGTCCGACAAAAAGCTTGAGTGATGGGAAGCAGTTAGAATACAAGCTGAAAGGGGTGGTAAAATCCCTTGGAACTATTTCAGCAGATGTCGGGCGATCAACTGAATTTGTATCAGGTACTTTGTTTGTTTTTTCAGATTATGCCAGTGTGTTGTTTGATTCAGGGTCTACACATTCCTTCATCTCTGAAAACGGTTCTAGTAATATGGGAATACCCTCTCAAGAAATGACTCTTGAAATTGTGGTAAAAACAACTGGGGGAAATGTTGAGGCAAGAAGAATTTATAAGAACCTTCCTATCCTTATCCGTGGAAAGAACCTACTTGCGATCCATATTGTTTTACCTCTACTAGAGTTTGATGTTATCCTGGGTATGGATTGGATCTCTATTTACCATGCTAAGATTGATTGAAGAGCTAAAGAAGTTTCTTTTTAGAAAGACATTCAGTTTTTGTACAAGAATGAACCCTTACTGTTGATAACATATCAAGAGGCCGAGAAACTTGTAAAAGATGGCAATGAGTGTTACCATGCACACATTTTTGAAAATAAGGGAACTGTTTAGATTAATGATGTTCCAGTGGTAAATGAGTATCTTGATGTTTTTCCTGATTAGTTTCCTGGAATAATACTAGATCGAGAAGTTGAATTTACTATTGACTTAGTTTCTGATGCTATGCCAATTTCAAAACACCTTTATCGAATGGCTCAAATTGAACTTTTAGAGTCGAAGAAGCAATTTCAAGATTTATTAGAAAAATGTTTCATTTGACCTAGAATATCACCATGGGGTGCTCCTTTTTTATTTGTTAAAAATAAAGATGGTTCTATGAGACTTTTCATTGATTATAGAGCCTTGAATAACATCACTATTAAGAACAAATATCCTTTGCCTCATATCGATGATTTGTTTGATCAGCTCCAGGGAGCTCAGTTTTTTTCAATGATTGACCTGAGATCAGGGTACCATCAGCTGAAGGTAAAGGATGCAGATGTTCCAAAGACTGCGTTTCGTACAAAATATGGCCATTATGAATTTTTAGTAATGCCTTTTGGGCTAACCAATTCACCTACTGTATTCATGGACTTATTGAATATAATTTTCCATGAGTTCTTGTATAAGTTTGTGGTAGTTTTCATTGATGATATTTTGGTGTTTTCGAAAAGTAAAGAGGATCATGAAAGAAATTTAAGGGTTATCTTGAAAACCGTAAAAGAAAAGAAACTGTATGGAAAATTCAGCAAGTGTTAGTTTTGGTTGAAACAAATTTCGTTCCTTGGTCACATTGTTTCAAAACATGGGATAACTGTTGATCATGAAAAAACAAAAGTTGTGGAAGACTGGCCAAGATCCACAAATGTAACTGATATTCGTAGCTTCCTTGGTTTGGCAGGCTACTATCAATGATTTGTTAGAAATTTTTCACGGTTATGTATTCCAATGACTAAGCTAACTCGGAAGGGTGTTTATTTTATCTGGACAAAACAATGTGATGATTGTTTTCAGGAACTGAAAAGAAGATTGGCGAATGCTCCTGTTTTTGCACTACCTTCCAGGAATGGTGAGTTTGTTATATACAGTGATGCTTCATTGAAAGGACTTGGTTGTGTCCTAATGCAGAATGATCAGGTAATTGCTTACGCTTCACGACAGTTGAAAAGTCATGAGGTAAATTACCCTACACATGATTTGGGATTAGTTGCTGTTGTTTTTGCTCTAAAAATTTGGAGGCATCATTTGTATGGAGTAAAGTGTCAAATATATACCGATAACAAAAGTTTACAGTATATATTCACTCAGAAAGAATTGAACACGAGACAGAGGAGATGGCTAGAATTAATCAAGGATTATGATTGTACAATTCATTACCATCCGAAAAAATCAAATAAATTGGTTGATGCTTTGAGTCAAAAAAGTAATTCTTCATTAACAATGTTGTGTTTGGAACGTGATCCTTTGGTTAAGGATTTGATGAACTTTGGCATAGAAGTTGTTGGTGCAGGATGTTCTTCTGTTTCGTTTCAGGTATCAGTGAAATCTTCTCTATTAGACAGAATCAAGCGAGCACAGAAGCAAGACAATGAGATGCAGAAAAAGGTAGAGCTGGTTCAGAAGGGTAAGTTGCCTGAATTCAACATTGATAGTGATTTTGTTTTGAGATTTGGGAAGAGATTGTTGTGCCTTGTGATTCACAGTTGTAGAGAGAGTTTTTATGTGAAGCTCATAGTTCTCCGTTTTCAGTTCATGCTGGCAGTACAAAGATGTATAGAGATCTTCTGGAGTATTACTCGTGGGAAGGAATAAAAAGAGATATTGTTGATTTTACTGTGAAGTGTTTGACTTTCAGTAGGTTAAAGCAGAGCGGCAGTTACCGAAAGGGATGCTTCAGCCTTTACCAGTGCCAGATTGGAAATGGGAGAATATATCTATGGACTTTGTTGTGGGATTACCGAAGACATCTCGATGTAATAATGCAATCTGGGTTATTGTTGATTGCTTGACCAAATCTGCTCATTTCCTTGTTATACGAGATACTTTTTCCCTAGATCAACTTTCCGATTTGTAACTTAAATAGATAGTCAGGTTACATGGAGTTCCTCTATCCATTTTATCTGACCGTGATCCCAGGTTCACTTCTATCTTTTGGAAAGGACTTTAGAAGTCGTTGGGTACTGAATTAAATTTTAGTACATCTTTTCATCCGCAATCAGATGGGCAGTTGGAACGAACAACTCAGACCTTGGAGGATATGCTACGAGCTTGTTCGATGGATTATTAGGGAAGTTGGGACCAACATCTTTCTTTGGATGAGTTTTCATATAATAACATTTTTCATTATAGTATACAGATGGCACCATTTGAGGCGTTATATGGGAAGCGGTGTTGAAATCCAACTTTCTGGGATGAAGTGGGTGAAAGGAAGTTGATGGGACAGGAATTGGTAGAAGAGATGGCATAAAAAGTTCAGCTGATACAGAAACACATGAGAACAGCTCAGAGTAGGCAGAAGAGTTATGTAGACAACAGGAGGAACGATCTATCATTTGATATAGGTGATCATGTTTTTCTCAAAATATCACCACATAAAAAGAATGATGCGATTTGGTAAGAAAGGAAAGCTAAGTCCAAGGTTCATTGGACCATATAAAATTCTGGAGAGAGTTGGATCAGTTGCTTACCGAGTGGCTTTACCTCCAAGTTTATCTCAGTTACACAATGTATTTCATGTTTCGATGTTGAGAAAGTATATGCTAGATCCATCTCATGTTTTGAGTCTAGAGGTAGTTCAGCTAGAAGAAAAACTATATTATAAGGAACAACTGGTCCAGATTCTTGACCACAGGTAGAAAGTGTTACAGAATAAGGTGATTAATCAGGTAATGGTTTTGTGGAAAAACAACATGATGGAAGAGGCATCATGGGAATCTGAAAATGCAATGAGGGATACGTACCCCCATTTATTTGATAAGTAAATAAATTGCGGGGATGCAATTTTTTAAAGGGGGGAAGGATGTAACATCCCAAGTAAGTAATGAATAATACATATTTTTATCTATGTCTATTAATTAATTAGATAGTATTTTAGAGGCTTAAAATGAAAGTAAATCCAATCTTAAGCATGGAATACACTAATATTTTTAAAAGATTGTTTTACTTCCTTTTGATGGTGAACCATTTTTAAATCTATATTTTGACAATTTTATAAGCTCTATTTGTCAAAATAATTTTATTATTTATCATTGGTACATCAAAATTAACTTTGTGTGATTTTTTGGTATTTTTCTGATAAAGTTCATTTTTTTAATGAATAGTGAAAAATGATGTATTTTAATTCAAAACCACTTTTTAATATAATTTATTTATATTATTAGATTATATTATGAATTGGTTTTAAAGTGAAATTAGAATATATTTTTACCATTATATCCAATAGTGGTCATTGGAATTAATTTCAATTTGAAATTGGACTTAAACTAGTGTCAATCTTTTGATACTTATTGTTTCATAAAAACACGATATTTTCTCTGACATCAAGAATTAATTATTAAATTAATTAATGAAACTTATAAGTTTTGAATTCTGTAAAATAGACATCATTTTTGAATTCAGAATATCAAATATAGCTTAGGGTGAAGTTTTGGTTTTTTTCTTGAAATCTTCAATTTTGATGAATAGTGAAACCGCAAAGTGGTGGTTACAAAATTTGATTTTTCGTTTAAATGGGACTTTACCACTTCTGTGTTTTGAATTTCATAAATCCAATTTAAATTATTTTCATTATTAATTAAAATGTGGTTCAATGGGATTAAAATAATTTTTTTGATGAACGGTAACTTTTATGTTTTATTAATCGCGATTAAAGGTAATTTGTGTGATTTAAGGTGAAAATGATATTATAATAGAATGAAAATATCTTGAAACTTGTTCTAACCCTATTTGATGAGTTATGGCCGACCCAGACAACCCATGGGTCAATTTTTTGTACCCCATGGAGCCACATGGGTATGATAATGACATTTATGCCTTTTATTTAAAGTTAAAATAAAAATGACACAAACATGAGATGTTTTACTAAAATAATTTTTACATGGGGTTATAAAAGTTGTATTTTTGACTATAAATATTCATTAGAAATATAAAATGATTTCCTACATCATGATAATTTTTTTATAATTTTTAGACATTCAATATATTAAATTATTTATGACATCATGATGATGCAGCGATTACCTCATTAATAAAGGATTTAAATAAAATGAAAAGATAATGATAAATCTATGACCCAAACATGTCCAAAACCTATTGTATGGGTGGATTTAGAACCCTTATCACCTTATACTTGAATTATATCAATTTGGGACCTTTTAAATACGAAACTCATTTTAAAATAAAGTAACATATCTTTACCTTCCAAAAGTGCCCCTCCTCTCCTCTTATAAAAGGCCCCCACCTCTACCTCCTTACCCACACTTCCAAAGCCTTTGGCTCGTCCAAACCCTGCTAATTTTGTCTCTCCAAATCCCTATCTAACTCCTTGAAGCCTCAATTTGGGCATAAGTCTTCCCAAGGAAGCCTTTGAGCTCAAACCACAGGGAGTTACACGATTTTAAGGTAATGTCTTCACTTGAGTCCTTTTGTTTTATTTTGAATCCCCAACCCCCTAACCTTATTATTCATTTCTTTTGTAACAAATCAAGTATCATTAATATACTAGGATGTTTTTATAAGAAGGATTCGAGCTACACTTACACACACCTACGTCTAATGGTTAATGAACATACTGTTTCTGTGGATGGCGAATTTCTGCCTCACGAAACGATGATTGTTCAACACTCATATATCAACTTCAAAGATGGACATTAAGATGTCACAATATTTATATATGATATATAATATGTTTATGATTTACTTAAGCTCTGTATTTTTCATTTTGGGCATACCATTATGGTTTCCATTATGGTTAAACGCGATATCTTTATTAAAGGAAGTGCGGACTACCGCCCCCTCAAAGTGATTTCATTTCGTTAATACCATATGTGGGATGTATAAAGGATTTAATTAATGGTTTATATATGATATTATATTGTAATTGTAATATATCTTTATATAATTATGATTCCATTCCATAAAAATACGAAATATAAATGAATGTAGCGTTCATGCCAACGTACGGCTTACCGTCTCCATGAACGGTGCATTTCATTTCTTACCTCTAAATGTTTTATAATATTATAAATTCATGAATATACTGGATATATATGATATATATGATATATACATCATGAATACCATTCTGGATATAATAGATACATGAACAACTTGTAATTATAAAGGGTTTATTTTTGACTTAAGTACCAATGATCTTTAAAACGACCGTTATTAACTTAAATAATTACATAGTGTTCATGACATGGAAATAAGTGATATAAAAGGAATAATCAACTTGAAAAAGGTTCTTAAACTAGTATAAATTAGCTCATGTTTATTAATCAGGATATTAATGAACGACCGAGTCAAGTCGGACCCGAGGTATGGGACTTCATCTCAATCTCCATTCATTGAGGCATATTTTGTTTTATACACAACTTTCTTTTATACGGTGTATAAACCCCTATGAATTTTACGTTTATCCAAAAAGGATTATTTTTTTTATACGAAGCGTTTTACAAAACGACAAAAGGGAATGTTTTTGTCGTACATATGCGGCGACAACGACTTCTCCGTCACCGTGACCATTATTTGAGTTTCGGCTTCCTCTACAATCCATACCTTTTTTTAAAGAAAAATAAATACCATGTTTTTCATTTCTTTAATTTTGGTATTAAAATTGGTTTTTATAATGTTTTTATATCAATGTGTTGTATTGATATCTTGTGATTGAAAAGTGGAAATGTTATGTTTTTTTATTCATGTTTATGTGATACGATTATGTTCTGGTTCTTGGGAATTATTTCGAAGACGGATGGTTCCATGATAAACTAAGGGCGGGTGAGCCTGATATATCTCTCCAATGCATTGGGTAACGTGAAGGAGTGAAACGTTAAGGTTTCTCCGAAGAGATTTAAGGAGTATGCTGTGGTGGGTATTCCAAACGTAACCAAGAGGGTTACTCCATACGTAAGAATGTTATTCATGCCTCAAGTTACCTTTATGTCTTATGATTTCTATGATTTATTCATGATTTTATGAGGTATGTTAAAGTGCTTATGTTTTATGGGTAAAGAATGATTTCATTCTTATGTATATATGAACTCATGTTTCCTTCCCATATTTTTTTATAACCCTTACTGAGCTTTTTATGCTCATCCCACGTTTTTTTGAAATGTTTTTCACAGGTCAAGGGAAAGGTACATGATATGATGATAGTGTCAAGGAAGTGTAAAGAATGAATCCATGTTTTATTTTAAATATGTTTCCATTGATAGGAAAAATGAATACTATCTTTATGTAACCACTTTGTTTATATGTGGAATGTAATGAAATTTTTATGTTTTAATTCTCTAATACTCTAAACCTGAAAAGATCATCAAGGTGTAATCTTGTAATAACTCAATATTAAGTAATGTTTAAGGCAAGGGCCTTATACCCATAATCCCTCTATACCACATGAGAATCACGATGAACCAACACTAAACAAAACCAAGTCATTCATAATGATAGTGTTAGAACTAAGGTCAAATAACGAAGGATCCAGAAAATATCATCCTCATCATCCCTTGAACACTTTATGTAAGTCATCAAAAGACATGATACATCACTAATGAATTTCACTTGGATCATGAAAAACTCGTTCTAAATGCCATATGGTGTATGAAAAATACTCTATAAAAGTATGAAAAAGTCACACGGTCCCTCTAGAAGAAACCACTATGATCTTGAAACCCCCTAGGTCTGTCACCCAAGACTTGTGACATCATTCAAACACATCCCCAGTCTCATATAATAATGTTTTCTCATGTCTTACAAGTCTCACAAAAGCATCTAGACATGATAACCATGCACCCATGACACACTCAGGGGTAGTCATCCAGGACTTGCGAAACCCTCCAGACATGTCATCTATGTCTTGTGATGTCTCCCAAATGTGTCATCTATGATACGGGACACACCTCAGACTATTCTGTAATAACTCTCAAAAAACCCTCCATATCATTCAATTATTTTGATGTGATGGATCTATGTGAATTTTTTCTGGTTCATATGATTCCATCCCACCAATAAGGCCATGTCAATATGGAATCCCATGACTTGATATCCTTTCTTTTCCTGGCTGTCTAAGATTTGAATATATATAATACTTAGTCTGTAAGCCCCAATATAAAGGAAACTATAGAAACTATAATACCTATCATATCTATAATATGTACTCTACCTCTCCCTAACATTCTATCCCTATATAGATCATTTAGGGAAATCCCAGCATGTAGGTCCGTTATTCAATGAAATGAAATTTACTATTTTATCTCCCTTTTTTCTTCACAATGATCATGAATCACATGTGATATTGGTAGTAGTAATGGCTATATAATTTGGACTATATACCCCATAGTAGTATAGGGAACCTCAATGTTTAATCCCTAACACTAACTGAACTATAGTGACTCCGATTACTTTAATAATCTAGATATGTAAGATGCCCCCATAAGGCCCAACCTCAAATAAAACAACATTTTCAATATAAGTCTTTCCATGAATCTGACCTATCAACCATTGTGACTAAATTTGTCCCAGAAGATGATCACCCTATCTCATACACCAAAAGACTATGAAAGCCACCAAGATATGATTAAACTAATTCCTACCATAACTATGACACATAAGAGGTCTCTCACAAATTTGATTTCAATAATAAAAAATCTTGAGGTAGTATTAATGCATAACCTATACATCATGAGAAATGAAATGATCATTTTCCGTCCATTGATTCTCACAAAGAGCAAGGATCGTGTGAGCTAAGGTATACACGATAATTATTTCATCTGCACTATGAGTCTCTATAATTAGACAGGAACCCCCAATGCATGTGAACTACAATAAATCCAATTATCACTATACTGGGATAAATAAGACATCCCACATTACTTTTGATCACAAATATTTGGTGTCATAATATCTAAACATATATCCTAATAGAATGATAATAAATATCATATTATGAATTAACTACATGGGTTTTGATTCTTTTAAAAATCCAGATATATACAATGCTTTATAATGGCTCAATCCCCCCTTCTGAATATTAACAGCATCCTTACATGGAAGCATGATCCGAAGCACATGGTTATACAATGTTAATATATAAAAAAAACTACCTATTATTGGAAAATAATGAAGAGCCTCATATATATATATATATGGATTCACTAATGAGATCAGAGTATTTTTCATATGAAATAGAATTATTCTATAGTGTGTTTTACGGTAATTGGCCCAATATCAGGATTAGGAATAGATTCACGAACATATATTAAATATATAATAGGGTCCCAGAGTAGAAAATAATTCCCACCAAAAGGGTGTGATGAGCTTGACCTCTTATTTCATCGACCAATATCAGTCCCCAATACATCATGTGCCTAAAAACCCAGATGACTACCAAAGATTAAAAAACAGGACCATACCCAACTATGGATGAGGGAACCATTGAGAGTTTCTAGGGAATAAAACAAATATGGTTAAACTGATGAGTGGGATTGAGTGATGCCTTAAAATATCCCACAATCAAACCATAAAGATGAACCTATACCATGTCCCTATCGAATCCTATGAAATCCAAAATGGTGAACCCAATGTAAAATATCCCCAATAAAAACAATTGGGTTATAATCCATTTAGTCATGTTTCTTAAAAAAACATTCAAATGTTCATTGTGGATCCCTTAGGATACTTTTTTTTGTAATCCATATATAAAAATAAAAATTAAGACCAAAATAAACAGAGATTCTTATAGGTACATCATTCTGCAAACATGTCATAACAAGAAGAATGGATGGAATGGAAATAAAGGAAATTTATGTCAGGAATTAATATCTGATTGAGAATTTTATTGTCTATGATATATCACTGATCGAAAACCTTGTTCCTTGATTTATATGTAACTATAGATATTACTTCCATTGATTGACTCCCAACCTAATGAAATGTCTCCATCATCCATCATTCTCTCTCGTAAATCATCTATTGTTGTGACCAACATATGTCACAACGAAATATCACATTTTTGATAACTCCATCATTAGGTAGTGAGTACGATGGTTTAGAAGTACCCACAATATGGTACAATCCCGACCATGAAAGCTTCCCATGATATTTTCTAAGCACAGGAGTTGATAAATCGGCATCGTCCCACAAGGTATGCTACTAATACACTAGACCACATTTCCTTGACCAACTAATTTAATATCTTATGCTTATATCGTAACAAATAACTCCTTATATATGTAATGAAGGTGGATAAATTAGTCGGATACAGATCTGTTTTGGTTAAGGTTCCACAGGGAGGGTAAGTGTCAACCGCCACCACCAACGATGTCTGACTGGTACCCATCAGTTTCCTTCTAAGCGTACCATCTGATATACATCTTCCTAAAAACCCATGAAAGGGATATATGAAGAAGTCATTGGAGGAGAATGACATTTTATATCTTAGAGAGGGATCATATCCCAAATCCTACTAATGATTCAACTAGGAATACACCAGCAGGAACAAGGAAAAAGGCCCATTGTATTGATAGCACATAACATTTTTATAGGAATATTCCTATATTAAAAATTTGGTAGTCTCATACCCCCCCTACACACATAAATTATATTTTAATAATCTAATACAATATGGGGGAACGAAGTGGGAATTTCCCCTTACTTTGATCAAACAAATATACCAACAAATAGTGGGGATGGAGAACATGTAGTCTTATATCACGTCAGAAACATTTATAAAATGTCAATATATTTTTTCAAGAAATTAAGAGGTCCGCTAACATATTAAGGCACTATTTTAGATAATGGTATAGGTGCATTCTCCTATACCTACAACTAGGACAACTCAACAATCTAATAATTGTGAAAACGTGGTTGTAGCAAAGCCATCACACATTCTTTCTCCTGCATAGGAGGATTTTCAGAATATCCTATTAAATGGGTATTAATAAAACTGGGATCATATTCTAGTTCCTTTCGGGTCTCACTAGATGAGAGTGAACATGCCTCAGGATATGGGCACATGCGTGTTGAAAAAATTCCAAAGGTATATTCCAAATTCCTAAGATCAGGATCACACGCCCATTCTAGAAGGGCCTCACCATGTGAGAGGGGAACAAACCTCAAAATAGGCTGATATCCATATCAATGAAGTAAAACTACATACTCCAATGGCCCTGGATCGTGAATATATACCCATTGTAGCTGAGGCTGACCATATGAGAATGGAACAAGCCTTAGGGAAGGCTCATATTCCTATCAATAAATCTACCAGGTAGACTTCTGCAGATCATGGATGTAAGAAACATATTTGTGCTTCTTCCTATGAATGAATACACTAGCATCATTCCATGGCAATATATGAGGTAGCTCATAGTCTTTCTACCATTATAGAGGTTTGTTGGCATATTCTGATATTGAATGCATATTATAGATTAGACCATATTCCTATTACAACAAGGGCTCGTCAGGTGAGAGCGGAACATGCCTTGGAGAAGGCCCATACAAATGTGAATAAAGACTAGTGGAATATACATAATTCTCAATATTATTCTCACACTATTTTCTTAACTGAGGCTCACCAAGTGATAATTGAATGTTCCTCGGGAAAGTCTCATATCCCTATGAAGAGTGATATAGCTTATTGGAATATTCCAAACACTTCCTAGTAGGGGGATAACACTCCCACAGTAGACAATAGTTATATATAGGTTTCAGTAATCTTCACATAGCATGCTTGTATCCTAACACAATCCCAAAAGGAAGGTCTGTATATTCTTTCCAAAATGAAAAACATGTGCCATATTCTAAATATGTTCAATGATTGTGTCCTTGGGGTTACTCAAGACGCATTCTCAATTTCACAATGGTTTGTTGACTATTCTATCAATGTGGAAGCATAATTAATTCCTTACCATGATATTCCACATTGTGGTAGTGTGGATATGGATCACAGGGACACTACTCCTAACACCCTCCATAGTCAGCCTCCCCATGAAGACACCTCCTAGGAGAATTAAAATCCTCACATTCTCCAAAAACACTTATATAGATAGGTGATCCAAACCCTAACAACTTCACAAAAATATGTTTTTTAAGCATCAGGTTCAATAATATACTATTCCCAATAAAAATCATACGACACTCAACTCCTGTCATTAGGCGACCATAAATGCCATATTCTATGGTACAATGAGATATAGTTGAATAATTATGATGAGGATAAGGCTGACATTGATACATATAGATAGTTTTCCATAACCCCCACCCCCCATCATGTTCTGGACCCACACAACTTCCAACTATGAGTTTCCAAATGTGCTCACAAAGGAGTGCATTCTTTATCTATGAAAAATCATGTAGTATACTCAACAGTGACTGAATGATCAATATCTACCTTATCTAGGATACGAGTTTCATCATAAAGAAAATCATGATACTCTATATCTGCTCAACCAAGTTGATATCTCCAGCGTCAGGGATCCAAATCCAAAAAGGCACAATGCAAATTTGGAGCATGCTTACTGCCATTGCATTGTGATTCTTCGACGGCTAATATCTAAAGACACATAGAGAATAATTATTTGAGGATGGGAAAAATATGAAGAGATATAGTTTTACTATCCTAGGAAAAATTATTTTCCTTCATATACGACATCTTATAATGTTATAGCCTCCAACAAAATCAGGGTACCAAGTAATGATTAGGCTAGTTGGTCACTCCAATAGAATTCCCCAATTCCAAGAGTACCCAAAAACACTGGATGGGGAGAGAAGATAGCCAATGGACTTCATACTATTCCACTCAAGATAATATTAGCACATTTCAAACACATACATCAATGTTGTGATCACCTAGAAAACATCCCGTAATTAATAATTCTCAGCATGGGATCCATCATACCCTACTCCCACATGATCACAACTGCGACATATCACCTAGAAATCAGTAGTATCTAACATAGCAGTCCTCAAAGATAGGACCCATCCCCCTAGTCCAAGAGAGTATCTACCACCACCTCTGCCCTATGGGACATCAATGCTTGAGCGGATCGAGGATACACCCTTGGTAATCACAGGTGAACCATATCCCACTAGCTTTGTAGAATTTATATATCAATCATTATCACTATGTTTATTTTTCCCTTAGAAAAACCTAGAGACATCAACAATGATTCGATATCACCCCCACCCAACTTGGATTGCAACATTTATATCATCATGTAAGTCCCAAGAATCATCAAGTTCCCAACTAAATCACTTGGATCCTCAACAACATGGATAGTCTTTTCATGTGGAGGACCTAAATGAGACCCACACCACAAGGATAA
The DNA here is from genome assembly GCA_963277665.1 of Viscum album. Taxonomy (NCBI): domain Eukaryota; kingdom Viridiplantae; phylum Streptophyta; class Magnoliopsida; order Santalales; family Viscaceae; genus Viscum; species Viscum album. The sequence goes on along the minus strand of OY728157.1, from coordinate 1,544,660,571 downwards.
GGAAATATTCTTCTTCATATTCACCATTGAGTGAATTGGACTTCTTTAGTTTTGGAGGAAGAAACCAACAGTAGGCATCCCACCAACTCCTCCTACAGTAAGAAAAACATATGTTGGTTGGGGCTCACTCCTCAAACATGATAGATACTCACTCTGAGTCACTATTAATATGTCTATAAGGGATGATAATATAATAAAGGAATCCAAAACCCATTGGGTTCCCAATCCAAAATGTTCTAATAATACCAATGGTTCAAATAATGACACTCACAGATGTTGTGCAGAGTCATCCTATTGCGTTGGACTACCTGCATTTCTAGATATTTCTCAGTGAACACCATTACATTCACTATGAAAGACATTGATAAAGACAAAAATGTATAGGGCCATATCTTGGAACATGTACCCTATTTGGATTTTTATATGGATGCACCGAATGAGGTTGAGCACACTAATAACCAAAGAAGGCTTCAAAATTCGGCACTGTCGAACATCAAATTGGCACCTCTTCAATGGAATATTGGAAAATAAATGGTAAAATATGTGACTACATCACATATATCATCCATAAAGGAATAGTTTTTATAATATTATAGTGAAATATGATCAATATAGAAACTCGATGAGGAGTTACTCCTGGGAAATATTCTTTCCAGATATCACCTCTATCCATATATGAATATTATCCCTTCCATTTTTTTCCCTATTAATTGTAGTATCTGGGCATAAAATTGGATCTCTATATAGATAACCATTCTACATAAATGAGGAAATTGAAAATGATCGAGAATTCCTTCTGTTGTAGTAAAAAAATATCTCTCACTAAGGAAATCATTCAGTCATATGACTAATTTAGGATTAGCATGAGATGAATGTGAGACCACCTCAGCGGCCCCCACCTACTCCATGTGGATAGGAGGGAACTCAGTATGTAGTGTCCCAAGATTTACTCACTATCATTAAATCCTAGGACACTCAAATGGAAGCAATGGAAGGGTGACACACACCATTATTGTCTAACATGAAGACATACTCAAATTGGGGGATGATACTCCATCTCCCCCAACATTAGAAACCGTAACCTATCTACAATCAATTGTGAAAGTGAATTAGAAAAACACCACAAACTATTATTATATAATTTAATGCTAATGATGGTCCTTTCAGATCAATAGGAGGCAACTGACCTATGGTTTTTCATACATACCCCAACATGGCCAGCCTTTTTTGGTACATAAGTATTCCAGTGGAATATTTCTCAATGTAGGTGGAATTTCATATTCAATTCCTTTAAAAGTTCATCTAAATAATTATAAATACTATGGTCATCAACCAGAATAAGTACAAGAATTGGGAGAAGGAGAGGTTGTCTGATATTATAGTAGGGAGGAATGGTTTAAATTCATCACTTGGCATACCCCTCTCATAGAATCTACTACTAGAAAAATGTTGTGAAAATATAATGGTTGAGTTTTAGAGACCCTTAATCCCCATGAAATATCCAGGATGGTTCTGAGAGTTCACTGAAATGTCTCAATGTCTTGAATATTATATTTAGAGAACTCGATACAAGTCTCATCTCAATCTCACATCCTAGGGGAAGAATCTGGGTAGATCAGAAGTTGTGGATGTCACTCTAAAGCCCATAGTAGTCCCCATAAAAGCATAGAGACAATCTCAGAACCACCCATTACCTCTTATCAAGCAGCAACCAACACAAAATCACCCATAGCCTAAAGTACAAACAAATAATGGTCATCCATGATTTGAGGAATGGATGAAAAATGTATGTTCCTTGTGAAATGAAAATTTCCTTGGTTATTTATTTGAAGACAGGGTTAATAACATACAAAAACTACCCCAACCCAAGAGGTCGGATGAAGTTAACATCACCAAACATCTGAATTGCTTTCATTTCTACAAAATGTTGGGTTATAATGTCTACAATTGTTTTTTCCTTCAAGGAAATACTTCAGGGCATGGTCAACACTAGATATGTTACATTAGGAAATTCCCTAGAGATTATGTCTTGCATAACCATCAACTACTCATAAATAAAAGAAATTTTCTAGAATGATCTTGTCATGTGAGTGAAAAGGATAGACAACTATATGGCTCATAAAACATTTTATCGAGCTCATAACGCTCTAAAATCATAGTAGTGTAAACTCAAGGTAGCTCCACCACCCAAGAACAAGGCATCAAATATTCTTCCCATGGGTGGGTGTGACTAATTCAATTAAGAAGAGATAAAGGAAGAATAAACATCTTATAGTCCAATGAAATCCCCATATCTAGTAGATATATTCCCTAAAACATATGTATCATGGGAACAACCGCACCAAATGGAATCCTCAAAAGATAATAATCACATCACCCATTCCATTAATATAATTCACTTAAAAATCCTTATTTTTTTATGAGTATTCCCCCAAATACAATTTCCCTAAGTTTAACTCAAGAATAAGAAATCTCATGCATCAGATCTAAGGATACATGGGGCAGTTCTGGGGTTCTCTGACCGAATATTCCTACCATATCCTTATGGAGGAAATATATGCAGCCGAGACTCCTGTTAAAGAGATATAACAATACCAAAAGGCTAGTAGGTTCCCCATACACCTCTAGTAGTTGTCCTCATATAATTTACTTTCAAAATTTCGTAGTGGGGGTTCAATATAATCAACCCAAACAATGGGAATGGCTGGAATGACATGTACCCCTAGCAGAAGACACTCCCTCAAACTTCACCCAAACACTAGGTCCGTCTACCTAAAATTCTCTAGACCCAAAATATCATAGCCAAGAGAATCCCCACATCTAGAATCACTGACCTCTTGATAAAAATAACTATTTCATAAAACAAAAATATGTGGTACCATCCATGCTCTCAATCCTTGGTGCAATTATTTTATAAAAAGACCTAGGGATGCACTTGTTAAAGCCCTCTGGATCCCACATGAATTCAGAAAATAAGTCACAGCCACTATGGTATACCATGTAAAAAACACTTCCTTAATATATCAAGCTTCCATATCATTCATTGATCAAAATTAGGAGGAGGCCATCCAAAGGAATATCATTCCCTTATATGCTTAGTGAAATTTCAATAATACCAATATCCAAAGTGAGCTGATTAATAATGGATCTGGGATCATTGTCATCCCATTTCAAACTCTTTTATGTTTGGGGTATAGAGAAGGGGATACATCCCCAAATATTATAAACATTTAGGGATATGGTAAGTGTGAGAAAAATCCTTCTAGTAAGATCAAGCCTGAGACCCAAATTATGGGAACACGCATCAATTGATGATTTCATTGTTATCCAGCAAGACACTGCATATAATGTCTTACTCGGAAGGACTTATCTTCATATTAACATGGTGATACCATTTAAATTTCATCAATGTTTGAGGTACCCCATCAATCGAAGGGTCGACCTTCTATATAGAGACAACGCCCACTTAGAGAATTTTAGAGAAATATATACAGAAGAATATTTCATCTATAATAGAGTTATGTTACCAGTGGTTTATTATTAAATATAGGATGTATCTCCCAATGTCTTATAAGCTACTCCTATGAATCCCAGAACAATGATAAATGGTGATTACGTGCTCCCTATCAACATGGCCGAAGTAGAAGATATAATCCTAGTGGTCTGCATCTGTACTGTCCTTAGAATCAACAACTAGCTCCAGCCTCATTGTACAATTAACCATACAATAATGTATGATGATGTCTATTATAAAAGAGTCCCTCACCCTAGTACTGAAATATAGGCTCCCAGACTACCGGATTTACTTGAATATGCCTCCATATACTCAGAAAAATGAGAGAATGATCTCAAGAACAACCCTCTAGAATTTTTGGAATGTTTCTACACCACCATCGATTAGATCAGGAAGATAAATCTAGTAATTGATGAAGACCCAATACCTAATTAGATAAGTACTTCCATACACCTTGATGAAAAATATATGTAATCATCATTTCATAATTAGCAGCGATTATAGTTCACCTAGAATTATATAGAAATGCCTAGACTAAATTCAAATGTGGATAACAACATCTAGGACTATCCGATGAACATCAATCCATCCGAAAGGTATCTTAGAGAATTAACCCCTACCATGCCACCAATTTAATGGTTGAAGTTAAAAAGATGATAAAATCAAACTTCATCCAAGAAGTGAAATATCCAAGGTGGAATGCAAACATTATCATCTCCAAGTATAAGAATGGTAAGATTATGGTATCTTTTGACTTCAAAGACCCTAACCAAAAAAACGTGAAAAACGACATCCCATTTCTGATCAATGAACTAATGACAGATGTAACTGCTGTATTCCAAGTCCCTTCCTTTATAGATGAATACTTGGGATAAAATCCAATCATGATGAATCTCTAGGATTAAAAAGTCACTACCTTCAGAGATCCATAAATAATCTTTTTTTATCAATTCATGATGATTAGACTAAATAATGTTGGCGCCACCAAACTGCACCATGAATCACAAATTTTTGTCATTCATGGTGAGGTTAGTCGAGTGGTATGTCGAAATCCTGGTCATAAAATCCCAATAGTGATGTGATAACTTTATAGATCTCTAAAAAATCATTGTTAAGTTGTGATAGAATAATCTAACGATAAATCTTCTAAAGTTCACTTTCGGGGTTACATCAGGAACGTTCTTTGGCTTTATGGTATGCCACTATGACATTGTGGTGGACCTAGAGAAGATGGGTTTTATTTTAGAGATTTAAACCCATTAAATCTCAATAAAATTATGGGACACCAAGAGATCCTTTCCAATATTTAGTGATTCAAATATAAAATAGACAGAAAATCTATCCCCTTCACCAGGTTAATGAAGAAGGGAGTCATCTATGAATAGGGTGATGAATGCCAAAAATCATTCGAATGCATCAAGAAATATATGATTCTCCCACTAGTTCTGATGCCTCAAATAGAAGAGAGGCCACTCATATTATGTGTGAATACCATGGAACACTCATTGGGATCCCTCCTCAAGTAGAGAAATGATGCAAAAAATGATAATAGTTTCTACTACCTTAGTCAGACCATGTAGCACCACGAAGTCCACTTGGTCCCTTGTATTTCCCCACTCAATGCATCCTTTCCAGCAACATGTTTACTGGGTTCTTGGCTCGATGGGTAGAAATTGTAAAAAAATATTAAATTAAGTTCAAATCTCAGAAGTTGGTAAAATGACAAGAAATGGATGATTTACTTGTCGAAACTTCTACCATATAAAATACATCAGAGGGTACTCATCTCACAGATGAAGTGTTATTTGATGTCTATAGAACACCCTTGACATGGAATATGTACTTTTTTGGAGCCTCCTAGAGTCCTTTCGGCATAAGAATGGAAAACCAGAAGCTTAATCTCGTTGGTCTAGGATTGTTTATGTATTTCCAAACAAATCATTTTTACCACACTCTTTCTCAATGTCAATAGGTTTCACAAATAATGAGGCCGAGTTCCAAGCCCTCATCAATGGATTTTTAATATCCCTATATCTCCACATATTCTACATGAATATAAAATTGGAATTAGAACTAGGGATAAAGTATATCAATGGTGGATATTACTATAAAAGGATTATTTGTACCCCTTCAATGGATACATTAGGGGACTGATGGAGGAATTATCATTTGAGCCCACCTTGATTTATACTCCTCAATCACAGAATCCTTATGTCGATCCACTGGCTAATGTAGTTGCAATTTTCACAGACCCTGATACAGAGGAAAGAACCTTCAACATCACACATCGAAGAATGGTATTATCAATCAACATATCTTATATAGAATAAATCAATCATGTCAACACCACAATAGATCATGATGAACTAATCCACACCCATTGATTCATGGAGCCTATAATTAGTTATCTTCGATATAGGGCTCTCCCAAAAAATCATGTAGGAAGGGAACTGATTCAGTCCTGAGAAACAAACATATCTTTATAGGATGGTACAAATGACCCTTAATTACTCTAAAAATATGGCTTTAATAGAATTATCATTAGGTTCATAATAGAATCAGAGGTTCTCACCATCATGAAGGATGTCCATGTGGGATCTTGTCGTTCCCATTAATCAGGAACCCATATCTCCCCCCAAATGTGGATGTTTGGATAATACTAAAAACAATAAATCAAAACTACTTTTAAATAAAAATGAAATTTAATTCATTCTATCATCTTCATGGAGTCCCATATCATCACGTGGTTCAGTGTACCTCAAAAAATATTGAATATTAATTGCACCAACTTCTGTTCCATGATGTTGAAGAAGCTATACCTGGAGTACAACATAGATTCGAATGACTCATTCCACTATCTTGTAGTAGAAAATGGAAAGATAGAGCCATCTATTAAGACTATGTTTAATATACACTTGACGAAGGACAATAAGGATATGATGTTGTGGCAGGATAAACTCCTACAAGATTTATGGGCCTACCAGAGCACCATGTCTACCATTATGCAAGAAACACCATACTCATTAGTGTATGGGACTGTGGGAGTGAATATCCATCGAGGTCCATATTCCCTCACTCTAAATAGCCATTTTCATGACAAATATCAAATTATAAAAAATATAAAATGTTGATTGATGAGTTGTAATGGCTAGATTAGAAGAGGATAAACACCCAAAATGTCCTTGAGGTTCACTACAATCGGATTGCACAAGCCTTCCATAATAAGGTTCACCTTCATTAATTCATACATGGTGAACTAGTGTTGGCATTGAGAACCCAAATTATACTAAGAAAGAATACACTAAAATTTGAGAATAAATTGGATGTATCTCACATCATACATAAGGCCTATCATAATGGATCCTACACATTGGCTCGAGGGATGGGGAGCATGTCCCACCACACACAAATGTAATATTTCTCAAGAAATACATTACAGATCCACTACCATGAGGGTTTATACATTAATGTATGTTCCATTATTCATCCTAAATGTATGATGCTAATCTACATAGAATATCTCAACTTAATTAGAGGATGTTAAACTACACGACATCTTTCGTCCTTACCACAAGATGTTAAACTGGACGGCCGATGTCATCATCGCATGACATAAAACTTCACAATATGTGATGTCCATATATATTCACATAAAGTCATATCATTCCTCTCTATATGAAGTTAAAATGAACTGATCTATTAGAACTATGTACATCTTCCTTATCATTTAATATGAGATACGTAGGGTTTCCTCGTCCATATCTTGGTCCAGCCCTAACACGATGCACAATACCCTTATCTGACATGGGTCCCTTGTCTCTTCTTGTTTCTCACACCATACATGGATCACATGGTCTTATGAATTTATGAAAAGTCATTCCCATGTGAACAAGGTGTATCATCCTTGACAAGGACAATTCTTCACCATGAGACATTAAACTGTACAACTATCCTGAAAAGTGTGAGGTGTGATTCTCATTTTAGGAGATATGTAGTGACTATAAGTCTCCATCTATGGTACCAACCAGAAAATCTATTTTTTTCATATTGTTTCTCCTTCTTCTTAAACATATGATGTTAAACTACATGGAACATTCAGAACTATGTGTGGTTAGATTCTCATTCTCATGAGATTCATAGTGACTCTAAGACTTCCACTATTGGTCTCAACCACAATGTTCCCATAAATTCATGATGGATTTACCTGGTCATCTATACATTATGTTAAATTGTATAAAACATAATGAACTTAGTGTATCTTGATTCCTATAATCACATGATACATATGGATATTCAAATCACCATTCCAAGGCCCAGCTACAACTAGAAATGAAAATAATGCCCACCTCCTCATACAAGTAAGGTGTTCATAGAGTATTTCCAATTGTAGAAAAATGTGTGGTTTGATTATTATCCACATGTGATATGTAGTGATGAATAATCCTTATATTTGGGTCTAGAAAAAACATTACCACCTTTCACATCAATCTACATCAGTCCTCACTACAAGATGCTAAACTATACAGCTTTCCAGACCAACTTTTTTCTTGATCCCCATCGTCATGAGATATATTGTCAAGACCAAGCCTCTATCTTTTGTCCAATTCATAACTTTCATGAAAATTTAAATTTATTATTACATCCATATCATATAATGTTTCACTGAATGGAAGCACATCCTTACTACATGATGTTAGACCACATGAAAGTGAATCCTTACTATATAACATTAAACTATAAGGAAATAAATACCCACTACATTTCAATAATTTTTTCAGAACATATCCCATTTTTTAAACTTCACCAACGTACCAAGACAGACTTACCACAGTTATCCAGAGAAGGGGTGATTCCACTTTCAGTCAAGAGAACCTCAAATCCATATACCAGACATCATGTATCATGCATCTCATGTCACCACAATGTTTCATGGACCTTGTAAAGGATATGTATCTTTAAGGACCATTTCATTATCTATGCATACATGACCATGTCTACTTCATATTAACCTATAGGTGTCAACCAAATGCCTCACTATAGAAAAGGAAATTACAATTCATGTGATCCCTGAAATCATCATGGTCGTACTCAAAAACTAAACATGTCTGAACCACTTCTTATAGGATTGTCCAATATCATTACTCATGACCTGAGAAACTCGATCTGTGATTTATAATATTTTTTTGCATGACCAGGAAGTTGTTGTAGAACTATTAAACTTGGATATATTTATGAAGATATTTTGTATCATCCTCTATATTTGGTCCATGTATGTCATTAACCTGAAAATATTATAATTTAGACAAATTTGTATGACCTTAAACTCTAGCACATAATGGTCCAAATCACAATCACATAAATTAATATCTAAGGAGACAGAAAACATGTCTGGATGAAACCCCAAAATGGGTGACTTGATAAAAATTAAATTATATATCTGTTAAACTCTTCGTCCATAGAGATTTGGAAACAATTAGGGTCCAAATATAAAACATAGAAAGCTCATAGGGTCCACCCTGTAGCCCTAGTAAAATCCCAACTCTGATTTCTAACCCCACTAGTCCCTCCAATGTATAGGGAAAGTTTTGTCGCATCTCATTTCCATGAGAATATTTTTTGCTGGGTGATGACACAAATTTTAGTGTACTCGAACCATCCATAGATTTTACACTCACTACATATCAGACTTCACATGTTGGGGAATCTCAGATCAACATAAATATCCATGGACTCTGGAAAGGATATCTAGCTTTAATTAAACTTTTATTAACTATACATGAATTCCCATGGGTCCTCCATATGAGCCTATAGTCATCAACCAAATTCATAATCTGAAAACAAAAATTCTAATTATCCTAATCCCTAACACCCCTGTGGTGGACCTCAGCACCTACTTTTGTCTGAACCACTTATAGTATAACCAACTCATGTATTTCTCTTAATACAAGCACTCTGGATCATGATTTACAATCATTGTACCAAATTATCTAGGCAGATTAGGTATCCTCATCATTACATCACTGGGTTTCATAACGGTTTTCATGTATGGACTATGACACTTCATTTCATAACCATTGATGGCGCACACTTCATGATTCAAAACAACAGATCATTGGTCTTGAGCTTATCATTAAGAGATAAACTACCATGGGGTTCCAAAACCCTTCTAAGATAACTTTATCCCCATAAGAAACTTCATCATTTAGACGTTTGTGTCCTCACAAACATTTCATATCCATCAGGAGAAAAATCAGAGAGCATATTTATCTTTGAATACATCAAATTCATAAGGGTCTTGACATTCAGACTAATGGAATCATTTACTTGAATGAAATTAGATTCAATACCTGTGAGACTTATCAACACCATGGAAGAACCTGACAATCTAGAATTTCATTGGATAAACCTCGCATGTATGCACCATCTCATATTCATTGGCTCAAGCTTTCAAGATAGGATTTATACCAACCATACTATAAATATCTAGGTAGGCCTAGTATCCCTAGTTTTCTGAACCCAGCCATATTACTTCCATAAATAATCCATATCCCATGGATAAGATATAGTTATTCAAGGAAATGTTTCATGAATATCATAAATTTTTATGTCTCTTGCATATGGGCATAAGGTCAATGATGGATTGTTCATGAAAAAGACATGCTCACCAACCCCCTCACACTTCACATAAGTCATCCAAATACATACAATAGCACTAAGGAATATCTCCTAGATATTGGGACACTTCTTCATACTACCATATAGGAAATGAAAAACACTCTAGAAATGTTATATAAAGTCACATGGTCCCACATTTAGACACCACATTGATCATACAAAACCCACTGGTTCTATCACCCTCGACATGTAATGTCCTTCAGGAACATCAACTGAAACATAAAACAATGTTTTCTCATGTCATAAGAGTATCACAAAAGAATGTTGAAATGATGAAAAATATCCCTCAACTCCCGCTTCGAAAGTCATTTGGGACATATATCACCTCCAAAAATGTCCATCAGGTCTCACAATGTCTCTCAGAGGTGTAATACCAGATATATGACACCCCTCGGATTATACCACAATGACACTCAAAACACCCTCCAGATGTGTCAATCTAGGTCATGTGATAGATCCCATGTCATGCCTAATGGGTCAAACAATGACTTACATACAATAATGACATGTCAATTGGGCTTCCCAGTACTTGATATCATTATATGTCCTTGTTGTGTAAGCCCATATTATAGGGAAGCCTTAGTATATAATCCCAGACATAAATAGAAGTACATCGACTCTATTTACTGCCATATCCAGGATTCATAGGATACCAATATCTGAGTATCAAGACCTATATTGGTAATCCATGGAAATCATAGAATTTAAGTCCCTTATTCAAGGTAATGAAATTGGAAATTTTCTTTCGCTTTTTCCTCACAAGGACCATAGATCATTTGGTAATATGGAGTTGTAATGTTCATATCATCTTCAATATAAACCCCCCCAAGGTGTAAGGAAACCTCAATGTGTAAGACCTGACACCAACCAAACTATGAAGGCTCCAAATCCTACCATAATTGGGATATGTAAGACTCCCTCCTAGGTCCAAAGATTAAATAAAACACCCTTTTTGGTATAAGTCTTTCAACAACTATGACGTCTCAAATAGAAGGAATCAATTATCCCCATGATATAATCACCATATCAAATCCATGAGTAGACTATTAAATCCACCATGTTACGATAAATATAATTCCAAGTAAAAACAAGATATGTAAGAAGTATCTCAATGATCTGAGTTCCATAATAAATCATCTCAAGGCAGTCACAATGCACAAACCCTGAATCATGAGAAATGAAATGATCATTTTCCATCCCTTATTTCTCAATCTGAGAATGGATCACATGATGTTAGGGATTCTAAATAATCTAATCTTCTATATTATGAGTCTCTTTAATGACATGAGAAGCCCCGATACATGAGAACAACAACAACACTAATTCTCACAATACTAGGGATACATAGGACACCCCTTGGGTTTGAGGTAAAATATTTTGTTTCTCTATACCCAAACATATATCCTCCCCACATGACATAGAACATCATGGGATGATTGAACTATGTGGGTTTTGATTCTTATAGCAATCAGGATATGTTGGGTTCCTCATAATGTCTCAGTCCTCTCCTCATAATATTAACCTCCCCCTTATATGGAAGCATGATTTGATGAACTTGGTTATATGACATCTGTATATAAGCAAATACTTATTACCAGAAAATGATGATGACCCTAAGATACATACAGATGGAGTCAATTAAGAGAACCTAGTATTTTTCATAGGAAATAAATTTCACCTATAATAATTTCATTAGGGTAACTATTCCCATATTGGGATTAAGAAGATAATCACAAACTTTTATTAAATTTATAACAGAGCCCTGGAGTACATAATAATTACCCCAAAAGTGTATGATGAGCCCAAAATCCAATCATATCAACCCATATGAGTCCCCAAGTGTAAATGCGCATGAAAACCTAGATGATGATAGTCCATTGGAAAGTAGGTCCATACCAAGCTATGGAGGAGGGAACCATTGGTATTTTTTTTTGAAAAAACTGATGGTAAACTCATTGTGTGAAATTGAATGAGGCCTTAAAATATCCCTTAATCCAACCATCAAGTGGGGAACATCCCACACCTACCAAAAAACTGGATGAAAATGTTACCTAAAATTCTTTTTCAAGGTTTATAACCATAGGTGAGTCTATTCCAAAACCAAATTCATTTATCTATTTCTATAAAGGATCATCATTTCTATTAGAATTAAACATATAATTTTCTATTCCGCAATTTATTATGGTTTTACTTATATGGGATTGTTGAAGTGTTAAAACATCATATTTAGTATATGGTGAGATAATAGTGATATAATTGAAAATATAATAATGAATTTAATGATAATGTATACTATCATTCAAAATTGAAATGAAAAATATTTTTGAGCAATACAAAAATTAAAGATAGATAAGTGGTTGGGGACCCAAACATTAAAATATAGCTTTATAGTGCATGATAGAAGTACCATAGAACTAAAAAACACTTTGGAAGGGAAATTTTGGGAAAAATTAAGATATAGTTCATACTAAATTTATTTATAGGCAATATGAATTAGATAATGGGTGGCTATTTTATTCAATGTGGAGGAATATTTATTAAATTTTAGACATAGGCCCTTAACATCTTGTAAATAAAAATTGAGAAAACATTTTCCTTCCATTGTTGTTTTGCCAATGGTATTTTCCATGGGAAATTTAATTTTAACAGTATAATACCTTAAGAAAAAATTTATTCAATTTAATATATTTGAATATTTGAAGATATTCATTTTCATAAATAATTTTTATTAAATCCCTTAAAATATACATTAGGATTTGTAAGATTCATTATTGGGTTGGTAAATTAATATTATGACTTTTAAATAACATATTTTCATTAATAATAAAATCTTTAGTTGATAAAGAACATTATCGTACATATAAAATCACATTTATGTCACTATTATGCCATATAATTCACCTTTTGTTAATATTAAATTTTTATTTGTCAAAAATTAAATTATCATAGAATGTTATAAAAAAAGAGTTATCTTATGATGATGTAATGATTTGAAAAATAAAATTAATTTTATCAAAATAATTAACTATTTATCTGAAATACAAATTTCAATTTAAAAATTATAATTTTTGGAGAAATACTTATTTTTATAAAAAATTCAACATTACGACCATTAAAAAATTAATTTGGGCATCATAGAATTATATTAACATTTATATTCAAATAAATTATTTTTTTCAAGAAAATATCAAGGAAATATATTTTATTTCAAATTATTTAATTTTAAATTAATGTGTATTTTATTTTTATATTTTATAAAAAATAATATTATGTTTTCTTTATATCCAATGATCCATTTATCAAATTTATCTTTTATTGATTTTTTTGGAATACTATTTAAAATTTCCTCGATGAAAGAACTATTTCATTTAAAACATGAATATTTACACCTTTATACTACTGTGGTCTTGATTCATAGCCCCTTAGGACATTATCATACATCATATGTGTAATGTTTACACTGTTAGTACATTCATTAAGCGGTTCATGGAATATTGATTTTGTAGTGACTTCTATAATCATGATCTTCTCCCGTAATTGATTCCATTCAAGTCTCAGTCATTGAATGCCTACATGATCTTATATAAGGAAAATCCCACATGGAAGCTCTAATAAATGTGTTTTATAGGGAATTATCCTACTATTTGAGTCCACTACTTCTTGCTTCTATAACAATTAACTATCATCATTTCCCTTAATAAAATCCTATAATAATGGTCAAATATTAATCATAATTCACTATCAAAATATTTTCTAAACTGGTATAATTTTTAATTTCTATAATTTAATAACTATATCTACAAATACTGCAAATAATTTAATTAATCCAATAACTTGAACCATACTTTGGATATTTATTTCATTCAATATATTGATCTTTTAGATTATCTAATTTTTCTTTTATTATATTCTAATAATATATGTGTTATTTACAAGTTATTATTGGAAATGTTTTATATTAATTATACTTGTAAAATTCATTTTATTCTGTTTTTCATTTTTATATTTAAAGGTCCACATAATTTTTTTCCAATTATTTTTAATGTATTACATTATAACAAAATATTCTTTTTCATTTATAGAATATATAAAATTTCATATTCTCCCTAGTGAAAAATTTAATTTTAAAAAATTTTAAATCAATCCAAAAAGTGGATAATATTTAACCATGTAATATTTTAGACATCATTTTTCCTCTTATAAAATTTCTTTCCTACAAAGAAACATAAATATCCTTATCATTATATTTTTTTAGTACTTTTATTCTCATATCAAGAATCTATATAATCTATTCATTAAATTAAAATTCTTGTTCCAACTAAACTTTATCCACCCCCAACTAAACTTTATCTACCCAAAGAACATGATAATATTCTAATATATAAATCCTTAGAAGTAAAATGTGTAGGAATTCAATCAATTTTGATGTGTTTAGTGGTCCAGAAAAATGATATGCACCAGAAAAAATCCCCTCTATCAATTCAAATGGACTAATATACCTTAGTCGTAAATTTCCTTTCGTCCAAATTTTATGGCCCATTTCCATAGATATATCATCAAAAATATCGTCCCATAATTTGAATTCATTTTTTTCATTGATTTTTAGTATGACCTTATTTAGACACTTGGATGCATTGATATGATACTGGATTGATCTCACGTTTTTTGTTTTATTTTGCACATGTTATAGACTAAATAACTTATTTTCTCTAACATCACCCAAACCTGTCAGAGTCTAACATCTTTTTTCATAATGGATTTAAATGGTTCCAATTTAATCGTTGAGTTGAAACTGATTTTATAATAAAACTACACTAGTGGAAAAATATTAATCCAATATTTCATAATTATAAAGAGAGAATGGCCTTATTATATCCTCCAATGTTTGGGTATTCATTTCACTCCTCCAATTTATTTTAAGGCAATAAGTTGTTCTATAATTATAATTTTGAATTAAAATACATCTAAATACACCTATAAAAATTTTATGTAATCCTTTTATCATGAATATATAATATAGATAATTGTGTTCTACAAATCTAGAAACATCATTTTTATACATTATAACAAGATAGACAAAATTGAAAATATTCTAAAATTTCAATGAATTAAGAATAATTTATATTATGTTCCATAATGACCCATATAACATTAGTCCCGTTTTCCTTACTCATATTCCTTCTGATATAATCATGTTTAATACTATCTCACTTCCACTCTGGTATAATTAAAAGATTCATGAATGCCATGGTAATATGTAGTTCAACATTATCTTATTATAATAATAAAAATCTTGAAGTATTGTATGAAACTTATCACATAATATTTCCATAATATAAATTTTATTAGAATTCCCTAGAAATATTCATGATTTTAGGATTACTAGTTAAATTTTAACATTTACATTCATCCGTAATATTTTTTTTACATCTGGAATTGATGGAACACAAAAACTCTTATCAAACTGTAAAACTCCAACAACACTAATATTAAGTGATGTTAGATTCCCTTTATTCACATCATCCATCTTCCTTTTTAATACCTCAAATTTTATCGAGGGATTATTTATACAATATAATAAATAAGTTTAGGAAATTATAAGGAATAAGAATAAAATGCACCTTTCATTATAACACCCATGTCAATACATACTAAATCATGCAGTATTTGATAATTCTATAACCTCATCGACGATATGATACCCTAGTATTTTTTAATAGATTAATTGGATATCATTTTTTCATTTTGAGTATCTTAATGTATAGACAATTCTAGCCACTGATTAGTTCTAGAAATCTTCTTTTCCTTGTATTAAAAAATTTATTAGTAAATATGCACGTAAAACTCTTATTTTTAGTATATATAACACATAAATCCACCATAAATGTAGTGACATGATATATTTAGAATAAATATAACCACAAAAAACTCAAAATAATTTTTTGGACAACTTAACTAATTGCTATTCAATTATCATGATTTATAATCCAAAATTCTAAGACGTTTCATATAAAGAAATATAATATTTTTTGGTGCAGCATCACATTTAACTACAAACCATTAAATACGTAATGAAATTTTCTAGTAACATATCATATTTTTTGTTTTTTACTATTTTATATTATATGGATTTATTTGGGACCAAGATATGAGATGGCATGCGATTCCGTGACCGTTGTGTCAAGAACAAATGTTTTAAAAATTTTAAAATATTTAATAACACACATGTGTGTTGTTCCTAAAAATATATAATAACTAAAAAAAGGTTCCCAATTCCGAAATATGAGAGTTCTATTGAATTTATAAAATCATTTATACCCTAACTATGAGATAACTTTTGACAGTTCATGATATCTATAAAAAAAGTCATCAAGGGCATAACCATAAATGAAATAATTAAATAAATTTAATTTATTTTTAAATCCTAATAACTCATTAATGGGGAATAAAATAAGAAACATTAAACCACTATTGAGTTCATAATGTGTTGTTTTATAAGGCATGACATAAACATTGTTGGTAAGATGCGTTTTTGGAAAATCCCTTACGGGTGCAAAAACGATTAATATAATAAAAATTATTTGTTTTGTTTTGATTATCCAACACTTTGATTAAATATTCATTAAATTGACAATTATGGGGAAATATCCGGGTTAGATGCATAACCCAGTAGATGTCATAGGACCATTAGAGAGATAGATATAGAGAGGGAGAGGGAGAGAGAGATATATAGAATCTTCTTAGGAAAACTATAGTAGATCAGGGATCGATGATCAATGTTACTCGGACTCAATGGATCTTGCCAACGATGACAATGAAACATCATTCATAATTAACAAATTATACAAATAAATATAGGTCATGTGTTTCAATTTTTTTATTGTCCATTCAAAATTTATACAAAAAATAGGAATCAACCAACGAATACACCGATTCACGGTTCATGTGTATCACAGGAATGGATTTATTTTGTAGGGATTCAGTTGGAGAATTACATTTGGGTAATCTGATGATGGTTTAAGATTTTAATTATAAATAATACAATCTAAGATATAAACTAACTTTAATCAAGGTTTTCTCATCGTGATTGATGGAACTTTTATACCCCAATTATATGTTTCACCACGACCATTCTTCATTGGACTGAGGTTCGAAACATCCCAATCAATTGATCATTGTACACTTGTTTCTTTGAACAGTGATTTGATATCATATATATGGGATTAGAATGGCATGATACTAGAATGATGATGGAAAAGGAGTGATTTAAATTATGTATGATCCCCAAATTGGCAATCTCACCATTCTTTGGCGCATAATGAAGAATGGTGATTTAATCTATTTTGATAGAAGATTTGATGATGGGATTCTTTGATCGATGATGGAGAGACTTGGTTATGATTGGATCAAAAATTATTTTATTTTTATCTTTCGAACGATACACGGTAGCTCACGAATGTGGCGGTGGCGGTGATGGACCATGAAGAAGCATGAAAAACAACAGTGGCGATGACAACATCAAACACGAAGTGGGATAGACTAGCTAGGTTGGGACTGATGGGCCCGGTCAGGTCAGTGGGTTGGGTCAGAGCTATGGGTCGGGCAGGATCTGGGATGAATCTAGGAGATTGACTATGGCAGCCAACTGTGGTGCCTCCAAAACATGAGTAACCATGGGCACATCGACCACGCATATGGGTCAACCATGACAGTCAAATGTGAGTCGCATAATCTCGATCTTCCATGGGGTGCATTGTCCGCATAGCTGGACAGTGAGTAGAAGACCATGGTGGTTAGTCGACATAATAAAAGGATAGACCATTGTGGTCTGCCTATGTGTACAGTGACCACTAGATCTTAAAATGGTCAAAACACCTAAAAGAAGTGATCAATTGATGATTTGTCTATAGTGTTGAAGTCGTAACATCAATATGAACATATTGAAAAAAATTGGGTACCATGTATCTCAACAAGCTATGTATACCCTTCAAAAATTTGTATATATTGATACTACATGTCACATGAAGATCTACCACATTAGGAATACTTGGGATAGCGGGAAATGTTGTGTACCCCTAGTGTCACACCATTTACCACATGCGACACATGTACTCCCATACATAATGATAGAGGCTATTTGTCTTCATATTTTGTGCCATTATTTGTGGATTTATTTCTATTGGTCCTTTTTTAGATGGTACAGTGCGACATTACATTCACATCACAAGATTATAATCCCCTCTAGAGGTAGAGTCTCATATATAATATGGTATCCCTCCATGATACTGGAGTGGGATATTCTATAATTCCTAGAGGATTTTTTCTAATAGTGTGACCTCTAATAGAAGTTTACTAATACTCCATGTGTTTTGCCACATTGGTAGGGTCAATGGTTTCCTCTGGTGTGTGTGGGCATGATCCCCTACATAGTAGGTTGATCCTAATTGGGTATGTTGTATCCCCCAGTTAGTTACGAACATTATCTGTGGTGTCCCCCGGTCAGTTTTAGGCATGAACTCCTATATGTATCATATTTTCCTTGAAAAATGTTTTTTCTTTGGTACGGGACCAAATGATATAGACCTCTTCATTAAGCCTTATATGATAATGTTTCTTGAGGAGCGAGTTTTCCATGAATAAGCATACTTTGAGTAGAATCTTCCACCTAGTAGTTGGTTGTGACCAACTAATGGTCTGGTGTCACTATTGAATATATCTGGATATTATTGTTTTATGTTTTGTAGATATATACCTATTTAGAGCTTAATTTTATCCCTTTGTGGTATTTCATTGTATTTTTGGGCTATCCTACTGAGTATTTTTATACTTACCCCTACACTATATTTTCTAACACCTGTCATGTCTAGTGTAGATGATTTACATTTTGATGAAGACCTAGGCAGAACAAGACCAAGTGGGGTTTAGTGATACCAAACAGACTGATTTTTATGCCTATGTCTTTTAGACTACAGACCATGTAACTTTATTTTCAGGTCAGATATGTGATACATGTAATTTCTAATTGGCATGTATTTGTCCATGTTTTCTTTCCATTAATTTTATTATCACAATAAATTGTGAGATATTAGTTGTATGAATTCATTCTTTACATAGTTTTTTTACATTTCATGATTTTTTGGCTTGTAGATATTTGTGTGTATACATTTACTTTTGGACAATGCCTCCAATTTTTTGGATAATCCTACTGGGTGCTAGACTTCAGTCCTTGTCTTATTAGATATGGGGTTGGGGATGTCACAGAACGGTCCCCTAATGTATGGGTAGGGATATAATGGTTTTAGTGGGAGATTTGTTCTAAATTGGGACTAGGAGTTTGTGAGATTGTCTTCGGTAAATAGTGTTAAGTTATTTGATTTTGGATTTTAGGATAGGGTCTCTAGTTTTGGTGAGGCAGCTAATGTATCCATACCCCAATACTTTGCTTTATTTGTTTTCAACTCGGTATAAGGAAACCCTAGCCTTTAGTAAAACAATTGTACAAGTATTATAAAAAATTTGACGTGTTTTCAATGTCCTTCTTGATTAAAATCTCTATATATACTTTATTGAACATGATCCATATTGTTTTTATTTCAGGATTCCACCAGATAGGCATCCATAAATGATTCCTCTACATGACCACAAGGATGGCCCTCCAAGTGAAGAGGCATCGATATAGGGGAATGGACCAGAGATTGCACCATTGTGTGGTTTACCAGCTATACCACCACCTATCAAGTATCAGCTACATCAAGAACTGAAATCCAATGATGCACGTAGGGTAACTTAATTGCTTGAATTTTATAGGTAATGATTTCCTTATGTTTTGAGCTAAACCAAATTCCTAAATTGCTGAGGATTGGATAGAGGTAGTGACCCCTATTTTTTGGATTATTGGGACACCTACCAACCATATGTAAATATATTCCACGATCCTTCTTCAAGGATAAATGGGGTGATGGTGGAGCTTAGTGACTCAGTCACATGATTAGACACCTCTCTCCTAGACAGACTTCGAGAATCTCTCTAGGGAGGAGTTCAATCTCGACATGTTTCTGATCAGTAAACAAATAAAAGCTACTAAATCTGCAGAAGCATAGTGTGACCATGGATGAGTATTCGGTGATTTTTTCTATTCTTTCAAAATAGTACATGCATATGGTATAAGACCAGTTCTTTAAGGATCATACCATTTATTAGGGATTACATCAATACATAAGGTTATCAGTGGAATCCCTTAGAATTCTTACTTATCTTGTGGAACATTATAAAGACGTGATAGTGGAGAGTTTTTGGGAAGAAAAGAAATCAGTAATTATATCTATAAGTTGTGATCAGATAGATAATACCTTATAAATAAGTTGCTGATGAAATTTTTAGGGATCCAAGTAGGACATTCACATCATTGTGTGGTCCGAGGAATCAAGGTCAGTGGCGTACAACTCATAGGGTAGATTTAATCATCCAATGGACATAAAATGTTACTCATGTGGATGACATGGCCTAACCAACTGTATAACTTATTGGGAGACATTTGATGGACCATCGAGGTAGTGGAAGAGACAAGAGAAGGTTATTCCATAGCGCAATATATGTTGAAGAGGGTATGGAAGAGCAGTAATAGGTGCCTATACTTTCGACCTATTACAGCCACCACTCCCAGGTGTTCTATGCCTAGCTCAATGTGCTGGTGGAAATGGATGAGGTAAAATTTAGGTGATTGAGGATTATAAACCTTATGACATAGGGTTAATATGAGGTATGATATGTGTCTTTTCCACATTAGTTGTAGTTTTTTATAGAAATGGGTTATATTCATTATTTTCTTAGCATGAATCCTTTTTAAAAATTAGAGATTTTGGTTGATTTGTTGACTCGACCCTCACTCTTGGAGAATAATACTATAGGATACTCAATGAACACACATTGGTACTGACATTGTGACCTAAATTTATGATGTGAGAGTTTTGGTTGGGATATCTTTGTAGAGATGTCAATGACTTACAATGTCATTCATGGTATGGACTGGTTATTCATATTTCATGCATAGATTAACTATTTTATGTAAAGAGGGAGGTGTGTCTATAGTGATAGAACCAGGTTTTCCATTGTCAGTTGAAGTGGAAACCTCGGTAGTGTAGAAAGTGATTTTTGGGAACTAGAGTTTTATACTGGAAAGCCCATGTTTTCTTTTACAATAAGGCAGATGGAAGCATGATATTTTATATGGATTTTTTAAGCTTGAACTAGGTGACTGTGAATAACATGTATCCACTACTAAGGACCAATTAACCCCTTTGACATAGTTTAACAAGTGCTTCAATATTGTGATTTCTAGAGGAGGGTGTAAAGAACATATGATTCTATGATTCATTAGGAATATCGCTTGGTTGTGTCCAGATATAGAGTCTTACAATGATTTTCTATGGTTTGGGATAGTTGTGACCATTTCAGTAGAACTACCAGACACATGATCTTGGGATAGAAGGGGTATTCTTCGCATTTAATATGTGGTGACACTTTCAGATGGGAATGTGGATTACCGTCTACTCTGATAACAAGAGTATCAAGTATATCTTATCTCAGAAGGATTTGAACTTAATATAGAGGCGTTTTATAGAGTTCTCATAGGACTATGAGGTTTATATTTTCTATACACCCTAGGAAGGGGAAGGGGAAGGTGGTGGAAGATACTCATAGTAGGAGGTCCAATTTACCATTAGAAAATTAGGTATCTGAGTATATGGTCTCATTGTCGATATCATTTTTGATGGAGATTGAATAGCCTACCTCTAGTCGATTGTCCCCACCCCTACAATCATATATCTATTCAGGGATTCATAGATTGGAGATAGAAACTGAGACACCATATATTCTTAGATGTACAAAGTCCATACTCATGATGGATATTCAGATGGTGGGGACAACATCATTCTTTTAAGAGGACTCATAGTATTACCTATGGAATCACGGAAGGAGTTTATGATGTAGTTTCATACAACCTTTCTGGTGGTATTTTCAAGTGTAGAAAAGATGTAACATGACGTTTAATGATAGATTTTTTGGCCAGGGATGAAAACTGGGGATGTAGATATTGTTTCTCGAAGCCTTACTCGTTTTTAAGTTAAGGCAGAGCACCAGGTTCTTGCAGGTTTAGGTCAACCACTTGGGGTGAAATAATGGAAGTAGAATTGGATATCAATAGACTTAATTATTCGATTAACACGTACATCCCGAAGATATGATTCCATTTGGGTGATCATTGACTAACTCAACATGTAATCCCACTTCTTTTCTATCCAAGAGTAGAGTTATGTAGAGAGGTTGTGATGTCTCTCCATGGAAGAGATAGTTTGACTCCACAGAGTCCCATTGGTGATAGATTTAGATAGTGATCTTCAATTTATGTCCTAATTTTGTAAGGGATTGTATGAGGTGTTTGGGACCCAACTACCCTTGATCATAGCATTTCACCCCCCAAAGGATGGCCAGGAGTAGTAGATCATTTTGGTAATGGAATACACGTTGTGGTATTTCATGTTAGATATTGAGCATTGATGGAGGATAACATACCACCGGTGATGTTTTCATAAAAAAATTGATATAACTCCACCATAGGTATAGATCCAATCAACTAATTGTATGGGTGACCATGTAGGTCATAACACTACTAGACTAACATAGTAGAGTCATCACTTATGGGATAATAATTGTTGAAATCTACTTTATAGAATGCACTGATAATCTAAGAAAACATGAAGACTACAAAGAGCCTTCAAAAGTCTTATATTGGTAGGCAACAGATTTCATTGGAGTTGTTAAAAGAGAATATGTGTTCTTTTATGTTTCAACTCGAAGTGGATTATAGAGATTTGGCCAGGGTGGAATTCTATCTCTGAGGTTCTTCAACACATTCTCGATACTGCATAGAGTTGCAAAGGGAGTGTACCTTTTGGTTCTACCACTGTAGATTGATCAATTAAATGAAATATTTCACATGTCATAGTAGAGGAGGTACATGAATTACCCATCACATATCATTATCTGGAGAGAGTTGGATATCGAAGATTGAGTGAAATTTGAAGAATACCCCGTGAAAATATAGGATCAGTATGAGAGGATCAATCTTGGGTGATCAATTTCATTAGTGTGTGTATGGTGGTGCCAAGAGGATATCTATGAGATCACATGTTGGTGGAACTCTCTGAATCTACCTCAGTAGCCTCATCGGTTTGAGTTTCCCATATTTCGTATTTTTGAGGATACAAATCCCTAATGTGAGGAGAATGTAAATTCTTGTGTTTTCACATTATTATTTTTTGATATTAAATGGATTTCGTTTGAGACCAGGGTTTAAGAATAAATCTGATTCTGAGGCCTGGTGTGATGGGAACAAATTTTTTTAAAAGTTAAAATGTTTAATATCATAAAAGTGAGGTGTTCTTAAAAAAATAGGAATAACTCCCAAATATGTGCCTTGATTAGAAATATGAGGTACTATTGAATTTGAAATGGTTTCTTTACCCTAGGTGTGACCTAATTTAGGTTATCACGGGACATCTGTAGAAAAATTCACCAAAGATGTTACCAAATATAAAATAATTAAACAATATTTTCTTTAAATACTAATTACTCATTAATAGAGACTCAAAATAGAAATATTATAGTTCTTTTCAGTTTGTAATTTGGTTTTTATATTATGCACGACATAACATTTTTCTAGGAGAGGCAGTTGTATAAAGTCCATTATGATCACAGATATGAATAAAATAATTAAAAAATAATTTTTTATTTTTTTCCAACACTGCAATTGAATAGCCATTGAATAGAATATTATTTAGAAATACCTTCATTATTCATATAACCTTCAAGATTCAGGAGGACCATTAGAGTGATAGATAGAGAGGGAGAGAGAGATCGAAGGATAATCCTCTTAGTCGAACAAAAGAAGGTTAGGGATTGAAGATCAATGTACCTCGGATTCAATAAATCATACCGATAGTGGAAATGATACATAGTTCTTCATCAAAAAAATGATAAAAATTGAGGTAGGTTATGTGTTTCAATTTTTTAATTACCTGTTTCAAATTAATAAAATGAACATAATTAACATTAAAAAACATTAATTAAAAGATTGTGTGTATAACTTTATGGGATTTATTTTTTGCAGATTCAGTTGGAGAATATCATTCGATTAATTTGGTGATTTCCTCTACTCCTAATTCAAATAGAAAAAACCATGATCGACAGTAAAATCGAATCAGGTTTCTTCCTCTCTAATGATGGGTATTTTCTCCCCATTACCACATTTCACCATGGGAATTCTTTGTTGGCCCAAGGATTGAATCTTCCCAATGATTCAATTAGTTCCCACATGTTTCTTGGAACAATGATATGATATCCTATATTTGGAATCATCATGACAAAATGGATGTGATATGATGGATATAGAGAGATTTGAATATTAGATATTTCATGAATTGTCATTCTTCAGAATTCTTTATCCCAAAATGAAGAATGATGACATGATCCATTTCTTGATCATATTTGACAACATGACACATTGTTATACCATAGAAAGTTTTGGAAGAGCTTGGATAAGAAAACATTTTAATTTCCATGAATTAGAAGAGACAAAAAGGCTCCCAAAGGTGATGTGGGATGTGGATGGTGTACGAAGACGATGCAGGATGGTAGTGGCAGATGTGTCAGCCGTGGAGTGGGCCAGCCTGGCCAGGTAGGCTGAGCAAGGCTTGGTGGGCCATTTCAGACCTATGGTTTAGGTAAGTCTAATATACCATGGTTGAGCCGATTGTGGTGGACTATAGAAATCAACCATGGTGGTCATCCATTGGGTCACGACAGCTCAAGTAGTCTTGGGCACAATGATCAGGTGTCATGGTCGACAGTAACAGTCGACTATGTGCAGAGACAACTCGAGCTTCCACACGATGTAGCGGCCAATTGTTTGGACCATGTTTAGTGGACTACAGAGGTCGATCAACATGAAAGTAGTACCTAAAACAAAGGTCGAACAAAAATCTTGTTCCATGGGCACAATTACCCCTACAGATTTAAATGGTCATAACCCCTAAACAAGGTATCCAATCGGCGAGCTGTCTGTGGCATTGAAACCCTAATGTCATACCAGTATTTTGTGAAAAACTCTGAGTACTGTGGGCTCTCCATGCTATTTATACCCTTAAAACCCGTTTATATGGATACTACATGTCGTGAGAGGATCTTACACATGGGTAGGACTTGGGATAGTTGGTCATGTTATGTACCCCCTGGTACACGCTATGTACTCTCATCTAGAATGCTTGTGTCTCTTTTTTTTCCTAGTTTGGACTTGCAATGGTTGACTACATTCTCTTGTAATTTTCCATGAGGGTGAAATGAATCATTACATCCACATCACTATATTATAATCCCCTTTATAGGGTGAGGCACATATAGAGTATAGTATCCCTCCATGAGACTGGAGTGAGATACTTTATCACCCCTAGTAGAGATTCCATCGAATTGCATGACCTCCATGAGTATGGTGTTGATCCTATATCTAGTGGGATACATTAGTAGGTTCTGTGGTATCCTATAGTGTTTCTAGGCATGATCCCCTTCAAATTGGGTTGATCCATATTGGGTATGTTGTATCCCCTATTCTGTTCTGGGAATGATCTATTTTCCCCTATTAATTATTGGCCTAACCCCCCATCTATGTATCATAACATTCTTTAACAAATATATTCTCTTTGGTTGGGGTAGAAAAAATCTAGACATCTTCGTAGAGGGCCTTTAATGATAATGTGGCCCAAAGACAAAGTTATCCCAGAATAAGAATGCATCAAATAGAAACCTATGGATGGTCATTGGTTGTGACTTACAGATGGTGGGGTGTCTCTCTTGAGTATATCTTGATACTCTTGTTATATGTGATTTAGACATATACCTGTGTAGATATGAATGTACTCCTGTTTGTGTAATTCTTTTTGGATTTGATGTTTCCTACTAATTACTGTTATACTCACCACTGCACAGGAATTACCAGCATGTGTCTTGTCTTGTGAAGATGATTGACCATTTTATGGAGTCTTAGGCTGAACAAGGCCAAGTTATTCCTAGTTAGACTAGACATACCATGGTGTATTCCCACAACATTAAAATAGTAAACCCAATACCTTTACCTTTAGGTTGGACATTTGTTATATACTCTTTTGATGGGATTGTATTTGTCCCTTTCTTACTTTCTAGTATGTTTACTTTCACAATCTATTGTGGGATTCTAGGGGTAGTTAGGAATTTTTTGCATAGTGCTTTTTATATTTCATCATTTTGTGTCTTGGAGATGTATGAATGTGTACAAGTACATTAGGATAGTGCCTCCCATTTGTGGGATATTCCTAATCCATGTCAACTGCCAGCCCTTAGCCTATTGGTGGCGGGTTTTGGGTAGTCCGGGCATGGGACCCTCTAGGACGGGTCAAGAAAAGTCAATACATGGCCTTTTAGAGACATAGTCTTTAATTATTTATATATATCATCACATTACATTATAAACAAGAATTTAAATCCCTTATTAATTATTTTGGCAAACATATTATGTGATCAGATAAAAATTATATCAAAATAGTGATAAAATCAAATTAAGCGAAAAATACTACACATTTTAGTTATAGTAAAGGGTCATGCCCATTCTATGGAATACATGGTTTTTGATTTGTCAATATATTTTCTATTATTGGTTAAACTTAGTACATAAAGCAAAACTATTTGAAAAAATTCAAATTTATTGAAATTCTTATACAACTTCTTTGTCCTCCTAACCACAAGTAAATATCCTAGATGAGTTTCTTTCTTTACATAATTCCTACAATTTATAATAATATCATTAATGATAAAATAAATAATATATAAATATAATAACCAAATTCTCTATTAATCCATTGCATAAAACATAGGGTATAATAGATAATGAAAAAGAAAAATAATGAGCTCATAATTACAATCTGTCATATAAAAAGATGTGTTTGGGATATCCCCCTTATTAAAATTTAAATGATGATAATTATAATTAAGATAACTATATAATAAGTATTTGACCACATGGAAATAAACAAATAGGTCATTGATATTTGGAAATGGGTACACTTTTTACAGTAATTCCAGCCATTTAAAAAAAATTTGTGGATAAGAACATTATTCCATCTTTATTTTTAACAAATAAAATAGGTAATTCCCACAGTAAAACACATGGATAAATAAAAAACATACACATTTTTTATGAAATAATTTACTAAAATCAACCAGTGAATTTCATAAATAGATATTAAATCATTTTACATGAATATTATACACATCACAGATTAAAATATTACCCAAAACCATAATGTATTATTATCATTGGAGATTATAAAACTAATAAACTTATTTCATGAATAATATTCAATATAAAAAAATCCTCTCACATAGTATCCATTCTAATAAAATGTTAGTTAAACCGATTCTCCATTACCTATGGAAGTAAATAAAATATGTGATGATGTAAGAAGCACAGTAAGGGTATTCAAAGGATATATCAAATAATGTTCATAAGTGATCATAAGATAATAATATGGGTATAAAAACAAGATCATATTTAATTATAATAATATAAAATAATTCCAAGATCATTAATCATGATTCATGAAATAAGGACTTATTATTATATAATAAATAAGTCATAAAATTTCGGAATAATCAATAATCAATTATGATCCATGAGAATACAAGAAAAATAATAATATATAATTTTAAGTGAAAAAACATATTAATATAAAATAATTTCATTATTCATGGTCTAATTTGATGATTTCCATAGTTGATAGAGCCCCATAGTGGATTGGGTGATCTGGCTATTCAATTAATACATTATTCAAGGATGACTTCTAATACTATAATAGTATAAAAATTCTGTTACTGAATTTGGTGTGCTCCCCATTTTAGTTCATATTGTCTCATGAGATATCAATCATTACCCAATTAATTGCAAGGATATATATTTATGGGACCACTGATCATAAAATTTAAACTATACATTATTATTCGACAATATCAAAGAATTATTAAACGACTTGTTGTTTCATACAAAAGTAAATGAGATTAGATTCATAAAAAATCATTATAAATTAATTATCATATGGAAACAAACCAGTTTTATAAAATAATTCTTAAAAAACATCATCATATAATATCAATAAAAAGGAACTAGAAAGAATAATAATAAAATATACCTAGTTAATCATAACAATCCATAAATTATGTTTTCATCGATTAAAAAATAACATTCATATAGTTTTTTAATATTTCATTGAAAATAGGGAAAAATATCAATTTATTTGGATAACAATAAAAATTAAAAAACTCATGAATATTATGAAATTTCATTCCTTTTAAAATTACTATGGAAATAGGTAAAAGTGGATAAAAAAAATAATGTTTATGATAGTGGTAAATCTAATTTAATTAGAAAATGTTAAAAAAAATTCTATTTTTGAATTCTATAAAAATCCACAAATATATTATTTAGAATACAATAAAATAATATCATTTTAGAACCTTAAAATTGAATGTCATAAATATCTAAATAAGTCCTTAAAGCATCACTGTATGAAGGAATACTATATTTCTTGAAATCATTTTAGTGAAAATTTACATAGAAGGAAAGGTTATCCAACAAATGAGAAAATATAAGGGTGGACTTCCATAAAAATATTTTTTTGATCGTTTTAATTTAAAAGAGAGGAAAATGGACCTAATAATAAAAAAATATATAAATTACAAAATTTGAATAATATATATTGATTTTAATAGATAGATATCTTATAAATTTCCCCTATCGAAATTTAACATTGACAGTCCAAAAAAATGGAATTGAAATATAAACCCATACTACATTGGTGTCTTCTGAATAATAAACCTCATAAAATAAATAACCATTAAATAAAGTTTATATACAATGAATATGAATATTTTTTTGAAATAATATATCCAAATGGTAGTATATACATCATTAATCCTAAATATATGCATAATAATAAACAGTCTTTAATGAAACAATATTGAGATGATGAACCGTTACCCTGTGTATCCTCATGATTCATATTTATCAAAAAAAATTGTATAAAAAATATTATATATTAAATGTTTATTATAGAACCATATATATATAAATTATACTAATTTAAATTTGTTTTATTAATTATTCCTTCAAAACATTATCCAGTTTAAAATTGGACCATTTTTTATGGATTCTTCAGTTTGACATTTCTAAATCAAACACCTTGTCCCCGATTTCTTCAGGTGAATAATCTTAATCATTTTAGAAGAATAATATTTATTAATTATAAAAAATGTATACTAATTTATATAAAATATTTGTGATAAATAAATTACGTAAATTCTTAGGTATGATAGTATATATTTACTCAGGGTTGATGTCTTCACATTTCAATGGATTGAACAAATTTAAGTTATATAATAATTCAACATTATAGAATCATAATTATATCATAAATTTCATATATATATAATAATTTAAACTATTTAACATCCATTTAAAAGAGGAAATAAAATTAAAAACACATCTCTTCAAGAATGTGGCAGTTTACACTTACACATGAGTGACTTCATCATTTTTCCACAGATTGGAAGATGATACAAAAGTGATAAAAAATAAAATAAAAACATTTAATAATAAATGTACCTTTTTACATATTTTATTACAGTTATAGATTAATTATATGTGGGTTATGAATAATAAAACATTATAAAGGTTAACAAGAACATATACCACTTCTTTGGGATTCTTTCGTTTTCCTTGGCACTATACCTCATTGAAGAAGTATTTTATGAATAAAAGAACATATGGGGTTATAAGAGGTTTTTTGAGAGATTATTTGGATAGATATTGGTTAATATTAATTTTCATGTTTTTTGAAAAATAAATGAGATGATGTGGCCTTTTATGAGTGAGGGGATTCATACAGATGTTATAATTAAGAATATTAAAATATAATAGAATATTTTTCTTGTAAAGATACTCTAAATTATCTTAAGATTAAATATATAATGAAATATTTTTCAAATAAATTCAACCAATTGTATTTATATATTTTTTTATTGATTTAAATCCTTATTTCCTTAGTTTCACCCTTTGTTAAACCTTTTTTTCTTTTATAGTAGAAAACAATTTTAGCTCATTTACTATTCATAATAAACAGAAATAAAATTAAAATCAACAATAAAATTTTAAAGGGTGATTTTATATTTATAAAATTTTTTATCAGATATAATTTTTTTTAAAATTAAAGAAACTAATTTAGAAATAAGTGTTCAAAATGAAATAAAACGGTTTATGAAAATGCAGTTTATGAAAATGTTGAATTTATTATTATCCATTACCCTGTAAAAACCATTATACGAATTTCAAAAACAATTACAGAATGTGATATCTAATATTTTTATTAAAATAATTTATAAATATAATTAAATATATTTATTAAGATAAAATATATTGTGTATTATAAAAATAGTTTTCTAATAAAAAATCTATTTTTACATACAAAATATTTTACATTCATTTATAAAGAATTGATTATAAGTGTATGAATCATTTTCCACTTTTTGCATTAAATAATAATATATTTATTCAATATATTGATCAAATTTTCCTCAAGATAAATAAAATATAGATAAATTCAATACATTTGAAAATTGATCTTTTATTATAAAAAGATGTTATTTTTTCACATTTAAAATGTAGTAATTATTTACAAGTAAATTATAAAAATTATTTCTTTAAGGATAACATTTATAAATATATTTAATAATTTATTTAGTTTCATTAATACACATGATTCAAAAAACTAGGAAATAACCAACATATTTAGTTATAAAATTTCAATAGTATATTGGAGTTCGCTTTTTCTCAATGTTGTTGGAAAATAAAGTTATCAAACACATAAAATTAATTTTAAGAGATATATATCCCACAATATTATGGTGTTATATTCTTTCCCCATTAAAATAATTTCTCCCTCAAAATTCCATTACTCATATAACAATAAATTGTTATACCTTAGACTCATTACAACTTCTGGTTCTTACATAGCTCCCATAAGTTTATTATTTAGGTAAAAACTTCAACCAGGTGTGTATTCGTGTTCTATATCACATTTTATCTTTCATACATAATCTCTAATGATTTTTCCTTATAAGATAGATCATTCTCCAGTTGTATTAACTCTGATTTCAAAAAATGTAAAGGATTATGTATTTAATTCTACAAAAACAATATAAGGACCACGTCCGGAACACAAGAAAGGTTGCGGGAATATCCAATCGATAAAAAACAATCCTGATATGATCATTAATCTAAATGGTGGAAATATATATGGTCTCAAATTCCCCTTAATTCCCAATAAAATTACCTTCTACCAATTTTTTATTCTATGGTATAACCCCCATCAAATTCGAGATCTCATTGACAATTGTTAAAATATCTCATATGTCAACTCTAAGCTATCTAGATGTGTGTTTAAATTATTCTAAACTTCCTTAACATTAATTTTGAGAATATAGGCCAAAATAAATTTCATTTCCCAACTTCATTCCACTATGTTAGAGATTCTCACTTCCATTCATAAATGACTTCATAATAAGCTGTCTGAATTTTTTAGTGAACGATTATGTTAATTGAAAATTCAAATAGTTGATGATTTTAATCCAAACAACATTTGAATTACAATAAAAATTTTTTAAAAATATTTTCTAGGGATTTGATGTTCCTCTTATAATGACCATTGTCCTGAGGATGATATGCAGTAAAAAATTTCATATTCATATGCAGAGATTATTTAATACATCATGATAAAAAATAGTTATACCTCAGATCCTGATAAAAGATTGTAGATTTTTTACCTAATTAAACCACACTACATAATTTATTTATATCATTTCAACAAGTTCAGTAAATAAATTTTCTCTCCTAGAATCTAAATGTGTATAAATCCTAATGATGTTGACTTTAGCCCAAACTATATTTAACGATTTAGATGTTTTTGGGTGTCTAACTCTGAAATAATTGGTGATGTTCTAAAATTTACAATCTAGTATATTTAATGTTTATAAAAACCCATTAAAGTTCTATATATAATTCATAACATTAAGGCATACTAGGATTCACGATACATACTCTACCATATCCCATTAAATTCTTTCTTAATATAAGTACCCTTTCTAATCTCTATATATCTTCATATATTTTGGAATGAAAAATAATGAAGAACTCTTAGCATTATACCATATATCACACATTAATTTTGGTATAAATGGAAAACATACTCAGTTCATGAACTGAATAATTCCATCACAATCATGGCCATAATTTGGAATAGTTATCACCTTCCTCTATAGTTCCACATCATATTATTTACGTGTCTTTTATCCTCACAAGGATGTGGGGTTGAACATTTATTTAATGTAGATAAGATCTATCTACTTTTCCTCCTAATATCATGATGTATATTCTAAAAACTACAGTCATTGGATCCCTTATGTTCTTCATTATAGACAAATTACCATTTTTTATAACATAAATTAGTTGAAACAATGTTCTCTATCCTATGGTTTTAGTTTGTTGAGAACACATAATCATTAATAAACACAAAAAATATCCTATGGTGAACCTGTTAAGGTTTTGAATATATACATCATGATTTTATGATATGTATATATATAATACATTTCAAAATATATATATTACCTCTATATATTCAGAATTGAGTATATCCCAAACCATTTGAGATATCTATCCCTCATGAATAGGTTGTAATACCAATATATTGGATGTAATTTCCATTAGAATTTAATATTTATCCTTAAACCTATGGGTGATCATAGGTTCATACAAAATATCAAACGTCAATTCCCATCAACCAATATTGATATGGTATCACTACAATTAAAACCATTTGATACTCAAAATCACATAAAATTCGACAAATGGAAGAATAAGAAGAATAAAACTAATCATATTCCCATTAAAATTAATTTAAGGGGAGATAAAAACGTGATAAACCATCATTATACCGCTAGATGTTTAAAATATATAAATCAACATATAGTCATCAAGGTTGCTATATTCTTTTTTAATAAAACATTCTAATTATATATGATTTATATGAATAGGGACCAAATACAACACTCGTAGTTATTGAGAATTTGATTGGTGAATCTTAATCCATTTCATTTTTAGATCAAACTTCATTAGTCATGATTTCATAAAAATTTAGTTAACATACATGGATTGGGGAATTTAGTGATTTTTATCATTCTTAATATCACGTAGATTGTGGATTTATATTGATAACCACAATGATTCAAATATTTATGATATTAAACATTTAGTGGTTTTTTTGGATGAAAATTATTTTCCTCAATCAAATTATTAATTTTTTCTAGATAAGTAGTTTTACATTCCCCTACTTTTCTATGAATAAAACAT
This sequence comes from Viscum album, assembly GCA_963277665.1. Taxonomy (NCBI): domain Eukaryota; kingdom Viridiplantae; phylum Streptophyta; class Magnoliopsida; order Santalales; family Viscaceae; genus Viscum; species Viscum album. The sequence goes on along the minus strand of OY728157.1, from coordinate 1,544,626,837 downwards.
CTTCGAATTCCAATAATACCTTCCCATGGGTGTTTCTCCCCAAATTCATTGAACATAAATTTTTTTATCTTATTTCCTTCTTAGTATTCATCAAATGAACTCCCATGAAGCCACATTTTTCTATTTTAGGATTGTTAAAAAAATTGCAGGTGTTGAGATTATTAATCATAAATCAGGATATCTGGTTTTGTATACCCATAAGATGTTTCATATAATCTACTATAATAATTAGATCCTCATTCAAAACATAAAATAAATTCATTCACAACCATTTGTAACATAATTTCTCATTGATTCAACAATTTACTAAAACCAAAATGATTTTTGTGAGTGTTAGACATTAATAATTAGAAAAATTATTTATGTTGTTTAAAATTTTGTCTTTTATTTTCGAAAATTATAATAACATATTTCAACCCATTAATATTTATGTTCCTATAATATTAGTATGGATTATCATATGTTATCATGAATTCCACCATGTCATTCAAAAAAATCGTAAATAAATTGTGAGTTTACTAAATCACAAACACATGGAATCCCAATATATGTGTGCAATTTTGCATCTCTATCAAAAACTGGTTATCTTTAAGGGGATACACAACTATCTATTTCATCATTATTCTGTCAAGGATAATTGGTTCTAGAGACTTTATCGATATGTTTTTATCCAACAAGGGGTATCATTTCACGTAAACCACACAATCTATAATTCATCAAATGTTCAGGATGTTAACATATAGTTATGATTTTCCATAGGGTTTGCACTAATTTTTTTTATAATAATAATCACATAAAATAACTAAACCATTATCTTATACAAACATAGGCAACCCAATAATTTAGGCATAATATGAATATTTGATACCCCAAAAAAATAATATATTCTATATACCCAAAACTATTAGTGTCTTTGTAAAAAAGATACATAGTAAACATATTTCACAAAATATATTCAACATGTCCCAAAAAATACTTCTCACACTATGCCATCTATATAAATATCTATTTTTAAATCCTTTAATAATATCCTAGGGAAAAAGATACATAATAATAGGTGATCTCAGTTTCCCAAGAAAGGTACAGAGAGTATGTATTATTTAATAATAACAAGCTATAATGGGATAAGAAAATGGTTATAGTAAAATGATCATACCATAAAATATAAAAACAAAATTAGTGAAATAAAATTAATCATGATTCTTGGAATAATGCATTGTTACTATAAAATATGTTAGTGATAAGTGTGTGAAATAATCGAAAATACATCATGATCAATTAGAAAATATCGTAATAATAAGACATATGTTTGTGGGATATATATAATAATAAAAAAATCATTTCCTCATTAAAGGCATATTATTAAGAATATCAAAGTTGATAGAGTTCCACAGAAGATATAGTTCATTAACCATTCCATTATTTCATTATCCAAGTCTCACTTACATGACTATTATAGCAGAAATAGTCCCAAATTGAACTAGGTTCACTCCATATTCATGTTTATATTATATAATGATTTATAAATCATCATGTAAGGAATTAGAGGGATATATAATTCCAATCCCAACAATAAAAAAATGAAAAACATAAATAACGGTTCCACAATATTGTAAAAATATTTTTTAATTCATCATTTCATAACCCATGGAGAATAATTTTGTTTCATAAAGCTTTTAATAAAATAAAATTTATCTCTAGGAATAAATAGGTTTCATAATTAATTTCATTATACATCTTCATCAGCACCCAAATAGATTAACTAAGTGGATTGTATCAAAATAATATATACTCATTGAATTATTAAAAATACTCAATGTTTTTTTAGAAATCTCTTCAAATTCCTTTTAGACATCTTTAGATCATTTATTTGAAAAAATTGGTAAATTACATTTTCTTTGGGTTTAATTAAAACAAAATTCCATAAATTATTTTTAAATAAATATTTTAATTGAAACTAACTATGAAAAAAATTATAAATGTGTTAAAATTAAATAAGTACCATTAGGGTTCGAAATTTTATTTATTTATTTAATTTTAAAACATTGATACCATCCAGAAATTTTAAAAAAATTCATATATAAACTATTTGAAGAATATATTAAAAATTAAAATTTTAATTTTTTAAGAAAAAGTAAACTATAGTTGAATGTGAATATAAAAATTAATTATATCATATTAATGAACATTCTATGAAAAAATTTCAATGAAATTGGACATATACTAAATTTTTTCCCCTGAAAAGAGGATAAATGTAGGTAAATTTTCTTAAAAATAATTTATCAATATTTTAAATTGGAAAAAGAGTAAAATGGTAAAAATAATTTAAAACTATAGAGAAAAATCATTTAAATTAAAATAGATTGTTTTTAGAGTATAAGGATTATATAATTTCACATCATTATAATTTCAAATAAAAAATCCTGAAATGAAAGGATATTATAACACAAACCATTGCTAATTTAGTACCTTTTGGACAATAGACCCTTTGAAATAAATAAATTCAAATGAAAATATATAAAAATTTAATATGAATATATTCATGATATAATCTATAAAATGGTATGTATATAAAACATATAACCAAACCTAGTTTTGTAACAAGAAACATTTCTCAGAGAAACAATATTGAGATAAACAACCCTTTTCTCCATTATTACAATACATCATACGAATCCAAAACAACAGTATAATAAATATTGATTTATTATACATATAATAAAGATTCTTATTAAAATAAATAATAATTCATATCATTCCCTTATAAATTCTTATTATCCTTTTATTAAAAATTCTCTATTATAATTCTTATTCTATTGAAAATCTATCCATTTTTATGAATGTTTGTATTTTATGATTTAGATCATTACACATTTTTCAGGGTTTCTTAATCTCTAGAATATTAATCCAGACCTAATTATAATTTTCTTCTATTATGTACAATTTTATAACCATTCATATATGGTGTTGATGAAAAATGTATTATATCCTTTCGCATAGATGGTAGTCAATATATATACACTGGTGATGTTTTCACTATTCAATGGATGCAATGATACAATGATACATACTAGTTCAACAGATGAAACAAATATCATTAAAATAATATAAATTCAATTAATATATTCTTAATACATTCAATTTAAATATGAAATTAAATATGAATCCAATTACTTCTTAGAGGTGGCATACCACACATACATATAATTGGCAATATCATTTTACAAAAGATGGGAATGTCTGATAAAATAGATATAACATTTACTTAGAAAATTATAAGTAAGGAATATTTACTTATTTAACAATATTAATGAGAATTTCAATATTTTAAATTGTATTATGGAGAATGAAACATTAAAATATTTAGTTAAAAAATATAACTCATCTTTTGGAAAGCACCATTAGCATATAGCACGAGCCTTCTCTATGTGATATTTTACGATGAACCAAACCTATAAGATTAATGAAGTATTTTTTGATGATTGTTTTGTAGATATTGGGTCAGCTAAAGTTCTCAACTAGAGTATCTGAGATAGTATAATAGGTCCCCTTTTTTATGTGAGGAGGCGACATACTTTTAATTATTAGTAATATAAAAATATATTAATGTAACTCTCATGGAAGGTGAAGACAATTTATCTAATGACTAAATATATAATTATATAGAATTGAAATAAATTCATCCAATATTATTTTGTGATTTTTAACCATTTTAATGATTATATATGTATTTAACCCCACACTCAGCCTTTTAGCATTTATCGAGGTAATGAATTTTTACCTTAGTTTCTACTAATAATGACCAACAATGTAATTTATCTCAATAATAAATTTTGAAATTATGATTCAAAATTTTAAAATAATTTTCTTTCATTCATGTTCTATATGTTTTAAAAATTAAATTTTAAAACATCTGCTCAAAATGTTGTGATACCATTTTTAGGGAAATGCATTTTTATATATAAAAATTAATTTATTCCAATTTAATGATGAGTAAAAACTAATACTAGAATTTTACAATATTTTATTGAATATATTATATAAAATATTAAATAAAATCATTTATAAATAATAAATAATTCAATTTATTATGAACAAAATCATTATTCATATCAAAAATTGTTTTCTGAAAAAAAATTAATTTTTTACCTATAATTTTTTTATATTTATTTATTACCAATTTATAATCATTTTGTAAACTATTATTCATTTTTTCAGGGTATATAAGATTTTAATTAATCAAAATCCATATTCATTATTGATAAAGACACATAATTTGTAAAAAATAAAATATATTGAAAAATGATCTTTTAACATAAACCAATAATATTTTTAACATTTAAAATTTAGAGTTATTTACTATGTATTAATATAAAAATTATAATTATTTATTTTTAAAAATAATCATAATAATTTATTTGTTCCTATTCATACATTTCAATATAATGGTTATGTGACAGAACTCACATTTAATAATAATATTTCACCATTAAACTTCCATTACACATTTCAATGTATTAAAATAATGTTATTTTTTACATTCCATAATAGAACATGGTTTAGGGTCTTCATTTTTTATATCTTATGACATCAATTATGAAAATATTTCATCCATAATTTCCATATTACTCTGATTCTATATATAACCTATATTGTTTTAGTTAATAGTGATTTCGTTATTTTCCAAACCATTTGGGTTTTATATATCCTGTGAATTTAATTTATGATTCTAATCATGTGTTTCATTATGAAAACGTAAAATAAGGGTTTCTTCTGGAACACATGGCTCTATAATGGGGTTTTCAATTATAATCATCCATTATTTTCTAATGATTTATATCCATAGAGACAATTGGTATTCCATGCTTTATGAATGTTTTTAAGATTTTTTTAGCATCATTATGAAATTTTTTGTCTTTGGGACATCAATTATAGACAGTGCATTTATAGCAGGTATATGTGATTTAGTCACACCCTTTGAATCAGAAAATGCACCAGGAAAATGATTTACTAGTTCATGAAAATGTAAAATCTTTTTCACTTCTATCTCACACTATCAGGTGAGAGGATTGAGTGAAGAAAAAGCTTTCAAATTCAATGAAATATCTTCCCTTTTATTTTTTTCTCCCCTACTAATGGGAATACTTCGTCATTGAAGTGAAAATTAAAAAAATGTTATTTAAATACATCACCAATTTCTGGATCAATATTTATGATTATAGATAAGTATTCATATCTTATTTACATTCCCATCTTCTTTGAGGTCCCATATTTGTATGTTGTGGGGAGATTTTGGCACATATACTACACAACCAAAAATTATCAAGTAGGAGATGTCAGGGTGTTATCCAAAAGGAAATAGTAGTAGAGATTTTTTATGATATGAATTTGGTTTGATTTCAATTACTGTTGAGGCATGAAATATTGAAATAAACCATACAGATCTTGGAAACATTTTTCTCATTATTAATAGTCTAGAAATAAGTTGGAGTAATTTTATTATTGATTCAGATAAACCATTTTGTAGATGCACATGGGTGAATGGATACTCCATAATAATCCCCATTTTCATTCAATAATCATTAAAAGATAGAGAGGTAAACTCTCCAGTATTTTCAAGTCATAATTTCATGATGAAATGATGAGGTCAGTGTGCTCTCGATTTAATTATTTGGATAAGAATACTTGGAAATGCAGCATTATGAGTCAAGAGAAAACATACATGTGACCATCTGCTTTATACATTAATTAATATAATAAAATAATTAAATGGACCACTTGATGGATGAATTTATCTCTGAATATCCCCATGAATTCATTCAAGGATGTATGTAATTTCATCCTTAATTTTAAATGGAGATGGTCTCACAATCAGCTTTCCAATAGAATAGTCATTGAATTGATTGTTTCTAGTGGAGAGATCTATGGTACCCTTACTGAATATCCAAGAGAACATTCGATTATATTTTTCATCATTCCTGAACCAAGATGGCATAATTTTTCATTTCACAAATCACCTATTTGTTGTCCATTATTTCCTACCACATGTTATTTTATTGCACATATATAAGTTTAATGAAATACAACTAATAATTTTGGTTGTTTTTCTAGTAAATGACTCTTACCAAATTTATTAATGGTAATTCACATGTTCTTTTCATTTCTCTTAGATGTAGCTTGAGTATTATAATATTATTGGTAAATATCATTGAATATTAAAAAGTTTTTTTGGACTTTGGGGAATGAAATTAATTGTTAATAAATAATTATGTCCCATTGTGTAAAGAAAAACTCGGTTTACTAGTACATTCTATCAAATCTTTAAGACGTGTTATATGATTAATAATTGGTCTTGTTTATTTATGATCAATTTCATTATTACTATGAATTTGGAGCATTATTCCAATTCCCGGTATGAAAATATCTATTCCAATTAAGAATTAGATTTCAATTCTTCAAGGCAATGAGAATAATATTAAAAGGAACACCTTCTGAAATTAAAATAATACAAAATGTAAAATTCAAAACATACAAGACAAAATGAAATATCATGAATATGCTAATTTTTCTAAATTATTTCCAATTATAATCTCATCAAACTCACATATAAAATCCCCAACTTGGAGGTACGTGAAATCATCATTTAATGGCTTATGATTCTTAATAACATTCAAATCCTTTTCATTATCTTTATAGGATGTATCATGAATGTGTTTTTCATTCATATTTCATTTAGGAGATCATTTATAGTGGTAACTAAGATACTCATGGGATTATAAAACATGAGACAATTGTTCTGTAGAACAACACATATAGGAGGAAACTTTGAGATTCCATAGAGTGTTTTGGATGATATTTCATTGATTCTGATATTCATTTCGAGCGAGCCCATGGTTACAACAACATCCATGACAGTGTCATATTCCAAATCCAATCCACAAGAAGAATAACTTACCGTTTTAATGTTTTGGTGGTGTATATCATTCCATCCATCATAGGTTGCTGGAAGAAAAATCTCTATTTTATTATATTACCTCTCATTAAAACTCTTCTAGAGACATCATGGATCACTTTTAGTGATGTATTCTTATTTCAAAACATCATTGTTATGTATTCTATGAATGATCGTAGACATTCCTTTATTATATAGGGTTTGTAAATTATTTTTATAAATTGTTTCGGTGAGATACATTGATTTGAGATGCATTTCCACATCCATCATCCACGATATGCAGTTACTTCTAGTAATGTCAAGAGATATCAATTAATTCTTCGTTAAATTTAGCATTATGGTAACTAAAAAACATTAAAATCAGGTTAATATTAATATTTAATATAATATATATGCCACCCTAATCAGTCAATAAATTGTTTACATGGGGATATGAAACAAATAAATAAATACATTTCATTACTTGTTTAAATTAGTCTTGCATGTACTTTTTTATTAATTATACTTTCCAATCAAGAAGCATAAAATGAAATAAATTTAAACCACATAAATCATCCAATCTAGTTGTAATTTTAAGATAAAAATATTATGTAATAAGAACCATCCAACCAAAAAGAGGGAATAAAAAACATACCTTTATAAAATTGAGGGTTCATGAAGGTCACATTTTGTGAAAACAATATTGAAATGAGAAAAATTAAAATAGAAAATAAATATGAATATGAAAAGAAGATAGATAGTTTATTAATGATGCATCTTCTTCTTATTTTGTTCTATCCCCCTTCTGTTGGGGGGGGGGGGTGAACTATCTTTTATAGAGAGTCTAGAAAATAATTCATGGGGTGGGAAGCCCACATTTATTTAATTTTGCAGCCACAACTTGCTGCCTAATAAAAATATTGTAATTAATTATTTATTACATGCAAAAATACCAACACGAAAAAATATATTTTTAAAATATTTACTTACTTGTACTATGATATAATTATATTATACATCCATTTGTAAGGTGCTTAAAATTTCTTCATACTCTCATAGAAATAGGTACTATTCTTTTTGATGATTTAATATTCATAATTATTATTTTATTATTTATAAGGGAACATTAATATTCAAAAGGTTAAAGATACTATTCACTGAAAAATTTGGTTGCGCCCATCAGACTCAAAATTTCCAACTAATCGCAATCGCTTGTGTCTTTATTCCTAAATTTAAAGTACCAAAGTGAAAAATTTATGTTCAATGGCTAGGTTATAAATATCATTTATAAATAACTATTATAACAATTTGTTTTTTCGCAGAGACCCATTATTGTAGGCATTACATTATATATTAAATATATTTGTAAATACATGCGGTGTAAAATTCTCCCCACTTTACATAATTTGTGTCCAAGAAATTTGAAATAAAAACATGAATATTAATGGTTGATAATTTTAAATTACCTTTTGAGAAACCCACATTGGAAACATGGTTTATAAAATATTCTCTTAAAAAGTGGTTAAGAGAAATGAGGTTCTAACTAAAAAAATATTCTTTAGAATGGGGTGATATTAGATGGAAGTGAAAAACTAGACAAGGAAGAGAAATCAAAATGACATTACGATATAGAGTGATAATGATCATTTTTCAACAAAAGTTGATTACTACGATAAAATAAAATACATTTATGAAAATTTTAATTGATATTATATAATATTATGTAACTTGGAATAAAATTTTATTTAAGACACTTTTCCTACAGGTGAAAAATTATTCAACTCTATAAGAGTATAAATATATGTTGTTATTTCATAAAATGAATTTTATCCTTTTATTGTGATGTGAACAACGTGTACTTTATTTGTTGGCACAATTTGCATCATGTGTTGAAGTAAAAAATAACCTCTAAAACCTCATACAAGGATCAACTTAAACCATTTCATAAATTGTTAAACTTTCCAAAAGATTAGGATTCAACATTATAAAAAGAACATCACTGAACTTCCATAATAAAATTATTAAACAATGTGAACTACCTCTTAGTCATAACATACAAACATCTGAGTCCATTATCATTGTATTATCCTAAAATAACATGAATTACCATAAATATATTTCGAAATACGTTCATCATTCCTTGTTTGTTTTTCTAAAAATAATAATTTTGATGTATTATTTAAATCCAAAATATTTTATAATCTATTTTTTTGGAGCTCCTACATGTTATCTTGTATTATAGAAATTCCATAATTCATAATAATTACTCCTCCAACCTTATTTTAGGACAGAAGAGGACTCTGATTGCCATTAGGGATGCCACTATGATCCAGAAATCAAATCGTGACAAGTCAATTGATGACTTTGGGATCCTACAACGTCTCAGGATTGATGCCATATTCCCTCAGATGAAAAGATTATTTTAGGTGTTCTGGAAAGCCCCTCTTTCTGGAAGGATCATGATGAATGTGGATGGTGATTTTAAAGGAAACCCAAGACATATGGGTTGCACAACCATTTTCAAAGATTTCCGAGGTCATTTCAATTGTGGTTTCTATAACAGCTATAGTGTCACCTTTTCCCTTGAAGATGAGATTTTCGCCCTGATTCATGCAATCAAATTTGTCAAGAAAAAAATATAGAACTACATCTAGATTGAAAGTTACTCTGCCACCATTTTCCAAGCAATTTGGAATGGTATGGTCTTCCTTGCTTGGCCTCTTACTATGATTTAGAAGAACAACCCTGACTTGCATCTAGTGCTCAAATATATTGCCACACATACCTACTATGAAGATAACAAGGTGGTATATGGTCTTGCTAACAAGGGAATCAACCAGGACATTATGTGGATTGAAAATTTTCCATTTGATCTTCTCCCTCTCTATGAAAAAGATTGTAATAAAATTTCCTCTTTCAGACTCATGTAATTTCTTTTCATGATTTTAATAAATAATGTCTTGATCTTTGACCAGGACATTGCCTTATTTAAAAAAACATATTAATGGTTATATTTACCTCAACCATATAATTCTCCAAAAAATTTACCTTTTTTCTGAGCCTCTTTTCATTAGTACTATTTATCACACAACCTCAAATCCTTAATGATATAGCACTATAATAAAATACTTATATATTTCAAAATTCTTATAACTAGTACATAATTGATAAAAATAATCAATTGAAAAAATTATTGAATCTAAATAATAAGAACATTAATCATTCCTCTTCGACCATGGTTGTAGCATAATCTTGACCATAATACAATTTCTTATTTTGGTGTATATTCTATTGATGCATTGGATATTGATTTCAGTAGTGTCCAATGTATTAGTAATTGAATCATTTTACACTTTATAACATTATATTCTACTTAAAAATACCAGAATGGTGGCCTCTCTTTCCACAAAATTAGTAAACTCTAATTCCATTTATACATATTCCAAGGTGTTTCCTTTCACAATTATCACATGTGGGAAAATAATTATTTCCCTTATTAACTTTATATATATTTTACCCAGTCATCCTCTTCTTATTTTGCATCCTTACAAACCCATAATACTTGGAAAACTCTTTCTCATTCTGGTTAGTACAACATACTATCTTCTAATTTGATTTGAATTATTGGGCAGCTATTTCCCTTTGAAATAATGGCTTCAACCTACCGAATAAATGATCATTCTTACTATTTAGATTATGTGTATTGATTCAGTTACCATTCCTTCCAATTGGCACCGTTTATAAACCATTTAATACACTATATTTGATCATAACATTTTGAAATATAATTTATAAACCCAATACTAGTGTAATACATAACAAAAATTGAAAAATTTATGTGTAGTGAATCTAATAATCATGATTTCTTTGGGTACATGTTTAAATTTAAATACAATATTGTGGTTTTTAATGAAAATGTGAATTATCCTAAGAATATACCTTGGGAGTGTCAAACTGTGTTCGTAGTAGGGGTCATTGGTTGTGTAATAGGTTACCCCATGTAAGGCATGTGACTCCTTGTCAATGTTGTTTCCCCAGGGTACATCAATTCCAAATCTATGTTCACTTGTAATGTCCAGACATGGATGTATTTCTAGGAAGAACCACATAATCTCTACCTTAACAAAAAAAATACATCTATGCATATACTCTAATTCTATATTTGTGTTATATTCTCTAGTTTTATAAATCTAGTTTCAATGTGTGCTACTAAACATCCTTTAATACCAACTGTATGGACCACGACTCCGGTGGCCCATTGCAGGTTCTTTACTATATTAAATTGGTTTGATTACATGAAATCACAAGCTGAAGGACCAATCAGTTTAGTATTTAAGGAAACCATAATAAATATATTAAATTTACATTATACACATACAGTAAAAACAACATATAACTCCACTAATAACACCTAATATCTCTGAGATTAACCTTTCAAGTCATTCATAATGTGCCTCTCAGAATTGTGGGGAAAAAACATATGAAATGGGTGAGCTCAGATGTGTAGTAAGGATAAGAAATATATCCTAATCTTTAACATAAATAATATTTCATGATGAATAGATAATTACACATGCCATTAAAACATAATCTTAATCATAGTATGGAAGGAATAAAATATGAATAAATAATGTCCTATAAATAATCACATGAAAATTCTACATTGTTATTCTACAAGTCAAATAATAATATTGTTTATCAATTAATCATACCATAATTAGGTACTGGATATGTCAGAAATCATGAACATGTCATCAAGTTCTCATCCTAGACTTCTATGAATAAACTGTTATGGCCACAACAAGAATCCATTTCTCTTTTGTCTCATTAGACCTACCAATGCATTAAAGGGCTATTGTGGGACCCTCCCATAACATACTAAGTCAAATGAATTATTCATATATCAATTAAAATTATATCTTCAAATAAAACTGTCTCATACCACTATGGAGTATCATTGATTAAATTACTCTAATAAAATCATTGAAAAATCATTGAGGAAAATAATATTTAAACTTTCCAAAGTGTCCCATACCATTTTGAAACATTAAAATTATAATTCCATATAATATAATGAGAATTAGGAGACTATTGATATAATATATTAAAAGGTAGTATATACACTACACAAATAATTAATATTTGGTGAACAAGGCAAATGTCTTATGGAAGTAAAGGTGAGACGAAAAAACCCACTTTTACTTTGGATAATAAAGTTATTTTTGAAAACACTTTTTATTTATTATAAAATAATATTGTAAAAATTTGTATTCCAAAAACATAAAAGGTAATGAAATTTAAATTATATTTTAGAAATAAATTATTCCCCACTGATGTGAAATCATGTAAAAATAGTTTTTTATATTCTTTAAAAATAAAACATTTTAGTGTAGTTTAAGGAAAATATTAATGTGATTTTATTGTGGAAAAGATTTTTTTGTTTTCATAAATAGAGAAATGAATCAATATAGTTTTCAATGATTTTTTTTGATTTTATGAAAACAATGATGTCTTAAAAAATATTGTATAGTGTACTTGAAAATGGGTATGAATTTTGAATGTTCTCTTTAATCGGGCATGACTATCATGATGAATAAAGTTGGGAACCATTTTATAATATGTATCTCCCCATTAAATAAGGATTAAATGATCAAAAAATATGAATTTGTAACATATAAATATAATATAGATGAAATATACAAAAATAATAAAGAATTACATTTTTGAAAAGGTAGAGAAATAGTAACCCGAAGGATGGATGAGGGTTCATGTATAATCTCTTACCACTTTGTAATCAATCGAATCATATGACCCAAAATTAATAATCATCAAATGATAAATTTAATACATGAAAATAGGTATATTTATTATGAGATAAATATATTTGTAGTATACATACACAATATATAATAAATTGTTGTCAATAAAGACTGTACCACAAGAATGGAAGTGAGATTAAAAAACCCTTACCTTATGTCTGAATGTGTTATGTACATGAAATTAATGTCCTGGATAATCAAATTAAATCCATCAATTAATTAATTCAGAAACTTTTATATGTGTAATTTTTATGTTATAATTTTATTTTTTTTATTTATGGATATTTTGATGTCTCATATGATATTGTCTTATTATTTAAGAGCGTTCATTTCTTTGGTTTTAAATATCTATTAACTTGTATATAAGTAATAATGTTCATGTCGAATGGATATTACTATACATATTTGATTTTTTATGATTATAATAATGATAAATATGATTAAATGGTTACATAATTAATTTGGGTATATGGTTTTTGGATGAGTTTTTAGAAAAAACATTTGTGATAATCATTTAGATTATTTTGTCAGTTTTTTATCATCACAAACTCGTTTTGGTGCATGATTTTGTATTATGTATATAAACTGGTTCCATATCATTAAATATGTTCTTATAAAAATATATTAGTCTATTTTAATTATAAAAATGGTATCATGAACATCCTTTAAGAATAAACTGTTGAACGGGTGTTAGTCGTCCATAAAGGCAGTAAATGAACACATCCTCGACGATTATTCTATTTTTAAAACGAAAGAGAAAGAGTAAGGATATTGATGATGGGTATTAAATTTAAATTATATAATTTTAGTATATAAATGGTACTAGTTTTATTTTGCCCATTTCTATAGAGTAGTCAAGGATATAATAGAATAAAGAATAAGAAAAGAAAATAAAAGGAAAAGGATGAGTATTTTACCTCTTGAATACTCCTCCTTGAGATCCTTTTTAAGGAAAGGGGTTTTGGCATTTTGGAAAGACCAAGATCACATGGACATGGGGAAAACTAGGGAAGAGTATTTATGAAGATAATTGATAAGTCTAAAGGCTTATAAGAGTGAGGAAATTTGTGTGTAAGGGATGATTTTTATATTATAGGAGAGGGGTAATTTCTCATTGGTCTATCCATTATTTTATTATTTTTCTCAAGACAACCAATAATATTGATCCTTGTGACTATTTATAGTAACAATTGAATGAGATTTTGAAAAAAGGGAGTATACATCATCCATGACTCACGTAACAATGTATGTAACTTATAATTTATTTATACTATAAATTACTAAAAATAACTATTCAATAAAAATTCATTTATTTCAAAAAAATCATAGAAATTTTCCTTAAACATTTTTCAATGTATATAATTAACAAATGATCTCCATTTTTTGAAAATTATTTTCTTAATATGAGATATTTATTTTATTATTTTAATCATTTTACTTGATAAATACAGTTTTAAATTAATAACTAATTTTATAACACTTTCAAAAAATAACTAAGGTCTCATCAAGTTATCCTAAAATCATAAGGCAAAAGAATATTTATTTATGAATAATTTTTATAAAGTGATTTTTCTTTTAAAATATTTTTTTAATTATTATATTTTAATTACATATTTATTACTCACAAAAATAATAACATTCAATTATTATTTTTTAAATATTCACCTACTTGAATTATGATATAATTTTTATCATAATTTTATTTATGAGGCACCTAAATAATATTTATACCCTCATGGATGACGTTACTATTCATTTGGCTGATTTATTATTCATAAGGGTCATATTACTATTCATAAGGGTGTGTTACTAGTCCAATGAGTCATGTTACTATTCACTAAAAAGATAAGTTGGTCCCATGAGACTCTAAATATCTTACTAATCACAATATTTTATTCCTATTTTTTCAAAATTCCAAACACATAAGTGTAAACATTTTTTTTAATAGCTAGGTTATAATTATCTTCCTTAATGAACTATAATCAAAACTATTTGTTTCGCATAGACTAAATGTTGTGTTCATTACATTATATATTAATTTTTTTTAAATCCTTATGGTGTTAAAATTTATCATGAATATTGATCTTTTTCTAATTTTTAATGAATTTTATAAGTTATAATTAGATTATCAAACATTTATATTTATCTTATTATTAGTTGTGATTATTGATTGATATCTCCTTTAATGACCCTTACTATGAATTTATTCTCACCCATTCTTAAATTAAATATTCCCTAAAATATGGATATTGTTTTTAAGAAGGGAGTGTCTAATAAGAGTTCTATTTAAAAATAACGTTATAGAATATATTGATGATATTTCAAAAAATAAGTATCTTATATATCTCATCCTTGATTAATATAAGACATTATTTTTAAGGGGTATGTATTATTATGACATGTATTAAATATTCATGAAAAATTATGTAATATTTCAAAATTTATTTCCTTGATCACCTCATGTAAAGATTACGTCAATATATTCCCCAATCTGGTAGCATGGTATTATAAACCTCTCTCTAGGGGTTGGCCACTGAATTTCAAACCTCGTAATAAATAGGTGATAAAAATATAAAAACATTTTTATGGGTCTTATTTGACCTTTTTAGGCATCATAGAATCCCTTTCTAGGGTGTATGCACAATATTATGGAGTTCTAATTTATTTATAAGAATCAATTTCGATGGTTGTAGATCCCAAAAAAACTTATGAAGAAAAAGAATATAGCTATTGAATTTTGATAATTTTCATAATGGAATTCAATATCAGGTGCATTCCATTCATGAAACTCATTTTACCATATCCTTCATGTCCTAGATTTATACACCGCATGTGTAGACAATAAAGTATAGAACATCCTCCACAGATCACCTACATGGATTAGCCTATGTGGACCAGCCTACAAGTACAACCTTTTCAATCCACCATTGTGGAGTACCTATGAAGAACTGCTTGTTCAACCCACCTATCTAATCCTTTATCATAGATTACATTTTAAAACTCCCTTGTTTACATAGGTTCATGAAATTTTCTATAATTAGGACCCTTAAGATCCCCATTTGACATGAACAAAAGGTCAGAAGAATTATTTAAGAACATCTCACCCTATTCCTTTGACCATGTTCTCAAAAAATATAGGGTTGTTCTCGAATCCTCGAAATATGTGGTAATTAATGAGATTATAGATATTAGGGTTCCTTGAATTTTTGAAACACCGAATACCTATATGAGAAGTCACTTCCCTCTTATCTAAAAGAACTAGGGTGAAGGCCCCTTCCTATCTAGAGGACTCACATAAGATCCTTTTAGGATAACTGTAGGAGACCCTTGGAGGTCTGCGAAAGGTCATTCCCATTATTGTTTTCCCATGTTATTCTATATCCCTTTTTACCCTAGTAGAACATGGATGAGATATCTGCTAAATAAACCATGTAATAGAATAGGGAAGTGGCCTCTCCACTCACCCATATATCATGAAGGCAATGTGAAATAGATCTAACCAAGGTATTACTGGGATGAATAACACTCTACTCCCTCTATTCACATCTCCACTAATAGGGAGCCCCTTTAGCTAAGTCCCTCATCTAAGTGTATTCAATCCAATACATACTACAAAGCCTATATACATGTACTATCAAATCTACCTCACACTTTCATTACCTCTAAATAATACATTCCCATGGAAATAGAAGTCACACATTTAACCTACCTAGTTTTCGAGGTCATTATAATTTTCATGATCATATATTCTCATGGTAATGAGCATCCCTACCTTAGGGATATTGGTTGATGGATTATCAATATGGGAAAAGATATGTTTTTCTATAATGTTATGTGAATCACAGGATAATGGCACATAATTTTGTTTCACCACTCCATCTCCATATCCTCCACCTATCAGAAAGAAAAGAATCTGGGCATCACTCCTAGAGTGTTTCCCTTTAATTTCTTATGAGATATCCCAAAACCTCAATATCTTCATATTTTTTCACCTATGGACAATTTAGATTCTAAATACATCCAGTATTCCAATTTTTCTTGTTTCTCATACTAATAACGACTCACATTGGATGATCATTCAGTGTTTATTGCATTATCATTATGATCAAATATACACAACATAGGTCAAAGTCTCAATATAACCTCCCTATCATGTTATTTCAAACACAAAGGTCTATATTCCCCATAAGAAAAAACAATAAAGGGACATTTTCTCGACTATGATACAACATGGACCTCCCCCGTATGTGAAATACTTTACACTTTCTAAATACATGGGATATGATTCTTATCATATTTGGATATGTAGGAAGCCTCATTGGGGTTATAACCGAACACCCAAACCCACCCAAATACTCTATGTTTCATATTACCAATAGGGTCATATCTAACTAAAAGGGCCAAATTCTTTATAGTTACCTCCATAACCATCCCTATTATGATATATTACTAGTAACATCTTAATCCTATCTTGGATTTTATATCCCTTCTACGTCTCTTGGGCTATTTCAACTAATGCACCATAACATCTATATCTAGGAATCTTTTTCCAAGATGTCCTTTCTACATGACGTAAAAATGTAGTTAATGTTACTTATCATGTGTCATTGAAAGGAATGAAGTGTCCCTTTATGTTCACAAAACAAAATGGTTTCTTATTATTCTCAAAATGATACATTGGATTCCCCTCTAATGGGACCAATCCAAACATTAAAATAACCCTCCTCTCCCAGTAGGACAATGAATTCGATAACACCTAACACTGTGGAATAAAATCAATATCCTAAAGAACAAAAATTAGGATAAATTGAAAATATATTATTAATTATATATTTTAGCAGATCTATAATATAAAAAACATACATATTTTTTCCTATCAACACAATTCCATAATTGATTATTGACACATATGGGTGACTAGTTCTCTATTTATAATTATTAATGGATTCATGAATTTGAATTAAATATATAAGAGATTAATATATTTTCCAATAATTCATCCCAAAATGGTGTTAATTTCTTACCCTCCCATCCTCTCAACCAATGTGATTTCCTAATCATTGTTGGATAAGTTCCCCAACAACTAGATGCTTTATAAATTAATCCCATGAGAAATCAGGGATATGGTAAATATTATGTGTTTTTCTACATCCATAAATAAACCCTATTGGAAATGAACACACTATAAAATGGGTGTGAGATATACATGTATAAAATAATTTTTTTGTTTCAATTTAGTTAAATATAAAATTAAAATATTTTGAAGGTAAAAAGTGATGTTTTAATGAAAAACATTTTTTTACATGTCAAAAGTTATTTTATCTTATTAAATTTATTTAATAAAATTATAAGAAAAATGAATTTTTTTTGAGATTATTAAATTAAATTTTTTAACAATCATCTAATGGTTTTAATGGGTAATGAATTGTATTAAATTTAGTGTTACTCTAAAAAATACATTTTCCCTAAAAAGGTTTTTACATATTTTATGTGGGGATATAAGAATAAATTTCTTCGAATTCAAGGAATTGAATAATTAATATTTAATTACATATTTTTAATCATAAATATTAATAATAATTTATATGTTTATCTTTTTTTTTTCATAATGCAAAGAAATCTTATCCAAAATATTGTTAACATGTTAGTGGTTAAAAAGGTTAACGAGGGGTCAAAATAAAGAGATCAGTATTAAAATAAACTAAAACATATATAATTAAAATTTATTGAATTTATTCTAGTCCAATATCACATTATATTCTAAATTTTCAAAAATTTAATATATGTTCTTATTATAGAGATTATTTTTATATATTAATATTGTTTAAAATTTCTAGTGTACCCTTCTCCAAAATTATAAAATGGAATCTCGTATACTATATTATATAAACAACATAAGCCATTTATAAAGACTAATATTGACCCAAATACATTACCCAAACCCTTATCGATAACCCATAGGTTCTATTTTTACAAAAATTACCCACCCATGAATCCTTCTGGTGCTTTTCAAAACATGATACCGAATTAAGAGTCATATGTTCTTATCGATCTGTTTCATGTTTAATTATTCATATAGCGATTAAAAATGATATATAAAAACTATAAAAATACTTAATATATTTATTTAATATTTTTATATGTTTCTATGTTAATTTTATATACATTTTGTATCTCTTCTAACTCATTAGAAGTTGATAACATATCTCATGTTTAAGTGAAGACTACCAACTCCACAAAGTGATGTGATCCATTTTGTTCTATCCTTTACATGGCTTTTAGTATAAATTTATTTAATGAATATATATTAAATTTATTATATAATTATGATTATTTATTGATGATTTATTATTTACCACCCTTTCATTCAATTAATCGAAAAGTGAAAAATGTCACCTTTGTATAAGTACATACTATTGTCTCCATGAAGTGATGTAATTATTTATTTATTAAAACATTAACATATTTTTCATAACAATCTAAATAATTAATATATATTATAATTATAAAATTTATTATACTCTTAAGATGTTGAATCAATGACCATGATTCATTGACTAGAATAATTAATATAATACATTCATGGAAAATGACTTAGTTTTCAACCGAATAATGATTTTGATGATGAATTGTCAATAAAATTTTGATTGAAATTATAATGGACTCATATTTAGAAATATTTATATTAATTTATATATATAATAGATTTATAACATATCTATATTTAATATTTAATATTTTTTAATGCATAGAGAACAAAATGATATCCAAGGTAAGGGTTAAAGTTATTATCCAATTTTTTTATAATTATCTATGAAAAAACATCCTTGTGGTAAATTATGTGATCTATATCCACTAAACTGAAAATATTTTATTCCCCATTGTTATTATTATAATATTTATGTATTATAATTATTTTACTTTCATTTCTATATAAAATTATTTGTAATTGTTTTTAAAAAATTCTGACATCAGTTCCTCTTTCCTTGATGAACATCTTCTTCCATGTCTATTTTCTTAAAATAATCATTAAAGAATATTTTATCTATAATGAAAATTTTAGGAAATATATTTCTTCCATGAATTTTATACCTTTAAAAATTATTAAGAGGAATCTAGTCAAATAAATTATGACTTGTTATTAAATTTTTTTAAATGTAAGAAAATAATTTGGTCTCTTAACATATATGGAATGAATTTGTTTTCCCAATATCATGAATTTTCTTAAATTTTAATGTTATATTAAAATAATATATGGTTATTTTTAGATAAAATATTTTTATTATAGTTATCTAATTTTTTTAATGTACTATAAGAAATGTATACATTTCTTATCATCAATGAAATGGTAAAATTCACTTTTAGAGGTAATTTTCATCAATGTATAAATTCATTAAGAATTATTACGATTCATTGAGATATGTTAATATAATATCATCCACCACCATTAATTTGTTGAAATGTGGTTATGATTATTTAAGGTTGTTTCTATGAAACTTTTTACATTCTTATGGGTTAATTGAACTATAATAATGTAAAGAATGGTTTTATAGAATGTTCCACTTTCTTTATATGGATGTATTATGATTATGTGATGGTGGAATTTTTATTAAACCTATATCTTTTCCATGGGTTATTATATGGTAAAATAATTTATGTTTTTATGATATTTAATCACACTTATGTGTGATTTTGATTAAATTATGGGTGGGCTAGGAATTATATATCCCTCCAATGCATTTATTAAATATTGGTAACTAATGAGATACTATGGAATGGAATGTTGAGTGAACACAGTTTGGTAAGGGATATTTTCCTCTATGATAATATTAAAAGTAATCCTCAACAATGGAAATAATTTAATAAAGATAGAAACTAATAAATTGTCGGAAATTTTCACAATGATTATTATTAAAGTGAGACTTGATAAATAAATGGTTTTCTAATCATATCTATATTCCAAAAAAGTATTTCTTATTATTATGATTTTTTCTCATGGATCAGGATTTATTATCGATGATTCTTCACTCTTATTTATTATATCATGTTTGGGTAAAATAATTTTTACATAACTCATGACTATTGATCTTTCATTAATTGAATATAAATTTTATAAGTTATAATATGAAAACAAAACACTTATATTTATCTTATGATCAGTTTTTAGAATTGATTTATATCTCATATATTGACCCTTACTGAGAATCTATGCTCACCCTTTTATATATTTTATATTTTCTACGGTGTGTAGATTTGAGTTATGTGTGGCCTTTCTAAGAAGTGTGTTATGTTAGAAGGACTTGTTATAATATATTTATGATATTAAAATAAATATGATTCAAATATAGTTGATTTTAAAGACACTAAACCACTATGCTTTGGGGTGTGTATTTTTATAAGCTGTATTGAATGTTCAAGAAAAATGATGTAATATTAATGAATGCAATGCTTGGATCAACTCATGTAATGGCTACCAGGATGATACGTAATGGTGCTGAAGATAATTCATAATGGTTATTCATGGAAAATTATTATTCTAGAAACATACAATAATATATATATATATAGTAAATAATAATATATGACAGATAATGTCCCCATTCATGGATTTTATGCAACAATAAAATGGCCATTCGATGATTAAATATCATGAACACATAAAAAATAAATCATGTGGATGTTTTTATGAGTAAATTTAAGAATCTATAACAATTAGGTAATATTAAGAAGAAGAAAATGTTGAGAAATAATTGAATTTTTTGAGAATTTGAGGATTCATATATCATAGTGGATAGATTCACATGATTTATCTTTGAAGTACATAATGAGAAATTCATGGTCCAAAATATTACATAAAATATATTCTTTCAATGTAATTAATTTATTTAAACAGATTAAGTAAAATATTGTTGGACCAATACTTTTACAATCTGAAGCATATTCAGTCAAGAAAAAGATAATGAAAAGGAAAATAGTAGCGAAAAGATCTATTAAAGATCAATAATTATATGAGTAACACAAGTGTAGGTACAACACCTTTTAGTGTAACATTTTTCTATTATAAATATTTACTGTGGGTGAATATCAGGTTTCATTTTATTATATTTCATATAAAAAATTAGTGTACATAGTGATAAGATGATAGAGTGTCCCTCGGATTGAAAGATCCTCTATACTAAACTTATTTAACACATACAGTGAGTTGTGTCGTCCTTAGTAACATCAATTCATCATTGGAATATGCTCCAGGTATTATACATTAATGATCCACTATGTAAAAACCTATAATCAAAATATTTAATTTGAGAATTAATATATTATGCATTATTCAGGACCGATACGTTTCTGAAGTTAGTAATAAAATGAGAACATGATCTAGTGTAAGATATGAATAATTTAACACAATAATTCCCCCATCCTGCCTCTTAGGGTGTATTGGTCATGTGGTTGTAAAACAAAGAAAAAAAATTTACAGGTAAGGATTAAAATGATTTCCCTTATTTCCCCTTTTACTTATAATAGTATTGTAAATTACATATAATTATTTCAATTTTATTTTATAATAGTTATAAACATACATGATTCCTGTATCTAGTTGTTGGGGGTGTTTAAATATGTTTTTATTGTTCAAATGGGGGGAAAATATAAGTATAGTATGGAATAAAATATTATTTTTCTCATGCTAAAAAATTCTTTTCTCCAAGTGATGGAATTATACCGAAAAATTATCTATATTTAAGTGTGGTGTTATTATATTTCTCATTTAAAAAAGGATGTGATTTTATCTATATTATTATATATGATAAAAAAATGATGATCAAATAGAACATTTGAGGGATGATTCTATATACTTTCAATAGTATTTTTTAATAATTAGATATAATATGAGAAAATCATTCAATTTAATTTAGCTGGATGATACAATTTTAAGATTAATTAATAAATAATTATAATAGCTGATAATAAAGTAAAATATATATTTATATAAATTTAATTATATGTAAAAAAATCTTTTCTTCTATCCCTACTTTTTCTAATAATATTATTCAGAATCTATCATAAAACTTAATTTAAGTTCATGTATGAGTAATTATAATGATCCATTAGAAAACATAAGAGTAAAATTAATATTATTCTACCAACATATGAATATATCTATTTTTCTAAAGGATATTTATGAGTAATCACATTCATATATGTGAGTATCATAGTGGGTTTTAAAGCAATGCAACATTATTCTGAGCTTGTGTATGAAAAATTTAGTGTTCATTTAAAATTACATTAGGGATTTTAAAGCTAATATATAAGTAAATATATCATTAAAAATAATAACTAATGTTCATGTATTTTATTTCAAGAGATATCTAAAATGAATTAAATTTTGAATAAATATTATATTAATAGAAAATTAGATTTTGAAATATAATTTAATGTTGGTATTTTTTAGAAAAATACATCATTAATATAATAGAAATTTGATGAAATTTTTAAATGTGTATTATGGTGATTTAAATGTAAATATTTTCATCCTTGTATTGAGGATAAATAGTACCTTATTCACGGGTTTTTTATTTAACCTTCCAAAAATAATTTAATAGAGGCAATTTTTTTTGGATAATATAAATTTAGAAATTTTAATCATTTACATTATATTTATAAGGATTTAAAGTGGAAGATTGAGTCAATTAATTTGTGATGATAAATATTTATTGAAAATTATTAATGTGATATATTTTCCTCTACATTTTTTATTTTCATGGATTTTATTAATGAAAATTGATTTAATATTAATAAAAAATATATTTAGGGCTTAAACAATATATTTTGTTGAATTTTAATGTATCTTAATATATACTAATTGTTCTTAATTTTGGTTTGAATAACAATTTGTAAATATCATGGATCTTGTATAAATAAAATGGCCATGAGAATTTTTAGTTGGAAAATATTAGATTTATTAAGGATGGTATTTTTTTATTGTGTATTCACATTTTAAATTTTTTGGTGCACATGTGACTTCAATTTGACCATAAAAATAATGATGTAGTCACACTCATCACGGGAGAACCTTGAAAATATAATGTCTAATTTTTTTTCATGTTTACTTAAGAATATGATTTAGGTATGATTTTAATATAAGGAAAATCTTGACCTTAACAAGTCATAATTTTTAATTAAGATAATAGATTTTAATGATGGTGACATTAATTCACTCCCTCGCCATATACCCACACGCACAAAAACATTAGTAGTGTTACTTGACAGTTCTTCATGGAATCTCACATTAATCCAAATTTATAATTAAATAATTTATAAAATTAATCACATTAACAAAATATCTACATATATAGCAAATATATATATAACCAATATTTACATATACACATTGAGTATATCTTCCAAATGGTTATTTAATGGTCACATTACCCTTTAACATTTCTATATATAACCATACATAATTCTCTAACAACCAATAAGATAATGTTTTCAAAATTTATATCAAATTTTGAATTATTTCATTCATTATACAACAACACATGTTGGACACAGTGATCTTTTTCACCCCATTTAGGTGTTTGTGACATTAATCTATCCAGACATCACCTTGTTTGCACCTCTTTGCATCATGTGAGTCCCAAATTAGAGTGAGGGGGATTAAAGGAAGAATGATAATGAAGATGAGACTTCCTATTTTTTGTTAGGCCTTTTCAAATGGAAAGATGATCTAATTCCTTTAGGAGTAAATAGTAAGGGTTGGGAAGCCCCAATGAGGAAAATCTCATGATTGAATGGTGAGTGATAGTGGATGTACACACCATACATTCCAAGTATCAAGGATTAGGGATAGATGGAATACCTATGTATGAGACTGAGGATAAAATTATTGAACCTAGGGTTTATTGAAACTTACCATGGGTTCTCAGAACATTTCCCTAACCAAAATCATGTTGGTGTGCACTTGTTTGTAAAAGGTGACTTCCGCATTTGGGAATGGGGGTGTTCTTGAATTCCCAATAATATGGGTTTTAATTCCACCATATTAGGATGTAATTTCTCATGGAAAAAGGTTTTCAATTAATTAAGATAAAACCATGAGAGGTGAGACACACCAATGTAGAAGGTATAATGATATCTAGATGTGTGATGTGGTAATAATGCATGAATAGTACAAAAATGTTACACCATTAAATTTTTGTATATATTTTATATTAAATTAAAAAGCTTTGTATGTTAGCTTATAAAAGATGAAACATGGATATAAAATTAATCATGAAACATTTGTTCTTTTAGATTATATATTACATGTAAATATTAACACTAATACATTATATAATTTCAATATGAAATAAAGAAAGAAACTTAGAGGTGGGGTAAATTCATATATATATATACACACCCTAACCAAAAACTCTTCATCCCTATGATTCTCCATGAACATTGTAATGTTGACTGCAACTATAGTGACGTGGAAAGGATTTGTAAATATAACAGCTATGTTGAGAGATAAATAATGTAATAATATGAATTTTTTAATAAATTATATATCTTCAATATATTATAATGTAACATGGTCATTAGACATATATACATTGGACACATAGATTTTCAATTAATTTCATCAATAGATAAATACCCATTAAGAATATTGAAATACAATTTGTATTTAATTAATGATAAAAAATTTAAAATACTATAATTAAAAACACAAATATAATTATTAATATATATTAAATATTATTAATAAAATTCAATGTTTTAAATTCTAATCACCTATAAAAATAAATTTTCAATATATTTTATATTTTTATTTGAATCATAAATTCAGAAATTTTATCTTTTAAATTTGATGATATTAGCGGCATAAATTAATTTAAAATATCAAAATTATATGTGAATAATTTATATAACTAATTTATATAAAAAATTCATTTTTATTGATTAAATTTTAAAAAATAAAAAATAATATGTTTGATTCATAGTCCTATGATTGACATTTTGATATCTAATTATTTTTTTTAATCCAATAAAAGACCTATTTTTTTATAATTTAATTAAATAATAACAATGTTACGTTTGTTATTGATTGTTTTTAATGTCCCATATCTCAATTTCATTTATTCATTTACTATTAAATCTTATATGGGGAAATTTTATGCATGATTGTTTTGAAAAATAATTTTTATTATTAAATGAAATTTTCCCAAAAACTGTTTTCTTTTTAATTTTTCATACATATTTTAAAATTAAATTTTTTTTTCACACATCGAGGAATTGAATACTGTAATATGGATTCAATATTTTTAATAATCATATTTGAATTATATAATAAGTCACAATTCATTTTTATTCATAATGAATAGTTACCATGGAAAAACATTCACCATAGTAAGAGTGAAAAGTGTTAATGAGGGTTAAAAATAATATATAAGTCTTCAAATATTACAAAAATGTGTCTAAATCTATCTGTTGAGTTTATTTTAACCTTATATTAACCTATATTTGATAACTTAACCATTTGGAACCTCTTATCGAAGAAAATTAATTTATATTATTTTAATGGTAATGATATTTACAATAGTTTCACTCCCATCCCAATTATATAGAAATCGCCTCTTATCATATCTTCACACCACATAAGAACCATATATTTACCAATATATATCCCAATACATTCCCAAAACCCTTCTCTGTGACTTTGAGGTACTATAATTCCAAAAAAACATTGATGAAGTGTTAAGTCTATTGTTAATTGATATTCTCTACTAAAGAGGTATTTGTTCTTATAAAACCAATTCAATATTTTTTTATTAAAATTCTTCTAGATATTATATAAGAATATAAATATTAATGAATTTTTTCATCTTTTAATGAATAATATTTATGCAAATTTCATTGTAATGCCCCAACTGGAATCACCAAATCTGGGTTAGGGAGTTATCTAACATCATGTATGCCTACCCATATGGAAGAAGTTTCCAAACACAAGAAAAATAAAAAATGGTAAAATAGGAAGACAATAAACTCATTATCAATAAAAATATACCTTAATAATAAATGAGAATATGAATATCCCAAAGTTGGACCACGGAAAAGGGTAATAAATAACATTAATAAGTGAAATGCCAAGTACCTGAATGTCATATTATATGAAAAAATCACCCCAATATATCATCCCAAAACAGCGTGTAAGAAAAGAATACTAAATATATAAAGCCATTGTGAAATCACTCTTAAGACTATCCTGATACTACCTCCCAACATCATGCTCCACCTTCCATACTCAATGTCATTATGAATTTTCCCTTTCCAGAAACTATGGTCATGATGTCTTCAGGTGCATTGGGAATCTCATAATGGTTGTGGGTATAAAAAAGTAGTAAACCCCAAATATATATAAAAATATACAAGTACACAATATATATCATTGAGAATATACAAGGCTGATGTTCCTTGTATTAAGCCATAATGTTTTCATTCCATTTCTAAATCATGGTACATGCCATAAAAACATCATATTGAATAACTACCTCAGGATAGACCACGTGTTCACCGTATCACTCTACAACCTCTAGATATACCTCACGTCCATACAACCCCTTACCAATGTCTAAATCCATCTTCTCCGTCAATTTTTTCTTGGAATTCTCCCCCTTTAAGGATAAAAATCCACGATGTACCACATATCACATACTACCACAAATAAAACCTCCTAATTCCATATAATCACAAAAAAAAGTTTGTAGTTATTATAGGTACAAAAAAACATATCAAGGGGGAATCTTAGAAACCACAAACACCCACACACACATACATATTATCTAACAGTCATACATCATTCTCATGAACTACATATGAAAACATATGTGAAAAATACCAGACATGGTTGTCTTGATCTACACACACACACACATTAGATCATTATAAAGGTAAGAAATTTATACAAGGGTTCTATATTGAATGGAACTTCCCACCTCAATCATGTAAATTTCAATTGCCATGACTATCAATAGTTGAACAAAATCACCCTTATATACTAATAATATCATTGTTTCATGAAAAATATCCTTGAACCAATTAATTATCATCTGCCACACTCTATATTATAGGGACACGACGGCTTACAAAGTAATTGGTTGAGAGTAAACCCATGAATAAGGGATAAAATAAATAGAAAATTGTAGAAGATTTCACCAATAATCACTAATAATTCATCAATAATTGTAATGGATTAAACCAACACTTTATTGGGATGTATTTACTCATAATGATACTCTAGATTCACACATTTTTAAGAGTAATTTATTGTAAAATTTATTCTTTGAGGGGGATCATGAATATATAGTAAATCAACAAAAAGATGGACCACATCATAGATCATATGGATATGTTACTGTAACGCCCCGACCCTAGTTTCCTAGAGTTGGTGAATTTTTACATATAATTGCCATGATATAAGGAATCACGTCTCGTTAGACCGAATAGTTAAGTATTATTGGAAACAAGATACATACATAAGTTTAGCATTACAACATAAGAAGAATTACAACACTAATTTATTACATTAAAAACATCCAAGCTTCTTAGATTATGCCTAAATGTCACTCAGAACTCACTTCTTCGTATCCTGGGAAAGTGAATCATTAGAAAAGGGTGAGTGAAAACGCTCAATAAGAGTAAGAAGTACAATGGAAGATAACATAATAATTATGCATTTTGAATAATTGAAAACACATGCCTTTAGAAATTATATACTGAAAACATTATGGTTGGAATAAGAGATTGGTAAAAATTCTATAATAAAACAAATTCATGGGTATTCAACTAGTATAATAACAACATGAACCATCATAATTTTTCTATAATGAGGGAATGTATAATGTAAGACATTCTGAAACATCTTCTCAAGGTCACGACCAAGATGTCTGAAAATGATTTAGGCCTCAGCCAAAACCATATATCAATTTGTGAAATGCCTCGGCCAATTCCAATTATAATTATCTCATGATACCTAATGATGCACCAAGGAGCTATAGTGGGCTCCACCGGTCACATACTACGTCCAATACATTCCTCATATGAAAAGGTTAAAACATAACATAAACATTCGTATTAAAAATAGAATACTTTAACCATAAACCATTAATGGTATAAAAATAACACATCCACATTTTAACATATCAAAAAACATTAAATACAATATGGAATATTTGTATCATTATAAATCAACTTTAAACAAGGGTAAATTTTATCAAAGGATGTTGACATATATGAAATAAAAACTTTTTGAGTGAAATATGTCTTTCTCTTTTGAAATAATTTATGAGTCACATAATTATAAAAGAAAACATTTATTTTGATAATATTTTTATGAGCTTTTAACGGATTCTTAGATGATGTTTTAATGGTGGAAAATAGTGGCACCTACCATATAAGTTAAAAAAATTCTTACCTTAATTTTGTCAAAATGGTCATAAAGTACCTTGTTTGGAAAATGACAGAAAAATTACTTTAAAAACATATAAGGTCAAATGAGGGTATAAATGAAGTTAACCCATATTGTAGTAAATAGTAAAAATATTTTGAAATACAATTTTATGAAAACACGGATGTGGATGATAATGAGGTCTCAGTAGATACATACATAAAAACAACCTTAGATAATAAAGTTAATGTGGAATTAACCCTTACCTTGTACTTTTCCTTGGTAAAGGGTATGTTAACATCTTTTATAATAGTTAAATAATTGTTATTAAATTATACAATAACCATATAGATAAATTTTATATCATATATTATTTTATAATGTTGCCTTGTTTATAATATTTTAGTATTATCGTTGTTTTGGGTGTTAACTGATTTCTTTTTCTTTATATGTTTTGTAACATAAACTGTGCTTTTTATTGATAGGATTTATTTTATCCATATACATAATGATATTAAGTCCTTAAAAATTATTTTAAATCATCAAATTAAAATTATTCTTGAATGGTTACGAAGGGGATATGAATCTCATTGCGTTCCTAGAGACGGTAATCTGTATATACGCACAAGTGACAATATCATTCTTTTTATAGTAAGATATTATTTTAGTAGATGGTATATATTATATATAAAAACAAGAAAATGTTATATTTATTATTTAAATCAATTATACATCATTATTATAGCCATCCCAAACAATAATGTATTGAATAACAACTACACCGCGGCGTGGAGATGGTAAACCTTGCATACGCACGTATGGTGTTGTGTTCATTCATATGATGGATAGAATAATGAATATGGTTATAAAATTTATATAATAACACCAAATTATATAGAAGATACTGTATTTATTATTTTACCATGGAAACAACAAAGAAAGAGAATGTGGAAGAAGAAAAAGAACATGAAAGAGGTGATGAAATGTTTACCTCTTTTTCAGGTTATTCCTTTTGATTTGATCAAAAGGGATCTTTAGGTTGTCTTTAGGATTAAACAAAGGACACTAGGTATAATTGAATGAAATTGAATGGATATTTGGGCAGGGGTTGTCCAAGCCAAATGTCTTTGGAGGTGTGATTTTTAGATAAGGGGAAGTGCCCTTTTATAAGAGAGGTGAGTGGCACCTTAGGAAATGATTAAAATATTATTTAATAAAACAAATTAGGTTAATAATGCCTCAAAAATTACATATTTCAAGGATAAGGTGTGTATGGGACGAAAAACTATCAAACAATGGGTTCTAGATAGGTTTGGGTCACTATAATAACCTTATCTTCAAGATTTATCTCTTTGTTAAATAGTTTAACTTTTACCATTTTATTCTTGTAATGTTATAATAATTTGTTGATAAACATACTATAAAATTCAATAAAATATCAAGTGGTTCATTAATGATATACCTATAATTATATATGTTCTTTGATTTAAACTTAGATTTTTTGAACTATTATGAAATTTCTGAATATAATATTTATTTTAAAAACTCATTTATGTCAATTTCGACACTATTTAGTATTAGGTTTTTGTGAACATCATAACTACTTCATTACTTATAATAAAACTTTTAATCAACCCTAACATGTCATATTCCCATATAAAATTTGTGTATGTCATAAAAACCAAGAAATTATATTTATTTTAATATTTATAATACCATTTATTTTATACATTCTTTAATATGGAAATTAGTGCATCATCATTGTGTCATAAATAAATTAATTATTCATGTCTAAAAATTATAAATAAAATAAAATTATTTAGGAAATATTTTTATATTTCAAATGATTATTTATATTCGAAAAGATAACTTATATAACCCCTTTTAAAAATTGTTTTACTAAAAGATATATGTTTATGTAATTTTTGTCTTTAGTTTAAATTAATTAATATAAAGTGTCATTATCACTCTCAAGTTGATCAATGGGGTCCCAAAATCTATTCAAAGATGACCATGGTCTGACATGTATCTACCAATAGTAATAAGACACATGTTAGGGTAATTTAATATTATTATAATATTATTTTTTTACCCTTATTTACCGGATTTACCATTTAACCATGGTAAATTAAATATTTACCGAAGTAATTATTCAAAATGTCCAAAAGTAAAAGTTATTTATTTACACAATTTAGAACTCCTGATTCCAAATATGGAAACCATTTTTCATAATTCAAAACACATAACTAGGAGAAAATAATTTTAAATTAATTCCCATTGTCAAAAAAAAATTGTGTTTCTAAGAAATAATAACTATCAAAGTATTGACACTTTTTTAGGTCCAGTTTAAATGTGAAATTACAAAAAATGACCTAAATTATATTAAATGATAAAAATATAATGTAACGATTTTTTAAAACCACTCAAATGTATTATTTTACAATATAAATTATTTCAATTAAAAAAAGTTGTTTTTAATTAAAATTTATTATTGTTTCATTATTCCTCAAAAATTCAATATTTTCAGAAAAGTACCAAAAGTTCATCCTAAACTAATTTTGATATTCAGAATTCAAAAATGATGTCTATTTTGAAAAATAAAATTTATAAACTTCAAAAAACAAGTTATTACTATTCATAATGGCTAGTTTGATTGATCACGATGTGTAAGAATCTCGAAGTTGCGTACAATGAAAGCTATAGCATTCTTCCAAGGGAAATCTACCATGAAATATTGGGGTGTTACATTCTTCTCTCCTTCAAATAATTTTGTCATCAAAATGTTTAGAATATTACCACATAAAAAGATCCGGGTGGTTCTTTATCATAATATCCTCAGGTTCCCATGTTGCCTCTTTAGTCTTATGGTTTCTCTATAGAACTTTTACTAGAGGAGTTGTCCAGTTTCACAAAACTTGTTCTTTGGTATCGAGAATCATGAAAATCTCTTCAAAATAAGATATATCAGGTTCTAGATCAATTTTTTCGAGGTTAGTACATGTGTTGGGTCAGGCATGTATTTTCTCAACATTGGTACGTGGAACACATCATGAACTTTGAAGACACTTGGCGGAATTGCCAAATGGTAATCTAGTTCCCCAATTAATTTTAGAATTTAAAAAGGTCCGATTTACCTAGGACTTAATTAAACCTTCATAACAAATTTTATAACTCCCTTCCACGAAGATACCTTCAAGAAAACATGATCTCCTACCTGAAATTCAAAATCCTTCATTCGGTTATCGACATAGCTCTTCTTTCTACCTTGAGCTTCTTTGATGTAGGTTTGGATTACCTTCACCTTTTCCATCATTTCATCAAAATGTTCTGGGCCTATGAATTTTCTTTCACCAACATCATCCCAAACAATTTGTGCGTTACATCTCTTTCCATACAACGCTTCATATGGTGTCATCTGAATACTTGAATGGAAACTATTGTCATTAGAAAATTCTACCAAAGGTAAATAATGATCCCACGTACCTTGAAAGTCAAGTGAGAAAGATATCAACATGTATTATAAGGTTTAGATACTCGTTTCCGATTTTCCATCAGTTTTAGGATGGTAGGAAGTGCTCAAATGACATTCAGTATCCAAGGATTTCAGAAGACTCTTCTAGAAACATGATTCCAAACAGGGATCACGATCAGAAAAAATCGATAGGGGTACTCCATGAAGTCTTACAACTTCATAAATATCTAGTCTTGCTAGACATTCAAGTGGTAATTCTTCTCTTATAGAAATAAAATATGCTCACTTAGTAAGATGATCAACAATAACCCATATCGCATTGTTGTTTCTAAGAGTATTTGGTATCCCCATGTTAAAGTCCTTCGTAATATTATCCCACTTCTACTCAGATATTGGAATAGGTTTCATGAATTATATAGGTTGTTGCCTTCCAGATTTCACTTATTTAAAAACAATACTTCTTGACAAAAAATCAGCAATCTCCCTCTTCATTTTCTCCAACCAAAAACATTCGTTCAAATCTCTATACATCTTGGTACTCCCCGGGTGTATAAAGAAATTCAAGATATGAGAATCATCCAAAAATTTCCCTTTTTGATCAGGTTTATCAGGAACACAAAGTCTCATCCCAAATTTCAATATTCCATCTTTGTATATGGAGTCAGTCAATATCCCATCATTTACAGACTTAATCTTCTTTTGAAACACTTCATCATAATCCTGAGATCTTTTTATCCTTTCTAGTAATGGTGGTCTGGAAACCATTGGAAAATGTATTGATGTTTCACCTTCCATGGTGATTCCCATATCTATCTTCACTAGATCCATAAAAATAGGATTTCTATCAAATATCCTGTTGTTCAAAAATTCATGATCTTTTATATTCAAATCATCTTCCACCTTATTTCCCATCCTCGAGTGGTAGTGTATAGTGCAATCATAATCCTCAAGTTTTTCAAGCCATCTCATCTGCCTCATGTTGAGTTCTTTTTGTGAGAAAATATACTTCAAACTCTTCTGATCTGTATAAATCTCACATTTTTCACCATAGAGATAGTGTCTCCATATCTTTAGAGTAAAGATTGCAGCTGCTAACTCAAGTTCAGGAGTGGGATAATTTAACTCATGAATTTTTTGCTAGCGTGATGTATAACCAATAACACTATCATTCTGCATAAGGACACAACCAAGTCCATTCTTTGAAGAATCACTATAAATAACAAACCCTTCATTACTTTATTGTAGAGTAAAGATAAGAACATTTAATAATCTTCTCTTCAGTTATTGAAAACATTTTTCATACTATTTTGTCTAAACAAATTTAACCACTTCACGTGTAATCATGGTTAATCGGTTAGCCAACTTGGAAAAATTCTAGATGAAATGCCGATAATAACCTGTTAAACCAATAAAACTGTGTACCTTAGTTATACTCATTGGTGCTTTAAATTATTGGATCTCCTTGGTCATTGATGGATCAATAGATATTCTATCTTTAGAGAAAATATGGCCAAGAAAAGAAATATATTGACGCCGTAATTCACACTTTCTAAACTTGCCATATAATTCATTTCATTTGAGGGTTTTCAGAACAGTGTACCAGTGATTTTTATAATCTTTATAATTTTTTTAGTATATCAATATAACATCAATAAATACCACTAAAAATTCATCGAGATGTTCCTTGAAAACACTATTCATTAAATCCATGAAGACAGAGGGTACATTAGTCAATCCCAAATGCATTATTGTAAACTCGTAATGCCCGCACCTAGTTCAAAATGCTATTTTCGGAATGTATTCCTTCTTCACACCCAACTGATGATATCCAGATAGAACATCAATATTTGAAAAGAATTTATATCTATAAAGTTTTTCGAATAAATCCTTAATGTGAGGTAGGGAATAATTCTTCTTTATTGTTATATAATTGATCTCCATGTAGTCAATCCACAACCTTATCGATCAATCTTTGTTCTTAAAAAAATGGGTAGGGGATCCCTATAGAGAAACACTAGGTTGAATAAATCCCTTATTACTCAATTCCTCTAGTAGATTCTTTAGTTTCACTAATTAAACAGTGGCCATTATATAATGGGTCATAGATATAGCCCTTGAACTATAAATTAAATCAATGGGAAACTCAATTTCACATTTTGTAGGATGTCCATATAAATCATTAGGAAACACATCAACATATTCTTTTATAATAGGTACGTCCTATATTCAATCATTGTTTTCGTCACCCAAAATTATTTCATTTTCTTCCTCCCCAATAATTGAATTTGGTAGATATATTGTGGGTGGATATAGATAAGAATCATATGGTGACATTTTTTTCTCTAACAATAAGGTGCTCATTATAATCATCGAGAATTGTTTCCTTCTTTTAAATCGAATAAATTTTCACATCATGATCTGAAAGCCAATCCATATTGAAGATTATATCAAATTCAAACATGGGTATGACATTGAGATCAGCTGATAAATATTGCATATATACCTTAATAGGGACTGATTCACAAAACATTGTTGCAATGATACATCCCCTAAGAGTTTTGACTGACAACTCCATTATTAAATCAAATTGGAAATATCTAATTTTCTTATCAAACTGGAAAGATATAAAACAATTTGATGATCCATAATCATATAAATCATTGGCTAAACTTGAGAAAACCATTTAATTACTTTCCACCATGTCTTTCTGAGCTTCAAAATAAGTAATAGTGATTGTAAATAGTTGGCCTTGATCCCTTGACCTTTTTTATGTAAGTTTCCCTGATGCTTAAGAAATTATTTTTCCTAATATCCCATATCCATGAAATTATAGCATTGAACATCAGAAGCATCATTCCTTCCCATACATTCACTAGTAAGATGGAATTTCTATCCACATTAATAACATACTCCATTTTCTTTTAGACAGGAACCAGTGTACTTCCTTCCACAATTATCACTGGGTGGAATTTCATCACTTACCTTATTCCATTTTTCATTATTTCCTTTCCCATAGCGTTCATAAGATATCTTCTTCTCTTCATTTGTTTTAATGTCATAAGACGTAGAGAATTATGTTTTTTCTTTAAATCACATGAGACAATATATTCATATATGACAAGGATTGCGAGAATAATTCTCGATGGAGAAATGGTTTCAACCCATCAAAGAAACGATCAGTATTACTTCTTGGGTTACATATATAATATATAACATGCCTTGTTATCCTTGTAAAGTTAGCATTATACTTTGCAACATTCTAATCCTCATTGTTTCTCAGACTCACAAATTACCTTTCCATATCCTCTCGATGGTCTTGAGGAAAGGAATTTTCTGAGAAAATATTTTTAAACTCCATCAATTCCATATATGATACTTCTCCATCCTACTTTGTGTTTTGAATTAATGACCACTATTGATCTACATCTCTAGTGAGGAAATAAGCTTCCCTGACAACTTTTACCCTTTCGCTACTCCCCAATGCATGAGATATTTTTCTCTAAGGAACATATCCATTGAGCAACTAAAAATGGATTTATAGACCCATTGAATTTTGGTGTTTGTTTCCTCATGAAGCGGTTTAATGTGGATCCTCTGAATTGTGGATAAGGGTGCTATATACGGGTAAGGTTATTATTTATAACCTGAGTGAGTTGTACCAGTATAGTGATAAGCTTATCAGCCCAATTTGCATCACCATCTCCACTGTAACGATCTTGAATTGGTGGGAAATATCTACATAGATTACATGCGTTGATACAATTTACATTACTTCCACTAAGCCCAATTTCTAAACAATAGAACACACTGTATTAGTTTATGAAACTCAATACATAATTCAAAACTTGTAAAACACTTAACATAAATTGATCAATGTATGAATAGAATCTATAATAGTAAAAGAAGGTTTTCTTTGAGAAGGTACATACCCATAAATCCTTCATATTCTTTTTTAATTAAAATGTGAATTATTCAAAGCATATACTCCAGGAGTGTCATAACGTAGAGTGCAGAAAGGCTCATTGTCGTGTAATAGGATACTCAGGGTCAATCCTGAAACACATTTTGGGAGTTTTCACTTTTAGTTACATTTGTGCCAGAATCGCCTCTACCTTCTTGTATCCAGAGAGGGATTTATTTCTTAGAAAATACACAAAATCTCTACATTACCAAAATTTTAGTAAGTTATTATATACTAACCCTCAATGTATATCTTAGGGTAACGTTCTCTGATGAGAGTTTTTCTAAACCTAGTTTCCAAGGTATGTACTAAACTTCCTCTGATACAAAATGTAATGCCCCAACCCCAGTTACCCAGATTCTGTGCTTTATTACATAGCATTGGCATGATATAAGGGATAATGTCTAGAAAGGCGTGATATTTTGGTTTTGTTGTTATAAATATACATACAGAAGTTAAACATTTCAACTTGAGAAGAAATACAACACTAATTTGTTCCATTATAAACAAGCAAGCCTCCTAGATTATGCCTGAAAGTCACTAATAACTAACTTCATCATATCTAGGGAAAATGAAACATAAGAAAGGGGTTATCTCAAATACTCATTAAGTATAATAAGTACAATGGAAGATAACATAAACATTAGGCATGTTGAATATTTTAAAACAAATGCCTTCAGAAAAAATAAACCTGAACACTTTGTGGATGGAATAGTAGCTGAATAAATAATGTTGTAATAAAACCTTGTCATGGGTATTCTACAAGTTTAATAACCACATGATACATCATAGTTATTTTCTTAATGAGGGAGTCTTTAATACAAATAATTCTGAAACATTTGTTCAAGGCCTCAGCCAGGATGTCTAAAAATGATTTAGACATCACCCAAAACCATATAATTTTTTTTGAAAGGCCTCAGCCAATCCACATCTAATTAACTCATGAGACCTACCGATGCACCAAAGAGATATAATAGGCTCCACCCATCACATACTAAGTCCAATACAATCCTCAACTAAAAATGATGAAACATAACATAAACATTCATATTAAAACTAGCATATTAAATGTCAATAATTTAACCATAAACGATGAATGGTAGAAGAATAACACATCCAAAATCGAACATATCAAAAAACCTTAAATACAATATTGAATATTTTTATCATAATAAATCAACTTCAAACAATTTAAATTTTATCAAAGGATGTCAACATATATGAAATCAACACTTTTGGAGAGAAATATCTCTTTCTACTATGAAATAATTTAAGAGACACGTAATTATAAAAAAAAAACTTATTTTGAAAATATTCATAGAAGATTTTAAGGGTATCTTAGACAATGCTATAATATTGGAAAATAGCTATATCCATTTTATAAGTTATTAAAACATTGTTACCTTGATTTAATGGAAAATGTCATAAAGGACCTTTTTTGGAAAAAGATGGAAAGAATCCTTTCAAAAAATATAATGTCAAATAAGGGTATAAAAGACTTTAACCCACAGTCTAGTAAATAGTAAAAATGTTTTGAAATACATTCTTAAGAAAACATTGATGGGTATGATAAATAGGACCTAGTAGATACTTACATAAAAACAACATTGCAGAATAAAGAGATTGTGAAATTAACCCTTACCCTGTACTTTTCCTTGGTCGAGTGTACGTTAACCTATTTTACAATAGTTAAGTCATGTTTATTTAATTATAAAAGAACCATATACATAAATACGATATCATATATGATCTTCTTATATTTCTCTGTTAATAATATTTTATTATTATCATCATTTTGGGTAATAACTAATTTGTTTACCTTTATATGTTTTTTTATATAAGACATATTTGTTATGGATAGTATGTATTTGATTCATATCCATAATTATATTATGTTCTCAAAAATTATTTTAAAACATCAAGTGGAAATTATTCTTGAATGGTTACAATAGGGAAAATAATCTCATCGCATTCTTGGAGACGAAAATTTGTACGTACACACGAGGGACAATATAATTATTTTGATATTAAAATTGTATGTAAATAGATAGTATATAATATATACAGAATAATTAACCTGTTATATTTATTATTTAAATCAATTATACATCATTATTATACCCATCCAAAAAAATTATGTATTTAATAAACACTACACCAGGACATGGAGACATTAAGCCTTATGTAAGCATGTATGGTTACTTCTCTATTCATGTGATGGATAGAATAATTAATATGGTTGTAAAATTTTTATAATAACATCAAATTAAATATAATATATTTAGGTTATTATTTTATAATTTAAACAATAATGAAAGAAGAAGTGGAAGAAGAAAAAGAACATGAAAGAGGTGATGCAATATTTACATCTTCATGATGTTCTTCCTTTTGATGTGATCCAATGGACACTATAGGTTGGATTTATAATATAAATAAGGCCTCTAGGTTGAATTGATAGAAATCGGGATGATATTTGGGTAGGTTTTGGCCAATCCAAATGGATTTGGAAGTGTGATTTTGATAGAAGGAGAAATACCCTTTTATATGAGAGGTGAGAGGAACCTTAGGAAACGTTTGAAATATTATTTTATAATAAAATAATTTTCAGTTTTTAATGTCTCCAAAATGATTTATTTCTAGGATAAGGTGGGTATGGGTATAAAATTTCTCAACCAATAGGTTTTATATGTGTTTGGGTCACCATATTAACCTTATCTCTTGGATTTGACTTTTAGTTAAATAGTTTAACTTTTACGATATATTCTTGAATTATTATGAAAATTGGTTAATAAACATACTATAAAATGCCCCAAAAATTTCATGTGGTTCATTAATGATAAAAAAATCATTATATATGTTCTTTGGAAGAAACCTATATTTTTAGAGCTATTATATAATTTAATAATGTAATATTTGTTTTAAAAACTCATTTAGGTCATTTTTTGACACTATTTAGTAATTTGTTTTCCAGAAACTCATTAAAACATGAATACACTGAAAAAAAATACATTGAATAAATCCTAACATATCATATTCACCTATAAAATTAGTGTATTTCATAAAAATGTTTAAATAAAATTTATTTTAATATTTATAATACTATTTATTTGATTCATTCATTAATAAGGTAATTACTGTAATTATTATTATGTAATAAATAAATTTAATTATTTAATGTCTAAAAATTATAAATATATTAAAATTATATAAAAAATCTTTTTATCTTTCTATTGAGTATTTATAGTAGAGACGATAAATTATATTACCCAAGTAAATTTTTTTTACTAAAAGATATAAGTTTATATCATTTTTGTCTTTTCTTTAAATTAATTAATATAATCTGTCATTATCACTCTCAAGTGGCCCCATAGGGTCCCCAAATCGTCCCAAGGATGCCCATGGATGGATCTGTATCAACCAATAAAAAAAGGACACATGTTAGTGTAATCTAATGTTATTATAATATTATTTTTTACCATTATTTACCGGATCTACCATTTAACCATGGTAAATAAAATATTTACAAAAAAGATTATTCATAATATCTAAAAATAAAAGATATCAATTTACATAATTTGGAACTCTTGATTGCAAAAATGGAATCCATTTTTCCTATTTCAAAATACCTAAGTGGCAGAAATTAAATTAATATTAATTCCCGTTGTCAAAAAAAAACTTGTTTATATGAAATTATAACTATGAAATGATTGATACTTATTTATATCCTGTTTAAATATGAAATTACAAACAATGTCCTAAAAACATTTAATGAAAAAAATATAATATAATGATACTTTAAAACCACTCAAATTTATAATTTAAAAATATAAATTATTTTGATTAAAAAAGTAGTTTTTAATTAAAATTCAGTATTTTTCATTACTCATCAAAAATTGAATTTTTTTAGAAAACTACCAAAAATTCACTCTAAGTTAATTTCAATATTCCAAATTCAAAATTAAGACCATTTTAAAAAACTAAAATTTATAATATTTCAAAAATTGTGTATTACTATTCAAAATGGCAAGTTTGATTGATCGCGGTGTGTTATAATCACAAAGGTGCGTACAATGCTATCTATTGATTTATTCAAAGGAAAAAGTACCATGGATGCATGGGGTGTTATAGTTAGAATGGGTCCCAAATAAAAGAAAGTCCAGTATAATAGAGATTCCAACACCATAGTGGTTACTAGGAAAAATCATGTTCGGATTCTATGTCATGGTTATTAGAAAGAACCTATAAAAAATGGAATGGGGGAATGGAATAATGGAAATCAGCATATCATAGACTCTAATATATTATAATATAAAAATTCCATAACCACCCTTCATAATGAAATGATACAAAATTTGGAATAATTTACCAAACTTTTCATTTCATGATCTCACATCATGCACTATACTTTATACCATAGCTAAGAAAAAACAACTAAGAAAATGAAAATTAATCTATAAACTATTGGTTCCCAACCATAATTCATTTATACCCTCTATGGAAAAAAATATGCATTGTTTCATGTAATATTTCCCCATACAAAAATTCATTTCTACATCCCTCATACTCCTCTAAAGACAACCCTAAGCTATTCCTTAAAATATGAGGGTATCCAAAAGATCCCCAATAATGAAATCACATCCTCGAGATGTTCTTATTGTATTATTACTCAAAAAAATCATTCCACTGATCTCGAACACTAGTCTCCTATTCAAATTACTCTTTTAGGATCTTCACATGCCTCTATAAGACTCAAATAAATGGTTCCATCATTAGACTCATGATATTTTTGATTTTATTTATACTTCGCACTGAATGAAATGAAAACAATGCATCTTATTCCAAATAAATATCCACATAGTTGATCACCATTTAAGAATATAAATCATAATTATAAAGTATATATATAGATAAAATTATGTATACCTCAATATCATGGAAAAGTTTGGAGTCAACAAAAAATAAATCTAATATCCATGGTGATTTTAATTAGTAAAAAATGGTGGTTCTTGTTTCTCCATCATTGTAAATGATTATTCTTTAACTATGGGGACAACAGCATGAAAAATTAGTCTCTTAAAGAGAATCCTAATTGTTATATCCACTGGTATAAATATAACTATAATCTTCTATTTGAGAAACCCAACTGCTTTATAATAATCCACACTCTCTCAACGAAAAATTTCACTATACTATGCCAAAAAATAGAATCAAACCCTTCATCATGCCAAACTAAGTTGTCGTAAAATTTATCTGAGATCGCATGAAAGGAAAATTTTAAAATAATTCACCTTTATATCCATCATAGATAAAAAATTATAATTTCTAGTATTTTTTTTAACCATCATGATGCGATTTATGACAATTTATTTATATATATATATATACCACATATATAAAATTCTTCTCTTTGTGGTTATCCTTGAAGATTTTAATAAGATGTAAAACATTAAAAAAGGTATATAATTAAAAATATAGTAGATATGATAGTAGAGAGGTGAATGAAGAATGTGAATAAACATTAGTAACCTATATAGGTCCATATATATAAAAAGAATTTGGTCGTTGGACATATGGATAGTGTACACATTTTCCTTTATTATATATAGTCATCTGATATATATTCATTAGATATAAGTAAACCCAATTATTATATAATTTTTTATTAAAAATTAAAAATAATATATTTCACTACACTCATGTTATAATCAATTTTTATGAAAGTGTAAGAATAGTGAATGTTTTAGAATATAATGACCTATAAGAACTTTTTTTGAATATATTATATTATATAATTTAATAGTTAAATTCAAAAAATATTATTTTATTTTTATTGAATGATTTTCATTGTTAAATTCCTTATATAAAAATTACATTAGGGTTAATTTTTTGTATTTTTCATAAAGGGTTGATTTTTTGTTGAATAGAAAAAAAATACTATTTTTTCAAATATATACACTTTTTTACATGTTCATAATATATGAATGACATAAAGTTATACAAAACCTATTAGAGATAAATAATATGTGTTAAAGGATTAAAATTAAAACATTGAAAATATTATTTTGAATTTATAAACATATGCTTATCATTTTAAAACAAATGTGGTATTTTATTCAAATAAAATTTCAACTTTGTATTATTTTCTTCAATTGAATAATTAAAGTTAATAATTTAGTTATTTATTCATTTTAAGTGGAATAAACTCTAATTTATTTATTCATAAACAAGAAAATATCTTAAAAATCAATTATATACATTTTTTTGTAAATTCATTTTTGTACATAAAACCCCATTTTTCAAAATATTGTTTTCCATTTCATTATTCGTAATTACTAGAAAATTACAATTTTCAACAATTTTTATTTATTTAATTAATGTCTATGATTTATATTAAATAATAATATTGAAACAATTTAATAATTCCCAATTCATTTTCAAACTTAATAAGTAGATAGAATTGTAAAAATTTTGCTATCATGGTAAGGGTTTATGAGCACTAGTGAGGGGGTTAAACTATAAGATAAGGATTTAAATGATTCAAAAACATGTTTGATTTTTTGAGTGGATTTATTAAATTACTTCTCTATTCATTAAAAATTTGTATAATTAATTCCACTTTCCAATGAAATTGCATTATATTATTTTAATGATAAGGATATTTAAAAAGGTGTCAGTCTCCTCACATAAAAAGTGAACTACCTATTTACGCTTCATTGTGCGACATGAAAATTATTGGGAGAAATATAAGTTTCTAAATACTATAAAAATATGTGTATCAATTTTATATAGGATATGGTCTTCCAAAAATACCCATCCAAGAAGCCTTAAGCTATTTTTATAGGTGATTATACTTGGAAGAGGTTTATGTTCTTACAACACTCTTCCATGTTTAATTCATCTTCAACCACATCAAAATATTATATAACCATATTAAAATAATATAATAAATATATTTAATATTCTGATATATTTTCTTGCTAATAGTGATACCATTTTATAATATCTATCCATCTAATAGAAAATAAACATCACTTATGTTGTGTGGATAGCCACTTTCATAAAGCATCATATTTTATTTTTTATCACCAACCTTAATATATGATTACCATAATATATTTAATGAATATATATTATATGATTGATTGATATATTTTATGAATATGGTTCTAAAATCATGGCATAAAAATTAATAATATTATAATGTAATGTGTTGATATTTGTAAATGACCTGAAATAGGGTCATCACTAATTTCATCATCAAGAATCATATCTAAAAATTCCAATGAATTATATTGTGAAATTATAAATAATTATGTAAAACATATTCTAGAACTGTTATTATTCCATAAATGATTAATTTTTTTAAATAATGGCATTCAATGATTTCATTACAAAACATTCATGAAGAAATTGAAATTACTAACTTTTGATTCTGAAAATAATCATTCATCATCATAATTGTGTAATTTCATAAATAAATAGGGATGAAAAAATAGAGAAACACGAAAGGAAACCTCCCGCCCACCCCTACCAAAAAGAAGAAACTATGGGGGCCTGAAATGATGAATCCATAAAGAATTTCATTTAATAAATTCAATCCCATTAGGTTTAATACTTTCTTTAGAGTGTATAAACACCTTTTTCGTGCCATTAAGGACCCCTGAGGACAAGCAGTCTGCAACCTGGTTCCCCTCTCTCTAGGTGTGAATAATTCAGATGTTGTTATTAATTGTTCTTTTACATTTACATATTACATAGAAAATCGACCAAGGGACCACACCATCCTCCTCCAAGGAGTTGTGGACAATCAAGGAGTCTGTTTCAGTTACAAATAACTCCAAACCTTGTTGTCGGAAATGTCTGAGTCCCATATGCATTTACATTTCCTCCAAATGAAGTGAAGAGCCATGGCACAGGCTGGCTGAGAATTCTAAGAAAACTGAGCATTTACTATCCCTCACCACACCTCCTCTATGAATTCACCCATGTACAAAAGAGTCATTGGTATTGAGCATCAAACCATCCGAGGGAGGTCACAAGCATACCCAATTTTCATTCTGGTTATGGGAGGAAAAGTCCTCGTTGGAACTAGAATGAACCCTTTGAAAGGAAGGAATTTCCCTTTAATACAGCACAACCTTG
This sequence comes from Viscum album, assembly GCA_963277665.1. Lineage (NCBI taxonomy): Eukaryota > Viridiplantae > Streptophyta > Magnoliopsida > Santalales > Viscaceae > Viscum > Viscum album. The sequence goes on along the minus strand of OY728157.1, from coordinate 1,544,582,089 downwards.
TATAGGTCCAATAACCAATTTTTTTCCTATACAATAATCCTTGAAGATGAGACTCCCACTAACTTATAGTTTTCTCTATTCCTCACCTGCCAAAGTCACCAAAACCCCATATACAGCAAAACCGAATGTGAAACTCTCTCAGGGCCACCGCCCTCAGAGCCATGATACCACTTAACAAGAAAGGAGGAAAAATTCTCCTTCAATGAAAGGATTTCAGGGAACTCTCCAAGATCCTTCCAAAACTCTCCTACTCAAACACTTCCAAAGAATAGGTGTGACGATCTCTTTTCTCTGTGAACTTTACAACAAACACCATTAGATGCATGTTGGATGCCACACCTCCTGATATTCTCTTCCATCCGAAGTGCTTGGTTTCGAATCCTCCAAGTTTGGAAATTGAGCTTAGTTGGAAAGACTTTCACCCAAATGACATCATTCCAGCTTGCTGCCTGACCTAGCTCAAAATCAATATGATGAAAGTCTTTCAAAGAGAACTGAACCGTGGAGGAAGCAGTGAAGACACATTTATCCTTCTCTGTATTTAGCTCAATGATATTGAAATACTCAAGCAGATTGTTATATAGTACTGAGTTGATGAGATCTAGGAAAAATCTAGCATCCCTATATGAAATATGTATGATCAGACATCTAGGGAACCCCAGTACTACACCACTCCAATCCTAGTTCCAGAATGAAATATTGACATTTACTACAATACACTGAGAGAAGGGCCGAAGATTATCAACAATGGGGACAATTAACGACCAAAGGGATGCTTTGATTCACTCCACCAAGACCCTGGACCCTAAGGCTTACACATGTATGGAAGTCCCCCAGGGATTAAGGTCCTCCAAAACACTCCAAGCGAGCTTCACAAGCATGAAGTAGAGTGTATCCTCTATGTTGTGCACATTAATATCTCCCTCCCTCACCGACCTTTCAATTTTACCCCATGCCACCCATTATTTCTTTCCCTCGGAAAATGGATCCTAATGGAAATTGGAAAGGATATTTTCAATGGATTTGTTCACACCCTAAGGGACTTTGTTGGATGATAAAACATGGATTATAGAGGCCAATAGCATGCTGTTCACTAGAGAGATACTTCCACTAAAATATAAGAATTTATTTTTCCAGTTCATAACTCTATATAAGATCCTAGTATATAAGTTGTCGAAGTAGTAGATTATAATCCTTCCCAATGATATGGGAGCACCATGGAAAATCATAGGGAATTCCCCCCTCTAAATTTCAATCATGTTTCTGACATCCTCCACTCTCTATGTGGAGAACCTATTTGAGTTTTAGAAGACACTCTTACCCTTTTTGATCAACTTAACTCTCCACTGGAAATAAACATCAAGCACTCTGTTTATGCTACAGATGGAATTACTCTTAGCGTTTATAAATAAAATGGCATCCTCCACGAACATTAGGTGAGAGATTGTCAGGGCTTTCACATGACGTTGATATGGAAGGATTCCACCATTGATGATGCTTCTCTGGATGAGACGACTCAAGACGTCCTTAATGAGAATTAACATAGATGGCGAGATGGAGTTCCCTTTCCTAGGACTCATGTAGACTTGAAGAACCCATATGATTTTCCCATAAAAGACATAGAATACAAAAAAGAGCTGATGTAACAGAAGATAAGATCAACTTACCAATATTTGAGACCCATGCATAATAGAACTCAATTAATAAAGCTCCATTCTACCTGATCATAGGCCTTTCTCATGTCAAGTTTAGTGGCCATGTTAGACCCTCTGGTGTTGAAGTTGATATCAATGAGTATCTCCTGACCTAGAGCGATGGCCTCCGGGATCGATAAACCATTAATGAACCCATGTTTTTTCAAGGAAATGCAACGAAGCATATAGATATACATCCTTAAGTTGATAATTCTAGTCAAAAACTTGTATGGAACGTTACACATACTCACCGGACAGTAGTGTGAGATCGAGGAGGGATTTTTGAACTTGGGAAGCAGAATGAGAGTGGTGGTGCAAGCAATTCTGGGTAAGCTCCCTCCCCTAATGAAATCATGTACGAAATCAATCAAGTCCACATAAAATGAGACCCCGAAGGCCCTATAGAAAGAGGTGGGAAATCAATCAGGACCCATCGTGATCTCCAGGTTCAAATGCATGAGATCTTCTTTGATCTCCGACTCGCCAGGAAAAACCCCCCAGGATTTCATTGGTTTGGTCAGACAGATAGGTAGGAATCACATCAAAGATTTCCAAAGGTTTAAAAGGATAACTAGTAGGTAATCATTCATTAGGACCAGTCAGATGCTCTTGGAAGAAGGAATTGGCCATGACACCAATCGTGTCTTTTTCCTCCGTGATGGAACCATCCTCCAGCCAGATTTTTAGATTGACTAGCTTCCCCTTGTCCTTGATTCATGCATAAAAGAATTCCAAGTTATTGTATCCCACATTATGCCACTTGATTCGAGCCCTCTCCCATGCTAGGATCACATGTTTCAGATGTAAATCAGTCAATATTCCCTTCTTCTCCACGATTGCTACATAGGACTAATCATTCTACTCCTCTAGGCCAAGCTCAAGACTCTCAACTTCCTGCATAATAGCTATGAAAACCTCTTCGGAGGGAGCCTGTTTCATCGCCCAAGATTGAAGTTTGAGTTTGAGCCTCCTCAGTTTACTGTGAAAAAATCAGCCATTTGTTTCCTTGCAAAGGGGTGGCTCAAATAACGTCATCCAGGTCATGGTATCCCGGTTTGTCCACCCAGTACTAACGGAATCTGAACCTCTTTTTTGGTCCTTGTGAGGAGTCAATCGACACAAGAAGAGGTGAGTGGTCCGAGATAACCTGATCCAGATGATTCACCTTAGTGGTAGAGAAGACCGAGATAGCATAGTTGTTAGTCAGGAAACAATCCAGACGGCCCCACGAATGACATGGTCCCCTCTGATTATTACTCCAAGTGAACATGTCACCCATAAATGCAAGTTCTGAGTGGCCCTTTCTAACAATGAAATGAATCAAATAAAGACTATATTTCCTTGGGAAGGGTCCTCTACCCTACCATTCCTCCAGAGAAGCCACAACAATAAAGTCTCACCCCAAAATCCTTGGTGTGGTGCTAGGATCAAACAAGATTAAATATCTCCATAATTTTTCCTAAGAGTGCCTATTGGAAATTCCATACACAAAGGTTACATAAATAGTAATGGGGACAAGTGATACCTTAATAGTGAGGAACTGATGCCCTACTTGAATCAAGACAATATTGCGACTCCTATGCCAAAAGATCAAAATATGGCTATTAACCAGCACATCCTGCATGTTTCCATGCATCCAAAGACTTTTGGAAAACTCCCCAATTCTGTTGGGTCATTGTTTATGCTCAAGGACCACTACCACTGCTACTTTGGTCCTGGATATTTCTGAGGCAACAAAGTCCAACATTACCCAGGCTCCAAGAGCCCAATCATTCCAGATGAGCAAAGGTATCATTAGGAAAAGATCGCCCAGAGACTGGCACCAGATCTCTTGGCCTTATCATAGTGGGAGAAGGAGCTCCTATGATGCAACATGGACTTTGATCTTGTGCACACCCATGGTACATTAGCCGATAACATCATGGGAGTGGTAGGGCTGCCAATCCAACATGAAGATCATTTCCACCTAGAGGCCAGCACAGGTGACCTTTCTCCAGAATTGGATCCATTTGGCCATGGGAAGGTATCCACGAAAGGTGGCTAGGGAGGGGCATCCAAGACAGTATTGGAGAAGCCCTCAGAGGGGGCTCCTTTGGGAAGGGAAAACACCACCATAACCCACTAGTGCTGCTCTGAAATTGATCATAAATCACTCGCAATGGGGGAAGGAATTCAGAAACCATGGTCCCTTCAACACGTAGTGTAACACCCCAATCTTCCACGGTACACTTCTTTTTTAATAATACATTAGCGTGTGTTGTACGCAACACTGAGATCAAGTACACCACGACTTACCAAACTAGCCGTTTAAAAGAGGTTATGAATGTATTAACTGAATTTTAAATATTATATTATCCTTATAATTTTAATCCATATTATCAGTTTCTAAGACATGATTTATGAACAAACTCATTTTTTTCAGATAAAAGATGTATTTTTCAAAATTTGAAATTTTACCGCCTTTTAATGGAGAATCCTTTTTAAAACCAATATTTGAAACATTTATATATTCAATTTGACAAAATAAAATTGTTTTTTAGAATCATGACATAATCATTTAGTATCAATAATGTTTTGTTGTCTTTCTGATAACTTTCATATTTGGGTGAATAGTGAAAAATTACTAAATTTTAACTGAAAACAACGTTTTTAATCAAAATAATTTATATTGTTAAATTATAAATTTTAATGGTTTGGAAGTATAAATAGATTATATTTTTTCTATTTAATCCAATTATGGTAATTTTAAGTAATTCTACCTTGAAATTGGACAGAAACAAGTGTCAATCTTTTGATAGTTATTATTTCTTAAAAACACGCTTTTTGTTTTAACAACGGGAATTAATTTTAAATTAATTTATGCCACTTATGTGTTTTGAATTTGGAAAAATTGATTCCATATTTGGAATCAGGATGTTCAAATTGTGTAAATAAGTAACTTTTATTTTTAGACATTTTGGATAATTATTTCAGTAAATATTTTATTTACAATGGTTAATGTGTATATCCGTTAAAGAAGGGTTAAAAAATAATATTATAATAATACTAAATTACCCTAAAACGTGTCTTAACCCTATTGGTTGATACATGGTCGACCATGGGAATCTTTTTATCGATTTTGGGATCCCATGGATCCACTTTTAAGCAATAGGGACACTTTATTTTAATTAAGTTAAAATGAATACAAAAATGGCACAAGCATATATCTTTTAGGAAAACAATTGTTACATATGGTTATATATGTTTGATTTTAGACTATAAATATTAATTAGAAAGATAAAACAATTTTCTATATAATCATATTTTATTTATAATTTTTAGACATTAAATAAGTTAATTTATTTATGACACAATGGTGATGCAGTAATTACCATAATAGTAAAAATCTATAATAATTGATATTATAAATACCCAAATAAATATAATTTGAGACTTTTATTGAATTAAAATAATTTTATAGGTTAATATGACATATTAGGATTGATTTAATTAACTTTTTTGAAGTAATAATTCTTTTATGAGTTTCAAAAAAATCAACTATTGAATAGTGTCAAAATTGACATAGAAGAGTTTTTAAAAAAATATTATATTATTAATTGATATTAAATTCATAAAAATCTAAGGTTCTTCCAAGAGACTTATATCATGATATGTGTATCATTAATGGACACTTGGTGGTCGCTTGGATGTATATGGTAAGTTTATTAACCATATAATATAAAAATACAAATTGACATGGTAAATGTCAAACTAATTAACTAAGAGTTAAAAATAAAAGATAAGATTAATATAGTAACCCAAACCTGTATAAATTCTATTGGTTGATTTTTTTCGACCTATCCACACCTTAAACTTTCAATAATAAACTTTTCATCCATTAGAAACCGAATATGAGTTTATTATAAATTAATATTTCTAGCTTTTCCAAAGGTTCCCCTCACCCATCTTATAAAAGGGCACTCCTCCTTCTCATTTCATCACTCCTTAAAAGCCTTTTGGTTCGGCCAAACCCTACCCAAATACTATCTCAACTTCCCTCACTACAACCTAGAGACCTTAGTTTGATCAGAAAGCCATTCTAATGAGCCCTTCTGATCAAATCAAAAGGAACAAACCGAAGAAGAGGTAAAGTTTTCACCACTGCTTTTCAAGTTCCTTTCTTCTTCCACTTATTCTTTCTTTGTTATTACAATTATAAAATTATAACTCCACTATCATATATATATTATGTGATTTTATTATAAATATGGTACAACCATATTCAGTAATCTATCCACCCTTTGAATAACATGTCACCATACGTGCGTACGTACGGCTTACCGTCTCCACGTCGTGGTGTAATTGTTATTCAATATATTATTATTTGGATGGGTATAATAATGATGTGTAACTCATGTAAATAATAAATATAACATGATAATTATTCTGTATATATGATATACCATCCTATTATATATTATTTTAATATCAAATGAATGATATTGTCACTCGTGCGTACGTACGGACTACCGTCTCCACGAACGTGATTAGATTCATTCTCCATCGTATCCATTCAAGTATAATTATCATTTGATGATTAAAAATAATATTTAAGGACTTGATATCATTCTGGATATGAATAATATACATCCCACTAATAACAAATATGGCTCACATAATAAAGAATATAAAGTAAAATGAACCTGTTAACACCCGAAATGACGATAATTCTAAGATATTATTAACAAATCAATGTTAAATGATTATATATGATATCATATTAATGCATATGATTTTTTTATAATTAAATAAAAATTATTTCACCATTATAAAGGAGGTTAACCTACCTTCGACCAAGGAAAAAGTACAAAGTAAGGGGTTTCTCATCTCACTTTTAATTCCGTGAGAATTCCATTGTTCACCACTTATTTATTACATGTGGTGTGTGTACTGCCCATGTTTGTATTCATTGTGTAATATACTTTAATTCATGTATATTTAAATCATAATTGTATGATCCTTTTTTCATGGGTGTATTTTTTGTATGTTACCAAATCAATAAGGGAATTTGAAATTTTAATTTCCACTCATTCGGCATTACGCATACTTCATTGATTATTTTACTCCAAAATTATGTGTGGAATAACTATTCATTTGATTATGTCATAATTTTCACTACCCTTTCCGTGGATATACTTTTTATACACATAATCCCTCCATTGATAATTTCTCAAGTCATCGGTATGAACTTGATAAGAGTAATTTTTACTCAATCTTGATTTGTTGAGATTAATATCCAATTCATTGGTGTTGTTTTTACTAGAATATGTGTGAATGTCCCTTTATTGTTTTACACTGAATATCCAATAATATTTAGTGTATTTATATTTGTCACACATAATTATGTTTTTGATTTATCCTTACCTAAGGATACGGCCTTTATGAGATATTTCATCTCAATTTACATTCCATTGAGAATTATTCGTTGTTATACACCAAATCACTTTTATGTGGTGTATATAATGTACTTTGATATATTATATAATGAATTACTTTATTATCATGATATTAAAATGTTTTTATTACCTCAATTATTTGTATTCAAGTGTCTCACTTTTGGTTAGAAACTCTAACTAAAATTCCATTTTTAAAGGTTTTAAAGACTTATTCTTCTAAATCTTGCTCATTAATGTCCATGTTTTAAAAATTGTTTTAAGGATTTATTTATATGGAAATTAATGTTTTAAAATTAAAACTCCTTTTAACATTTTCAATGTGGTATGGGACACTTTGATTCAATTTTTTATAAATGGCTTATTGACAAATTGTGTGACTTTTAAATGATTTCAAGAAAATGGGGGATATTTCTCTCAAATAGTTTTGATGATTATTTTCATCAATGTCAATATCCTTCATTATTCTTTATTGAGGTTAATGTGATACAATACAATCTTCCATATTGTATCGAATGAGTTATGTTTGACTGTGGATGTGCAATTTTTATACCATTCATGGTTTGTGGTTAAAGCATTGACATTCCTTATGATAGTTTTAATACGAATGTTTATATTATGTTTAAACCTGTTTATATGAGGAATGCATTGGACTTAATAAGTGACGGGTGGAGCCCGTTATAGCACCTCGATGCATCGGTAGGTCTCATGAGACAAACTAGTGTCTTAGAACAAGGCCTTGGAAAAATCTTATTTGTAGTCTTGGCACGAGGCCTTGGCTATGTGGTTGTGATAGTCTAGCATTATGCATTCCATCATTATGAAAGTGGTTATTGATATTTCATGTGATTGTTCGACTAGTAGAATATCCATGTGAATATGTAAATGGAATTATTTCATTTTTTCTTTTCCATATTATGCTGAAGTTCAAGTTTAAAAGGCTTTTGTTTTAGTTATAAATTGCATTAAGTGTTTATGCTTATCTATGAAAGCTTCTGCTATATTGTTAACCTTATTGAGCATCAGAGCTCACCCCTTTCAGTGTTTTATTTTTCCCAGGATGAGAAAAGTAATTTATGAATGACCTACAAGGATAGTATGTGGGGATATGAAGACAATATGTTGTTTTAGTTTTTTTACCTTATGATGTAGTGTAAGACTTATGAATATATCTAGTGTTTCCAAAACTACTAAACTAATCGGTCATTCGAGACTTGATCCTTTGTGATCAGGCCAATGCTATGTAATAATGCACCAACTCTAGGTATCTAGGGTTGGGGCGTTACATATCGCCTGTTAGAGGGATATTCAAGGGGTTTTCAAGAGCACAAAAATAAGGGAAGCCCTAGGAAGAGGGAAAACAAATCGGGACACAGGAAACAAGGGTTGTTACCCCTCTAGAGATAGTGAAACCATCTCCATGGGAGAGACCACTGAGGATTCCACTGAGCGGACTAGGGGAGAAGCAAGAATGGGATCTTGGGCCAGCTCTGGAGTCACCTCAAGAGGAACCTAGGGGGAACAATAGTCAAGCTCACCCTTCCAAGCCTCGCCTCCAAAATCTCTACTACAGCCCTTAAAATAGAGGTGTCGACAGACTTGGATAGAATGACCATGAAGAAGACAATGCGAGCAATACCTAGGGAACAGCGGGTACACAAGATCATGAAACCTATTGAATGAATCTTCCACCTGAAGGTCAAGATTCTCCGGTAGGTGGTGGGAAAGATCAAGCTCAACAGTGATGAAGGCCTCCACAGATGACAGACCTCATCTCGTCGTATCATTGGAGCATATGAAGATCTCAATAGAGTCACCTTTCAATTTAAATAATCCCTCATTCTAGAATAGTAATAGTATTCCTGGAAGACAAAGCCAAACCGTGGTCAATGATCTCTTCCTTCCACGGTGAGCCTCCAGGGACCATATGGCCAGACTGAATCCCCAACGGCCCATGGATCACGCGACCTTTCCCCAGACATAAAGAAAGTCTTCTTATGGATCCAGAACAATGCAAAAAGAGTTTTAATGAATAATTGAAACTTATGCCTGCTGCTAGAGACCCAAGAATGAAACCCAGTGCTGGAAAGCTTCAAGTGGTGGAGTTGACGTCCCAAACCGGGATATCAAAGTCCATTTAAGGCAATATTTCACATCCTCAAATGCAGAGGCTAGGACATTCAGTCTAACCATATTACCCTCACGCAACAATTGCACGACAGACACAGAGATCGCCAAAAAAATATGCAGACACAGGTCGCAAAGAATCACAGAGGGCATCTCGGAAGGATGGCCCTGCACCATTAAAGTGGGCCAATCTTAGAGAAGACAGGGCCGCTTGGTGGAAAGCTGTAAAGGATGAATAACCATGGTCGAACACCATTGGGAATGGAGGGGAGGGAAAAAGTGACCTGCCATAACGGTGAAGAGATTTGAAATCGGATGCGTCACGTGAGGCGTGTTCAACATGACTTTAGTCAGCTTAGATAATGGAAAATCCTATTAAAATAATTATTTACTAACTAATATATGTGTATAAAATTATTAAAATTAATGAATATAATTTATAATTAACATTAATAATTTCATAAAACAATTCATTAAAATAATATTTCGTACTATATTATAGCTTGGAATGTTCCTGGAAATTATGGAATATTAGGTAATAGGTTCTCATCCCAAACATCCCTCTTTGAGACATGTTTTAATTAATAAACCAATTTTATTTACATAGTGTATATGATGCCTCTTCGACATATTTTTTCTTCATATTCCCTTTAATAATGGTAATTAAATTACCACATAGGGTTCTCTCTTAGATGAGGTTTTGATTCATATGTTATTAAATTAATAAGGTTTTATATTTCAGTCACATTTTTTTTCAAGAATATTTATGCTGAAATATATATTTTGGAAATTGTATAATTTTTTTATTTTATCCATTATATATTGTTCTAGTTTGGTTATTTATGATTTTTAAATTAATTGATTAAATTTATCCACACATCTATACATAAAAATAGAAAAAAAAATCATTAAAAGATGGCGTTATTTTTCATTTTTGAGTCTGGAATTTTTCCCACCATACACATATTATTTAATTTTTATGAAAGTGGTGTACTATAATCAAATGATTTTTTAAGATTAAATTATATTAAATTCTAAATTCTATTAAAAAAAATTTAAATCAATTATTCTTTTTTATACGGTTCAATTTTAATCTATTTTCAAATGTATGAATTGAATGATTTATTTTATCTTTTATCACTTTCTAGTATTATACAACAATCATATACAATAGTTTTTACCAATTATTTATTGTATGTTTTTTTTAGTGAAATTCATAATCCCATTATTAAATAATTATTTTAATTTTTAAATGTCACTTAAAATTAGAGTAAATTAATTTCCTTAAAGTTTTCAAATGGTATTTCATTCCAATTGTGCTTATTATATTCATTAACTACACTATTTTTTATATAGTTACAGTTTGTTATCTACATTATATTACTAATAATTAAATTAAAATAATTTTTGAAATAGATTCTTTTCCATTAGGAAAATTTATTTTGAAGTGATTTATAACATCATTTTTATTATAATATTAAAATCCTTTAAGATAAATAGTTTTTGAATAATTAACTTCCATTTTCCTCTCTATATTTCAAAGGAATTATAATTACATAACATCTTTCATTTATGAGGATTATATGGTCTTTTTTATGTTAATTTATGGATGTAATCTATGTCATTTCTAGTTTTTGTTTAATTGTATGCTCATTACTATATATAGTGAAAAAAACCTATTTTATATATACCATATTTTGTGTATTTACCATGAAAGATGGATCATTTATTGAATTAAGAAACATAGAAAATATGTATAATTTTTATTTATATACGGATGATTATTAGCTGATATGGTAGGTTTATTATGAACTGGGGAAATATTGGGTATCTTTAAACTTGATTCATTAGGTATACACATTTATTAACAAAGAATATTGATTATTTATTATATTCATATTAATTTAAATCATATGATGAATACATTAAACTTACTATGTAGAGGTTGGGACCCAATTTTAGATATCTCTGTTATGTATCTATAGGTCTCATGTGAAAAATTATATCTTTTATTTGTCATATTCCAATCGAATTATTTATGATATCGTAATTGAGGCCTTGAAGGTATGATTGATGTCATGGTAGTGTAATTGATTATATGATTAAAATATCAAGAATTATTCATTCCATCGTTATCAAATCAGACATTATTTTCAATGTAATCATTTATATAGTTTTATTATCTATGTAAATAATTCTTGATCTTCTTTTATATTAAATGGAATTAATGGTTGTTACTTACATTTTCATATAACATACATTTTTTTAATTATAATAGAATCCATTGAACTCTACACTTACTAAGAATTTGAGATCTCCCATATTATGTTTCAAATTTCATTGTTTTTTTTATTATGTGTAATTTTAATGATAATTTTTGAAGAGTATTTTCAATGGAAGTTTTTATTGGATATTCTTAAGATTATTGTGGAGTAATAAAATAATGGTATAATGAGAGTAATGCCCATTTATTCAGAAATATATTGGTTTTGTTATGTAATGTTTTTTTAATTAACTAATTCCCCAAGATGAAATGGTATTTTTTTTAATTATGAATATTTGTAATTTATATTGAAATTGTAATTATGAAATGTTAAATATTGGAAACATATATTAGTATAAAATTTAGTATACAAAGAATCAATATTTTGACCAATATTTTGGAGTATTGTTCCAAGGATTTAGAAACATTATACCTTTAAAATAATCTTTTTTAAAATATTCTATATTAAAAATATCATTTATATTGATTTTTTAGATATGTTCTATGCACTGTGGTACAAAATCAAAATATACGTTTATTTTTACCTAATAAAAACATGGCTTCATTGGAAATTTTATACCATCGAAATCCAACGATCAAATACTTAAATGTTTTTGGAATGTCATGTTACATGAATATAAAGAATAAAAATACTTGTATGTTTCATGAAATTATTAAAAATTATATCAAGGAAATACTAAAACCAATTCACATAAAAAGGTAACCCAATATATGTAATTCATATTTCCTTGGATCAGTTTTTTCTTAAATTTAGCCAAAAAAAGTATTAATTTATAAAAACAATTGAAGAGGAAATGTTCTCAATCACTCACCAAAATATCAACAGTAGATATGATGATATCATATAACATTTTCCCCATCAACGAAGCCCTAATATTTTAGGTTCCAACCCAAGAAATATAAATGAGTTAAATCTTTAAACACTTCTTGATATTGATAAATAGAGAGACCAACTAGAATATATTGATGTGGTTGGAGTTTTATGAATAGGGATTACGAAATTTTAAACAATATATTATTATTTCTAAATCATATAATCCCTTAGTAAATGAGAATTAATTCTATATTGATAAATAATATTGATGTAAAAACATCATAGTTGAATAAAAATCTATCTTGAAAAAATATATTTCAAAATATGGATAAATTTTGTCATGTGTTTTAACAATGTTCGGCACTATTTTTAATAGTACTAGTAATTAGCAAACCCATTAAATGATCAAGTGAATGTGAAGAAATAACTATAATAGAGATAAATTTGTTTGAAAAAGATAACCAATTCTGTCATAGGATGTAGTCAAAATAATAAAGCATAATTGACAACACACAATACAAAAAAAAAGAATTTTTTGAAGGTTGTTACACTAAAAAGAAATAAATTATTCTATTTTAGTAGGAAATGACACATCATATGCAATTATAAAATGTACGTGAACATCATTTTGAATGAAAGAAAGTTTTAAAAAATACTAAATGTGTAAATTTAAGTGAATAATTGTAATATTGTCAAGGAATTTAACATTCCTAGTGGAGAGATTGAAAAGTTTCCTCATAAGTGGGACATAATAGACACTAAAAGTATGTGTGTGATGTGCCAATAAAATGTAAATATATCTAAAATGCCTATAAATATATTTACTGATAAAATTATGAACATGGAAAAGGAATTAGTGACTATATGTTCAATGATACACACTTTTAATAAGAAGTTTAAAAATAAAAATGATGAGTATGAATCTAAAAATGAATATCTTTTAATAATTCCAAATAAGCTAGAAAAGGAAAATAAAATGGAAACAGATGAAAAAAATGAAACTAGTCTTCTTTAAAAAAATTCTTTGTTCTTTCTGTATGACAGGAAATACAAAAATAAGAACTGAATACCTCCCCAAAAAATTAAGAATTGAAATTCAAGTAAGTATATATCATTATAATATATCTGGTATTAGTGAAAACAAAAATAAATTTTTTGGGTTGATAAATAAGTATCATATAAACTTTTCTAATTGAGATGTCAAAGGTGAATCCCCTTAACACTATATCGATCCACATATTCTAATATTTTTAGAATTAAATGTGATGTATAATTGATATAATACCATGTGGGGAAACTATAAAAAATGAACATGTTAACAGAGATTAGTCCCATACTCTTGAATCTAGAAATCTGGATAACCCCATCAAAAATTATCGGATGAATTTAATTGTCTCAACACTATTTTTACTTATATTTTATCAATATTCAATTGGTGAGTGATTATCTTACAAGTGGTGGTGAAATACCATTCACATAATTGTATTTCATGCATGTGATTAGATGAATGTCAGTTATTGAAATTTCTTGAAAAACCAATTCGAAAATCACCATAGTGAAGATTTTTCAGTTTTTATAACATTTAAGTGTGTATAATGAACATTTTTTGTAACACCTCGAGCTTCCATGATATGCTTCTCTTTCAATAATGCAATAGCTTTCATTGTACGCAAGTTCGAGATTCTAACACCCTGCGACTGATCAAATTAGCAATTATGAATAGTAATACCCACTTTTAGAAATTATATATATTTTATATTTCAAAATGGACTTCATTTTTGTATTCGGAATATCGAAATTATCCTAAGTTGAATTTTGGGTATTTTTCTGAGAACTTCCATTTTTTTATGAATAGTATAAAATTCTCAAAAACAACTTTTTTAATAAAAATAATTTATAGTGATAAATTATACGATTTAGTGGTTTCAAATTATAATTAGAATATATTTTTACCATTTTATCCAAGGGTGGTAATTTGAATTAATTTCCCTTTGAAATTGGACATAAACAATTGCTAATATTTTGATATATATTTCTTCTTAAAAACACACTATTTGTTGTGACAGTGGGAATTAATTATAAAATTAATTAATTCAACATATATGTTTGGAATTTTTTAAAATAGACATCATTTTTTAATTTGGAATATCAATTATAGCTTAGGGTGAAATTTTGGCATTGTTCGGAAAAACATCAATTTTTGATGAATAGTGAAACCACTAAGTGGTAGTTAAAAAAGTGATTTTTCTTTTAAATGAAACATTACCACTTATGTGATTTGATTTTCAAAAATATAACATACATGTTTGTCATTAGAAAGTAAAATGTGGTTCAATGGGATTAAAATAATTTTTGGTGAATAGTAACTTTTAAGTTTAATTAATCGCGATTAAGGGTAATTAGTGAAATTTAAGGTAAAAATGATATTATAAAAATATGAAATTACTTTTACACTTGTCCTAACCTTATTGTATGAGTCATGGCCGACCAAGACAATCCATGAGTCAACATGGGGACCCCATGGAGCCACTTGGGTAAGAAAATGACATTAATAACTTTTTATTTAATGTAAAAATAAAATTGTCACAAACATGTATTGTTTTACTAAAACAATTATTATATGGGGTTATATAAGTTAAATTTTTTACTATAAAATTTCATTGGAAATATAAAAATATTTCCTAAATCATCGTAATTTTTTTATAATTTTTAGACATTAAAAAAATTAAATTTTTTATGACACCATGATGATGCAGTGATTACCTCATTAATTAACGATTTAAATAAAATGAAAAGATAATGTAAAATCCAGAGCTTAGACTTATCAAAAACCTATTTGATGAGTAAATTGCGAACCCTTACCACCTTATCCTCTAAATATATCATTGTGGGACCTTTAAATCCAAAAATCATTTCATAATAAAAAACATTTCAATCTTTCCAAGAGTGCCCCTCATCTCCTCTTATAAAAGGCCCCCACCACTACCACCTTATTCCCAACATCCAAACCATTTTCCTCGGCCAAGCACTACCCAAATACTCTCCCAACTTTACTCTATTACTCCTAGAATCCTCACTTTGGGTAGAAGTCTTCCCAAAGAAGTCTTTGGCTCAAATCAAAAAGAGTTTCCCGATTTAAAGGTAATGTCTTCTCTTGTGTTCTTTTGTTTTATTTTGCTTCTCCAACACCATAAAATCTTTTGATTAAATTATTTTGTAACAAAACCAGTATCATAAATATACTTGGTTGTTTTTATGAGAAGGATTTTATTTACACTTACACACACCTTCGTCTAATGTTTAAACAACATACTGTTTCTGTGGGTGGCGAATTACTGCCTCACGAAACGATGTTTTTTTCAATATTCTTTTAACACCTCTCATGGTGGCCATTATGATGACACTATTTTTATATATGATATATATTTTGTTTATGTTTTCCTTATGATTCTGTATTTTTCATTTATGGCATACCTTTTTGATTTCCATTATGGGTAAACGCGATAATTTCATTTTAGAAAATGCGGACTACCGCCCCCTCAAAGTGGTTTGAATCGTTAATGCCATATGTGGGATGTATTAAGGATGGAGTAAATGATATTATATATGATATTATACTGGAAATATAATACACCTTTATAGAATTATGATTTCATACCATTAAATATGAAATAGAAATGAAAGTAGCGTTAATGCGTACGCACGGCTTACCGTCTCCATGAACGGTGCATTTCATTTCATACCTCTAAATGTTAAGTAATATTATTAATGAATGATTATACTGGATATATATGATATATATGATATCTACATCATGGATATAATTCTGGCTATAATGGAAGATTTAACACATGAGCAACTTGTAATAATAAGAAGTTTATTTTTGACTCAAGGACCAAAAATCGACAAAATGACCGTTATTAACATAAATAATTACATAATGTTCATAACATGTTAATAATTCATATAAAAGAAATAATAAACTTGAAAAATGTTCTTAAGAAATTATAAATTAAATCTAGTTTGTTATTAAGGAGATTAAAGAACGATCGAGTCAAGTCATACATGAGGTAAGGGAACTTCTTAACCCAATTTCCGTTCTTTGGGTTAATCTCCTAATTTCTAATTATGTTATGATATTATTATGACCTATCTTATATTTTTACATTATTTATGTGTACATATATTGAATACACATAATAGAACTATTTTAATTATAAAATAATCTTTGTAAGGGACTTCGTCTCAATCTCCTTTCATTGAGGCATATTTTGTTTTATACACAATTTTCTTTTATACCGTGTATAAACCCCTTTGACTTTTACATTTATTATAAAGGTTTTCCTTGATAATTATGTGATTTTTAAATGAATTCAAAAAAGAGATATTTCTCTCAAATATATGAAAATCCAGTGCAAATGTATACGTATTTAACGCAAGCTTAAAAATGTTTTAAGAAAACCCAACTCTCGAGTGTGGTAGACAGGAAGGGATTGGGCGTGGACCCATCATAGATTGTAATTAGTCAAGTAGTCTCAGAATTAGTTATTTTGTTTTCAGAAGGATGCATAATGTTTTCGAAAAAACATTGGAGTATATTTGAGCAATTTTAAACGTAAGTATCTTCTAAAAGATTCCTTCGGGAGGTCTCATGAGACAAACTAGTGTCTTGGCACGAGGCCTTGACAAAATATTATTTCTAGTCTTGGAAGGAGGCCTTGGCTACGTGGTTATGATAGTCTGGAATTATGCATTCCATCATTATGAAAGTGGTTATTGATATTTTATATGATTATTTGACTAGTAGAATATCCATGTTAATAATATAATGGCATTATTTCATTTTACTTCTTCTATATTATTATAATGTTCAAGTTTAAAAGTCTTTTGTTTTAGTCATACATTGCCTTAAAGGTTTATGTTTATTTATTAAATCTTCTGCAATATTTTTATCCTTATTGAGCATCTGAGCTCACCCTTTTCAATGTTTTAATTTTTCCTGGATGTGAAGAATTATATTATGAATGACCTGCAGGGATAGTATGAGGGGATATGAAGACATGATGTTTTTGTAGTTTTTTTTACTTTATGATGTAATGTAATACTTATGAATGTATCTAGTGTTTCAAAGACTACTAAACTAATCGGTCTTTTGAGACTTGATCTTTTGTGATCATGCCAATGTTACGCAATAATGCACCGACTCTAGGTAACTGGTGTCGGGGCGTTATAGTTGGTATCAGAGGCAGTTTAGTACTATCCTTGTAAGGTAGATTTAGATAAACTCATATTAGAGCATATAGTCCAAAGAGAGACTTTGAGGATTAGTATAGAAGAACTTCCTATAATTTTGTTATTATAGAGATTTTGTGAGTTTTCTGAGCAATACATCCCTGTCTGGATACGAGCAGGTAGAGGCTGCTCTGGCACAGATGTACCTTGGGGTAAAACCCGAAAACACCACATTGAGCTAGATTCAAACGAAAACTGGTGCATGACAATGGGCCTTGCTGCACTCTTGGTTACGACACTCTTGGGGGATATGCTTAGGAAAATTATCATTTTTTACAAACCATTATGAAGGGTTTATGAGTATATACTTCCTCAAAGAAAACATTTTTAATGATTATGGATTATATCCATTAACCGTTTAATTTACAACAAGTATTTTAGATGTTTGGAATTATTCATTGCAATTCATAAACTAACCTATTTTATTCCATTGTATAGAAATGGCGCCCATTATAAGGAATGTGAACTCCATCAATACGTATGATCCAAAGAGTAAGAAGGATCATATCTTTCACGGTATTAAGCCAATATTTGGAAGGGAAATAGTCTCCCATGTGTTCTCAACATATGAAGAAATAGAATCATGTGTTAATAAGATAATTAAAGAATTCTCCAGGTCTTATGGCTTTGAAGGGAAGAAAGAGAAGAAAGGGATCGAAGAGAGAATGATGGATAAATGAAAGAGGGAAAAGAAGAATTCTCCAGTATGTGATAAATGTGGGAAGAAACACCCTGGAACTTGCCTGAAGGGAATGGGAGGTTGTTATAATTGTGGATAAAAAGGACACCATGTGCGTGATTGCAAAGGTAAGAAAAGGGTTTCAAATGTATAATGCTTCATCTGCAAGGAGTGGGGACACTACGCAAACCAATGTCCAAATAATTAGAGTATACCCCAAATGATGTTATTGGATAATAATCAGGTTATGATACTACCACAGATGAGGAGGAATTATTAGATTTTTTATGTTCATATTAAAGAATTTTTTCATTTGAGTATTGTGTCAATGATGTACTGGTTTTAATAATTTTGGATTATATAAGGATTGTACTGTAGTACTATATCATCAAGGACTTGAGATTGTGTGGAACCAAGAAAAGTGACTCCACAGTAGGTTAAATTTTTATAAAATATATGGTTGAGAGTAAGATAAACCATAATATAGTTCTGATACTGAGATAGTTATTTTGGAATAATACCTGATTGATTTGGATAAATTATATTGGATATTCTTATCATCTTTGAAACTGATTAATGATTTGTATACATTTTTGGATAGAAGGAGTATATCTAGTATTCTATAAGGAATAAGGGATCGTGAATGAAATAAATAAGGATTTATGGTAATTAAGGATGTTTCAGTGTTTTAAAAGAATACATGATGAAGTTTTTCACATGTTGTTACGCGGAAAAGAGGATCTTCATTATATTTACCTTCCTTATAAAATTTGGACTGTGAGTTGGAGAGAATTATTTTGGATAACTATAAATGTTGGAATGGATTAAGTTGTACCTTGGATAGTATTGTTTAAGGTTAAAACAGTTATAAATATTATTTTAGGAATATTATAATACTATTTTTTGAGTAAAAGGACAACCTGTAGGTTGGGGGATAACCTGTCGCATCAGACAAAGATGTAGGAATCAAACCCACAACCATAGTGCGACTGGCCTTTATTACCTACCACTAGCCTAAAGGATGTCCCTGGTTATTAAAAATATTTTTCCTAATCTAAATGGTCTGTGTTAATATTTTAAACTTTATACAATTAGGATAAATAGTATATTTTTGAGTTCTTTTACCATTTGGAGTGAAAGATGGGTTTGTGGAAAAAATTTATACAAGAATGAATGTCTACATGACAAGTAAGTATATTTCCTTACATTCTTAGTAAATCTCCTAAATAAATTCCTCAACATTATGAAAGGTAACTTAAAACAAAAATTTTGTCGGTTAACTTTTCCAACTGGGGATTCAATGACCATTTAACCAATCACAAGTTTGTGATTTTCTTGTGGTTAACTTTCTCCTAATCTTATTTTCTACAACTCTTCATCAGACCATGATGGTCTGTTTTTCCTCCATATCCATATTTTCATAGAATCCTAGTATGGGATATCTTGGATGACCTATGTACTTCTCTTTCTTTCTTTTAATGCTATATTTTTATTAACCTTATTTCTGATGTGGGTTTTCCACAAAGGTATTTTCTATTTTCAACCATTTATTTTCAATGAAAAATTTCAAATTGGGAGGATGCAATTTATTGAAGTAGGGGAGAATGTAACACCCCAAGCTTCCACGATACGCTTCTCTTTCAATAATGAAATAGCTTGCATTGTACGCAAGTTCGAGATTCTAACACACCGCAACCGATCAAAGTAGCAGTTATGAATAGTAATACCCACCTTTTGAAATTATATATATTTTATATTTCAAAATTGAATTCATTTTTGGATTTGGAATATTGAAATTATCCTAATTTGAATTTTTGTTACTTTTCTGAGAACTTCAAATTTTTTTATGAATAGTGAAAAATACTTAAAAATAACTTTTTTAATAAAAATAATTTATAGTGACAAATTATACTATTGAGTGGTTTTAAATTATAATTAGAATATATTTTTACCATTTTATCTAATGGTGGATATTAGAGTTAATTTCACTTTGAAATTTGACATAAACAATTGTCAATCTTTTGATATATATTGTTTTTTAAAAACACGCTATTTGTTGTGACAGCGGGAATTAATTATAAAATTATTTAATGCAACTTATATGATGGTAATTTTTTAAAATAAACATCATTTTTTAATTTGAAATATCAACTATAGATTAGGGTGAAATTGTTGTATTGTTCGGAAAACATCAATTTTTGATTAATAGTGAAACCACTAAGTGGTAGTTAAAAAACTGATTTTTCGTTTGAATGAAACATTACAACTTATGTGATTTGATTTTCAAAAATCCAACATACATGTTTTTCATTAGGAAGTAAAATGTGGTTCAATGGGATTAAAATAATTTTTTGTGAAAAGTAACTTTTAAGTTTAATTAATCGCGATTAAAGGTAATTAGTGAAAATTAAGGTAAAAATGATTTTATAAAAATATGAAATTACTTTTACACTTGTCCTACCCTTATTGAATGAGTCATGGAAGACCAAGACAATCCATGGGTCAACTTGGGGACCCCATGGAGCCACTTGGTTAAGAAAATAACATTAATAACTTTTTATTTAAAGTAAAAATAAAATTGTCACAAACATGTGTTGTTTTTCTAAAACAATTATTACATGGGGTTATATAAGTTAAACTTTTGACAATAATTATTCATTGTAAAGGTAAAAATATTTCGTACATCATGGTAATTTTTTTATAATTTTTATACATTATATAAATTAAATTTTTTATGACACCATGATGATGCAGCGATTACCACATTAATTAACGATTTAAATAAAATGAAAAGATAATGTAAAATCTAAGGCTTACATTTGTCAAAAACCTATTGGATGAGTATATTTCGAACCCTTATCACCTTATACTCAAAATATATCATTGTGGGACCTTTATAATCCGAAAATCATTTCATAATAAAGTAACATTTCAATCTTTCCAAGAGTGCCCCACCTCTCCTCTTATAAAAGGCCCCCACCACTACCACCTTATTCACAGCTTCCAATCCATTTGGATCAGACAACCTGTGCCCAAATACTCTCCCAAATTCCCTATATTACTCCTAGAAGCCTCAATTTGGGAATAAGTATTCCCAAGGAAGCCTTTGGCTCAAATCAAAATGAGTTACCCGATTTTAAGGTAATGTCTTCTCTTGTGTTCTTTTGTTTAATTTTACTTCTCCAACCCCCTAAAATCTATTTATTACTTTATTTTGTAACAAAAACAATATCCTCAATATACTTGGATTTTTTTATGAGAAGTATTTGATTTACACTTACACACACCTTCGTCTAATAGTTAAAGAACATACTATTTCTGTGGGTGTTGAATTACTGCCTCAAGAAATGAGGATTTTTCAATCTTCTTTTAACACCTCTAATGGTGGCCATTATGATGACACTATTTTTATATATGATATATATTATGTTTTTGTTTTGCTTATGATTCTGTATTTTTCATTTATGTCATACCTTTATGATTTCCATTATGGGTAAACGCGATAATTTCATTTTAGGAAGTGCGGACTACCGCCCCCTCAAAGTGATTTGAATCGTTAATGCCATGTGTGGGATGTATTAAGGATGGACTAAATGATATTATATATGATATTATACTGGAATTATAATACACCTTTATAGCATTATGATTTCATTCCATTAAATACAAAATAGAAATGAAAGTAGCGTTCATCCGTACATACGGCTTACCGTCTCCATGACCGGTGCATTTCATTTATTACCTCTAAATGTTACATAATATTAGGAATGAATGTATATACTGGATATATATGGTATATATGAAATCTAAATCATGGATATAATTCTGGATATAATGGTTACTTTACCACATGAACAACTTGTAATTATAAGAAGTTTATTTTTGACTCAAGTACCCAAAATCGACAAAACGACTGTTATTAACATAAATAATTACATAATGTTCATAACATTGTAATAAGTGATATAAAAGGAATAAAAAACATGAAAAATGTTATTAATAAATTATTAATTAACTCTAGTTTATTATTCATGAGATTAAAGAATGATCGAGTCAAGTCGGACACGGGGTAAGGGAACTTCTTAACCCAATTTCTGTTCTTTGGGTTAATCTCCTAATTTAAAATTATGTTATGATATTATTATGCCCTATCTTGTATTTTTAAATTATTTATGTTTAATTATAGTGAATACACAAAATAGAACTATTTTATTTATAAAATTATCTTTGTAAGGGACTTCATCTCAATCTCCTTTCATTGAAGCATATTTTGTTTTATACACAATTTTATTTTATACGGTGTATAAACACCTTTCACTTTTACATTTTTTGAAAAGGTTTTCTTTTATAATTTTGTGATTTTTAAATGATTTCAAAAAAAAGATATTTCTCTCAAATATATGAAAATCCAGTGCAAATGTATACGTATTTAATGCAAGCTTAAAAATGTTTTCAGAAAACCCGACTCTTGAGTGTGGTAGACAGGAAGGGATTGGGCGTGGACCCATCATGGCTTGTAATTAGTTGAGTAGTCTCAGAATTAGTTATTTTGTTTTAAGAATCTTTCATAATGTTTTTAGAAAAACACTGGAGTATATTTGAGAAATTTTAAACATAATTATCTTCTCAAAAAATTGCATCGGAATATCTCAAGAGACAAACTAGTGTCTTGGCACGAGGCCTTGACAACATCTTATTTGTAGTCTTGGCACAAGGCCTTGCCTACGTGGTTATGATAGTCAGGCATTATGCATTCCATCATTATGAAAGTGGTTGTTGATATTTCTTGTGATTATTCAACCATTAGAATATTCATGTGAATATGTAAATTGCATTATTTCATTTTACTTTTTCCATATTATTCTAAAGTTCATGTTTTAAAGGCTTTTGTTTTAGTTATACATTGCCTTAAATGTTTATGTTTATTTATGGAATCTTCTGCTATATTTTTATCCTTACTGAGCATCTATGCTCACCCCTTTCAATGTTTTAATTTTTCCAGGATGTGAAGAAGTATATTATGAATGACATGCAGGGATAGTATGAGGGGATATGAAGACATGATGTTTTTTTAGTTTTGTTTTACTTTATGATGTAATGTAAGACTTATGAATGTATCTAGTGTTTCGAAGACTACTAAACTAATCGGTCTTTCAAGACTTGATCTTTTTTGATCATGCCAATGTTACGCAATAATGCACCGACTCTGGGTAACTGGGGTTGGGGCAGTACATTTTTTATCTAAAATCATCGATATTGTTTTATATAATATTTTAAACCACATAAATTCAAATTTTGTGTGTTGGTGGAATATTACTATGAAAATGGTGTGATATTATTCTATCATAAAAATACATGAGGATAAAAAAAGTGGAATAATAATTATAATAGGATTTTATAAATGAGAAAGTGGTTTAAAAGCCTCTAATATTTCCCTGAAATTACAAAAATGTGGGAAATATTTTCCCCCTTTGTGATTATTATGAATTTTATGGAGTGACTCTTCATAGAATTTGGATGAAAAGATGGCATTGATAACAAATCCAAAAGGTGATATTAATGCTAATTTTGAATTTGTAAATAATAATTTCTATTTTTTAATTGTTTATAAATATAAGGGATATTTTATGTGTCTTAAAGTGAAAGGAATCTATTACTTAAATTCCATTAACATGAAATTGAAATCTATCATATGTTTGAAAAGTAAGATAAATACTTGGTTAATTACTATGTAGCCCCATCATTGGATGATTGGAGTGTTATTATTTATAGAGTAAAGACATGTGAGAATGGTGGGATATATAAAATATAAAAAATAATACATTTTTATGGAAATATGTAGGGAATTTGGTTGTTACATTTATATTATACATCTGGTATACATTCATTTAAAATGTTTCAAACAGGATCATTGTCAATGAGAGAGATAGATTGAAGTTGGAATAATCTATCCAATATTTATTTATTAGGAATTATACTATAATAAGTGATAAAAAAAAATTAATTATTTTTTGACAAATTATTGTGAATGATGTATGAGCTTACGAAATTAAGTGATTAAATAGAAAAATCTTGAGTTGAAACTGAAGAAAATATCTCCCATATCATATAATGTAACTGAGTGTATTAATTTGGAGATGGATAATTTTTTAGAGTTAATTATAATTATAAGTATTTAATTTGAGTTTTTTGAAAACATGCTATATAAAATTTAGTTTATATGTCTTTGTGTTTATCATAATGATATATTATTGACATGATTTTGATATCATCATACATTAATGAGTTGTATTTGAATTTTTTCATCACATACACCTCTTAGACACCTAATGTATGAATTTCATCTTTTATGTAAGATTATATTGAAAAACATATGACTTTAATGTAATTAAACAAGACATTGAGGCATAATTTATGACTTCAATATGGTATATGATGTCGAGAACATTTGAATTTTAAATAAACATAAATCAAACACTCATTGGGGAGAGAGAATGACTTGAAACATATATTTTATTCATAAATATTTAAAATTCATAAAATGATTTCATAACGAATAAAATTATATAATATTACTCCAAATATATTTATTATTGTTAAAAAAACTAAAAATCATTCAAAATCCATGTTCTAACCAGAGGATCTAAAATTTTTTACAACATAGAATAAGGTCAATGTTTTGAAGAACTTCTATGAAATTAAATGTGTTGCAATGATATTCTTGGGGACTATAAAAAATATATATTAATTCAATTCAATTACTAATCTCCGATACAATGGAAAAAATAAAAATAAATATATTATAATTCATGATCGAGAAGATGAGTATAGAGATAGGATGGTAGCTGATGTATACAATTTCATGAAGGAAGAAGTATAGGTTTCATGGAATCTACCATGTTGTATGAGTAAGGTCCATTCCAAAAAATGTGGGATTGTTTTACATCCTTGTACTACCATACAGTTATGATTTGATTCATATATGTGTGCATTATTTTTTGATGAAATGAATCCTAATCCTATAATTAAATGGAATAAATAAACTTATTATCCAATTATAACATGTGAATAAAGAAGAAAATGGTGTTTAATAATACATTGTGAGATAATTATTTAATTAAGAGAAATCGTGGGAAGCACTCACATATGAATGTGTTAGTGATAAATTTGTGTAAAGTAATAAAGAACCCAAAATTGGTTTTCTTATTATGATAATTTGTTCTTTGTGGAAATATATTTATCTTGTATTACATTTAATGAGATAAAAAATGAAAGGAATATTTAATGTAGGCACATAGGGAAGTGTCGATTTAGATGAAGAAAAAAATAGAAAAATATGGTCAGTATTTGTAGTTGTGAATGAAGTGGCCATAGAGTGTTGTAAGAAGATAGACTATTGGGGAAAAAATAAGAGTAACTAAGGATACAAGAGATACAAAATTTTCTCAAGAAAGAACAAGGAAATGAAGAACTAATTGAATGATATATGAAATAGGAACTGATAGTTTCTATGTCTATAAATCTAATGTAAACAGAGAATTATTTGAATAAAAAAATAATATATAGAGATTGAGAAGCTTAAGAATAAGAGGAATAAAATGTATCTGTTTGGAGTGAGTAGAACTAGTGGTTGTTTTAAACATTTTACTTAATAGAATATATTTTGGGTAGGATATTCTATGTTTTGTTCTTGAAGAACTATGTTAATGATATCTTAGAGGTCATTCTGAACATGTTTTGGTATACATGTTTTTATATATTTGAGTTGGAAGTTGTATTAACCTAACCTAGAACCATCATCAGATAAAAAAGTTCCATGTCGCCTCAAGTACACATCCCTATATTTCAAAGGTTGAAAACTAGTGACAATATGAAAATCCATACAATGGATAGAATATTCCACCTTATTTTAGTAATAAAATATAACAACAATTACCATGTTCATCAACAACATATAAAGTCTGCATAAATACATAAACGTACTATTATAGAAAATAATATTGTTATACATGAATATAAATTTTCTTTATAGGGTGGATCCCATGTATAAAATAGGATATATTTCCATCAATAATCCTGATCATAATCGTTTCCTTCAATTCCCATTGACCTACCCCATCCTTATCCACTAAAAATATTGTTTCTTCAATAAAAGGTAGACATAAGGTCTTTAGTTTCACTGAGATTTTTTTGGTTGGTGTGATAATTTAACTCAATATGGCCTCACCAATCACCCCTAATATACATATTCATATACGTATGAATTCAAAAGGAAAAGAAATATCATAGAAAAATAGGATCACTATGTTTTCATGTGTTAACATAGATTCCAAAACACTCGATTAGATAGACACTCCTGTCACGGTAAAGTATGATAACCATGACACCAATATTCTATAACATAACTTCATTAGTTAAATGGAAGAATCCTATCATTTCATAATATAATAAAACCCATATTTTACCCGAAGAATCATGGTATTGAATCATCCTAGTCTTGACCACAACCTGAACAGGCAAGGTAGGGTCATGTATCCAATCTCCAGACTCACCTTTTCAATCAAGGCGGTCACACATACTAACTATAAACTCCTCAGTCTCACTCATAGTTTTGTCTATTCAGCTTATTTTTTATCAGATCTAATTCATATCTCAATCATAGAGGGTTTTTTATCCATTGAATCAATTCATTACACTTAGGGAACCATCTCACTCAGGGAAGCTTAGCGCCCAAACAAGCATGACAACACATATAAACACTATCTCAATCAAGGTGGACACTACATTTGATTATTAGGTTTGACCATCTCACTCATGGAAGGAAATTCATGTTCAAACCAACCATATCACTTTTGCATAACATATCCCCATCATGGCCTGACTATCACACTCATAGTTATTCAAAGACCAAATATTCTCACACATGGTGATACCATAAGTCTTATTTCATTGTATCTCGCTCATGGTCGGACCAAACTACAAGTAAAACAATTACTCTATCTTGTTGTAGTCCCACCAAGATACCTCACTCAAAGAATGGAAATTCATTAGAATCTAGAACAAATATTATGAACAATATCATGATTAATGGAACGAAAAATACATTCCAAAAGGTTCATAAATCTCCCCATAACTCATCAGTACGTGACCAGGGTAAGACATTGGAGAGCCTTACATATCTATTTTCATCTCATCCCATTCATCAAGAGTCCATAATATTCCAACAGAACCATAACAGTCTTTTCTCATTAGTTCAAATCAACATTATGTCGCCCCTTGGTTGTTCCATAACCCTATTGATCATACCTATAATAGAATCATTCAGACTTTTCTAAATTATCATATACATTCAAATTGTAATGCCCATGTCATATCTTAAAAATTAAATCGACCCTCAAAGTGTCTCATCACACATCTTCTAAGAGAGATACCTTAGCAGAAAACCTAGTAGAAACCCTAATCAGTCACTCAAATCCAATCCAAAACCTCTCATCCCACCTAATGAATATACTATGATTAAACTCAATCCTCAAGAGGGTTGTCATTCTACACATGAAAAATATCCCATCTCATTTTTCTTACCTAGAACCGTGGTCACACTCACTCCATAAACCTAAATCATAAACCAACAAATTATTGAAGCATGCAAACTTATGTATATAGAAGTATATGGAATTGTATTAAAGGGTCCACCCACATAGAACCTAGACATAACCCCTCACTATGATCCACTTATCCCATATAATATCATCGAGTCTCTCCCATACTCTTGAGAACAAATATCTTGCTATGAAATAATATTATTTTATTATAACAATTTGTAATTAAATATATTATTTTTATTAAAGATTCAAAATCCCATAAAACTCAATGGGAACCATACAACCAATTAAACCACAATAAAAGGGGTGTGGTCCAATCCCAACACATATATGAGAATAATATAAAAGAAAACCCCAATATAAAACCAAGTTCTAATGATTGATTTCATTAAATTTATTAAAAAATCCTAAATTAAAATATAAAGAGACATACCAACAATGAACCAAAATCAACTCATACGATGTCATAACATTAATGAAATGACATGTATTGGATTTCCGAAATCATTTTAGAATAAAATCTATACATGAAGGGATAAATCCCCATCAAAATATACCGATTCAACCTTACAGAAGTGGAATCAGCAGTGAAACCCTATAGAAAATAAATCCAAATAAATAGAGTATGAAGAAAGGGATTGTTAAATGAAAAAATATGTGGAAATTATTTAGATAGGAACTTTAACACACCTATATCAAAGGATATTATAGACTAACTATATGTGGGGAGAAATTTCCATGAAAATCCTTCTTTTAATTCCCCTATTCATCTAAATCATGACTCCCAAAACCTATAAAAACATTGAACTATATCAAGAAAAAAATAAGAAACCCAAAAAAAATTCATGGATTTAAAATGGATATCACCCCTTCAAACACATATGAAAATGGACTCTACTTATTCCCCTGAGACTTCCCCAACATAAACATTATGTACGTACAGTGAATGGGTTACTAAAACATCTTTACTACAGCCTAGCCAGGCGTTCCATCACAAACACCATCTCAAACACCCAATGTACTAATTGTGTCTTAAAAATCATCTAAAAACACTCTTTAATGGTTTTAGAAAACATGGAATTAAAATATGATTCTTATTTCCACAAAAAAATCCTTGAATTGTTAAAAATATAAAATTCATTCCCATGATAACAACTTAGAAATTTGTGGATTAGTAAAAACATCACACCCTAATGCTTCTATACCCCGAGAACCTGTATTAATCGTTGTAAAAAATTTATAGACCATAAATAATTACCAATTCACTAAGAACTATCCATATTATAATCCCAAATATAAAATTTTCATTCATTTCAAAACCCCAACACATGTTATAATGTTATCATAAGTTAATCCATGCAATGAATATTGATGTAACAATTGAGGTGAAAACTCACCACAACCATATTGTCTAATATAAAATACTTTCATAACCTTAATAATTTATAGGGTCATGGTTATTCCCAAGAAAAGGACCTAGTCACAAAAACAAATTCAAGTATATGGTGCACCGAATAATATAAATAGCATACATAAAACACTCTTTTAGTTGTCCATCGGCCACCAACCATGATTCAAACAACATTACTGACTCTTGAACCACCTCACCCCATAGAGAAACATGATATAACACTAGTTGGTCCTCCTATGATTAATTTTTCCCATAAAATATCACTTTCCCCAACTGAAAAAATATTAAACTACCTAATCATGATTCATTAGTGTACTTTATCATTCTCTGGTCATCAATTTTCCACACATAATTACAAATGTGACACTGAGTATATTTCCATGATTGAATCAAGACTGCCTTTTTTAGTCATCATTCTCTCAACATAAACATGAACACAACTCCAATATAACTCACCCTCAGATCAAACCAAAACCACATCGATCTCAATTCCATATACATCGAACCTAACCAACATTTGATATGAACAACAATTATATAAATTCCTAGTGAACTAAATATCTATAGATCCACTAGAACACTAAAATCTCATGTTAATACAACTGTTAATAGATATCTTTCAGTACAACCCTTACCCTTCCGTCATGAATTTCATTCACCAACAAATGATCTAATTCTCCCCATCATAGGAGTATAGTTATTATATTTACTATAAACTAAAACACTAGGAACCCTGTCACAAACATTGTCCATTATCAAAAAAAAATTTGTACATGTTCATCCCACCCATACCTGAGCAATAATACAGATCACCAAGATCCCACCTGTTTTCTGACCACCAGTAACATCATCCTCGACACCACCAAATTTCATCCGAAATGAAGGTAAAACCCTCTATGCAAACGAGGCTATTATCCCCACTATTTGACTCCCCTTACACCACTCCTTGGGTACTAACCCTAATAGGACATTAGAATAAATATACCTAATAATTTATTCTAAGTAATCTAATTAGGTTTATAATACCGCGACACTTAATCCCATCACTAAGGTCACCTGTTACCACAAGAACAATATCCAGCTAATTAAACTATAGGACACCATTCCCATAATTATATCTCCACCTCACAATCACTAGAGAACTTCTCGAGTTTATCCATAATAAGAACCATTGTCAACAGACCCATACATATCCATTTCACTGATACAAAAATAAAAATGGAACCACAAGTACCCATCATGAAAATTTTATCACAAACTGGGATATTTCCCAAAACTCATCACAAGTGATCACTATCCTCCTTAACTAAAAGTGATCAAAAAAGAACCCTCTCGTACATTATTTACAACCATCATTGTAACTCCATGTGATTTTAAAAGAGGAACCTCATGTTTGATTGTTTATATGAAAAAAACACTAGTATTATAACATAATGAAACAAAAAAAGAAATTAAAAATTCCTTATTTTTGATAAATTAAATTTCTTGAATATATAGTGTAACACACAAAATAGTGTTTAACAAACTGTGATATAAAATTAATTTTATTATTTAAATAATATAACTATAACCTAGCCATTACATCCGTAGATATGAAAAAGACTAACTAAATTTTTAAAATTATATGTTTCATTCAGGAAAAAATTAAATTCAATGGTTATAAATTGATCATACTTAAAATAAGATCCATTTAAAATCGAAATAAATGTTCTCAAAAAAAAAATTTTTAAAAAGGGAGAATAGTCATGCATTGAGTGTATAATTTGAAAATAGTTGTTACCAATATTAGAAAAATTATATGAAAAAATAAAATTAATTTTTTGAAATATACATGTCAGAAATAACTTTGGGTTAATTTTTAATAATTTTCTGAAAAGATTAATATTTTTATGAATATATAGAAAATACAGAATTTTATTGGAAACTATATTTTAATTAAATTATTTTATAAAGATAAGTTATATTTTAAAAAAATTAATGATAAATAAGTTCAATAAAAATAATTTTTTTTATTTAGTTTAATTTAATAATTTTTATTTTAAAATCTAGTATAAGAACTTTTTAAAAATATGATTTTTTTTCATTAGATACACAATTTTTTCGATGTATCAGCACGTTTAATTTTAAATAGAAATATTCCACTTATATGAAGAGAATTTTTAGACATATATTCCATATTTAGAAGTAATATAGTCAATATTAACTAATAAAGTCAAATGATTTTTTTCCATAATGAATAGTTAGAACAAAAAAATTATTGTGCCGGTGAAAATAAAAATGGGTCTAACTCTTGGTAAACAATGAAGATAAGGTCATCAAATTAGAAAAAACATTTCCAAAACAAATTTTATGGTTTTATATTAAATTTTCCTATATTAATGTTTTATAATTACCCATTTATGGTGCTATTTTCTTGACAAAAATATAGGCATTACTTTATCTTTTCAAAAACATTGTGTGTGTCCTCTCCCACACTTATAAAAGTCATGCCTCTTTCCTACCTTATTCAAGCATCAAACCCCATTCTCATTGGTCAATAAAAACCAAATTATAACCCTTTAAAAACTCCCCAAATATTATTTTCCAAATATTTATTTTTGTCCCTCGTAATAAGTTAATAGGTATTAATCTTTAAGTGTCTCTCTAAATAAGAGGTAAAATTATTAAATATATGTTTTTTATTTATTATTCTGTATCCTTGAAAATATAGAAAACTATGATAATATAATAAAACTCGTATAAATTAAGTAATACTATTTTATAATTCTTCAATAGTAATCTATATATCTCTCTAATTCCATAAAATAGAAGAAATCGTCAATTATGTATACGGAGGACCAACGTCTCACGAGCTGATGTTATTCTTTTTCCACACCCATCATTCACATATGAATATAATGATGTTTTTAAAATATTAAAAAATATTTATTAAATTATTATAATTACTTAGTTATTAAATTATTTATATTTTTTACTTATCAATTTGTGAGGGCATTCATTAAACTCAATCCAGTGTACAGTATAATAATTCCTCAAGAAGAAATGTGTTTTATTTTCACATAATCATTACATGGAAGGAATTAAGGATAAATTTAATTTATTTATTTTATGTATATTATCTATAATACTTATTTAAATACAACATCATATCTAACTTATTACCGCATAATCTTTTAGAAAACAATAACATCGCTCATGCATAGGTGTGGACCATCAGATCCATATAGCATTGTGAAATGTATTTCATTTACTTTTTACATAGATAATAATAAATGTGGATTTTATTAAAATAAATTAGATATAATACATAATAATTATTATTTAATGTTTAATTAATATTTATTTTCATTCATTCACGCTGTCAAAATAAATGGATTTAATACTCTTGCATACATTGATATATCATCTCCATGAATGGATTAATCCATTTCTTATCTCAAAAATTTATATTTTACTATAATTAAAAATATAATTAATATATAAGATGACAATATCAAAGTTGAAATTAGGGGTATGATGTAACCATGATCACTATAAATGTACTAAAACTTCCAAACCCAATCATATAAGAAAAATGAAAAAACTATCCTTTAAAACTATGATATTAAAAAATATTTGTTAACAAACAAGTGATAAAATAATATATATAAAATATATATGGAATTAAATATAAATTTCTTTATGTAATTGATTATAATAAACTTATATTTAATATATATGAGGATCAAACACAAATTTATGAAATAAGTCTAATGGAAGAGGTTTCAAACCACACTTTTACTTCCATGAGACGTATTCCATATTCACTAATTTGTACTTTTTTGTGGTGTATATACTTCCCATTTTGATATATTATACAATTTATATATTTATGTTAATTTTAGTTAATGTTTCATTATAATTTATTCCTTACATTCGTCTTATGATTCAAAAGCTACCAAAGTGGTATTGTTTTTTTAACAATCTCATCATTTATAGGGATTGTTTTTTATTAAATTTGCGATGGAGAAATATTATAATATATCACTCCAAAAACTCATAAAATTTCTTCCCATAAGATTATTAAAGAAATTTTGAAGTAATAATACCATTTTCCCTTATTTATTATTTAAAATAATTATGAAAATGTTTTAATGAAAATCTGGTTCTATTTCTCTCTTCAGTCAAAAATATTTTTACTTACAAAACCATGTTTTCAAAAATAAACAATTTTTTAAAAAATTTTAAAAATTATTTATTTAATAAATGTTTACCAATATTTTAAATATTATAAAATTAATTTAAAGGAATATTTTTTTTATTTTCCAAATAATTCCGATTTTAATTTTATAGAAAATATAAAAGGAATCATTTTTATAATGTCTACAGAATGAATAAAATTTTTATTTCATTGTTAATAATCACTATTTTAAAGATTATTTTATAGGTTTAAAATGAAAAATTCAATTAAAAATATTTTTCAAATTTTGTTCTGAATCATGGGTTTCAAAATGATATTTTCAAAATCAAAATGATATCTTTTTCAAGAATTTTTTTAATGGAATTTTTAGGGTATTTATATTCATCAATTATAAAACCTAATTTTTTCATATGTTTCATTATTAACATGTTTTAATGATACCATACTAGTTATTTCAATGGATATATTATGATCAGTTTAAATGGACATACTATTTTGTTACCATTATCCACATTAATTTGTATGGTTTTTATCATGTTTTAGATTGGTGGTACATATTAAAATATCATATGATATTTTTTTAATATTATTATTTATGTTTATTATGTTCCAAGACTTTCGTATGGGGAATTAATTATAATTATTATGTCACATGTGGGGGTTGGAATTTCTTTCCCCCAAGATGCATTCATATGTCTCATGGGAAAAATAACTGGGTGAAATTAAATGGGGGGGGGGGGGGTTCCCAAAGTTTTAAACATTTTTATTGATAGTATTTATTATATATTTACGATGTTATGAATTATATATTGACTAATTGTGAGATTAATTAGTGATGTACAATGTGATTGTTCTATTATATATAATGTCTAGGATTATATTTCACATTCATGTGATTATTTATGTGCCATTATTTGATCATCATTTATTGATTCCATATTATGTCCAAAAAATTGAATGAATATAATATGTTTTAGTTATTTACCTTTTAATATTGTTTATTGTTTCATGTTCATGATAAAATCCATTATATAGATATGCTTACTAAAAATTTGATCTCACCCATTTCTTATTGTTATTTTTTTCAACGTACCTGGAAGTGATATATGATTGATATGACGGGTAATTATGGAGAAAAATTTTGATTTTCTAAAATAAAATATTATGTTGTATTTTATGTTTTCAATAATAATGTGAGATTGATGTATACATCTAGTTTACAAGGACAATAAATATATATGGTCCTTTGGGATGTGATTCCTTATCACTCATTCCAATATAATAATGTACCCACTGACTTTGGGATACTAGGTTCGAGGTTATTGTAGTTGCTAAAAGAGGATATTTATTAGAAATGTTTGGAACTAGATTAAGGATAAAATAGATTTTAGAACATAAAACAATGATTTAAATTGAATATACTTATAGAATATAATCAAAAAAAAATTATAGTCTAGTGGTTTTGTATTTTTTCTTTTAATTCATCCATGTCTGTATACTAGAATTTATTGTTTTTCTTGAAAGGATATACCTAGGAGTAATAACTCAAAAAAAAAAACTTTATGTCGTACTTGACTCAAGTGTAACCTCTTATATAGAAATATGAAATACTATGCACATATTTTGAAACAAAAAAGGGATATTCATTGGTTAATTATAATTTTATTTATTGTACATTAGGTTCAATTTGAAAATTTTTAACGATTTGGAAACATTTTCAAAGAAATGATATTTTTGATTATAGGAATAGCTATGTGTAATTGTTTCAATTTATGTTAAGTGTTTCATAAGTTACAGGGTTATATATTATTATAAATAATTTTATGATTTAATATAGTGTATTACAATGCATATAAATGGAACCAAGATGAAGGAATTGGAACCACATCAATTCACATAATATAAAGAGTAAGGATAGTTATTTCGTTGATGTTATTTAGACAAAATTTGGAAGGGAAGTAGTCTGTAAAACATTCTCACTATAAAAGGAAATATTATAATCTGATATCATGAAATAGAAATAATTTTCAATCTATTATTGATTCAAAGAGAATAAATAAAATAAGATGATGGTATAGAAAAAAAATTTAATCGGAAGAATGAACAAAGATTTTCTAACATGTGATAACTATGGAATGAAACACTATGTAATATGCTTGAATGGAATGGGATTTCACTATAAGTGTAGAGATAAAATCCCCCATTATTATGGTTTCAAGGAAAATAATGTTTATTAAAATATGAAATGATTTAATTTTAATTATATGGGAAATAATAAAAATAAATGACCCAATTTTCAAGGGAATATTCCTTAAAAAAAGATAAGGGATCAAGGTCAATCTCATACTATTACAACAAAAAAGGTGGAATTATTTTTATGATTGTGTTTGGACTAAAAAAATATTTCAAATGAGTAATTTATCAAAAATATTCTAATAATAATAAATATAAAATTTTTAAGGAATCAACAAAAATACTTTTTCTTTGAGGATTTCAGAGCATATGTTGAATGGTACGAATGACCAGGAAAAGTGATTTATTGGAAAATTGGAATTTTTGAAAAAAAATATGTGGTTTATGTTGGATAACCTTAAATAATTTCCTTATTCTCATATAAAAATATTAAAGATATGATTATAGTATAGTATTGGTGACCTTGAAATTGGATAGCTATTTGATGTCTTATGATATCTTTGTTGGTGTTTACTTCATTTTTTGGAATTATAGAAAAAATAAGATAATTTGAGATTTTATTTAAGGAAAAAGGTGAAAAATAATATGTAATAATTAATTTTTTCATTATGGTTTTATGGTGAAAAATATATTCACTTATTTGTAATTTTTCATTATATGATACATTATATCATCTATGGAATATAATATTTATGTTTATTTTAAGAAAATTAGTGACCTTCAATTTAATTTTTTGGATTTTGAATTTAGTTAGACATGTTTTAGAAAATATATAAGTTATATTATTTATGAAATGGATTAAGTAGAACATTGGTGTTGTTTTCTAGTTTTTATAATTTCATCTATTATTGGATGGATCCTTCTTATTTTTTTCCTTTATTTTTTAGACATATATGGAAAAACTTTTCACTCTTTTATGGATCTTGTGATCCATTAAATGATAATTTTTTATGTCTAGAATTATAAAATTCATTTTCAGATATTCTTTTCTTATAGTATGAAATGAACTGGGAATTGATAAATGAACAAACAAAGTATAAAATTTCTCTTTTCGAATATAATGATATCAACTAATTAAATTTTCTAAACATCTCTATCCTAATAGAGAAATTATTACTCAACTCTAATTTAAGGATCTGGAATAGAAATATTATCATATTAACATAATATCCAATGAATAAAATGCACTTTTAAATAATCATATATTTATTTTTTAGGCCCCTAACATTATAGTGATCACTCACTTTCTTATGATCAATTATATCTATCACCCTCTATAATCATTTTTTTCTATAATTTATATAACATCACTTAAAAAAAATTCTTCTAAATCAAAACCTATTTATGTGTTATTATAGATAAATATTAAATTTATAATTCCCAAATATAATTTAGATATTTTATTATCTTTTTTAACCTCGATTTTTTCAATAAAATATTATTTTTAAATGTTGAACCATATATATGTGGGATCAACATTACGTTGTGAGGATGAAATTTACTCAAGTGTGTATAATGTAATACCAAATGATTTCAAAAGATGAACCTAATTATTAATAGAATATATGAAAAAAATAGTTATCATATAATATAATGTAAAATGACAATAATTTATGATATATTTAGTTTTTATAAATTTAGTTTCATTACTAGATTTTGTATCACGTAATATCACGTTTTAAAAAATCAATACAATGTAATGCTTTATAAAAAAATGAATTTTTCTAAAGGGCGGATTAGGTACAATTTATATAGATAAATTAAAACTAGTTTTTACCAATTCTATACAAAATATTTGAAAACATTAGCTTAATTTCTTGCATCTATATGTCATAATTAATTTTGTATGAATTTTATAAAAATATTAATTTTTTGATGAATACTAAAAAATAAATTTTTTTTAAAAACTAACTTTTCATATAAAATATTTGAAAAGAAAAATTATATTGTAAATTTTTTGAAGTAATCTTATCTGAATTATATTATAATTTAATAACTTTTGGCTATTTAATCAATTTAATATTTATTTTTTAAATAAGAACTTTTTCATCATTCAAAAATTTGTTTTTTGATGCTTCTCTATGTTTAATTTTATAAATAATTCTACCAGTTCAGTAAATTGAATTTCAAAAATTTATTTTATGTTTGGAATAAAATTAATTATTATGATCTAATCAGTTAAAATTAATTTTGAATGAAAATGAATAGTGAAAATAGTAAAATTTAATTACCTCTATAATGAAAAGGTGATTATTGGGGGGGGTAAACTAAGAAGATAAGAGTCAAATGACCCAAAACCTATCAAAAATCATTTCTAAAATATATATTGACCACATAACATCTATGGTTCGAGAATTAACCATGTTTTAGGATTTTGTAATGAGAAAACCATTGGAATGAATTCACCTTTTCAATACATCCATTTATGTATTATCCCCCTCTTATAAAAGGCCACCCTCTATCCTTCCCTCTTAATACTTAAAATCTATTTATTCCATCAAATATTAGACCAAATATCTTTATTAATTCTCTCCTAACACACAAGATGCCATTTTTTTATGACGAAGCTCTTGTATGAATGATTTTTGTATAAACCTAAGGAGTCTCTATGATGAAGAGCTAAAATTTTTAAACATGAATATTTATTTTATTTTTTGTTACACCTTATTAACATCATCATTGAATATGAAGAAATATAACCATATATTCCCATATATGATAAGATATTATTTTATTAATGGATTAACCCTAATCCTTCTCCAGTTCCATCAAATGGAAAATGAAACCGTTGATCATTTGTATAGAACATTACAACATCATGAATTGATGTAATTTATTTTCTATCAGCAACATTAATGGATGTATATAATGAGTTATTTATAATATTTATATTATATTTATAAAATTATTATACTTCAAGAATTATAAAATCACTTAATCCTTCTTACTTACCATTCTATGGGGGGATATGATAACACCACTCGTGCGTACGGTAGACCACCACATCAGGAAAAGATGTGATTTTTTTTCACTAACACATTATATGGAAGTATTAAGGAAATATTTAATTAATATATGTGATATTTAAAAAATAAATATTCTAATTGAAATATTATATCACATCCAATGTCAAAAACCAAGTGAATGTTCTATCAAATCCAACACTCGACCCGATTTGTGACATGACCTGAAGGGTGTTCCCAATCTTTATAGTTTAGAAACATGTGTCTAGTTATGAAAAATACTACATGGGAATTATTTTACCCATTATCATTACTATAAACATCCAACCATAATAAACAAACCAAAACTATATAACCACAACCAAACAAGTCAAAAAAAATTTCACTTTCAATATTTACAATAGTTAAATAAAACCCAAAAAATCGACAACCAAAAAGGGAACAACAACACAATATAATAACTATAAGTGATAAGAAAAGAATAATCATAAATCTGTAACCACAAAAACTACATGGGGAAGCCAATAACATCCCAAACCACCATCTACAAACATTTTTCCATTACCTATATTAAACAAAACCTAGTCTACTTACACCCAAATGTGTAAGTTAGGTGTGAGACAAAGCCTAGTAGGATTCCAACAAATAAAGAATGAAACACCCCAGTGTTTCAAAAAATAAATTAAAATTCATGAAACTTTGTTTAATTATATATTTATAATTGTACATTATATATATTTATGCAGCATCTATGGTTTGAAATTCAAAAAAAAAGTCATCAACAATTATGATCAATATGTTATTTGGAGTCAAATAGAACCAACATGATTTTTTATTGAATAGTAACCTAACCTCTTGAATAGTAATATTAATACTAATATGACTTTTATTTATATTAAATTGTATTATTATTTTATTTTCATAATGTAATAATATTATGAGACGTTGATTAACTTTTTAAGGTGTTAAAAATGAGTTATAGAATTAAAATGGTTATTTTCAAATAAATTATAATTTTATTTAAAAATTAAATTAATAATATTTTAAAAAAAATTCAAAAAATGGAGTTCATTTTTTAATTCTAAACATTGAAATTTTTTTGGGAATTTTCAGATATAGTTGAATTTTCTGTGAATAGTAATAAATACTTTTTGAGTTTCAGGGTTTTTATTGAAAAAATTAATGATTTAATAATGATGAAATAATTCTGGTTGACATGTGTATATTAAAAAAATTTATGAGGTTAACTAATTTGGAAATACAATGTAAAAATACCATGTTCAAGCCCATGGTTTTTCAAATAACACAAATGAGGTGTCCCTTAGAAATTAATAAGATATTCCCTCAATTGTTCTACAAATACCAACCCATTTTTTCAATCAATTCATTCCAAATTCATAATCAACAAATTTATGGTCTTCTTAACTTTATATTATTCCTCTCAAGGTTTCCTCCTACCCCTAAGGTCCCAAAATTCTATTTTTTGGAGTTACTCTACATGGTAAGACAATTCTCAACTTCTTTCTTTTTTCCATTCAAGTTCTCTTTTAGGTGGTATAAATTTCTAGTTTTCATACCATGTTATTAATTAAATTTTATTCTATATCTGTAAAATATTATGATTCATTTAGGTATGGTTCACCCCTATACCCTCTATTTTTAATCTATTCAAAACCCATGTTATGTAGTCGTTAGGATACCAAATTTTCGTAAGGGATTTCACAACTCTTCTCTTTTATTTCTAGTTCCTTTATTTTCTTATTCTATCCTATCCTCCCATTATCAAAGTTGAACCAATGATCCAGTATATTAAATATTTTGTATTTAATAATTTTTATGTAATATTCACCATTATACTTCTTATCCTATCCCACTTATTCATGAAATTAAAACACATTCAGTGATGTGCCGATTTACTGACATCGTGGAAAATGTAATTTCAATTTATTTTAATTACTTCAATACTGCTCATGAAATAATTATTATGATTGATAAATTTTATAATTTATGTTTAATATCTTATATAATGTTTTGGAATCAATTTTCACACATGTGATTAATTTATAAAATAAAATGAGTTCATTACGATCGAAGAATCACCAAAATGACATAAACCAATATCAATAATATGTAAAGTTTTGAATCATCCTCATGTAATTATTATAAATTATAAATTGTATAATTTTTGTTTCTGGAAATATTTAAATACAATTCCATTCTAATTCTTTATGTTCACTTCAAATCAAAAAGAATATTCATCATGAACTGATCATAGAAACGATGAAATGAACAGAGCTGTAACAATGTAAACAACAAAATGTTACAAATAAATGTTTCTAATTATTTTGTAAAATGATCATTTATGGTGTTATAAACATAAATATGTTTCATTATGATATTAATAACACTATTTTAACAATTATACATGAGTTTTGAACAAATTATTTGTAAGAAGAACCCGGGGTAAGGGAATTTTTAACCCAATTTCCATTCTTTGGGTTAACATTCTTCGTTATTATTTGTAATGTACTTATATTATTGGTGTGATAATTTTTTTATATTATGTTGAAATATTTTTATTTATAGTGTATACACATATCTATTCCATTTTATTAATTCTAACTCCAATTATATTTTAAGGGACTTTCCTTTTAAAAACCTTTTAGAACTCTCTTTAATAAATATTAAAATGATTATATATATATATATGCAATGAGTGGTTTCTCATGATTTAAAGATACTATTTTATCATGATATGTTATTTTGACATTATATATGTTGGGTTGATCCCATTATAGCTCATGATATGTTGGGTTGAGACCATTATAGCTCCAGATATGACGGGTGAGACCCATTAGACCTCTCCAATGCATTTGTTACTCTAGATGTGGAATTTTAAAAAATGGATATTCCATGTGTAAGATTTAGTTCAAGAGTAATATGGTAAATATTTCCCAAGGAAATACATTGTTTTTCTATGAATATTAGTTTTTTAGATTTTGGGTTTTATTGGTTTTTATGTTATCACATGAATGACAATTTTTTTCTTTCTATCCCTTAATGAGTTTTATGATCATCCTAGGTTATTAAAAAGTATTCCATAGGATATAAAGATTTGTAATAGAAATAAGGGATTCATGATGTTTGATATAGTTTGTTTTTAAAGAAATCATATTTTATGTATTAATGTTATATGTTTTGAAAAAATTGGATATTGTTTTTAGTTCTATCGTATTTTTCAGAATGTTGTATGTTATGTGTGTAGGATATAAAAATTCATAAAAACTCTAAACCTAAAAAGATACTAATTATGTAATAGTGTATGATCCTATCTAAATTTTTTGATTATATAACGTTTTAAGGCTAGGTCATTATAGTTGGTATCAAAAGATGATTTGGATAACATTAAGGGTTAGAATGGTGTTTAAAGGATACCTTAAATGATTTTTCCTCTATGGTAATTTGAAATTTCATATAATTTACGGATTACCATGTTGCTTCATCTACGTTATATCTGTTCAGAATGGTTTTCTGCAGAAAAAATTTGGAAGCTAAATTAGGAAGGCAGAAAGAGGCCGATGTCTATATGAATCTACTGCCTGGAATGGTGGGAATCAAAACCGAGAAATTTTTTATTGAAATGGCTCAGTTTACTAAATAAATAAATAGGGTTTGAATCCATGATTTGGTGTAATATAGTCTACCATGAAGAAACATGACTTTTGTAGAGCATTTTATGAGGCGACATCCTCCAGCATTCAGTGGAACCACATATCTTGTTATAGCTGAAGGATGGATCAACGCTCTACAAAATATATTCAATGTAATGGGATGTTCGAAATATTAAAAGGTAATACTATCCATTTATCATTTGTATGTTGATGTCGGTCAATTTTGTTCTCTAATTAAGAATATAAGAGGTAGATATGATCTTCACTATCTGGAATGGGATGATTTTAAGAGTATTTTAATGGAAAAATATTTTTCCAAAATTTTTCTACTAAGAATGGAGAATAAATTCCTACAACTGAAGAAGAATGATGATGATTCAATAAAATCATATAATGAAAATTTTATAGAACTTTCTAGGTAACTAATTAATTTTACTTGGGATTTTTCTAGAGAAATTAATAGAGTTCACTCTTGTTTGAAACCATTTTTTCGAAGATCTTTGGCGTCATGAGAGTTTAAAATCAAGGAGAAACATTTTTATTATGCTGAAAAAGTAGAAATGGAGTTTTCTAACACATATGTTCGTCATGATGACATGAATAAGAATAGGTTTGTTGGAAGTCTTTGGGTAAGAATATTTCAAAGTAATCTAGAGGTAAGAATATTAATGTCCCTTCTTGTGAAAAGTGTGGTAAAATGAATCCTGGTGAATGTCTTGTAAATTTTGAGAAATGTAATCCATGTGGAATGCTTTGAAATATGTCTTGTGAGTTCAAGGAAAATTATTCAAAAATTAATGAGAAGATGATGGTGAACTACTTTAACTATTACTAATTAGGTCAGTTTTTTAATGATTGTCTAAAGCTAGTCACCCAAGTATGGAATCAGCCATATTAGAAGCATAAGTGTTTGGTAAAATCATTTTCAACCACTTCATATGACGTTGATACATCAAATTAGTTGGTATAAGGTACATTTATTGTTTTTTCATATTTCAAAAATGTGTTGTTTGATTTAGGTTCTACACATTCCTTCATTTCTGAGAAATTTTCTAAAAAAATTGGAAACCAACAACATGAAATGAAAGAAAATACGATGGTAAAAACACCCGGTGGAAATATTGTGGAAAAAAGAAATTATAAGAATCTTCCAAATCATTTTATATAGAAAGAGATTACATGAAAACCTTGTTTTTTTGGATCTAGTATAGTTTTATTTTTTCATTCATATGGAATATATTTATTTTTGTTATGCTGAGATAGATTACAGAGAAAAAATAGATGTTTTTCAGAATGAATTTCAGTTTATCTTCAATAATAAAACCATACCATGGATATCATATCAGTAAGCTAAGAAACTAATAAATGATGGAAATGAATTTCATCGTTCACATATTTTTTATGACAAGGGAATTATCTAGATTAATGATGTACAAGTTCTGAATGAATACCTAGATATTTTTCTAGATGATTTTCCTGGTGATATTTATAATAGATAAATTGAGTTTACTATTGTCTTAGTTCCTGATGCTATGCCAAATTCTATACCCCCTTATCGAAAGACCCAAATGGAACATCTGGAATTAAAAAATTATTTACTAGGATTATTACATAAAGGCCTCATATGACCTAGTAATTCACCATAGGGTGATACTATCATGTTTCTTAAGAAAAAATATGCTTCAATGAGAATTTCCATTTATTATAGATCCTTTAATAACATTATCGTTGAAAACAAGTATCCTTTTCCTAATATCAATGACTTTTTTATCATCTCTAGGGAGCACATTATTTTTCTAAGGTTAAACTGAGTTCGGGGAACCCTCAGTTGAAATTAAAGGATGAAGACATTACAAAGACAATGTTCTGTACTAGATATGGTAGTTATGGATTTTTAGTTATGCATTTTAGGTTAACTAATACAATTAATATATTAATTGATCTTATGAATAGAATATTTCATGAGTTATTGGAAAAGTATTTTGTGCTTATTGATTAAAATATTATATATTATAGAAGTAAATAAGAACATGAAATACATCAAAGGGTTTTTTTCCAAAACATTAAATAAAAAGAAACTGTATGGAAAATTTGTCAAGTGTGACTTCAGGTTGCGGCAGATTTTTTTGGAACATTGTAAGTATCTTGGAATAGTAGGTTATTACCAACAGTTTGTTAAAAAATTTGAATATTTATCTATGATAATGACAATGTTATCATGAAAATTGGTTGAATTTATTTGGACAGAATAATGTGATGTTTTTTTAGGAACTGAAGAAGGGATTGGTGAATGATCTAGTTTTGGGCGTTGGTTTCTGAAATGGTGTGTTGGTCATCTATAGTGATACTTTATTAATGGGACTTAGGTGTGTTCTGATATAGAATAATAAGGTAATTTTTATACTTCAAGACAAATAAAACCTCAAGAGTTAAATTACCCCACACATGACTGGAATTGGCAGCTGCGGTTTTTTATTTGAAAATTTGGAGGAACCATTTATACTGAGCCAAATGTAAAATATATTCTCACCATAAAAGTATGAAGTATATATTCACTGGTATGAAATT
Organism: Viscum album; assembly: GCA_963277665.1. NCBI lineage: Eukaryota > Viridiplantae > Streptophyta > Magnoliopsida > Santalales > Viscaceae > Viscum > Viscum album. The sequence goes on along the minus strand of OY728157.1, from coordinate 1,544,537,179 downwards.
AAACATGAGGTATAGAATATGGATTGAACTAATAAAGGATTTTGATTTCACGATCAATTAACATTGATGAAATGAAAACAATGTAGGGGATGCATTGAGTTGAAAAACATCATGCATTTTTAACCATGTTACATTTGGAACATGATCCCTTGATTAGTGATATGATGAATTTCGGAATAGAAGTTGTTGGTGTAGGGAATACATCTATTTTTTTGGGCTTCAGTGAAGTCAACATTATCAGATAAAATTAAGAAAGTGTAGAAGGAAGACTATGAGCAATAGAAAAAGGAATAATTGGTTAAAATTTGAAAGTTTCCATAATTTAATCGTGATAAATATTGTGTTTTAAGATTTGAAAAAAGGTAGTGTGTGCCTTGTGATTACCAGTTGAAGAAATATTTGTTGTGTAAAGCTCATAGTTCTCCATTATCTATGCCACTTGGAAGTACTAAGATGTATATCAGGCTTAGAGAGTATTACTAGTGGGATGGAATGAAAAGGGTTGTTGCATAATTTATTTTGAAATGATTGACATGTCAATAGGATTAAGTAGAGTAGAAGTTACTGAAGGTCATGCTTCATCCTTTTCCAGTTCCAGGGTTGAAGTGGTAGAATTTATCCATCAATATCAGGGTGGGACTAACTAATATTTCTTAAGGTAACAATGTGATTTGGGTATTTATTGAACTACAGAGAAAATATTAACATTTTCTTTATTTTTGATATACAATTTCATTACATTAGCTTTCTCAACTGTACCTAAAATAGATTTTCAGGTTACATGGAGTTCTTATTTAAATTGTATATAATAGGGATCCAAGGTTCACATCTAATTGTGGGAAGGTCCTTTAGTGTTCATTTGGAACAGAATTATATTTTATTGTATCATTTCATCCTTCATGAGATGGGTAGTTAGAATGAAACATTTAATCATTGTAGGATATGATTTATTCTTGTTCAGTGGACTACTAGGGAATTTGGCATCAACAACTTTCTTTAGTTTGTTTTTATTATAATAACCATTTTTACTCTAGTATAGAGACAAAACCTTTTGAGGCATTGTATGGGAACCGATGTTGAACTCCAGTTTTTTGGGAAGAAGTCGGGGAAATGAAGTTTATGTGACCAATGATAGTAGATGTAATTCCCCAAACCCAGTTACCCAGAGTCGGTGCTTTATTACATAATATGTTCATGATCACAAGGGATCAAATCCTAAAAGACCGATCAGTTTAGTAGCCTTCGAAGTACTAGATACATACATAATTTTTACATTACATCATGAGATAAAAACAACAACAAAATATTGTCCCATTTTAACACACTTATATCCCAAAGCCAATCCCAGTAGTTCAACCATAAAATACTACCTCACATTCTGAAAAAAAAACATAGAAAGGGGTGAGATCAGATGATTAGTAAGGATAACAATATAGCATAAAATTTAATAAATAAGAACAAACATTTAAGTAAATTTATAAGACTAAAACCTAAGTATTCTAAACTTAAATAGAAGAATAATATCGAAAATATAAAACAAATAATTCCATTTACTTACTCACATGGATATTCTACTAGTAGAATAATCACATGTAATATAAATATCCAATTTTATAATAATGGAATCCATAATCGCGGACATCTTAACCACATAATCAATGCCTCTGGCCTAGACTACAAATAAGATTTTGTCAAGTCCATGTTCCAAGACACTATTTTGTCTCATGAGACCTACCGATGTATCACAGAGTTATAGTCGGCTCCACCCATCACTTTCTATGTCCAATGCATTCCTCAAATGAAAACGTTGAATCATAACATAAACTTTAGTATTAAAACTAGCATATAAAATGTTAGCACTTTAACCATAAGCCAGTAATTGTTTAAAAATAACACATCAATAGTCAAAAATATTAAATAACCATAAATAAAATATTGAATATTGAATCATAATAAAACTACTCCAACAAGTATCAAATCTATCAATGAATGTTGAAATAGATGAAATCAAAAAGAATTTAGACAAATATCTCATTCTATTTTTAAATAATTTAAAAGTCATATAGTTATCAAAAAAACATTTAATTTTAAAATATTATTATAATCATTAAATGGATGCTTTGACGGTGTTATAACGATGTAAAATATCTACACTCTCCATATATGTTAAAAAACATTCTTTCCTTATTTTTTTCGAAAAATGTCGTAGAAGACCTTCTATATAAAATGACAAAAATATTCCTTTATAAAGATTTTATTAATAGAAAAAAAATTTATAAATGAAATTAAACCATAGTATATTAAATATTAAAAAATATTTGAAATAAATTTTTAAGAAACAGAGATGTTGATGATAAAGAGGTCCGAGTAGATACTCACGTATAAACAACCTCAAATAATAAAGAGATTGTATAAGTAGCCCTTACCTTTTACTTTTCCATGGTCAAGGGTACGTTAAACTCCTTAAAAATAGTTAGATCATTGTAATTAAATTATACAATAACCAAATACATAAATATGATATCATATATGATCTTCAAATATTTCTTTGTTAATTATATATTAGTTGTATCATTGTTCTGGAGGTTAACTGATTCGTTTTCCTTTATATGCTTGGTTACGTAGGCCATGTTCGTTATGGATAGGATGTATATGATTCATATCTAGAATTATATTAAGTTCTTAAACACTATTTTTAATCATAAAAAAATTATTCTTGATTGATTACGATGGGGTATGAATCTTAACGCGTTCGTGGAGACGGTAATCCGTACGTACACAGGAGTGAAAATATCATTCTATTGATGGTGAAATAAAATTTAATTGGATGGTATATCATATATACATAATCTTTAACATTTTATATTTATTATTTACATCTGTTATGCTTATTATTATACACATCCCAATAATGAAGTGTTTGAATAACAAACTACACCACGACGTGGAGACGGTAAGTCAGACATACGCACGTATGGTGACTTTTCATTCATAAGTTGGATAGAAAAATGAATATGGTTGTACCATATTTATAATAACATCACATTATGTATAAGATAATGGAGTTATTATTTATTTATCAAAACAACAATGAAAGAGTAAGTGGAAGAAGAAAAGAACATTGAAAGAGTTGGTGAAATTTTTACCTCTTTTTAGAGTGTTTCCTATTGAGTTGATCAAAAGGAATCCTAAAGATGTCTTAATGATCAATGTATTGCCTCTAGGTACACGTTAGTGTAGTTTTGAGAATATTTGAGAAGGGTTTTTCAAATACAAATGGCTTTGCTGATGTGATTTTGGGAAAGGGGAAGTACCTTTTTATAAGAGTAGTGAGGGTATCTTTAGGAAAATCTTGAAATATTATTTTATTATACAATTATATTCAGACTATAGTGGCTCCAAAATGATTTATTTCTAGTATAAGGTAGAAATGGGTCGAAAAAATCTCAAAAAATATGTTTTAGTAAGGTTTAGGTCACCATATTAAACTTATCATTTAGATTTAACAATTAGTTAAATAGATTAACTTTTAACATGTATTCTTATATTATTATAATAAATTATTAATAAACTTACTATAAAAATCCATGAAAACCACAAGTGTTTCATTGTTGATATATATATCCTTATATATGTCCTTTGTCCAATGCTTAGATTTTAATGAATATTTTATCAATTGATAATATAGTATTTGTTTTAAAAACTCGTTTTTGTCAATTTCGACACTATTTTGTATTTTCATTTTGTGAAAGTCATAAAAAATTTATCACATAAAGATATAATTTAATAAAAAATAAATTGTCATATTAACCTATAAAATTAGATAAATTCTTCAAAATTCTCAATTTTCATTTATTTTCATATTTATAATATCAATTATTTTAATCATTCATTAATAAGGTAATTACTGAATCATTATTGTGTCACAAAAAAATATAAATATTTAATGTCTAAAAATTATAAATATAATTCATTTATGTAGGAAAATATTATATCTTTATAATAAATATTTACAGTCTAATTTATCTTATTTATAAACCTATATTAAAAATGGTTTACTTATTAAACATTGAATCTTACACTTTTAACACTTCTTTAAATAAAATAATAATAAATGTACTAATCTAATTCAAGTGGAAAAAAATGATCATGTTATATTCATAAGTTTTTGTTGGTGTAAATTCACTTGTCCAATAGAATTAGGACTTGTATTAGGGTAATTATAATATCATTTTTACCTTTAATTACCCTATTTACTTTTAACCATGATAAATAAAAGTCAAAAGTTACTATTCAAATAAAAAATTATATTCACATTATTGAACCACATTTTACATAATAATTTCCATAGTGTCTCTAAAATTTTTGAAATTCAATTCGATGAAGTTGCAAAATTATGTTTTATACAGATTTGAAAATGCGCCTCGAAGTTGGGTAAAAACGGTAAAAAGTTCAATAAATTTTTTTATATCTAATATTATTATAAAATGACTCCAAAGAATTACATTAAAAATATATAGGTGTTATGTATCTAATTTTACCCGATATAAATTTAAATAAAATAAATATTTATTTATATAAAAAGTCAGTTATAAACAATGATGTATGGTTTTTCACAATTCAACAAAAATTGAATGTTTTTAGAAAAAACAAAACTTCTCCCAAAGTTAATTTTTATATTCCAAATCCAAAAATGAAGTCCATTTTGAAAAATAAAATATATAAAATCCCAAAATTATGTATTAATATTCATAATAGCTAGTTTGATTGGTTGTGGTGTGTCAAAACTCTATATTGCATACGACGCAGGATATTGCATTTTTTAAAGTGAAACGTACCGTAAAAACTTGGGGTGTTACATTCTCCCCTACTTCGAATAATTTCATCCTCAAAATTTCCAGAATATTAGTACATAAATAGATTTGGGTGGTTCTTCATCATATGTTCTTCATGTTCCCACGTTGTCTTTTCCATCTCATGATTTTTCCATTTAACTTCCATCAAACAAGTAATCTGGTTTCTCAACAATTGTTATCTGGTATTAAGAATTCTAATAGGCTCTTCAAAATAAGACAGGTTGGGTTCTAGTTCGATATCATCATAGGTGATTAAAAGTGTTGGGTCATGCATGTATTTTTTCAACAGTGACGTGTGGAACACATCATGATCATTGGATATACTTTACGACATTGCCAAATAGTAAGCTACATCCCGAATTCATTCTAGAATTTTGAATGGTCCGATGTACCTAAGAATTAATTTACTTTTCATACCAAATTTTATAACTCCCTTAAATGGAGATACCTTCGTTAAAACATGATCTCGAACAAAAAAATCCAAATCCTTCCTTCAGTTATCAACATATCCCTTTTCCGGATTTTTCGATGCTTTGATGTGGGTTTGGATAATCTTTGCCTTTTTCATTCCATCCTCAACAAGTTCTAGGCCTATGATTTTCATTCATCAAAATCATCCCAACAAATCGGTGCTTGAAATTTCATTCCAAATAACCCTTCATATGGTGCCATTTGAATACTTGAATGGAAGTTATTTTCATAGGAAAATTCTACCATAGCTATATACCGATCCCACATACCTTGAAAGTCAAGTGAGCAAGATCTCAATATTTCTTCTAATGTTTGAATAGTCATTTCTGATTGTCCATTGGTTTGAGGGTGGTAGGTAGCGCTCAAATGAATTTCAGTATCTAAGGCCTTCTGAAGAATTTCCAACTAACTTGATGTAAAACAGGGATCACGATCAGAAACAATCAATAGGGGTACTCCATAATTTCTTACAACTTCATTAATATATAGTCTTTCTAGATGTTGAAGTGGTAAATATTCTCTTATAACAAGAATTTTTTTTGACTTGGTTAGATGATCAATAATGACACATATTGAATCATTCATTCTATGAGTCTTTTGTAGTGCCATGACAAATTCCTTCATAATATCATCCCATTTCCACTATAGTATAGGAAGAGGTTGCATGAATCCCCTGGGAAGTTGTCTTCCAGCTTTCACTTGTTGAAAAACCATACATCTTAACAGATAATCATAATTTTACTCTTCATGTGGTCTCACAAAAAACGTTCCTTCAAATATCAGTACATCATAGTGCTAAAAAGGTGTATCGGGAAATTTGAGCTCCAAGAATCATCCAACAATTACCTTTTTAGATCAGGTATTTTAGGAAAACAAAGTCTCTTCCCAAATTTCAAGATTCCATCTTCATATACGAAGTCACCCAATCTCCCATCATTCATAGCATTAATCTTCTTTTGAAACTCCTTATCATCAGTTTGATAACTCATTATCCTTTCTATTAAAGATGATTTTACAACTATTTAAAAAGTATTGATGTTTCAACATCCATGGTAACTTCCATATCTATCATTACTAGATCTATGAAAATAGGATCTCTTTCAACTCTCATCTTATTCAAAACTCCATGATCTTTTCTAATCAAAGCATATTCCACCTTATTTTCCTTCACAAAGTGGTAGTTTATAGTGAAATAATAATTATTTAGTAGTTAAATACATCGTCTTTTCTTCATGTTGAGTTCATTATAGGAGAAATGACACATTAAACTATTTTCATCAGCAAACAACCTCACATTTTTCACCATAGAGATAGTGTCTCGACAATTTCAGAGAAAATATTATAAGTGCTAACCCAAGATCATGAGTACGATAGTTTTTCTCATTATTTTTTAGCATTTGTGATGTATAGTAAATAACCCAATCATTCTTCATAAGAACACAACCATGTCCTTTCTTTTATGCATCACTACAAATAAAAAACACTTCATTCCCTAATGGAAGATTCAAGATAAGATCATTGACTAATTTTATCTTCTGTTATTAAAAACATTCTTCACACTCTTTTTACCAAATAAAACTTAACCCCTTTAGGTGTGATCTTGGTCAATGGGTTTTTCAATCAAGCAACATTTTGGACAAAACTTCGCTAATAACCTGCTAAACCAAAAAACTACGTACCTCAGTTATACTCATCAGTGATGGCCATTATTGTATTGCTCTTGTCTTATAATGATCAAAAAATCTTCCATCCTTATAGAAAATATGTCCAAGAAAAGAAATCTCTAGATGCCATAATTCACACTTGCTAAACATCCCATTTAATTCATTTGTTCTTAGGTTATTCAGAATAGTGCACATGTTTTTTTCAAGATCTTCATATCTTGTTGTGTATAAGAAGATATCATTAATAAATACCACTAAAAATTCATCAATATTTTCCTTGAAAACTCTATTCCTTTGATTCTTGAAGATAGAGGGTGAATTAGTCAATCCAAAAGGCATTACTGTAAACTCGTAATGCCCATACCTAGTACAAAATGTTGTTTTTGGAATGTCTTCCTTCTTCACTCCCAACTAATGATATCTAGATCAATGTTCTATCATTGAAAAATATTGAACTCCATGAATTTGATCGAATAAATCATCAATAAGAGATAGGGGACACTTGTTCTTGATTGTTATATAATTGATATCCCTCAAGTAAATGCACAACCTCATAGATCCATCTTTCATCTTAACAATTAGAACTATGGATATCCATTGAGAAACACTATGGTCAGTAAATCCTTTATTACTCAATTATTATAGTTGTTTATTTAGTTCCACAAATCCCACAGAGGCCATTCTATATGGGGTCTTCGATATGGGCCTTGAACTAGGAATGAAATCAATGGAAACCCTAATTTCTCATTATGGAGGATGTCCAGGTAAATCCTTGGGAAGCACATTAACATATACTTTCACAATAGGTATGTCCTCTATTTGAACATTATTTTCCTCTCCCATTGTTATTTCATTCTCTTACTCCCTATTAATTTAATTCAGTAGAGATAATGGGGGTGGAACTAGATAAGAATCAGGTGAGGACATTTATGTTCTAATGATAATGCAATCCTTATCATAATCGGAAATTATAGCCTCCTTCTTCTTAATATAAATTTTCACATCATGGTCCAAAATCCAATCCATATCGAGAATTATATCAAATTCAATCATGGGCATGACAATGGGATCAGTATATAAAGAACATTTATATACCCTAATGGGGATTGATTCCGAAAATATTTTTGTAAAGATACATCCCTTAGGAGTTTTGACTGACAACTCCCTTGTTATGTCAAATTGGAAATATCCGATTTTCATAGCAAATTTTCCAAGATTTGAAACAATTTGATGATACAGAATCAAAAAAACCAATGGATAAACTTGAGGAAAGCATTATATTAGATGCCAACACATCTTTTGGAGCTTCAACCTCGGTAATAGTCAATGTATAGGCTTTCCTTTCTCCCTTGGTCATTTCTAAGGTAATTGGCCTTGGCGTTTTGGACATTAATTTTCATAATTCCAAATTTCTATACAATTGGAGCCTTCAATATTGACAGCCTCTTTCTTTACCTTGAATCACGAGCATTGTGGCCTTTCCACTACACTTATAACAGACTCATATTCCCTATAGCATAGTACTGGGGTGTTTCTTCCAACATTTACCACAGGATAGAAATTCAACTTTTTTCTTCTTCCCCTTATTTCCATTTTCAGAGTGTTCAGTAGATCTCTTTTTCTATTTCTTTTTTTTAAAGTTGTAAGACTAGGATAAATATTTTTCTGTATTGATAGCTAATTACACAACATCTTTGTATGATGAGAAGGATTGTGAGACTAATTCTCGATGGAGAAATGGTTTTAACCCATAAAAGAATCCATAAATATTATTACTTGGGATATTTATATAATTATTAGCATGCATTTCTAACCTTGTAATGTTAGCCTCATTCATTGCGATATTATCATCCTACTTTTGCCTTATACTCATAAATTGTCTTTCGATATCAGCTCGATGGTCACAAGGAAATAATTATTCTATGAAAAGATCTTTAAACTCCCTCTATTCTATATTTGATAATTCTTCATCTTCTTTGTGTTTGGAATCATTGACCACCATTTATTTTCATATCCCATGAGGTGACAAACTACCATAACAAATTTTTCCATTTCATTACTCCCCAAAGTAATAAATATTTTACCTAGGGAACTTATCCATTGATTTGATTCAAATGGATTTGTAGTCCCATTATATGTTTGGTGTTGTTGCCTCATGAAGTAGTCTAACATTGATCCTTAAGGTTGTGGGTTAGGGTGCTCCATATAGGTAATGTTATTATTCATAACCTGTGTCAGTTATCCTAGAATGGTGATAAGCTGATCAGCACCAGCTGTATCGGCAGCTCCACTATAATTACATTGAGCAGGAGGGAATCCCAACATTGATTATGTGCATTGATTCACTTTACATTTCTTCCACTAGGCGTAATTTATAAACAATGGAATATATTAGTCTAGTTTATGAATCTCAATGCATACTTCCAAACATGTAAAACACTTAACATAAAATGAATAGTTTATGGATATAATCCCTAATCATAAAAAAAATTCTTTGGAGAAGTATGTAATCATAAACCCTTCATAATTGTTTTAAACAAAAATGTGAATTATCCTAAGAATATTTCCCAAGAGTGTCATAACCAAGAGTGCTGCAAGGCTTGTTGTCATGTACCAGGATACCCTAGGTCAAGAACAAATCTTCTTATCGAAGTTTTCACTTCTAGGTACATCTGTTCCAAAGATGCCTCTACCTACTCGTATCCTGAGAGGGATGTATTTCATGGAAAATACACAAAATATCTACATTACCGAAATTCTAAGATGTTCTTCAATACTAATCCTCAAAGCCTATCTTAAGGTAATGGTCTCTAATCAGAGTTTTTCTAAATCTAGTTTCCATAGTTTTTACTAAACATCCTATGATACCAAATATAACTCCCCCAACCCTAGTAACCCCGAGTCGGTTCATTATTTCATAACATTGGCATGATCTCATGGGATAAAATCCCAAATGACTAATCAGTTTATTTGCCTTGGAAGTACTAGATACATACATATGTTTTACTTTGAATCATGAGATAAAAAACAACAAAATTTTATCCCCTTTGAACACACTTATACCCCTTAGCATAACCCTACAAGTGAACCATAAATAACATCATTACATCTTGAGAAAAATAAAACATAGAAACGGGTGTGCTCAGATGCTCATTAAGGATAACAATATAACAGAAACATTCATAAATAAGCATAAACATTTTAGACAATGTATAAGTCTATAACACATGATTTTTAAATTTAAATATTAATATAATATTTCAAATAAAAATCAAATATTTACATTTTGTTATTAACATTGATATTCTACTAGTAAAATAATCACATGCAATATCAATAGCCAATTTCATAATAATGGAATTCATAATGCCAGACATTATAACCACATTGTCAAGGCCACATGCCAAGACAACAAATAATATTTTTTCAAATCCTTGTGCGAAGAAACTTTTTGGTCTCATGATACCTACCAATTCCACAAGGATCAATAGTGGGCTCCACATGTCACTTACAAAGTCCAATTCATTCCTCATATGAAAAGGTTGAAACATAAAATAAACATCCATATTAAAGCTATCATACGAAATGTCAATAAATTAACCATAAACCATGAATGGTATAAAAATAAAACATCCACAGTAAAACATATCCAAAAACCTTCAATAAAACATGGAATATTGTATCATAAGTATTCAACTTCAAACAAGTGTAAAATCCATCAAAGGATGATGACATAGAAGAAATGAAAGCTATAAGAGAGAAGTATCTCTATCTATTTTTAATTAATTTTAAAGTCACATATTTATAATAAGAAAAAATTTATTTTTAAAATATTTTTAAAATTTTGTATGTGAATATTTTATGGTTTTATAATGGTAGAAAATTGCTGCACTTGCTGTATAAGTTAAAAAACATTCTTTCCATTATTTTGTTGAAAAATGTCGAAAATAACATTGTTTGGAAAATGACTAAAAGATTTCATTATAAACATTTTATAAAAAGTAAAAAAAGTTTATAAATTACTTTAACACAAAGTCTAGTAAATAGTAAAAATGTTTTGAAATACATTTTTAAGAAACACAGATGTTGATGGTAAAGAGGTCCCAGTAGATACTCGGGTATAATCATCCTTGGATAATGAAGAGATTGTAGAATTAACCTGTACCTTGTAATTTTCCATGGTTGAGGGTATGGTAACCTCTTATATACTAGTTAAATAATAGGTATAAAATTATGAAAAACCACATAAATAAATTTGATATCATATATGATCTTATAATATTAATTTGTTAACAATATTTTAGTAGAATCTTTGTTTTTGGTCTTAACTGATTTGTTTTACTTTATATGCTTGGTTATATAAGACATGTTAGTTATTTATAGGATGTATTTGATTCATATAAATAATTATATTAAGTTCTTAGACATTATTTTTAATCATAAAATGAAAATTATTTTTGAATAGTTACGATGGGGTATAAATCTTGTTGCCTTCGTGGATACAATAATCCGAACATACGCCCACGCGAAAATATCATTATATTGATTGGGAAATAATATATAATTGGATGATATATCATATATAAATAATAATTGAAATGTTATATTTATTATTTACATTAGTTATACTCATTACTATACCCATCCAAATAATCAATTATTAAAATAACAAACTACACAATGACGTGGTGATGGTAAGTCGTACACAGGCACGTATGGTGACATGTCATTCATAGGACGGATAGAATAATTAATATGGTTGTACAATATCTATAAAAACTTCATAGTGTGTATAAGGTACTGGAGTTATTAATTTTTATGGAAACAACAATGAAATGGGAAGTGGAAGAAGAAATGAACTTTGAAAGAGGTGGTGAAATTATTACCTCTTCCTCGGGTGTTTCCTTTTGAGTTCATCAAAAGGGAACCATAAGATAGATTTATGATAAATTTAAAGACTCTAGGTCAAACTGAGGGTAGTTAGAAAGTTATTTGAGATGGTTTTGGCCAAGCCAAACGGCTTGGGAGGTGTGATTTTGAGAGAAGGTGAAGTACCATTTTATAAGAGAGGTGAGGGTCATTTTAAGAATCATTTGAAATATTATTTTATTATACAATATTATATGGTTTAGAATAGCAGAAAATGATTTATTTTCACCATAAGGTGGGTCTGGGTCGAAAACCTTTCAACCAATAAGTTTAAGACCGGTTTATGTCACCATATTAACTGTGTCATTTATATTTAACTCCTAGTTAAATAGTATATCTTTTAATATGTATTCTTGTATTATTATAATTAGTGGTAAAAAATGTACTACAAAAATCCATGAGTACCCAATGTGGTACATTTTTCATATATCTATCCTTATCAAGGATCCGTGAGTGAACCTTATATTTTTAAGAATATTATATCAATTAATAATATAGTATTTGTTTAAAAAAACTCATTTATGTCATTTTTTGACACTATTTGGTAATTTGTTTTTCTGAAAGCCATAAAAACTTTATCACTTCCTAGAAAACTTTAATCAACCCCAACATGTCATATTAACCAAAAAATATATTTCAATTCATCAAAAATATATATTTACATTTATTTGAATATTTATAATATCAATTATTTTAATCCTTCATTAATAAGGTAATTACTGCATCTTTATTGTGTCGTAAATAAATTTTAATTATATGAACAATAAAAATTATAAATAAATAAGATTATTTAATAAATATTGTTTTCTTTCTAATGAATATTTATAATCAAATTCATCTTATGTATTACCCTATATTAAAATTGGTTTAGCTATTAAACGTTGAATTTAACACTTTTAACTCTTCTTTAAGTAAAATAATAATAAATGTCTTGATCTGAACCATGGGAATCAAAATGATCATATTTTATTCCTAAGGTTGATTATGGTAGAAATACACATATCTAATAGAATTAGGACATGTGTTAGAGTAATTATAATATCATTTTTACCTTTAATTACCCTATTTACTTTTAATTGAGAAAAATAAAAGTCCAAAGTTACTATTTAAAAAAATTACTCTCAACTTATTAAATCAAATTTTAATTTCTTATGCCAATCATGCCTCTTTTATTTTTGAAATTCACTTCACAGAAGTGGTAAATTTACATTTTATGCAAATCTTAAAATGCGCATTGAAGGTGGGTAAGAGATGGTAAGAAGTTCAATAAAATTTTATATATATATATATATAATATTATTATAAAATTACTACAATGAATAACATTGAACATATATATGTATTATGTATCTATTTTTACCTAATATAAATTTAAATAAAACAATTGATTATTTAAATAAAAAGTAATTTTTAAACAATAACGAAGTGTTTTTCATTATTCATCAAAAACATAATGTTTTCGTAAAAATACAAAAAAATCACCCTAAGATAATTATGATATTTCTAATCCAAATATGAAGTCTATTTTAAAAAATAAAATTTCAAAAATTTCAAAAATTGGATTTTACTATTCATAATAGCGGGTTTGATTGGTCGTGGTATGTTAAAACTCCAAATTGCGTACAATGCAATTTGTTGCATTATTCAATGGAAAACGTGTCGTAAAAGCTTGGATTGTTACAATAGAGGAAGTAGTTGATAAAGTGAATATGATCCATCATCACATGAGTACAACTCAATGCAGGTAGAAATATTATGCAGTAATAAGAGTAAATATATTTCTTTTTAGGTGGGTGATCATATTTTTCTTAAAATATCACCATGGAAATGTGTTATCTGTTTTGGTAAGAAAGGAAACCTATGCCCAAGATTCATTGGTCCTTATTAAATTCTATAGAGAAGTTGCGACAGTTTCCTATCGAGTAGATTTACCTTTGATTTTATCTCAAGTATACAATGTTTTTCATGTTTTGATGTAGAGAAAGTATGTTCCAGATTTACCTCATGTCTTGAGACTTGAAGCAGTTCATCTGGCTGAGAAACTCTCCTATGAATAGAAACTAGTTCAGATTCTTGATCCAAGGGAACAAGTATTTCAGAATAAGGTAATCCACTAGTTTAAGGTTTTGTGTAGAAACCTCAGGGTTGGATAACCAACAAGTGAATCTGAAAATGCTATGTGGTAAAGGTTCCCTCATTTGTTTATAGAGTAAATTTTTTTGAAAGGATGCAATTTATAGAAGGTTGGGATAATGTTACACCCCAAGGTTTTAAAAAAATTGAAATGCATGAGACATTTTTTTAAGTAGATATTTATATTTTTCCTTTAAATGTAATTTTACAGCTTCATTGTTTTGAATTAGAAAAATTGTTCATCTACAATTATGATCAGTACGTTATTTGGAGCCTAATAGAAACAACTGGAATGTTTTGTTAATAAAATCATAAACTTATAAATATTATTATTAATATTAATATTAACTTAATGAATAGTAAATTGTATTATTATTTTATTTTCATATGTTTATAAGATAATGAGATGTCGATTTATTTTTTACAGTGTTACAAAATGATTTATAGATTTAAAATTGATATTTTTGAATAAAAATTGAATTAATTTAAAATTTTAATTAATAATATTTAGAAAATTATTTCCAAAAAATGGTGTTCATATTTTAATTCTACACATCGGAAAATAGTTATGGTAATTTTTTGGGAATTCTCTGAAGTAGTCAACTTTTCAGTGAATACTAAAAAAATATAGTTTGATTTTCAGATTGTTTAGTGACATTATAAATGATGTAACAAGGATGTAATAATTATGGTAGAATTTTTATAGTAAAAATTTTTATGAGGTTTCTCAATTGGCCAATACCATTGGAAAGCCCATGGTTTTGAAAATACCATTATTGAGGTGTCCTTTGGAAATTAATAAACTATTCCCTCACTTTCCTATAAATACCAACCCATTCATTAATTAGATTCCTTAAAAATGCCTCCCCAACAAATCTATATTCTTTTTACTTTCTTATTATTCCTCTCAATGTGTCCTCAATCCCCCAAGGTCCCAACCTTCGAGTCTTATGAGTTGCACTACAAGGTAAGAGAATTCTCAACTTCTTTCTTTTTTTCATTCACGTTTTCTTTTATTCAGTATAACATTCATGTTTCCATACCATGTTTTAATTTCCATTTTATTCTATCTCTAGACATTAATAATATTTATTTAGTGATGTTTTACATCAATCCCCTCTTTGTTTAATGTTTTGTAAAACCATGTTGCATAGTCATTGGGCTGCCGAATTTTTGAATGGGATTTGTCAACTATTATTGTATTTCGATTTCCTTTCTTTTCTTATTATTTCCTCACCTACCTTTATCCAATGGTAATGAATGATCTAGTATCTTATATATCTTGTATCATCTTGTTTGTAGAATATTATCCATTATACATCCTCTTTTCTCCCACATATTCATGAAATTAATACTTTATTCGTCATGAGTCGATTTACAGACATCATGGAAAACGTGATTTCAATTAACATTGCATCCTTTAAGGATGGTCATTAAACCATTTTTAGGGGTGAACTGAATTTAAATGTATTTATTATATAATTTATTTTGTCTAGAATCATTTTTTACACATGATAATAATTTATGAAACCAAATGAGTTCATTACGACTGAAGAATCACCAAAATGACCTAAACAAATATCAATAATGTTTTAACTTATGAATCATCCTCATTTCAGAATTCAAAATGATAATTGGTAAAATTTATGGTTCCGTAAATATATAAATATCATTATTTATCAATTATGTATTTTCACTTCTAATCGACCTGAATGTCCTTCATGAACCGATCATAAAAAACTTGTAAAGAACACACCTGAAACAGTGTAAATAACAAAATGATACTATTAAATGTGTCAAATGATGTTTTAAAATTATCAAAAAATGTGTTGTAAACAAAAATTTGTTTCATTAAGATATTAATAAGAATATTTTTACCATTATACATAATGTTTAAACACATTTTATATAAGAAGATGGTGAGGTAAGGGAATTCTTAACCCAATTTTCATACTCTAGGTTAACCTTCTACTTTATTCATTATATGGTATTAAGATTAGTGGTGTGAGAATTTTTGTTTATATTATGATTAATTATGTGTATTTACAATGTATACACATATCCATTACATTCTATTAATTCTCACTCCAATTATATTTTAAGGGACTTTCCTTCTAAACTCCTTTTAAAACTATCTTTAATCAATTACAAAAGGAATGATTTTTATATGTATATGGAATGAGTGGTTTATCATGATTTTAATATACTTTATTACTATTATATGTTCCATTTAAATTATTAATTTTGGTTTTCATCTATTATAGCTCATGATAAGTTGGGTTGAGACCATTATAGCTCAAGATTTGATTGGTCAGTCCCATTGTAGCTCTCCAATGCATTAGGTACTCTAGAGGTGGAATTTGACCAAATGGTTATTCCATGTGTAAGGGTGATTGTAAGACAGATATGGTAAATATGATCCAAAAAAACAACATTATGTTTCTATTCATATGAGTTATTGTTATTATTGGTTGTTTTTTTTCACTTGACTAGAGATTTAATTTTTTATATCCCTTAATGAGTTTTATACTCATACCATGTTTTTAAAAAGTATTTCATAGGATATAAGGGTGGTTAAGAGAATGAAGGGGGATGTAATTATTGTTATGGAGTACTTTCCAAAAATCATGTTTTACATTTTAATGTTTTATATTTTAAAAAATATGGATAATATTTTTAGTAGTATCCTCTTTTTCATAATGTGGTATTTTATGTATATATGTTATCATAATTCATTAATACTCTACACCAGAAAATATTATCACTTTTTAATAGTGTATATTCCTGTCTAAAATTTAGGATAATGTAATGTTTTAAGTGGGGATCCTTATAAAGAGAGTCCATGCTCTAAAAATTATTAGATTAATTTACATGAATGTTTTCAATGTTTAAACTAAGAACATTTTTATGGAAAAAAAATTTAGTAGAAAACTTGATTTATTTTCTAAATGACCAATAAAGTATAAAATATGCCAATGGTGAGTGAAATATCACAAAATGTTACTAAGTCCTGGGAAATCTGTATAGGAACTTTCTCTAGTGGGACCATAGATAAATTGTATCTTGGTGAAAAATTGGTACATTAACCACAACTATTTGTGTCCTCAAGGACGAGCCACTAGAGAGGGATGAAATCCCAAATTCTAGTGGTCTCTAATCATCATAAATAATTAGTTAGTGTTGTAATTAGCATTCCTGCTAGAAGAAACCAAGATAATCCACTTCTGAATCAACTAGCATACTAGTCCTAGTCTTCCTATTTAGGTATCTAGGATTACCATTCAAGCTCAATTACAATTTCACATGTCATGAAAAATATATCATTCATATAAACATATCCCAAACAACACAAACATGCTTGATAAATCACTAATTTTTCAATTAAACCCACTTTTAAATGACAAATCATTCCAAAACCATTCTAAAAAATTATCCCAAACAGGTGGAAAAATTATTAAACATGTTTCCCAATATATAAATCACATTCAATATACACAACGGGAGTTCAAACTTAAAAAAACCCCTTTTCATTTAGATGAACTGTTTTCAATACATATAAATATAAAAACCAATTTGAAACCAAACCCAAAGTACAATTAACTTGAAAATAGGTTATTTACCACTAAAAAATTTTATGAAGTACATTCAATATAAGAAACAAGAAATCACTAATGAAACACATGTGGAAAAAAATCCATTACATTTGGAAAACCCATTTTCAACCCCAAATCTACTTGAATCATTTTAAAAACATATTTTGAACCACATATAAAATCCCTAGAACATAAACAAGAAGAAAATAAAGCTAATTAAAATCACCAAATAATTTTTAAGCATGAATTCACCTTCCCTAAGTGAAGAACTTTCGGAATATCAGTGTCAAACCACAACCACACCTCAAATGAATCCTATAAAGAAAATATTTATCATAAAACATAAAGATCAAACCCAAAAAATAATATCTGCCACTAAATAAGCCACAAAACCCAATGGACATTGGAAACAAAAAGTATTAGGGATGAAACCACAAAATATAAGAGGAAATTAAAATAAAGTGGAACTTACCTAAGGTTTCTTATGGAATCCACGCCAAAAAAATCCCAAAATGGATCCCAACAGAGATCAGTGGAAAGTGTAGGAGTGCCTATTGATATAAATCTCATGTGAGAAGAGAATAAGTATTTCGGGGTTTATATCTAAGTGGTAAATTTATAAAATTACCCGTTTTAAGGACTTAGACAAGTCGCACAGTTTTCCTATACAGTTTTCCAAATAGTGCGGCAATTGTGTGGTCACACCATCCTTCTAGGTTCATGTCAAATGGTTAGCCCACATAGTTTATAAACCAATCACTAACTATGAATTATGCCTCTATCCATATATGACACCTTGGGCAACAGTTTTCCCTAAAAATATGCAGATCGTGCACCACCTAATTCCTATGTAAAATATCTTATTTTCCCCTAAAAACACAAAGGAAACCTTCTGGAAAAAATATAGAAAAAAATTAACAAAATAGATGCCTCAAAAATTAATTCCTTTGCACCTGAATCTCAAGGAAAATATTGAGATCCTGGAATGAACTAGGGTAAAGGATGAAAATAAAACTATAGTGTGACAATTATTCCCACTATGAAAACATTATTCCCATGAAAACCCATCCCAAGGATTGATTAGAACTAAAATGTGATATTCCACTATGAATCAAAGAAATTACCTAAAATAATTTAAATGAGGTGGTGGAAAGAACACCACAAACAGATATAGATATTTTCAAGGTTCAACTTAAGAGGATAGAATAATTTCCCAACCACACACCTATTATCCCTATAATGTTTTGACAGCTCTAGATGATTTTTCAAAAGAAAAGGAATCCTCATAATCGAATAATTTAACCTCTAAAATCACAATCCCCTTCGACATTTTCCAACAAAATTAAACCACTTCTTGAAGAGTGATATAAAAACATGGAACACAAATTTAACTATTATTGATTGAATTAAGATGATTGGGAACACTCTAAAAATCCAAACGTTTACTCATAAAGGAATCTCAGAACAAAAAAACTCCCCAAAAACTTACTATATATAATTTCATAAACATCCATTAACAAATCCACTAGTAACATTCCCACACCAATAATTGTTAAAGGGAGTGACTTGAGTTTAGATAGCTGTAGATATTACTACCCACATCCAAACTAGAAACAGAAACTAAATAAAGTTAACAGCAAGGGGAGTACTGAATGGACTCCCCCCCCCCATTTTAGATAAGCTATCACTGATTTATATGAGAATGAATTATCGTAAAGACTCCTAGTGGATATCCCCACCATGACGACCATACAACTTAACCAACTAGCATAGACTAATGTGGGAACCTAACATAAGCCAAATTTGGAACTTCCCACACATACCAACAAACACGATCCAACAAACTCTTCCACTAGGGGTAGAAAACATGACAAGAAAAACATCCACCCATGATATGGGACATAATCAGAACTAATTAATAAGTAAGGACACACAAGGGGAAAAATGAAAACTCACATCTAGGGAGACACAACCACCAAAATTGTCATGGAAACAGGACAACCATGCCTCAATTTAACCGAGTAATGGTTCCACCAACCACAATCAAAACAAAGAATGAGGCTATCAAGCCAATACCCAAAAAAGAGATTATTATGTGAAAAGGGGTTATGATAGAGGGGATTTAGTTTTATTCATTTCCCAAACTGAAGATAGAATCTAATCCATGGTCCCTCACACCCTTAGAAATCACTACTACATGAGAGCTTCACATTGAGGCCTATGGCTAGAGCCCTGACATTTGAAGAATCTCTTGCCCCAGAGCTGGAAAAGAAAAATCCAAGTTCTGAGTAATTTTTTTTGGTTTCATGAGGGACCAAATGACATTCCAAGAAGAACCTATAGAACAAAAAACACCATGATACTCAACTATCTCAAAGATCATTCTTTTTTTAAAATAGGGACTTGGTGAATTCACATGAATCACCTAATTTCACATTGAATGAGATATAACATAATCAAGAATCTCACATAATATACCTCATTTTAAAATGGTGATATTATAAACTTACAAAAGAAGAATATATTTCCTCTAAAACAATATTTCTCAAATGATTCTACAATATCCATTTTTTCATTTAAAATGGAGTAAGACACCACAAACACCTCCAGACACAACCATTATAACCGAAGAAGAATTACAATTAATGGTTCCTTAAATTGAACCCCTATTGGCACCCTAAAATTTTAAATGGGTAGATTTATTTAATAAAATGCAAGACCTAGATCCATGATGCTTCTAGGAAACATCGCGACAGAAGTATAACAAGCTACATGGGAATCCATAAGTACTGTAGGTCTTCAGATCAATCAGACAAGATGAATTCTTAGGATCAAACTCTCCACACTAATTGTAAAACATGATCTCAAACCCTAAAGAGGTTGATAAAATATACCAATTCCTTTTCATTATCACGGCCATCACTAACATCTCCGGGTCATTTTTTATTCTCCTCATTGGGATTCCCTTTAACACTTCTATGTTAGACATTAAATCACAAAGGTGAAAACACCACCTCCAACAACTAAAACTACTCAAGGAAACTAATGCTTCTTTAAATCTTTAGTATCTACTCTTTATCTTTGAGAGTACCCAGTTAATTGATAAATAGAGGTGGATTCAATTTCTAACATTCAAAAAAAGTCCCTACATTAATCAAATGAGGGTTCTACCATTATTGAACCACTTTTGGATTCAATGCTAATATGCATTGAATCTTGTGGGGGAATAAATTATCCAATATGTTTAATTGAATATCCAATAAAACTATTCCACTGGACAATGCGTACCATAAGAAAACATTGAAAACATTAAGGGAACCAACTCAGATGATTCCAATAAATTTTTTAAAACAAAACACCAACCATTATCTCTAAACCAACTCATCAACATAATTAAAATTCGTAATAACATTTAAGAAATAAGAGTTTTCAACCTCAGAAAACCTCACAAGAAATACTAAAAAATAAAAAACAAGCTTACCTCACAACCATTGGATTTTAAAACATCACACCTTCTTTTAAACGCACTATTGAAAGGAAAACAACATTGTGGGTTTCACGCACACAAATGGTATCTGGAAGGGCCTCAATCAAATGTATATTATCACTCTACCCTGGGATCCAATCCAGCCATTCCATAAACCGTCCACATTTCTCAACACATATCCCGACACATGAGAAATCCCGAGCATACCAAATGCCAAAACATAGCATTTCCACTTCTCAAAAAAAAAACATTCTACCCAATTTTCTCACTTTCAATCCACCTTCCATTAAAATATCTTAAATTTTTATAAAACTCATTAACCAATATGTAACACACTATTTCTTAACTTCACATTTCAATCATAAAAAATTCATCCCATTCAAAACATTTTTTACATCTCATTAAACCACACTAATTATTTTTCAAAAACCCACCTTCAAATTGTTATTATTTTCAACATAATCAATTTTCAATAAGCCACATGTTTTAATTTTGAAAATACAATTTTATGAGCTAATCCATATATATTAATAAAAATTAATAAAATACATGCTTCTAAAGATTCCGTCCTGATGATTCTGAAAAATAATTTTCCATATTCACCAAATCAAACCAAAACCATTTCATAATCTATTTTTCATAGTTGAAAAATGAATTTTTTCAAAAAATAATTCAGAACCCAAAAATAAAACAAAAAATTTACCACGATAAAATAGTATTGATGGGTAACTTGGCCATATGTTTAGCGATCATACGCTAATCACAACACCATAATAAAGAGTATTCTAGGAATATTTACCCATCTATAGATGGCCTTCTAGACCCTATGACCTCATGGAGACCATTGACATACTCTCTTTCATTCCCCAAACACAAAAAAAAACTCAAAGAACCAAAGAAAACATGACATCCCATGGTAAATCAATTCTCAACATAATATGCATTGGCTATGCACTATACATGTACCTTGAACATCAATTTCCAATAATAATAGCTCTAGAATACTTAGACTCTTCCCCAAATAACATGTCCAAAAAATATCATGACCTAGTTTGATACTATTTTTTCACAAAACAACCAATTGTTTTGTCAAATATGAAACTCAAACGGACATGTGGCATGGCATGAATTGAATTCTTGATCCCTATGGGCTGGAAATGATATATCAAAAATAAATCTTCAGAATGATTTAACCCAATCCCCTAACCATAAAAATCCAACAGTAACAAATATACCAAATTTAGATAATCAACAAGAAACACAACATATGATTTTTCAGATACAATATTTACAGCATTTAAAAGAAACCCAAATTAAATGAAACATAAAAAAGGAGAATAAAACAATATCCCATAACTATATGTTACAAGAGAATAATACACATAAATACATCACAACAATAACTACAAGGGGAAGCCACTAACATCTGCAACCAACATCTCCATACATATTTACTTTACCTATATAAAACATAACTAAGTCTACTTAATCCCAATGTTGTATGTTAGTTGTGAACCAAATCCCAAAAGTTTTCCACCCAAAATAGAAATTCCATGATATAAACATTATAAGATAAATTAACTTGCATGTTTAAAAATAGAACACTGAGAACATTTTTATGAAAATCGTTTTATGGAGAAAACATGCTTTCATTTCCAAATAAACAACAATGTATATTGTATGTTGATGGTGAGTGAAATATCACAAAAGAACACTATGTAATGGGAAATATCAATAGAAAATATTTCTAGTTGTACCTTATAGATAACATATATCAGTGAAAAAGTGGTATAATAACCAAAACCAATTGAACCCTCATGTACAATCCACAATAGAGGAGAAACACCCAAAATTATAGTGGTCTCCAATAATCACAAATATTTAGTTAGTACTGTGATCTTTAAAACTTCTAGAAGAAACCGGGATAATCCACTTTCAAATCAACTATCAAAAAATTCTTAGTCCTCCTAACAAGATACATTTTATTCCCTTCATGCCCAATTACCATTTCACATGTCACACACAATATCACTTTCACATAAACATATACCAAAAAATACAACCATGCTTGATAAATCAAAAATTTCACCATCAAAAGGACTTTTATATCTCAACACACATCAAAACCATTCTAAAACATGATGCTCACCACATTCACAATTTATTAAACAAGTTTCACGATTTATAAAGAACATTCAAGATACCCAATAAGGGTTGACACTTTAAATACACACCATTTCCTTTAGAAGGTCCATTTTTAATCCATATGAATTTCAAAACCAATTTGAAACCAAATTTATATCTAATTAAATTTATATTAGGTTTCTCACCATATAAACATTTTATCAAATACCATCATGAAATGAAAAAAAGAAGAAGACATGAAATACACAAGGAACTCAACCCATTTCATTTGGAAAACCATTTTTAAACACCAAATCACCTTAAATCATCTTATAAACACATTCATGTCCTCTTTTATAATTCATATAACATTAATAAGAAAGAAAGAAATCATATTAAAAATAATAAATAATGTTTAAAAATCGAATCGGTAACCTGGACTGAATAACTTTCTAGAAGTCAGTTCTAATTTATAACAACACCTAAAAGAAACCCTATAATGGTTTGATTGAATATAAAACATCAAGATCAAAACCAACCAAACAAGACCCTATAATAAATAGGTCACCCAACCTGCTGGACATGTGTAACCCAATGGTTCTGGGAAGAAACCCTAGAATAGAGCTTGAAATCAAAAGAAGAAGTAACATAATTGAGGTTTCTTGAGGAATCCAAGACAAAACACCCACCAAAATAGAGTCCAAGGGATAATGAATTAAGGGGAGGCATGAATAGGTTTATAAATCATGAGTGGGGGAGATAATGAGTGTTTGGTGTTTATTTAGAAGAGTTTAGTTTAGGAAATTCCCTTCATTAGTGAACTGGATAGGCCCAATGGTTTTCTCGGATGGCTTTCCTAACTATGTGACAACCATTCTATCTCCAATACCCATGAAGGTACTGTATTGTAGTTAGCCCACATGGTTTACATGCCATGTACAAGCCATGAAATAAGTCTCAATCCAAAAATGAATCCTTTTTTCATTGTTTCATGGGCAAGTCGCACAGTTTCCCCTAACCGGGTCCAGACCATATGCCTCCTTCTTCCAAGGCCAAATTTTTCATTTCTCTATAAAAAAATTGAAGAACAATGGAAAAAAATATAGAACAATAATTAAAAAAAAGGATTACTTAAAATTCATTCTTGTTACACTGAAATATAGAGAGAATGATCAAGATACAATATTGAACTGGGGTAAAGGATAAAAATGAAAACTCAAGGGTGACATCTAACTTCTTACCTTCCAATTTGTTCAAAAACATTAACATCAATTTTGAATACATGTAGACTGCCTCCTCCACATAGCGATGTGAAATTTGTTTCAATTTATTTTTATATGGATAGTAATAAGGATATATTTCATTGTTATATATATATATATTGATAATTTTTTTGGATATGGGAATTAACATTTATTTTTATTTCATTCTATCTATCTAGAAAGACGAAATATATTTCATTTGTACATATGGGTTACAATCTCAGTGTATGATGTAATATATTTTATATCTATAACTTTTAGAGATTTATCTAATTACTCATATAATTAATATATATAATATTTATGTGAACATTAAAATTATTGATTTGAAGAGTCCATGAATAAAATAAATAGGAAAAATAACCAAACCAAGACATACATGAAAAACTATGTAATTATCACCAGAAATGATGATTTTAGCAAATAATTATTAATACATTGGTGAAAAAAGACTATAAATTAATGGAATATGTTAGAAGAAATATGATTACAATTCTAAAAAAGATTTATATTAAACCTATATTTATTATACATGATTTTTAAATATGTAAAAATAATATCTGACTTACGGTAAGGGTTTCACTCCTCACTTTTACTTATGTGGGATATATTCCACATTCAACACTTAAATCTCATGTATAGTGTATTTAATGCCAATTATTATATGTTACATCATGATTATATAGCTCTTAATGTTATTAAATTTTAAATTTAATATTTTCCTTTTATGGTGGTTACTATTCAAATTTTTTAAAAGTAGTAACTCTTTATTTTAAAATCTCATCTTTTATCGGGATAATTTATGATTAAATTTATGAAGACTAAATATTATGATCTTGTCACTAAATAAACTCATGAATTTTATGCGTCTCTTTTTATATATTAAATTTTAATTTAATATTACCATATTTCTTTATTTAATACATAAAACAATTGTGAAAATGTTTTCATGAAAATTTGAGATTATTTCACTCCTCAATCGAAAGTACTTCATGATTATATTTCTCATAAGGTTTTCACTCCTCACTTTTACCTACTAGTAATATTTAGAAGAAAATTATTTTCAAAAAAATTTTGAACTTTTATTTTTAAGATGTTCTTTTCATAATGAAATGGATATTTTACTAATGAATTTTTTTCTCACAGTTTTATAGTAATTGTTTTTATCAATCAAAGAAATCATATTTTATACTTATGATCCATTGGGATTATGTTTTAATGATACTTTAAAAATTATTTATCTAGATGGTTTATTATCTGCTAAATTCTTATTAGGAATCCATTCACAATATTACTCTAAGTTGTTTATTAGTGTGTATATTTATTAGTGTAAGTATTAATATTCATTACATTATATTTATAATAATATTATTTATGTTTATTATGTTTCTCCAATTTTATATTCGGAATTAATTTTAATTATCAATTAATGGGTGGTTCTTGAAATTACATTTCCCCTGAATGCATTGATAGGACTCATGAGACAAATCAGTTGTCTTAATTAAATGGGGTTTTTACCATAGTTTTAAACTGCCTTTTGAAAAGTCTTAAAGATATGTTTATAATTTCAAAAATTTTGAATTTTATCATTATAATATTACTTATTGAAGTTTTATGTAATCATTCTATTAGTTGAAATATGAATGGATATATTTCAATCTCCTGTGATTATTTATATGTAATTATTTTATCTTCATTTAATACTACCATATTATTCTCTATTAATTGATTTAATGTAATGTGTTTAAATTAATTAAATTTAAATATTGGTTATTAGTTTTTATTCATGATATCTTATACTATATGAATATACGTACAGATCATCTTTGATATCCAACTTATTTTAGTTTCCACTTAATACTAGGAAGTGTATTATGGTTTAAATGCAAGGTTATGGTAGAGGAAATAATGACGCACTAAAAGAAAATAATATGTTTTATTTTACATTTTAATTTTTAATGTGAGATTCAAGTATGAACCTATTTTAACAAGACAATTAAACTATATAGTCTATTGTAATTGGATTCCTTATATCGTATGCTAAGGTTATAAAATATCCACCATCTTAGGGATACTATGGTTGGGGTTTTTACAATAAGAATTGATCACACCCAAACAAAATGGTCACATAATCTTGAGAAACATGATTAATCTAAGGAACTCACACTACCCTAGGTCTTTCATCATCTTACTCATATCGGTTCACCTAAAACTATTTTCATTCCCCACTATATGTTAGTATCACCAAAAAACACAAAGAATATCACACATGGACCTTATAACCATGTTCCCATTATCCAAATGATTTTTTAAAAAAACCAAGGGAATCTACTCATTCTCCCACTATTCTAATGACAACACTAAAAAAATAATGAGCTAGGAACCCAACCAGTAGTGCCTATAACCCATATTTGATAGTAAAAACTATACATGTTCTTCACATCAAAATCACCAAAGTAACTTTCCATTACATTCCTCAAAATCCTATTTTAGTTGTGTAGAATTCCTCCCAGATGTTATGTGGAACAAATACAATATATATTTTGGTTGACAATTTAAATAACTAAACCCTCAACCCAATGACCCACAAAGGTTCATTATTCTCCTGGAAGCATGTTCTCATCCCTATATCACATTACATAGATACCATAAACTCATTAAGTCATTTACTGTGTATCATTTACTATTCCAACCCATGATGGGCCTACAGAAATCCCTTGATGAATGGACTATATTTTCATCTCAATATAACCACCTATCATAATATCCACATGACCTTCCATTAAAAATAAATAATCAACAATCCAACTGAAAAGAACAGCACCAATAAGTTACATAGTAAAATTATATATATGTAATTTGTGACACTATAAAAAACTCAATCTATAATTAGAAAAATTTCTTAGATAAGAACACATATTTCATGGTAATCATACATTGAAAATGTAATTCATGAACATCAGATCATGTCAATGGTCCAACAGAATAAAAATCATAATAAATCATAACCCCATAACTCAAGTGAGTCACCAATGGATACATCATAAATGTATAACATAAAAAATGAAGAAGAGTAATCCCATAATCATATTAAATAAACATAATATAATAAACAATGTTCATGAAACACAATTTTAATATACATCACATGATTCAACTCAATCCTATAAAAACTATCTACCATATCCCCAAATAAAAAACCAAATCATAGCACTGATATCACTTCATAACAACCATGGACAAAAACCCCATCCGAGGCAGACCCCCACTTGGAATCAAGCATGTCTTCTCATAAACAAGAGAATTCTAACTTCTGGTGAGTTATTAATCAATACAATAGGGTGGATATTACCTTTTTTATGAGTCATAAAAAAATAAAAAATAACCAAAATCCACCAAGAAATGTTAGAGTATAACTAAATAATCAAACTTTATGCAATAAAAAATTACATTTCCAAACAATCAAATAAATTTTCTTCTACCAAGATGCTCAAATATAAAAAATAAACTAAAAATAAAATGATTGAAAAGAGGTTCTACTACCAACCCCATGCCTCACCTTAAAACTTTTCACTAATTCCCATGAACCCAACCTAATACTCTAGACATCCTTTGCCTTGACCTAAAAATAAGCATATGGTCTTTATGTGCACTGAGATTCTCAAGTTGGGTGTTAACTTATAACTCATAATGGAATATCCATAAATTCATAGTATACTCTTTCATATAATTTTTTTATGCCTAGGGAAAATAAATATCATAAAAAACAAGATTATCATGTTTTTGAAAAATAATTTGTATTCCACATCACTCAATGAGATACACATGCCCATCCGGCCACCATGTTTTAACTTAACCACCTTGATTCCCAATCTTATCTTGATCATCAATATTCAAAAATCCATTTGTCAATTTAGACCCTAAAATTATCCTCATTCCTTTTAATTTAGGATAAGACATCATTCAAGTCCCTTTATCCAATCTTTGTGGCTATGTAGGATCCATTATTGAGGCTCCTAACTCACATTCTCACTCGATGTGGTCCCAAATCCAAACCATAACATCCGCAATCTCGCCCATGGTAGTGTATACCTAGATGATCATTCATCATCACTTAGCCCCAAATCATTCTTGTTTGTCCCATCATCTAACCCAGCATTATATCGCACTTATGGATTGATCTCACTCATGGAATCCTACCACCAAAATTGGTATCACATCATCTTTGGACTTCATCTCACTCTTGGTGATCCAATTAACTGATCCTCATGTCTAATCATCTCACTCGTGAAAGTCCAATCTTTCATGGACTAACTACATAATATGTGGATGTACTACAATAATATCAGCCTAATCATCTCACTCATGGTCAAGAAACACCAATATTGTCACACTTCTCATGACTCCACGTGTCTCAATCCATGCCATATCACTCATAGTGGAACCAAACTTCAGACATAACAGGTAATACATAACATATAATTCCCACCAATTTGTCTCTCAAATGGAATTAAACTAACCAGGGATCCACCCCAAAATCATGATTTGTTTACTAACATAGTATATACAAAAAAATCAAAAACAAGACCACAATAAAATACATGGGTTATCGACCTCATATAACCTCACCAGGAATAAAACATACCTATATTTATATATATCCCAACACATATTATATTATATCATAGGGAATCCACAAAATTTCTTGAAACCATACATGATGTATGGTCATCATTATTAACCCACGTATGTCACCCCTTAGTGACTCTATGAATAGAAGGCTAATCTCAACCCTAGATTCATTAAAAAATCCAAATTCTCAACTGATATATAATTCACATCCATATTCGAAGTCCCAATAATACCCATGACCGAAACTAAGTAAAAAAATAGATTTTTCATGTTAGATCTCTCTTCATTCTACCAAGAAAAAACCACTCTCAATCACTCATATCTAGCCCCATTGAGTTCATCCCTCTCAAGGAGCATGCTAATTGTCCACTTCAAAATATACTATATTCTAATTTCATACATGATATTTATGTTTATCTCATTTATTACACAAGTATCCAATCGAATCATCGCTTTTCACAAACCCTCAGAACCTTAAATAGGCTAATCTATATCTCATATCCCATCATAGGACCTCCTAGTGATCCCTTATCTAATTAAACATACCCCTTATCCCTTGGTGACATATTCACCAAAATACCCCAATTCACAAAAATATCTAGGAGAACTTATCCATGTTAAATTAGGCCCAAAACCATCCTACTTCATCTATCTAGGGTTCACTAAGACCCGAGACAATATGAATGAAACTCGTTAGGTATGTATGCATGCATCCTCTTGAATAAAATATTATACATGGGTTTTTATTAAAGGGGAAACAAACCTAAAACATAGAGTTTATCCCATATCCCAGCTCTAATAATACTAATTTGATCCCACCGATCCTTTTATACACTCTCAAACACCAATATTATTCCAAACATTAATAATAATTTATTATAAGCATTTATAATTAAATATTATTTAACTTTATTTTCATAATCATGTATAAATAAATTGTGTGTAATCTACTCAAAAAAACATTGTGAAACATAGTAGAATTAACTCACAACACACATCCAAACCAATTCCATAATATAAACATCAATTTGAAATACTATTCCAATATCTAATTTCATCAATTTTTCCAAAAACAAAGAAAAAACATACTGTGATATAACTTATTTGAAAAGTAATGGAGTTTAATGTAGACATATTCTTGGTAGGACCTATAAATAAGCTGCGAAAAGCCCCATAAATATTTTCATAATCTATAATTCTCTAATATTACAAGCAAAAAATCCACAAACCCTATGTATTAATCAAATTGAAAAAAAAATTAATGGAATGTTAGAGGAAAAACCAAAATAAATTAAATTATATTTACATTGAAATCACCCTAATTTACCACTATAATAAGGTGATAAAAGGATGTGATTGAGAGGAGATATTCTTCTATGAAATTTCGTATGCCTGGTCCCCTCATCAACTAAATCATAAAACCCTTGGCCTAAAAAAAGACTAAGATACCACTGATCAAGAATATTCCACTAATAAAAGTTAAATGGAGTGAACAATATTTTTATGCCTTTTAAAAACTATGTAAAGGGACCCACCTTTACCCTAAATAATATCATGGTGTGAACTTAATGTTCAGAACACAAATGAGATGATGTAGTAACATTGTAGAAGTATGTCCACCCCTTCCTTTTTAGATTCCTTCCTAAGAAATTGGGAAAATATATTATCCTTAAACACAATCAAAAAACACCAATAAAGTTCATACAAACCTTTATAATAAAAATATTTTTCTTCGTTACCTAAATAATATCCCAATTAATTTGAATATTCAAATTTATTCCAAAAAATATAATCTCATAAATTTATTGGTTGTTATTGGGGTGGTCATAATAAAGGTTCAAAAAAATAACATGAAATTAGATTAAACAATAGAGGTTAATTTTCTAAATCATTACATTTATAATTTTAAAATATAGAAGACAAGTTTTTCATGGAAAGATATCTGTTTGGGGTGAGGAGTTATCCCTATACCAAATGTGATGGTATGCTTCAATAAGAGGAGGAAAGAACAGAACAATTAGTGGGATTCAAACTTTATATAGTGTAATGGGATGTTTCATTGATCATATGTATAATATTTTGAATTGAATCACCTATATGATATGGATACAGTTGTTTAGGATAAAAATATCACACACTCTACTTGTATGGATTACATTATTTTTGTAAAGAATCAATGATTTACACATCCCAAAAATACTATGGAGTAGGATTCCTTAGAGAGGTTAAACCTCAAAAAATTATTCGAATTTACCACCTTATATTCATTTCATATAGCTTTATTCTTATATAGAAACCCAAATGACCAATATCCATAGAAATAATTAGAGGTTTGAAGTCCAAAGGTGTTGGAAAGTGTAATGATGAGTTTGGAATTTGGTAAAAGTTAGAAAACACCTAATTCACAGCTAATCCAACCCTCTAAAGTTGGTCTACACAGATCCATTGGAACTCAAAATACAAAGATGTATTATTCTCTAGAGAAAATTTTAGGAAGTGTAATTTATGCAGGTTATATTTTTATTTACATTCTTTGTTCCCATATTATAGTTTTTATTAATATTTTTTACATATTATTCATCAATAATATTTGTAATTTATTTTATAATATTATATAATATTTTTATCAATTAAATCACTATTTATTTTATATTAATGTTAATTTTGGGATAATTAATATACCACATGGAAATTCTAGATGGAAAATTGATTAAAAAATATTGAGTGGTACAAAGAACTTTCTAGGAGTGGTTTTTATTAAATGAACAAAATATTGAATTGATATTGGTTTATTAGTCTTCCATAGGTGTATTATATGTAAATCTATACACATAAAAAACGATTCATTCCTCTATATGTGATATATAGGCTATAAAAATGATATATTAAATAAAAAATACATTTATAACTTTAGAGTATGTTACCAAAAATCTATTAAGAAGAAAATAAGAATAATAAATTTTTTAAAAAGTAATATTTCACTTAAATATTTTGAAATTACTCCTATATATAATTGTATAGTGTGCCTTCAATAAATATATAAATATCCAATGTGATTTATCACTGAACGTTTATTAAATATTTAATGTAATAAGTTTCATATATTAATCTCAAATGCAATTTATATTGTAACTTATTCCCCATTTAAGTGTTTAATATTTTAGAACCTAAAAATATATATCAACAAAATCATATAATTTATTGGGATATACATTATTGAATATATATAAAGAAGATGTAATATCTCCTTTCATGTTCCTCATAAGTATATCACTCCAAGTAAATTATTCATCCCAAATGAGGAAATATGACTTAATTGTAAAATGATATATGGGATTTAGTGAACATTTATCCTTCAATATATATATAAATAATAAATAAAACTCAAATACTACTTTTAGATAATATATAACTTTTTATGGATTTTAGAATGTATAATTATTTTTTATTATGGAATGAGAGTTTGAAACTTTGAAATTTTCACAATATATACAAATTAACAATAAAATAGAAATAATAATAATAATAATATACTTTTATTTTATTTTCAGACATAATATTACGTCAATAATGTTTTTATAATTTTAGAAAATATGGAAATATTTCACAATTCACTTATTTACATACTAAATAATGGAATAGTGAATCTGAAAGGAGTAATCATTAATTTTTAGAAACATATTGATCAATGTTTAGTCAATATAACCATTTTAAATACTTTTTAGGGTAATATATAGTGACTATTTTATTGAATAGAAAATAAATTCCATATTTTTTAGTTGTCATTAAATAATAGGTGATGCAGATAAGAAAATGTTTTAGCTAATCATTCATTGGAATAGGGGTTATGAAATATATATGATATAAAATTATTCATATAATATTTTTATGAACATAGATAAATATTTATTAACTATTTATCCTACTGAAATTATAGTTTATTATTTTTATAATAGTTATAGAATAGTATGTTAGTGCTAGTTGTGGAATGCTTCTTAAGAAGAAATAAATCTTTTCTGGAACTAGTTGGAGGAGTTTTAAAATTATAGATGTTTAAGAAGAAAAAAAATAGATTTACTGAAGATATAAAATTATATTTTAAAATCAGGGAATTTTTTACAACCCACATGGCATGAACCAAATAATTTCATATATAAATCATGCTTCCTCATGTTATAGAAGAATCCAATTACTAGAGAAGGTGTATAAGTGTCATGAAAAGATAATACGCTCAAACCAATAGTCATAAATAGTTTTCCAAATAAAGTCAAATTTTATATACAATATCACAACGAAATATTGAATTTATCATGATGTGTGATATAATTTTATTTTACTCTTCACTTTATCATTAGATCGATAGATAAAATTGTAATATATAAAAATATAATGTTGTTGAAATTGGTATTGACAAAAGGAATGGTTAATTTTTATGATTTTAAATGTGTTAAAATTTCATAGGTGTTATTATGGTTGTTATATGTGAAATTGTGAGAATACAAATATAATATAGATTTATACAAATTTAGGGATATATTAGTGGTTGTTCTGAGGGTATAAGGGTTAATGTAATAATATCATAATTATTTAATGATTAAAATTTATTCTAGAGGATAATTAATGAGAGAGTACATGATCATAAAACTCCCTCCTTTTGTTTCTAGTGATGGTGTGTTTCAACTAAATAATCATCCTTGTTTTGGTTTTCTCTTTCATAAGATCATGAGGGATTTTTATGTAATTTCACAATACTATAATAGCATACTCTCCTTAAACGTTTGAGGCACCTTCCAATTTAGATATTTTAATAAGAAATGTATATGGATGACATTTTATCTTAAACATAATCACGGGTGATTAAAAATTAATATACCACACAATCACACTAATTTCACTGTATACATTCTTGAATAATTGTAGGAACATAACAAAATATCATTAAAAGTTGATAAAAATAATGAAAAATATATTTAATAAAACAAAATTCATCCATGATGAAAAAAATTTAATCTAATATTAATAGAAAGAGATTGGTTAGAAATATATCATAAAACATGAAATTTCAAGACTTTCCCATGATGGATAAATCCCACATGAGGGGTTTTATACATCATTTTAAGGATTACATCCATAGGGAATGATGTTATATATGTAAGTAAAAAATTAAAATACTCTTGCAATGAATCTAGTATCCCCTCCAATTTTTCTCTAAAGAAGTGTTTTATCCTATATTTATAAGGATATTGGCCCGCTTTGATTAATCTGTGCTTCACCAAGATGGTCTAAATTTACACACTTTGGAATGTATAGTTCTTCGTTGATTTCATGTGAAAAGTTCCCCTAACATAATCTCAAAACAATTCATCTCTAATAAGGATAATAAAATATTAATATTAATATAAAATTTTAGTTATACTACATGAATGGAATTTCCACCTGGTCTCTACACCAATTTTATGTGTACCATTTGTGAAAATTATTGATTGATTGATCTCATAGATCTGTTATGGATTCCATTTTCTTTATATTTATGATAGTTTTGAACTTATAATGCTACCTTGATGAACATTTTGACATTGTGTTTCATGGGAAATGTACCCTGTTTATATGTTTTTAATTTTTGAAGGATTAAGACATATATGACATTGGACATCTCGATGATATTATTTGGAATAATTTATCATTTTAATTTATATAAATCACTAGATAAATTTAAAAATATATATTATAATATTAATTTAGTCATTTTTTTGGTATTAAACAACCTTGGTTTTTGATACTTTATTAAATTGGTATTTTGAAAGATGTTTATGTCCATGAAGATTTAAATTCCAAAAAAGTGCTTTTCAATACATGCTACATTATCCTTTCAATATATCCTTGAGATTTTATTCCATGCTAAATTTTAATGATTTCATAGTATGAGGACAATGTATTGTATTATATTCGATGTATCAGATCTTCCATTGGAGTGGATATAAATTTTGTTGTTGATCAATAGAACCAAGTCTCATATTCCAAATTAAATTTGTGCAAATATTGCACTTCAAATTTGAATTAAGATCTGTAATGGATCTAGAAATCCCTTATGAGGAAACTTGAGGATCTATTGTTATAGGATATAGTTTCAGGTGTGAAATCATTAAAATATATTTTCTTTATTTATATACTCTAGAGCCTTGATGTGACAATAACTGTCTATGAAATTTAATATGTGTTTCTACGAAAATTCTCAACATTCTTCATAGATTCATAACTTCATTATTTTTTAATTTCATTCCATTATTCAATATATAAAAAGATATAATATGTTTAAAGTATTATATATAATAAATTTTCTATTTTATTATATAATATTGATTGATAAATAATGTTCATTTTTAAAAAATTAACTAAAATACTTATCAAATACATTGAAATAAGGGGTTTCATAAAAAACATCCAAGAATTATCATTCCAAATATATTTAATAAAATAAAATGTGTATATAATGTATAAAATATGATGAGTTATTTTAATGAATTACTTCTCCCACATGATAACTATTACTTTTCCAGAATTAATCACTTTCAGGAAGCTCAACATATGGTCTACTTTCACTCTAATTCACTCACATATAGAGTGAGGTTTATGGGAATAGATAAACATCAAATAGAATTTATAGCATTCAACCCAATTAAAAATCCAAAATTATCAATATTATCACACAATACCTCATTGAAAACTTCTTTGAGACTTAGTTTATAAAATATTTATAAGTAATTACCCATTTATTTATTTGATTCCAAAATTACATAAATATATCTCACCCCATTTACAAGTGATAAATTTTTTGATTTTATTTATATAAATTTTTTCCAAGAGAACTTATTGGATGAGTGTAGGTAATTCATAACTGATTCATTATAAAAATAAAAAATACATAAATTGTTTTGTGATATCTAATGTATAGAAGATTATTTGGGAAATCAAGATCTCAAATTTAAGTAACTATTATTAATGTATTAGACTCACATTCTCAATGAATTTTTGTCTCATGTAAATATCCATCATATTATTTCACTCCAGTTAATATTATATATCAAAATTTCATTTAAAGAGGATTATTGAGGTGTAAATTTTAGTTAGAATATATTTTTTCCATGATTGAGTTTATATTTCATGTTACTTTATAATAAAATTTCAATTAACAATAAATATTTTCAATGAATTTTTATTTCCATGATTCTAAACATAATATTTCATTTTTTACTGGGTCACCATCTCTAGTTATTCAAAATGTTCTTCATTAAGATAAAATATTCCATTAAACACAAAAATAACTTAAAAAATTTAAAGATAATAAATTCTATGACTATATTAATGTCACCCCAAATAATTTCATGCAAATTATTATAATCTTTATAATAGAAATGTACATGTTAAAAAGATAATGATATAATATAGTAATAAACTATTTAAAGTAGAGGTACAAACTAGTGGGTTCACTAGTAAAAGGGATGAAGATTTTAACATTATCAAATGACTGAACTAGAAATTTCCCATAGAAATGTTTTCCCATGGATTTTATTCTCTCTTCAATATCAATTTTCTATATAACAATCTTACCTTTTTATTGAGTATTATTTTAGTCTTAAAAGTATGATCAAATTTAAAATATATGTGGTATCTCACCCCATTAATTTGACTATATTTATTTAAAAATACGATTGTTTAATAAGCTAATCTGAAAAAATGGTATATTCAGGCCTTTGGTACTCATATTATCTATTTGGGATGACTATATTTTCACAAATTCCTTTTAATTATCTATTTTTTCACTTATATATTCTATTAGTCTTTGGGTGGTATACTTATTATTTTAAATTGATCACTATGTATCTAATCCTTAAATGATAGTTTATTTTATTTTAAAATCTTTTTTTCTTAATCATATAGGACAGGCCTGGTATTCAAAATCTTCAGATGATTCTAGCTCAATTAAAGGAACTAGTAATTGAAATTTCATTAGTACTTATAGTTACTTCTTACACATATTTTAAAATATAATCAATATCAATAAATATATAAGAATACAAAAAATACATGAGAATGGAATTAATAAATCTTATACCCAATAAATCAATGACATGACAAAATATTTTATGTCATTGAGGTATTTATTTTTAATTTAAGCTATTACCAATAAATATAATTTTATAATCATATATAGAATATATAAAAATCATTACATTGTGTGGTATAACATAAGGTAGATAATTTTTTATTAATTTTTTGGATTCTAAACTAAACATTATTTGATAGAGTGTAGAATGTATTAAGTATAGAGGGTGATTCAATCTTGGGTTTGAATCTTCTAGTAAATTGGTAGCTATATATTATATAATGATATTTATCACCCACACATAGAACGTCATTTTATATTTTAATCAGGAAATTTTTTCTGAATTCAAATGTGATTGGATTTTAATAGCAGCATAATAGTTATCTATATTTGTACAACTTTGAACATCGAATTTAACTAGAAAGAGTTTCTCACTAGGAATAAAATCATTAATGTCGTATTGTTTTGAAATTACTACCTCAGTATTTTCGGGTATTCTTCTTGACTGACCATGAGGTTTTAGCAATTCCCTAATAACTAATAATGTTTACAATATACTTTTCTCAGAAAATAACAATGAACCTAAATAATACTATAATTAAAGTATACAGTAAATAAAATAAGGACTTATAAATCCAAATAGAATCTTAAAAAAATTAAATCTTATAATCATATATAGAATTTTAATTCTAACCCAAAACTAAACTAAGATAAAGTAATTTATCTAATACATTTAGTGATGTAATTTTTGAATTGCAGGAAGCATATAGGGAATCAATATCAATATATGGTTTTACCTTATTTAGATAAATTAATATATTTTCATTAGATTAATAAATTAAATCTTTATTAATCTTTTGAGGTATTTATTCCAACATGGTAATAAATAACTAGTTATAACTATGTATATTCAGCAATCATGGTCGAAGTAATCTTGTAACGGAAAGATAAATTATTTTTTATCTCAAGAGACAATGAAAAATTAAACTTTTCTCCCATGATTTTATTACACTATATCCCATTATTGTTTTTACTATAATTTCCATCATTATTACTTGGAAAATAAGGGATAATACGTTAATTATTTTTGATATACTAAATTTTTTTTGAAAACCCCATGTGCAAAGAATAATATAATTCCAGATTTACACAACCATTTTCTATATATCTAACTATAATATCTGAGCTTGTCCACCCATAGTTATGTTTTGGTCTACCATGAATTAAAAACACATCACAAAATAGGATATAGAACAAGAAAAACAATGAATTCTTTTTAGAAATAATAAAAATCTTATATAATTATGATTAAACATTCAATGATTGAATACCATGATTTGATAATGAAAAAAGGGAAAAGGAAATAATATCTTGGTATCCTACACAGGTACATACATGGAATCCCCTTCTGTTGTCCCTTAATTCTTCAGGAATAATGTTCATCATTTTATTAAACTGTATAAAATTGGAAAATCCCACCTTATGTTTCTTCAAATTCAGGTAAATACTCTATCTTGTAAATTTCTTGTAATATCCATAAAAGATAGAAACTCTAATTTCAAAACCCTTATGACTAAAAATCACATTGTTTTCATTAATATCATCATAGTATAACCCATTTACCCTTATATGTTCATGAAGATACTCATTTATTCTAAGAAATAGATACCGTAAGTGGTCCCCATGATGACTAGAAGGGTATCTTCGATCCCCATGAGATAACTATAAGCCTCTAGACATTATGATCCTATAATTGGGGATTATTTATCCCAAATAGAACAATTGTTAACTTAAAACATAACTTAAAACATAAAAAAAAATTCATAAATCACACAACATAAAATAAATTATGTGCTGTAGAACCAAAAAATATATAGAGATATAACCTTCAAAAAAAACAAAAAAAAAACAAACTAGGATCATAAATGAAAATATTGTGATCTCTCGGTCGCTATACATTTACATATTCCAACCCAATACATTAAAAAAATTAAATAAAACCTGAATCATAAAAATAGATCTAGTCTACCAATTTCAAGTGGCACAATTATCGTGTGAGAATTCAAAAACTAAGTAGGTAATAACCACTAAATTCTTAAATTTCAAGTCCTAAAATATACCATTAAAATTATTTCAAATATATATATAGAAAATATGTTTTTATTATTTTCATAGACAAAAAAATCCTTTAAAATTTTACCCTTTTGAAAACATTTAATACAACCCTTTGAATGTATAATTTAGTCTGAAAACCTAGATTTAAAAAACCCAAAGGATAAAAGCAAAATTGAAATGGATATATAGAAACTGGGGATCAAATATATACACATTCCATGGAAAATTTAAAAAAGAATTAATAATAGTGGAGGGAGATATAGTAGAATTATTTTAAAAAGACCCTGACATAAAACCAAAATTTTACCAAACAATATCTTCAAAATATTAGTAAAATTTCTAACTGTTTAATCGTTGGAATATGAGAAAATTTTAAAGAGGAAACCCAAGAAATACTTTTCTTACAACCATCTATTGTACTTTATATGCCATCCATTCTCTACAATAAACCAACTACCTTGAACTAGCTTTATATATGAAAAAAACATGTTATTTACATTCCTTTCCATAGGGGATATAGTTTATATCATTGGTCATAAATAGTAAAACTCACTCAAAACTCTTGATAAATCCTAAAATCTCATTACATTAGTAAAGGGGGGTGACAAAGAAAGTACACATACAAAATTTTCCATTTTAACCTATTATACATAAATATCCTACCACCCAGCACTATTCATGTGAAGACCCTCCCTAAACTATAAAACATCAGTGGAGGTATTCCCTTTTATGATAAACCATTAAAAATAAAAAAACACCTTGCTGTTTTGAAAATTCTATATCATTTTTCAAAAAATATAGTAGCTTTCCAAAGAAAAGAATAAAAGATCAGGGAAAAATACATCCATATTTTCAAGGTACCAAACATGCCTATAATGGAGGTCTTATAAAATGAATCTATGAAACATATTTTCATTATTTTGGGACCAATAAACTAATTATGGATAAGAATGTTTTAAAATAATAGGTTCTCGATAATTTCCATTTATATACATGTGCACATATATATGTAGACCCTATGAATATATGGGTATGTAAATTTCACACATTTATATATATGGAAATCCAATAGAATTTTAAGAGTTCAATTGAAATAATATAATAGGACTATTTTTAAGAAGCATAATAGTTTCCCATGTAAAGGTAGTCAATCTATAAAATAAACCAAAACTATTTTAAACAGAATGAAACCCAAAAACAAATATTTCAACAGACCCACAATGTTTAGATGAAATGTAAAACACCCCAAAATACCTTTAAAATACAATTGAAAATTTTATCAAACACTTATCATTTATACACTTCAAACACATATTCCAAAAAACATAGAAATCCTTAGACAAACACTTTTTCATACCAAAAAATCATCATAAAATATTTGGTAAATAAATTTATAAATCAAATAACATGAGGAATAGAATAAAAATTGATTGCTAAATTCTCAAGCATCAGGTTTCGGGTTTTGTAAGGGAATTGGATGTAGACAACCACCTCAACGGTGTGTGAATATATTGAAACCTTCATAAAAGTGTAGTAAAAGGCTCAATTGAACAACCAAACACACTAAAATAAAATATATAAAATCACATTATATATATACTCCCATATGTTCCATCCAATATAGAACCATTATAAGTGACAATAGAGAAACATTGTAGGAGGTATATAAGATATTGAATGAATTCCAAAATCAAATAAATCATGCCCAAAAGTATTGGAATACTTTCAAGTAATAGAGGAGTAAAAAGTGAGTGGATATTAAAGTCCCATTAATTTTTTAGAGTCTTATATAATATTCAAATGCTTGAATTGTATTTTTTGGAGAGGTAGTATGGAATCCCACCTTTTATTACATAACTTTTAATTACATTATAAAAAAAGAGCATCTTTTTAGGTTTAGTTTCTAGGGGAAAAGGTACATAATTCATGATATTATAAAACATTATTATTCCCCACATTAAATTATCCTTCAAGTCTAATATAAAGTAAATTTATTTCATCTCATTATCTGGGGCATTCATCAATGAAAAATTGAGCATAAGGCCTAGTCTGGGAAAATAAGGGAAATAATTTACGTGTGATCTTGATGAATATCAAAATTAACTTGAGTAAATACACACAGAAATGATAAATAATCATATAATAATAATAAGAA
This sequence comes from Viscum album, assembly GCA_963277665.1. NCBI lineage: Eukaryota > Viridiplantae > Streptophyta > Magnoliopsida > Santalales > Viscaceae > Viscum > Viscum album. Next base: position 1,544,495,654 of record OY728157.1, on the reverse strand, counting down.
CATGAATCATAAATTTTAAATTTGGATACAACATTTAATTATGTCATTCATAATCATATCACCTTGTTTTATCACTAAGGTGTCATAACCATTTCCAATATTATTCACCAAGGTATCGTAAAACATGTCATCTCAAGAGATTAAATTCACTACCCAAATAATTAGATAATTATCAGGGATCACACTTTATATGTATTAATTAATTTTATACACATATATCATAATTCACATTTCAGAAATAACTCATGTAGAATAAAAGAAATGTCTTTCATATCAAATTCATGTCATTTTCAAAGGTGCTCCAAAACATTATCATTATGTCAGTTATAACCGTGAAAATAGAATGAGGGTTTTATTTATTTTATTTTCAAAATAAAATTAATAGTTATAAAATATTAGTTAATAGACATTTAAACTAATGATTTTTGGATATTTGCATAAAAATTAATTAATTTGTTTGGGAAAAAGAGAAAAAATTTGAGAAGAAAATTCGGCAGCATAATGGGAAAGAAACACGATTTTAGAAAAATATATAAAAGAGAGGTCATGAGATTATACCATATATAAAATGCTATTTATATTTCAGATATATTTAATAAAATTATAGAAGAATAATATATGTAAATTTTAAATATATATAATAAAAAAGGAACATGAAAGAGAATTACAAGTTGAGATTTCCCTTACCTTGAAGAGTAACTCCAAAAACTCTTTAATTGGGACATTGGGGGCTTTAGAAAACCTTTTTACGACTCCTTGAGAGGTAAAATTAATATTTATTTGTGTATATGATTTGTTTTGGAATCATATTTGAGAAATGGGTTGGTAATTATAGTAAAATTGGGGGATTTTTTATTGATTTCTTTTGAAACCTCAATTGTGGTATTTGAAAATCCCATGCTCATTCCCATGGTACATGCACATGTTATTGTCCTCATGAGACACATAATATGTTATTTTAATCCACAAAAGTCTAAAATAATTTTATATTACTTAATAAATCTTTATGATGTCATTAAACATATTGAATAGTCAAAACAATAGTTTCACTTTTCACTAGAAACAAAAAATTTTACAATTTTTTCATAATTTAAACCTAACATAAACTCAAATTTATGAATTAAAAAATGATGTTCATTTTTTCATAATAATTCACTAATTATGAGATACTTAATTTAAATATATAAATTTAATTATTTATTTCAAATAATAACTAACAGAAAATGCATATTAAAATGCATAGTAAAATTTCTCACATATGAAAAAATACAATTATTTTTTCAAATAAATTTTAATAAAATATTAATAATAATAAAATTTCATTAAAATATAAATTTTTAATAAAATATTAGTATATTATATTTTTTATATATTTTGTGAAAAGTTCAATTTCTATCCAAAAAATAAATTTATCAAATCTGTCATATTTTTAAGAAAAAATAAAATCAAATTTGAATTGATGGAACAATAATATTTTTTATACAAAGAGATTATACAAAAATTAAATATGTGATTGAAAAATTACCCCTTATAACACCAACATATGACTTAAGTGTGAGGTGTATGATCGTGATGGACACGTAGAGTGGCTCGTCTAATATTGCACGAGTGGTAATTAACACTGAATTGAACTTCTCTTATAGGTGATGTCATTCAATATTATTATGTTGAATCTCATATTGGGATTAGTCAAAATTAAATCCCAATATATGATACCTCCCTATAATGTTTTGAAAAAGAGGCATCATACAACATGTGTCTTCTATATGAAGCAATCGAATCTTCTTTATTAATTAATTAACCATTATTATTTCTACAAATAATACTAATTATAACAGTAAAATTAATTTTAAGATTATTGTTTCTGATGGTAATATAACGATCATAATTTACTAAAATTCATATAACAGATGAAACCCAATGGTCACATTTCAATTATACACAGTTCTTTATTAAAAATATATATTATTGTAGAGTAAAAAATAATATAACAAACATTTTCAGGCAAAAAATATTATTCAAAATGTTCGGGTCATTAAAAAATCTTCCCCTATAAGAAAATTTTCCCACAAATTTGAACTTGATCTGTTAGTTGAGAAATGGAGTTTGTAAATTTTCCTCATTGTATCCTCTAGTTCTCATGTGGATAATTAATATTTGTAGATCCTCCAAAATAGATTCTTGATGTGGATTGTATTGTTTCATAGAACCTTGTCTCGACGGTTTAATATCTCCCTTGGATGCACCTCATAAGAGAGGAAATGTTTTAATTATACCACTTCCAGATTCAGCACATGTGAGGGGTCAGTTATGTACTTCCTCAAGAGAGATAAGGGAAAATCATCCACAACTTGAACTTGATTTGGTGGTAGTTCATGCGTATATTAGACTCCTCTTATGCGATAAAATAATTTCATATGTGCCAATGTACCTATGGTTGATATTCCCTTTATTCCCAAACCGCAGGAATCTATTCCAAGGTGAAATTAAAAGGATGACATTATCTGCAAAATGAAACTCAAATTACCTTCCACAGTTGTTGGAATATCTTTTCTGTGGACTCTCAGAATCCATTATGTGTAGTTAGATGACATGATTCTTTTTTGTCATCTCTTGTACAAGATCAAACCCAAAAAGGATTATCTCACCAGCTTCATCACATCACGTTGGATTTATACATCACTTCCCATATATAACTTCTTACGGTTCCATGTAAATAATAAAATTGAAGATTTTATTGTATGATAATTCAACTAAAGGGATATGGTGATCCCATTAACCTTTAAATTCCATCAAGCGTATTATCATAATGTCCTCAAGTGTCTAAATAGTCATATCAGATTATTTGTCAATTTGGGGGGTGATAGGTCATACTAAAATTTATTTTAGTACGAAGATCATGTTGAAGACTTCTTTTAAATTTTGATGTGAACCATGGCTCGTGAGAAGATTGGATAGAAAGTGTCACTCCATGTAACCTCACCACTTTTTTATGTATATATTGAGATATTTCTAAGATAGAAATATTCTTTAATAGAGATTCAATGGTTCATATTAGTGTGACATCCTCTTGTAACTAATATCACAATGTTTATTTTGGATTTTTTTGGGATACTAGTGAATTATTTCATACTGATATTTCCCACATCCATACTTGTACGAGTTGTGGTTTTAATAGCCCTGTTTGAATATGTCTCCTTTCCATCACTTATTGACATACCAAGCACCATGTAGTGTAGTCGAAAATATCCCTTTTCATTATATCCCTCCAATAATGATCAAAAATTTCACTATACATTTTAGTGATTCTTAAATGTATAGATACACTAGAGATACAATCATCATCCATCAGATAATTTTTTATGTTCATAATTTATAAAACACATAACCTTTTATGAAATTTAAGTACAAAATCTCAATAATTATTGACCTCAATAAAATTTCTATTCTTCACAGCCTCTGACTTCTTCATTAACCAAATATCATATCCTGAGTATTTATTGATATTATCTAGTAATTAAGTTTGATAAATCATTTGGGATAGGGTTGATAATGTTCCATTTTTTATGATTCCCATGTCTTGTTTTACAAGGTCATTTATTAAAGGATATCTTTGATCATTCATAATATAACATGGTATTACCTTTTTAATGCATCAATAACATTTTTTTCTCTTCTATGATTATAATGTATATAAAAATTATAGTATTTAATAAGATCAAACTATCTCCTCTATCTCGTTCTTAATTCCTTCTTCATGAAATAACACTCCAAACTCTGATGGTATGTGAATATATCAAATTTATCACCCTAAATATTGTGACCCCATATATACATAGATAAACAACCACAACTAGCTCCCATTCATTTGTTGGGTAGTTGTTCAAATGAGGCTTCAACTATCATGATGAGTAATTAATCACCTTTTTATATATATATATGCATCGCTGCAAATAAATCATCATTCTCTGATATAGGGTAGAGTTAACCCATGTGTAGTAAAAAATCTCTTCTCCATATCTTGGAAGCATAATTTACACTCCTTTATCCATATGAACTTGGACCCATTTTGAGTTAACATGGTTATTGGAATATAAATTCATGAAATATTTTTAACAAATATCCTATAATATCCTAAAAATCCAAGAAAAATACAAAACGCATTTACTATTATATTATGTGACTACTCCTTGAGACATTATGAATATATCATAATATAAGTAATAAAAACTACCAAAATGTTATCAAGGTAGTCTGTAAAGTCTCTATTCATCAAATTCATAAAATTTGTAGGAGAATTATTCAAGATGAAGGTAATAACATCAAACTCATAATGCTCATTTCCTGATTAGAAGGTGGTCTTTGGAATATCTTCTTTCTTTACCCAAAATTGATGATATAAAGATTAAATGTTATTCTTTAAGAGTAATTCGGCCTCATGAAGTTGGTCAAATAAATCATTGATTCATGTAAGAGGGTATGTGTTCTTCACTCTGATCCCCTTACGTTCTCTATAATCATTGAATAACCACAATAATATATCATTCTTCATCACATAGAGAATAGGTGCTTCGCAAGGTTACACACTTGGTCAGATAATCCTTTCATTCAAATAATATTGGAATGTTACATTTATTCCTCCATATCCACATTTTCCATTCTATATGGGGTCATTTAAATCAGATTGGATCCCGACATGAGTTTAATGGGGAACTCTACCTTTCATTCAGGGGGATCTCATGGTAACTATTCATGAAATACATCATTTTATTATTGAATTATTGGGACATTCTCTATTAATACACATTAATTGTCTCCATCATCTCCATTGTTGTCGCAATAAAAAATGCTATGTGTGGTGCTTATTGACATATCTCAGGACAAGATATCTATAATTTGATGAAAATTATAGGTTTTCCATTCAAGACCACTAATATTTTATTTCATTTGTGGTTGATATTACAATTATACATTGAGAGATAATCCATCCATAGTATAATTATGAAATTTTATATGGGAATGACTACTAGATTTTTGATATGATTGTACTAAAAAAAGTGAATACAATAATTTCTATACACTATTGAAGCTTGGATAATACCACTAGGTTTCTTCATTGATAGTTCATATTTTATATGTTTAGGAAATTATTTGATATTATTTGAAAATGTAATGGAAATAAATAAATGTGTATAACTAGAATCAAACATTGTAATTGATATACATGAGAGAACAATAAGAGTAACTACGACCACATAATTTTGAACTTCAAATTTAGCTATAATGATTGTAAAATAATTACACTAATACCTTGGCCTATGTTAAGGTTAATAGTTATTCCCCTCCAATAACTTCAGATTTGGAAAACGATTAGCAATGTAACCAAACTACAAAGACTGGAGCCATTGGACTTCAGGCTGGGCCTGCACTATATTCATTTTTCATTAATGTTGATAATTAGAGGATTCACCAAAATATGATAGATATGTGAAATATGGTCATTTTTTCAACACATGTAACATTTCTTTCTCTAGATCATACAGTTCCCTTAATTCTTCTTCCCAAACAAGTTACATGTAGAGAGATTCAATTTCTTTCCACATCTTCCATTATCAAAGATCCTCTACACTATTGGCTCCAAAAATCCCTTCTTTTTACTCAATCTATGGGACTATTCCATCTCTCTAAACAAAATTTCAACTTTCATAGCACTCCTCATGATCTCCTCATTATTTTCAGTGTCTTAGTTAGAAATATTATTCCTTTAATGATGTCTTAGTGTACCGAATAATCATTCAATATTTTTATTAGGATCCATGAAAAATAAAAAGTTGTAAAAGTAAATTATTGTGAATTTTACCTCATAGATTCTCATATATTTATTTTTATTTTTCATCAATCCCCCTTCTTGGATTCATATATTTAACCATTGTCCCCCAGTGATTATTATCTCCCTTTAAGTAGTACATAACCATGGTGAATTTCTTTTTTTTTAACAATGGTGTAAAAAAAGTTCTTTTCTATAGAGATTATCCATTTTTCATAAATCAATGGATTGGTACATCCACTGAATAAAGGTGGATATTAAAGTATAAAGGACTCGATGAAAATTTGTTCCCCCTAAAGGTGAATTTTTCCTCTATGATTGATTCATGATATTTCCCATAAATCAATTTATTTGATTCACTATTCACATGTTGTTTCCAATTACATCCTCAGTTAGAAGGATGTTAGTGCCTCATCTGTTTCACTCACCATTTACATATTTTATCCAATTTCTCACTATTTTTTAAATTAATAAATCCTTAGTGAAAAACATGTTTTATTTAATAATATTTTAATTCTAAAGTAATTTTATATCTTAAAATATCATGATTTAATTTGTTATTATTTAATAATAATCACATTCCCTATAAATACTTCATAATGGTTTATAAAATGATTGTCATTAACCAAAAATATCCACCAATGGTATCAAATAATGACTGAAGTCAGGGATGTTTTTAGGCACTAGTTCCCATTCAAGTCTAGCTAAAATAGGTTTTTTTGTGTTTTATCCCCAGATATATCTATACAAGAGCCAAATCATATTGTTCATATCCAGTAAGATATTTCTTTTGTCAGAAACCATGTACTAAATATTTCACTAAAATACCAGGATTTTTTCATATACCATAAGTTATCACTATGTTTATTCTCAATGTTTTAAAACAATAATTTCCATAAGTACCTAAACAATCCTTTAATACCAACTATCACATCCCACTAATTTATTACATTTCATTTCATTACATTTTACAAAATCGTGGGATCTTTTAAATTTTCTTGTCATTTAAAAAAGGATCATGAGACATGAAAACATATAAATTTATTCTACTCAATCTAATATGATATTTAATGGTTCATTCTAATTAATATTATTTAATATCATAGCCTAGGGACATACATCAAAGGAAAGTGTGCACATGGGGCCCCATAAGGTAAAACATGGGTAACAATTTACTTGTGTTCTTGAGGAATATCAACAATAACATTAAAAATACATAAAGGAATGAGACATCGGAATATAATAATAATAATAACATGAATAATAACTTATAATGGTGGATAAAAAATTTAATTGAGTCATTCATAAGAATATAAACATAGATTGTCACCAAGGTGTCAAAAAATTATAAAGGTTATTCACTAAGGTATCGTAAAACATGGAATCTATAGAGATTAAATTTATTAACCAATGAATTGGATCACTATTAGTGTGCATCATTAATATTTATTAATTATTTTTAGACACATATATCAAAATAAAAAAATTATAAATAACATGTTGAGAATAAAAGAAACGAATTTCATATCAAAATCATGAAATTTTAAAAAGATCTCAAAATAAGAGAATTATGTCATTTATAACCCATGAAAAGAGAATGATGGATTTATGTTTGTAATTTGAAAGAAGAAAATAAATAATTTTTACATTTTGGTGATTACCATTGGAAAATAAATATTTTTACGAATTTATATAAAATAATTATTATTATTTCTTAACAAAAAAAGTGGTAAATTTAGTAGAAGATAATTAGATAGCATAACGGGAAAGAAACATGTTTTAGTAAAACATTAAGAATATAGGGGAAATAGTATATCATTCATAAAATAATGTTTATATAGAAAATGGATAAAATAAAATTTATATAAGAACATATTATTTAAATTTGAAACACATAACTCATAGAAAGGATGATGAAAAGAAAAGTGAAGTTGATATTTACCTTACCATGAATAGTAACTCCTAAAAGTAAATTATTGGGACCATAGGGGTTTAAGGACACCTTAGGAAGACTCTTATGAATTAAAAATTCCATAAATATCTAGATGATGAATTGGGAATAAAATATAATGTACAAATGGGTGTGTATTTATAGAAAATTGATATATTTTTTAATTGATTTCTTTAGACACCTGAATAATGGTGTTTTCAAAATGATTGGACTTCCCAGGGTATCTGACCATGGTATTGGACAATTCAGACACCTAATAAGTTATTTTAATCCACAATAGATTAGCAAAATTTTATATTACTTATTACAACTTTATTATTTCATTAAATATTCTAAAAACTCTAAACAAAATTTTTACTATGAAACAAATAGCTTTTAAATTTAAAAATCAGTATTTATTAATATTAATTGTAGACTGAAAATGCATAGTAAAATTTCTGACATTTGAAAAAAATTATATTAGTTTATCATTTAAATTTAAATAATAGTGTTTAATTATAAAAAATATTTAAAATAAAAATTATTAATAATATCTTATCTTATTATAATTGTTATATTCTATTTGAAAAATACAATTTCTATGTAAAAATCATTTTATCAAATTCAATATATTTTTAAGAAAATCTAAACAAAAAATAGAATTGATGGATCAAAAATTTTATTAATAAAATTTGATTATACAAATATAACTAATTCCTTGACACATAAAATCTTAATACACCTACATATTACCTAAGGGTGAGGTGTTTGATAGTGATAAACTAATGGGGTGGCTCAACTAACATCGCCTGAGTGGTAATTTCCCCTAAATTAAACCTGTCTCATATTTGATTTTATCAATGTTAGAATGTTTAATCTTATCATGGGATTGTTCAAGAGTGAATACAAAATATGATACATTCCTTCAAATTTTGAGAAATGGCCTTCCTATGGAACGACTCTAATAGATGAATCAATCAACTCTTCTTTATGCAATAATTAACCATTATGATTTATATTTATAATAAAAATTACAAAAACAAAATTATTATTAAGATTATTGTATTTAAGGGTCATATTGACCAATGGTCATGTTGAAAAATAGTCATAATTGATCACTGGTCATATAACTATGGAGACCCAAATGTCATATTTCAAATATATTCACATCATTTTTAAAATTATATAGTATTATTTAGTAAAAAATAATATAAAAACAGTCTTAGGAGGTAAATGTTATTCATGGAGTTCAGGTTGTAACAAATAGAATTAAAAATTCAACTTTCAGGGATTATGGGTAAGTTACACTGTTAGTTCTCATGGAATAACATATAATCATCTAAATATGTTTCCACTAATGTAAATACTCACCACCCTCACATGTTATGGACAAATTATTTGGAGAACATGCTCTAACCATGAAAACCCCTATTTTAAAAAAAGAGGCTTCCTCACATACTTTCCACATTGTTTCCTCTAACCAATTTGAATTTTTGTTCCAACTCTCAGACATCAGAAACTCTTATGTGGTTCTTCATAAGACTCAATAGGTTTGAACCAAACCATATAATTCCCATAAAAGACACACTATAAAAGAATAAAATATATTGAAAATTATAATTTTATCTATATGTTTGATGGTTTATACTAAACTATGTATAGTAACATTTAAAAAACCCATAAACTAACCTAAAAATACAAAAAAAATCAAATTTCATTGAGAACTACAGATTAAAATCAAGAAAAGATTAAAAAAATAAAAAAATAATGTAATAAAAAACTTTCATGGTGTGGAAATTCTCCCATTATAAAAAATATATACCCTCAGAAACTCAGTATGTTTGAGATATGAACCAAAACCATGACTCCCAAAAATCAAATAAATAACTCAAACAAAAATATTCCAACTATACCCAAAACCAAAATAAAATATTGAATCTAGTGTCATACCATTAATCAAACATTTCCCACGCAACCTATTCAAGATAGAATAATGATTACATCCAAATAGTAACTCACCAAAATTTAGAAACTAGCACATGGTAGTTTAACATGGCTAGATATTTAAAAAGGTCACCACCCAAAACAAAAAATATTTTGTCATGAAAATCCCAAACAGAAAACCATATCAAACTAAAATAAATAAATATAAAAAAAATTGATCACTAACCTTATAATGATGATTTATTCTCCCAGATAGATATGCAAACCATAAACAATGACAAAATAAAAATGCATGACCAAAACAAAACCAATAAAATGAAACAGAAAAAATCAAGGTAAATATAAAAAAGGGGTACCACAAAATTTAAAATTTTATGGGTTGTTTTGATATGGTGTTTTTCTAGACATATTTTTAATATTATAAATTCCCACTCTATATAATTTCTAGAAATTTCCCAACTGAAAAACCAATAAAATTTCTATATATTATGAACGGTAGATGGCTTAGAATGACGAAACTGACTACATTGTAGGTACACGAGAGAGTGATTCTTCTTATGAGAGGTTTAAACTGAAAAGGTAAATTTATATGAGATTATTTACTATTTTATGTACCCCTCACAGGATAGGGAACCTCCACTAGGATCAAGGAAGACAAGGATTCCATTTATCATGTAACACCTCATGAAAATAGACTCAAATAAAAATTCTTTAGAAAATAAATTTTGAAACAGACTATACAGAGTGAACAAACATGATCATCGATCATTGGGAAAAGTACCTTCATACTGAGATGACACATTAGAAAATAAATCTATGTCACCTCTAGGAAAAAGGAAAACATATCCTTCAAGTGGTCAAAAGACATGTGCACTATCCATTGACCTTGCTAAAACGCCGTAAGCTCTTCCATTTTCATCAATTTCAATTCAGTAAGGATAAAACATTGGAAAGAACATGTACTAAATGTATACCATGAAATCATTTTTTTAAAAGGACTGGATAAGTAACTCCCACTAATCAAAATAATTCCCTTCTATCATAACTAAGAAAACAACTCACTTAATTATTTTGGAGTTTCGAAGGACCTAGATATGTTTTCAATTCCCTCTATCCACTTTCCAAACTCAATAATACTTTGATCACCTAGGAAACAATTATTGGAATGAACTTTTCCCAACCACTCCACTAGGAGTCTAGGATCAATAAATTACTAGAAGATACTCTTTAAATCTCATCTATTACTTTTTGGGAAGTATAATTTAAATATCATGAAGATGAAAAACTGAATAAATATCAAACCAAATATCAATCAATGAACATACAAGGAAACACATTAACCCAAATTAAAAATTCCAAAAATTATAACATAACACAAAATAGAATTTCAATACCTCCTCTAAAACCCATAAATTTCATTCCAAATTCAATCCCACTTCACTTCAAAATTATTTCTTGTATAAAAAATCATTTGTTAAAACCATTTCAAATAGAAAAAAGAACTTCTAAATCAAACATCCCTCCCATATATCATTAAAGTATATAATTTATTTATAGTTTTCCCCTTTCTAAATCTAAAACATAAATCCTGATATTCCCTAAGGAAAAAAACCATGTTTGAACATAAATACAATTTATAAATATTAAACTTCCAAAATAGGTTTCATTTAAAACACACCCACACCAATAAAAAAATAACATCACTTACACCAAGGATCCTTGAATAGGGGACTTGTTTCTATTCATGAATTAAAAATATTATTTTCCAGTCCAAATGATAAGGATTAATAAACCAATTAGAACACATTAACCTGTGAACTCAAGTTCCATATGTTTTTCTATTCTAGGAAACCTCATTGTGTGATGATAGTTCAACTCTATTTTCATCCCCAGAAAAATTAAATCTAATGAGAAATATTTTGCATTAAGAGAATAAACCATAAATCAATATTAAAGACTCAAACCCCAATAACCCCATGTAACTCAAGGATAATGATGGGTAATAGATCATAAAAATATTTACAAACCAACATACCAAGTTAAAATATCCTTATGTCTTGTTTAACTGACACCCAAAATAACAAAGGAATCCTATGATACCTTTTTCTCATAAACCAACCCATGACATCCCAAAACAGAATACATTAAATGGTTAGTTCCATGGCCCAAATGGATACTCCATCCCCATATCATGAAAACATATGTCTAAAAATCATAATAAATTTATTGGGTATTATTTCTAAAAAACAAAAAAAAAATATAAACTAGAAACGCAATAATAATTATACCCAACACACATAAATATAAAATAATTATAATAAAGTTACTACCACACAACCAAAACATGACCCAAATATAATAAACCAAAAAACTAAAATCAAATGTTGACTAGATAATACCTATATGATACATATTATTCCCCATACATTCACAAATACTAACCCGCTCATGGGGTGAAATAGGAAAAAAAATATAAATATCTAAAATTTCTCGAGTCTACCAACACTGAGTACTGTAAGATGGGTCAGAGCATTGAAAAACATTTTAGATAATCTCGATAAAATCTATGCATTCCATTAATGAAAAAAACCATAATCACTAGTTTTAAAATCTAGGTATCATGTATGTTTTTATCAATTTCATAAACACATCCTACTAAAATAACTTGTTTTTGAAAATATTTAAGTGTTTCCATAGGAAAGATGATTTCATTTTCAAACCCCACTTTTAAAACCAATCGAAAAGAGATAAAAATTATCTAACGGAATACATATACTAGTGGGATTAATTATTTACAAAATAAGAAGAGTGTATCAAAATTAAACAACACTGAGGAGTTAGATGAAAGAATAATATTTATATGAAAATAATAAATAGAACCAATGTTCCAAAAAAATAATAGCCAAAAACATAAGTAAATATTGTAATTGTTTAATCATGGTGATATCATAAACATATCTAGACAAAAACATAGATATAATTAGTTTAGAACTCTCTTTTAGAATGTTAATGTGATATCAGGTCTATAATAAACCAGATTCTCTAAAATATCCTTACTAGTGGAATATAATTCCATCCCCATTCCCTGCCATGGGGATTCTAGTTTATCTAATCAGGAATAAATAAGAACCATATCTTGACCCTCTATATGATGCCTAGGATCCCATGCCATTAGTAAAGGGGAGGTGATAAAGCATGCGAACATATAAGATAACTCATTTTGTACCATTATATATTCCATTACCACCTCCTAACATCGTGCATGACAAGAACCTCTCTAAACGTAAAGAGTTTTATAGTGGTGTTCTCTTTTATGCAAAAAAATTCAAAGTACCAACTGGGACATATCCTTTTACAAATTATAAATCATTTTCCAAATAATTTTTTTCTTTTAACTGATGAATTCAAAACCATGGGAAAATATCCAACAACATATTCATGGAACTAAATAGTGTAATAAATCAGGGCATAAGAAATAACACAATAAAACCATATTTAGAGGAATTTGGTGACCAATAATCCATGTGAATAAATCAGGGTTTTGAAGGAATAAATTCTATAGAATTTCCATTTAAATATATGAACACATCGACCTGTGAACCACATTTACATATAGGCATGAAAGTTTCATATTTATATATATATATATACATCCATGATAATGTCAAGAATTCAACGAAATGAACAAAAGATTAAAATTTTTACCTAATACAAGATTCTCCAAATTAAAGTATTAAATCCATAAGGAAAACGAACACCTCTTTAAAAAGAATGGAATTTATATCACAAAATTCAAAAATTAAATTAAATACTAGTTTATAATTAACACAAAAGAAATAAACCCTTTAAAATATTCTTAAAAAACATAGAATAAAATATAATATATATAATTTGACCTCATATGGAAATAAATATAGAAATCCTTTTAAAACCACTTTTACAAACCAAATAAAAATCATAATTGATTTTTATTAATACAGTTTATAAATTATATATCATGAGGAAACCATAAAACATTTATTTAGAAAATCTCAAAATAGTGAAGGAAGGAATGATAATAAGAAAAAATGTTAAACCCTAGGAAAACATAAAAACAATCATTATAATAGATTCAAAGTATATAGTGGGAGAAATGGGAGAGGATTTTAGAGACATATTCATGTCTCAGTGTCAAATGGGGGAGGCGGTGGTTCAAATTTCATTTATTTATAGGATGTCTAAAATAAAAAATAAAAAATCTTGAGATTATTAGAAAATTACATTCATTACCATAACATGTTCAAACTATTCTCCCTCTTCTATAAGGAAGCACCACATTCCCTTTGTTTAGATACATAGTATTAAGATTATACACTAACTATGAAAACAATTCAAGTTAAAAACATAGACAACCTAATGTTGTTTCCACACGGTTTCCTTAAACAACTCAAAATATGTTCACAAACTCTTTCACACCATAAAAACATACCTAGTTCCTCATATACACAAATAGATTGGACCCAACTAAATTCTTCCCAGGGAAGAAAGACCATGAAGGAAGAAAATAAACTCAAAATCAAGGTTGGATTAAGTAGTCTCATGGATTCCCCTAAATCATGTGTATTCAACGTGTGCATATCAAAAAACTAACCAACATCACCAAAACATGAAATTTCATCAGGAAATCCTCCCGTAAACCAAAGAAAATATTAATGTGTAAGAAATAAATAGAATGCACATAAAAAAGATGGGGTTTGTGATGAAAAAATCAGCATCACCCCTCTATATACTAGGATTCCACTATAGTGTCATAGATTTGGTAGTAGTGGTAAACCCTAGACATACATATATATGAGAAACCATGATAATAACTATTACATTGAACTAAAAAATCTGTAATCCTGATATTCCTTCCCCCCCAAATGCTCAGGTATTGTTCAATTCTCTTATCTTTACACAACAAGATTATATAATTACTCTATGTTTATATTGTCATGTTATTAAAACAATTAACTCAAGATAAAACCAATTTGTAACCCTCTATGAGATAACTAAAAAAATAACATTATGACCAAATTAAATTTGAAAATTATTGTCATTATATTATTTCAACCAGGGTGGAAAGAACTATGTTTTACACAAATTATTATGATAATCCCTCACTCTAATCTTCAACATTTTCCACGTCACTATGCCATAGCCATGGGATACATTATACAACTATAAAGACACATATGTTATTATCCTTTACCATTGTGGAATATTTTATTTCCAATGTCAGTGATTCTCAAGCATCCAGATGTATCACATTAATGTTTCATCCATAAATAAAAATTTCTTAAAGGAAATGAAATTTACAAAACACCTCTATTTTAATGTCCTAAGCTATTATAAATTAATTTTTCATACCGAATTTAATTAAGGTTGTATTATGTAATATGATTTTATAAAACACAAACACTAATTTGGTATTATTATATCTTATTATATTTATATGGCCATTTGGCATATTTATCATTGATAATATAGTTTTTATATAGTGATCATAGGATTTGTATAAATATGAAGTTTTAAAAATCCAATTGACACAAACAAAGAAGGTGATAGCCACAAATAATAGAATCCTATCATATGAATCCCATTTATCATAGATTATAAGGTATAATGCATCACTGGGATTTTCCCACGATCAATCCCAAACCTATATCCAAAAACTCAATCATGAGGGAAACTCTTTATGATAGAAGTTCAATATCATCCATATCATGTCACAAAACCTGTATGTCGAACCACCAAATGAAAGTCTCTCAATAACCCACCACAATATTTGGTAGTTTCGTATTTTATTAATGAGATATATATCAAGAACATAGATTTATTATTATTTACATTATTTTATATGTAATAATGAATGTATTTTAATCCTATTGTTGTTACCATATAAATGATATTTTTTTTGAAACAATAAAACACAAATTGTATTTTTGGTTAATATTCAAATTAAATTAAGGAATTTATTTTTATAAATTATTTTATTTTTGAAACAAATTATATTATAACTATATAATATCATTAAATAATTTTTATTGAATATAAATTATCATATAATTTTTTAAGCACACTTGAAGAAATTTTAGTATATGTGGAGGGAAATATCTGGTGACTACAAGGTGGTGGTCTCTATTGATAATATTAGTGATCACTAACTAGCGATCACAATAATTTTTAACCCCCACCTCTAATTTTTCACTCCAAGAACCCAATTTGCCTCTCCCCACCCCTGCGACCCTCATGTGATCCCACCCACACGTCCAAGAAGCATTCCTGGACAACCCCACCACCATCAGACAATTATCCCCATTGCGCTCCTCCATTGAGACCTCCCATACCACTAGTATCAGGCCCTCTCGTCTCGCTACCACTATTCCCACCCATCCCCTTCACACCACACCGTACAACCCTCCTTGATTTTTCATGTTGTACTTCCCCCATTACATCATACCTCCCCTGTCAAGCCCCACTATCAAACCCCTATCATTGAGACCCTATACCCCATCATGGATCCCCAATATAGTCACCCCCTTTATTAGTTTAGTAACCTATCTAAGGTAATTTTTCCACATTATATATTTTAATTTCTCAATTGGAGTTTCTAATTTAGACACTTATTGTGTGGGTATCCCTCCTAATTCATTATCAAGAGTTTCAACCTCCAACACAATGCAATGATTTGTATCATATAGTTATTCCATTTGGAAGGAATTTATTTGTTGACATTAAATAAATTTTTGAAGTAAATATGTTAGTTTTTCCCCACCCATTGTAATACATAGAACTATACACCTTCTATAACAAACAACGATTATAATTTGAAAATAAATATATATTGGTTTGATTAGTTTATAAGTACGTATGATTGTTTTTTTCTTTTATTCATTGTATGAAATATTGCTTGTATGTGAATGGATTCCCATCCTCCATCATTAGGGTAGGGTATGGAAGCATCTTTAGTGTCTGATTCATCTTTTAACTTTGTGAATCATCCAAAAATAAATCATCTCTTGAAGTTTATAGGGGTTGTAGATGGAAATTCATTAGTGGTTCTCTCACATATTAAATTTTTGAAAGCATCATTGATGATTGATTGTTAATTGATAATTCATTTTATGAATCATCTACCTATGGTGGATTTCATCAGTATTCATTTCATAATCACACAAGGTGGGGTTGATTGACTCTCAACATTTTCTCATTCAATTCTCCGATGAAGAGGACTTTGTAAGGGCCTGGTCAAATACTTTATATTCCCCTACCTCTATCCATTTGTATCTCCAATGTTGAACATACTACATCACATAAAGCATGAGACCATATAGAGGTTTGGTGCGATTACATAGTCTCTCTCTCATCCAACTATTTATTGAATTTGTGTCAAAATGAATATTTCTACTTTACCTCCGTATTTTTAATTGGATTAAAATAAAAGGTGGGTATCACTACCAACCAACTCACTATTTGAAAATATTGTATTCATTTTTATTCTATTTATAAGCGTTAGGGTCATTTGAAAAAAATGTTTGAAAACAAATTTGATACCATTAAAAAGAATGAATATAGTGAATTCTGATACTATTTATGGGCGATCTTCAGCTACCAATCATAGAATGGCTAGCTGTGTAGATAATACATTGAATATTGGAATGACCCACCAATTCTCATTGGCTTGAGAGTACAACGAGTCATTAGTAGGCCTTAAGTGACATCCCCAAGGTTCCAAAGGTAGGAAATAAATGCCAAAGGGTTTCAGTGCAAGTGGATGATGATTTACCCTTTATGAAAAAATCTATAAACCAACCAAGACATCACTAACAACTATTATATGATTCATGTTAATGAAACAACCAAATCATGCATTACCAAAAGAGAACTACATTCTTCCACAAACCAATACATAACCAACACAATATCAGAGTTCCAAGAAAAAGAATAAACAAAAGACCCAAAACAAGCCCAGACAAGCTTAACAGCTCCACGCCGAGCCCCATGCACCAAGAACCACCACATCACCCAAGCATCACCACGAACCACTAGCAGTAAGATGAATCTCCTTTACCTGTTCCCCAGAATAAAACATCTACAAAATCACCAACGATCCAAGGTAGGGGTGAGTATAAAACTCAGTAGGATTTCCACAATGACTTCCCTACTCACACCACTAGGATAGAAGAGTTATCCACATTTATATAAAAATAGTTATATAAATAATTTTCTCAAAAGATGTTTATAACTAAATATAAAGAAGTTTCCGAAACCATTCATAACCAAAAGAATTCCAAGAGCAATTGAAACTAGTTTTAGCAAAAAGTTATTTTTTGAAAAAAATAACCACACAAGCTTAAGAACAATTTCAAAAACATTTTTTTGGCACACTCAACCATTTCCACAAACCCATGAAACCAACCATGCATGCTACCTGGAAGAGGGGAGAATCCCTAACCCTTATCCATCCCAACCATGATGGGGGAGACTTCTTACCCTTATCCAACCCAAATTCACATGAATGCTTGATGGGGGAGAGCCCTAACCCTTTTCCATCCCAACACCGATGGGGGAGACTCCTAACACTTATTCATCCCGAATGCAATATGATTGTTTGACGGGGGAGAGCCCTAACCCGTATCCATACCAACACTAATGGGGGAGACTCCTAACCCTTATTAGTCCCACATGACTGTGAACAGACACAACCATCATGTCAAAAAGAATCATGTCTGTTCAACCAATTCAACCCATTTCAATTCTGAACCATTTCAATTCCAAATCATTTTAATAAAACTCCATTTTTTTAAAAACCAAATCCATCAACATCATTTCAATCTCAAACTATTTCAATAAAACACCCTTATTATTGAAAACATATTTTTCCTCAAACCATCTACAATTTCAGAAAATCCATCATCTAAAATCAACAATTTAAATTCAACGAGCCAATGTACTTTGCACAACAATTCACCAAGATTTCACAAACTCATCAAAACCATAAATCATCACTAAAGAATATTTATTCCATGATTTTCAAAATCAAATCCATTAAAACAAACCAATTAAATCTAGTCCAATCAATTCTAAAAATTGGAGTCAAGAGTTAAGCATCCTCCCTCAAACGTTTTGATGAAAGTCCTATCAAACGAAGAACGCATCAGAAAATTGGGTCATTCTCCAAGAATCCTCCTTAGAACTCTTCTCCTAACGAAACCAATACCAAATCTTGTCAAATTTTACATCCACTCACTTAGATCTACCCATAACGTGCGTAGATCTAAGAAACTGAGAGAAGTGGAGAAGTAGATCTATGTAGATCTATGAAACCAAACAATAATGATCACATACCTCAAGAATCTAGCTTCGATTCGACAAGATAAGCCTTCAGATTGCCTCTGGAATGAAGGGAGAACCCTCCTTGAGCTTAAGAGAACCAAAATCCCGAGTTGGGGCTATTTAAGAGGAAAATGAGCTACATAGAGAAAAAAACAAGTGATATCCACCTTTATAGGATCTCGTTTAAGTGATCGCATTGTTAGTTCACACGGTTTGACAAACCGTGTGCAAACCGTGCATTAGCTACTGCCTCGACCGCCCTTCCCACATGGTTTGGCCGCATGGTTAGACCAACTGTGCACCGACCGTGTTGAAGCTACTGCCTCCAAGAACCACTTTTCACAGTTTGGCCACACGGTTTAGACAAACCATGCGCTGTCCATGCGACTTCCCATTTTGCCTCAAAAATCCTTCCATGTTCTCCTGACTCTCTCATTCGTCACCCTTAACTTTATAAACAATAAAATCATCAAGAAAGGGTTATATACCAGAAATCAGTTGTACTACATTCTCCCGACCATTGGTCTTTCTGTCCTTGGAAAGTAGAAAACCTTCACCCAGCTAAAAGAGGTCTGGCCATTGTTCATTCATTTCCTTTTCATGTTCCCAAGTCTCTTCCTTAATCATACCATGCAGCCATAAAACCCACACTAGACCGATTCTTTTTCCACGCAAGACTTTCTCTTTCCTATCCACAATCCGTAGTGGGATATGTATCCATGAATCATCCGGATCTAGGTCAACGTGATCCCATCTGTTCACATGGTTAGGATAAGGCTGATACATTTTCAACTGAGATACATGGAACACATTATGCACTGAACTAAACCATGGATGTAATTCCAACCAATATGTCACCTCTCAAACCCATACTAGAATCTCAACGGGGCCAATGTATCTAGGATATAACATTCCATGTTCCCGAAATGACGATGTCCAAGCCATGGTGAGATTCTCAAGAAGACATGATCACCAAAAATGAATGACAACAGTCTTCGATGGTGATCTGCATAAGATTTCTAATGACTCTGAGCTGTCTCCATCCTCATTCTAATCGACTGAATCTTCTCCATTGTTTCTTGGACAAGGCTCGGCCCAACTAGTGATGTTTCACTATTTTCCACCCAGTATAGTGGAGAATGACAAGGACTCCCATACAATGCTTTAAACGGAGCCATGCGTAACGAGGCTTGATAGCTATTATTGTAAGAGAACTCCAATAATGGTATATTCTCCTCCCATGAGCCACAAAAATCCATTACACAAGCCCACAACATATCTTCTTATGTTTTTATTGTCCTCTCGGATTTCCCATCCATCCGAGGATGATACGCCATGGTCATAGTCAACTGAGTTCAAAGGGCTTATTGTAATGTTTTCCAGAAACAAGATGTGAACCTCCGATCTCTATCTGAGTAGATAGATACTGGTACACCATGCATCTTTAATACTTCCCATATATTTATTTTTGAAAGATCTTCCACCGTATTGGTTTCACGAATTTAGATGAAATGGGCTGACTTGGTTAGACGATCCACTATCGCCCAAATGGAATCATGTTTCTAGACTGTTCTTGGAAGACCTGTAACAAAATCCAATTCTATATGATCCCATTTAAACACTAAGATAGATAAGGATTGTAGCATACTAGATGGTCTTTGATGCTCTGCTTTAACCTGCTGTCATGTTATGCAGAATGAGACGAACTCGGCCACCTTTCTTATCATGCCACTCCACTGAAACCGTGTCTTCAACACCAGATACATCTTCTGTGTACCAAGGTGTACAGCCCATCTTGAATGGTGATAAGCATGAAGGAGTTGTTCTTGACAAACCATAGGTACAACAGTCTGATCTCTGAAACAGAAAATTGAACACCCATTACGTTTCCATCCATCAATGGTCTCCCCACCATTGAGTTTTGAACTTAAAACCAGACATTATCCATCATATGTATGTGTTTATTTGATCATATCTACTAAATCTGGAACAAGTGTAGCTGAAAGAAAATAGTAGCATCACCTCAGTCTTCACATTCCACATGAATGTCAGCTAAGACTAACATCAACTGCCATTCGTTTGAAGCTTCTTTTGTCAAATGAGCATATGAATTTCTACTCAATGCATCTACCACCGAATTTCCTTTTTCGGGTTTGTACATCAAGTCAATGTCAAACATTTAGAGATACTTCATCCATATCCTTTTTGTGAGATTCTAATCTCCTTGTGAGAAAATGTGTTTCATGCTTTTGTTATCCGTAAACATAGTAAATTTCTCACCAAAGAGACAATGTCTCCCTGTTTTTAATTCATGGACGACTGCAGCCAACTCCAAATCATGTGTTGGGTAATTTTTCTCATGCACCCTCAACTGACATGATACATAAGAAACCACTAGGTCTCCTTACATGAGAACACAACCCACACATGTTCCCGAAGCATCATAATACACAACATACCCCAGTCCTGATTCTAGAATGATCAAGATAAGTGCTGATGTAAACTGAACATTATGTTCCTTAAAGGATTTCTGACATTCTTTCATCCATTGGAATAGAGCATTATTCTTAGTCAGAGCTCTCATTGGTGAAGCTATTTGTGAGAAATCACGCGCAAAGCATCAGTAGTAACCAGCAAGACCAAGAAAACATCATATCTCAAACACATTATTTTGTGGTTTCCATGATATAATGGCTTCTATCTTTCCAGGATCAATAGAAATACCTTTCTCAGAAATGACATGGCCAAGGAAACGTGCATCATGTATCCAAAAATCATAATTTGATAATTTGGCATAAAAATGATGATCTCACAAGATTTGTGACATTGTTTCCTAGTGTACTGCATGCTTAATCCTTGTCTTTGAATACACCAAGATATTGTCGACAAACACCATAACATCAAAATCCAGATATCGCTCAAATATCTGATTCATCAAAGCCATGAAGACCGCTGGTGCATTCGTTAAACCGAAAGGAATGACTACATATTCGTAGTAGCGATATCTACTTCTGAAAGATTTTTTGGAATATCCTCCTTCCTAACTCGCAATTGGTGATATTATGATCGCAATTCAATCTTGGAGAGCCACTGAGCTCCCCTTAATTTATCAAACAGATCATTAATGCATGGAATTTGATATCAATTCATTATCGTAACTTGGTTAAGCTTATGATAATCAACACACATCTGAAGAGTTCCATCTGCCTTCTTCACAAAAAACAATGGTGATGCCCATGGAGAAGTACATGGTCGAACTAAAACCATTCATTTCCAGCTCCTCTAACTGCGATTTCAATTCTCGTAACTCTGTTGGAGCCATCCTATAAGATAGAAGGGAAATGTCACTAGTCCCCATAAGGAGATCAATCATAAACTCAACATCCCTTAGAGGTGCTATCCTTGATAAGTTCTTGGAAAAGACATCCAGAAATTGTTCAAACATAGCAGGAAAACTATTTTCCTCAATCTATTCCATTGATGCCAAAGTCAACGCTTCTAGTTGGTAAGAGATCATTCCCACCATTGGTTCCAACATGAACTTTTCACCTTTATTTACTGTCCTCTCACATCTGAAGTAATGGTTGATGTCGTCCTCAGCCGTGAAACTAAAAATTCTCTTATAACAGTCTATGTGAGCCTTAAAAATTGTCAACCAATCTATACCAAGGATTAATTCATAGACATCCATGTCCAACATCATGAAGTCCCATTTCAACTCAGCTCCATCAACAGTTATAGCACATGATCTACCCACAAAGGATTGACGTTCTCTTTCACCAAGAGGAGTTTTCAGTTTCAAAATAGAAGGAATCATTTCCATTTTTGAAAATAGAAAGTCAATAGCACTAGAAGAAATGAAGGAATGTGATGCACCAGTACCAATGAACACTTGCACAAGGGTAGAATTTAAGAAATCATACCTCTCACCGTAGATGGTCCGGCCTGATCATCGACCATCATCTTCTCAGCTCCATATAATTGCTTCATCACTGCACTTTTATCTTTGTTTCCTTGATGAGATTTCCATGGTAGAGGATTCATGGTATTTCGAGAATCACCATGGATTTCTTTATTATGATGATGAGACTGATTCTACTGTCCTCTTCCTGTTGAAGCATATGATGCATGTGACGCGTGAGGTGTGTCAGGCGCCCCTGACCTCGGTGTATACCTAAAATAGCGTTGTAGATACCCCATCTTCTTGAAATT
Organism: Viscum album; assembly: GCA_963277665.1. Classification (NCBI taxonomy): domain Eukaryota; kingdom Viridiplantae; phylum Streptophyta; class Magnoliopsida; order Santalales; family Viscaceae; genus Viscum; species Viscum album. The sequence goes on along the minus strand of OY728157.1, from coordinate 1,544,472,384 downwards.
GTGAAATGCTCTAGTTTGCACCGTACAATCTCGTCGTTTTTGGTCAAGCAAACCACATTGAAAACAACCTGCTTTGCTCTGGGGTCAGGGAGGAAGGTTCGCTGATCCCACCGTCTGGTTCTAATTTGCACTCAAATAGTGGAAGTAGGTATCACCTGGCCCCTTTGTCCCAACGAATGAGTTCCCACCGTTTCTCGTAGGTATCATCATTCCTCCTCATATAGATCCTGAGATTTCATGGTCAGCAATAGTTGCTCTATTCACCATCTCTGTATAATCCATAATACTGAGCACTATAATCTTCAATCAAATCTCATGCCTTAGCACCGATTCGAAGATGTGTGCCTTCAACGATGCACTTTCCACATCCTCTCGTGGAAAAAGGACTAAATTCATTAATTTAGCAGCCTATTCTATGGCAGATAGACTCTCTTGTTTCAGGCTGAAGAAATCTGTTGTTTTCTAGATCTTGAACATGTGAGGATTGAATTATTTGTCGAATGATTCTTCAAAATTCTCCCATGTAAAGCCTTCATCCAATTTAGCATGCACAGCTAAATCCCACCATTAATGTGCAAGATCCTATAACGTATATGTCGCCAACTTTACTTTGATCTCTGATGGTATGCTGATGAAATAGAAGATATGATTTATCCTACATAGCCATACCACCACCTTTTTGGGTTCAGCATCACCATGAATGTTCGGTGGATTCTTTTTTATGAACTGGATGGTATGAACCACATGACTTGGTTCATTCCTCCGGTTCCCCGTATCCACAGCTTGAAAATCATGGATATTACTCTGAACCAGCTCATGGTTCACCTATGGTTTAGGTGCAACCACATTCTCCACAGCTTCTTCGGGTTGGTTCTGATGATGCCTACTAGGTTCCATTTTCTAAACCAACAACAACCTCCATCAATCTCACTCTCTATAAACTGATGGCTTAGCATTCAAATTATATCATATCATCTATCACAACAATTTTTTTTCCAAAAACAACTTTTTACATGTTATAAAATTTTCAAAAAAAAATCAACATGATTTTTGGAAATCAACCTGTTTTCAAAATACAACAATACCCTGTTTTGAAAATCATTCACTTGAAAACAATTTCTGAATTTTTTTCAAAAGTTCGCACCTTGCACAACATCCTTACTCATTACTGACAATGAAATATGCAATCCTAGTAGGAAGTCATTCCTCTATAATGCATGTCATGCTCATCTCAATGGCTAAACCCACGACAATGAGATTTCCATCATTCTAAAAGTGTATCCAAAACACTTATGTACCCAACACCCGGGTAACTTGAATTTCATTATAAACGGGTTAGCAATGTCCTTTTAGGATATACATTTATAGTTCTGACAATCCTACTTATATCTTAGATTTTGACCCAAGGAATTGAAAAGAATGAATTTCAACTTCAAGACCAAGAACATCGATGACCACTTGTTAGGAAAGGACCGAACAAGCTGATACCATTTGTAATGACCCACTAATTCTCATTGGATTGAGAGTACAACGAGTCATTACTAGGCCTTAAGTGACATCCCCAAGGCACCAAAGGATGGCTATAAATTCCGAAGGGTTTCGATGAAAGTGGGGGACAATTTACCCTTTAATAAAAACCCATAAACCAACCTTGACATCACAAACATCTACTATATGATGAATGTTAGTGAAACTACCAACTCATGTATTACCAAAAGAGAACTACACGGTTCCACAAAACAATACATAACCAACACAATTTCATAGTTCCAAGCGGATGAATAAACAAAAAACCCAAAACAAACCAATACAAGCTCCACGACTCCACACCAAGCCCCATGCACCAAGCACCACCACTTCTCCCAAGAATCACCACGAACCACTAGTTGTAATATTCTTTACATTTACCTATGTCCTCGAATAAGACATCTGCAAAAGCACCAACATGACATAGAAGGGGTGAATGTAAAACTGAGTAGGTTTTCCCCAATGAATTCTCTACTCACGCCACTAGGATAGAAGAGTTAGCCACATTTATATAAAAACAGTTATATAAAAAATTTTATCAAAAAAAGTTTATTACTAAATATAAAAAAGTTTCCAAAACCATTCATAACCAAAGGAATTACAAGGGCAAATGAAACTAGTTTTTCTATAAAGTTATTTTTTCAGGAAAATAACCAAACATGCTTAAGAAACATTTCACAAACATTCCTTTTTGGAATACTCATCTATTTCCACAAACCCATGCAACCAACCATGCTTGCTACCTAGAAGTGGGGAGAAGCCCTAACCCTTATCCATCCCAACTAGGATGGGGGAGACTTCTTACCCTTATCCAACCCAAATTCACATGACTGTTTGATGGGGGAGAACCCTAACCCTTATCTATCCCAACACTGATGGGAGAGACCCCTAACCCTTATCCATCATGAATGCAATATAAATGTTTTACGGGGGAGAGACCTAACCCTTATCCATCCCAACACTAATGGGGGAGAATCCTAACCTTTATCCATCCAACATGCCCATGAACAGGCACAACCATCATGTCAAAAAGAATCAATTGTGTTCAACCAATTCAAACAATTTCAATGCTTAACCATTTCAATTCCAACTCATTTCAATAAAACTCCCTTTTTATTGAAAACCAAATCCATCAACATCATTTCATTCTCAAACCATTCCAATAAAACACACTTTTTATTGAAAACACATTTTTCATCAAACCATTTACAATTTCAGAAAATCCATAATTTAATATCTACATTTTAAATTTAATAAGCCAAATCACTTTGCACAACAATCCACCAAGATTTCACAAACTCATCAAAATCATAAATAATCACTAAAGAAGATTTATTGCATGCTTTTTACAATAAAATCCATTCAAATAAGCAATTTTAATCAAATCCAATCAATTTTAATTGGAGGAGTCAAGAGTGAAGCCTCCAACTTCAAAGGTTTTGATGAAAACCCTAACAAACGTAGAACGCACAAGAAAACCCGGTCAATTATACATGAATCCTCCTTAGATCTCTTCTCCTTGTAGAAAAAAGACAAAATATCATCATATTTGGAATCCACACACTTAGATATACCCATAATAGGGGTAGATGTAAGAATCCGAGAGAACAAGAGAAGGAGATCAAAGTAGATCTATAAACCAAACAAGAACGATCACATACCTCAAGAATCCGACTTTAATTCGCCAACAGAGGCCTTCATATCACCTCAAGAATGATGGGAGAACCCTACAATACATTAGGATAACCAAAATCCCATGTTAGGGATGCCTAGGAGGAACAACTAGTAACATAGAGGAAAAAACACGTGAGATACACCTTTATAGGATCTCATTTAAGTGGTCGCATGGTTAGTTCACATGGTTTAACAAACCGTGGGCTAACCGTGCGTTAGATACTGCCTCGACTACCCTTCTCGCATTGTTTGGATATGTGGTTAGACAAACCATGCACTAACCATGCAGAAGCATCTACCTCCAAGACTCACTGCACATGGTTTGGCCACACAGTTTAGACAAATCATGTGCCACCCGTGTGACTTCCCTTTTTTCCTCAAAACTCATTCCAAGTTCTCCTGAATCTCCCATTTGTCACCCTTAACATTATAACCATTAAAAACATAAATAAAGGGTTACAGACCATAAAATGGGGTATTAAACATATGGATATGGATACGTTGGATTACTTGGTTGTTGAAATAAATCCCAATGAATTCATATGATCATAGAGTAGAGAAATCGAAATTCTCATTCTGTCTCGAATTATGAAGGATAATAACAAACTGTTTCCCACTGATCAATATGAAATGTTAAATATTACATTTCTTTCCATGTATAATGTCATTAATCAAGTGATGTTTCATTTTTTTGAGGAAGATGAGTATGTTCAATGTCAACTCTGTTAATTTTTTATGCAATTTCAATGTAATAATTTTATTGATATGATTTAAATGCATAATATTTATATATATTGTAGAATATTAGTATAGCTAGTGGACATCATTGTGATATTGGTGATTTATATGAAGATGAACCTCATGATTGAGGTAATTTACATTTCCTTTTTAATATCATACGTGAATTTGGAATTAATAATTTTTCTTAACCCTTTAGGTCTATTTACACCTCTTAGTCATTTAGTAATGGTTAATCAATATATTCTTGATAATATAATGTTTTTAAGAAGATTTTTAATTTCCCCATGAATTTTATTTAATGACTAAATCTAATAAATATCAATAATATCTTTTATATAGTTTCTATAATATGATGTTTGATAGTGTGTGTCCTTGTGTTTTCATGTCTGCAGTTTTCTGCATGCCTTTTCTACAGTGTACTATTTTTTTGTTCCTCATCAAGGGGATTTAGTAAAATATCTCATATCAAACCTTATTTCATTGATTGTGGGAGTTGGGAAGTGGTGTATGCAAATATAACATCAAGAATTATCATTCTTTATGAAATCATCAAAAGTCCTATTGATTTCAATAAATCCACACAAGAAGATATTTACATGACATGATCATGGAAAGATGTATATAAACATTTAGATAATGGGGAGTCAAAATATTTGGGTGGTGAGTGAGATAAATACCATAGGATTCAGATGTGGGAGTGAGTGAGATATCCTAAAGAATTCATATGTTGGATGGGAGGGGAGCTGAGTTAATTGGGCGTCAGCCATATGGAGTGTTGTGTTTTTTATTGGGATACCATCTCCCACGAGATTTTAAACTGCATGAAAAGGGAATCAAATATTTTGTACATGTTTTATTAATTTTCAATTAGACATGCGGTCTATGTGGTACATCTGAATATGTCATTTTTAAAGATTATATGACCATTAAAAAGATGTGTATAGTGTTCAAAACCAGTCGAACAATCTAATAATTCCATGAAATAAGACAAAAAAAACCGTAGTGTGTTTTATGAAATGGTTAACTAGACACTACATCAATCAGAGTTTTGTTTTGTCCTCGATGATGGAAAACAAATATCAGATATCATAAAACACCAAAATAGACATGTAACTATAGTATCCACAGCAAACGACCTCATAATGACTGGAAATAATAAGAAACCTATTTTATTATCATTAGTGATGTGTATGAGCAGACCACACATCAATAAGATGTGTATTATATGTGGTACTACTGCATATCTGGTCATTATAGATTGGAATCCCTTTAAAAAGGTGCATAGGGTGGTCAAAAATAGTCAAATGTTCTCAGAATTCCATGAAATTAGACAACAACAACCGTGAAGTGAATTGTGAAATGTTTGAGTAGACCGTACATAAATCGGAGGTCTTGTTTGACCTCACTGATGGAAAATGTAATTATTCTGCCCTAAAACACAAAAAGAAACGTATAACGATCAAATCCATAGAAAATGACCTAGGAATGACATGAAATTATAGTATAATTATCTTATTATCATAGATGATGTGTATAAGGAGACGAAATGTCAATCGGACTTGTTGTCATTGGTGTGCGACTGAATATATCACATTTAAATATTAGACACCCATTGAAAAGATGCATTGGGTGGTTAAAAATATTTGAAAAACCTCAAAATGAGATAAAATTAGACGAAAACAATTTTGTACTGATTTTTAAAATGGTCAATTAGATGTTACATCAATTAGAGGTTTCACTTGACCTTGCTGATGAAAAACACATATATGATGTTATAAAACACAAAAACAAATGTGAAATAGTCATATCAATAGAAATAAAGGTCAAAATAACTTGAAATAATTGAAAATAATATTGTTATTATTTTTTATGAGTACCCAGATACATCACATCAATTGTACGTGCAGTTTACATGGTAAGAGTGAATATGATGTTTTTAAAGATTGGATGCCCATTTAAAAATGTGTATAGTGGCCAAAACTAGCTGAATGACCTCAAGATACCATGAAATCATACAAAAAACATGGGGTAAATTTTCAAATGTTTGAGAAGATATTACATCAATCAGAGCTCTTGTTTCACCACACTGACAGAAAACACAATTCTAGTGTTATAAAACACCAAAACCAACATATAACTATCAGATCCATATAAAATGAGCCCAGAATGACTTAAAATCATAGTAAAACCATATTATTTTTATTTTTGATGTGTATGGGGAGACTTCATGTCAATATTATGTGCTTTTTATGTGTTATGACTGAATATGTGTTCTTTAAAGGTTTGACGCCCTTTAAAAATGTGTGTATTGTGGTCAAAATCATCTGAAGTACCTCATAATTTCAATAAATAATACAAAAAAATTGAGGATAGAATTTTTAATGGTAACGTAGATGATACAACTGTTAAGGTTTTGTTTGACCTCATTGATGGAAAACGCAATTCTGGTGTCATAAAACACCAAAATGGATGTGTAACTATCAGATCCAATAAAGATTACCTTGAAATGATTTTAATTCATAGGAAAATAATCTTATTATTATTCATATCATGTATGAGGAGACATCATATCTATTGGATGTGTGGTCTACCAGGTATGAATGAATATGTCATTCCTAAAGATTAGACACCCTTTAAATAGATGTAAAAGAGGGTCAAAACTGACTGAACATCCTCAAAATTCCATGAAATAAAACCAAAAAATAGTGTACTGAATTATGAAATGGTCCAGCAGACGGTACATCAATTAGAGATGTTGTTTATCCTCACTGATGGAAAAAAGCATATCATTGGTCATAAAACACCAAAACGAATGTGTAACTATCAGATCCATAGTAAACAACATTGGAATTACATAAAATCACATGGAAAACATCATACTATTATTCATGACATGTATGAAGAGAAGATATGTCAATTTGGAATTCAGAGTGCATGCTACAACTGAATATGTAGTTTTTAAATATTAGACACCCTTAAAAAGGGTGTATATGTGGGTCGAAATCAGCTGAACGACCTTTGAATTCCATGAAATCAGACAAAAACATACATCGAATGAATTCTGAAATGATTGAGCATACGATACAAGAATTGGAGGATTCATTTGACCTCGCTAGAGAAAAACGCTATTCTAGTGTCATAAAACATCAAAACAGACATGTAAGAGTCACATCCATAGAAAAAGAATTGGTAATGAATTCAAATAACTGGATAATCATCTTATTATTTTTCATGACATGTATGATAAGATGACATGTAAATCAGATGTGTGGTCCGCATGGTATAACTGAATTTGATGTGTCTGATGATTAGGTTCCCTTTAAAAAGATTCTTGTATGGTGTTCAGAACAAGAAGAATGACCTAGGGAAGCTATAAATCAAACGAAAACAACCATGGAGTAAATTGTGAAATGGTCAAGTAGACAGTACTTGAATCAGATGTGTAATTTGAACTCTCTTATGAAAACTACAATTCTACTATCATAAAACACCAAAAAGAACATGAAATAGTCAAATCCATAGAAAATGTCCTCGAAATGACTTGAAATCACCATAAAACTATCTTATTATTATTTATAACATGTACGAGGAGAGAACACCTCAATTAGATGTGATTTTTACACAGGAAGATTCAATATGTATTTTTTAAAGATTAAACACCCTTTAAAAAGAATCATTCGCGGGTCGAAACTAGCCGAACAACCTCCGAATGTAGTGAAATTAGACATCAATGACCATGGAGTGAAATGTAGAATTGGATGAGTAGACAGTTCATCAATCAGAGCTATTATTAGACCTCGATGCTGGAAAATGCATATCAAGTGTCATAAAACACCAAAATGGATGTTTAACTATCAGATCTATAGAAATTGATCTCAAAATGACTTTAAATCATAGGAAAAGTATGGTATTATTATTTGTTCATAAGGGGATATTCCACATCAATCAGGAGTTCAGTGTGAATTCTACAACTGAATATGTTGTTTTAAATGATTTGATGCCTTTTGAAAAGGAGCACAGGGTTGTAAAAATAAGTGGAACGACCTCTGAATGCCATGAAATCAGAGGACAACAATTGTGGAGTGAATTTTGAAATGGTCAAGTAGATAAAGCATCAATCAAAGGTTTTGTTTGACCTCACTAACAGAAAACACAATTCTAATGTCATAAAACACCAAAACTGACGTGTAATGGTCATATCCATAGAAAATGACCTCAGAATGACATGAAATCAAAGGAAAATCAACTTATTATTCATGACATGTAAGAGGTGACATCACATAAATCGCTCATATGTTTCGCACTTTATGATTGAAAATGTCATGTTTAATGATTAGACACCCTTTAAAAAGGTGTGGATGGTGGTCAGAAGAATCTGAACGACCTCGGAAATTTGTCAAATCCGTTGAAAACAACTATGGGGTGAATTGAGAAACGGTCGAGTAGACGATATGACAATCAGAGGTTTCGTTTGACATTGACAATGGAAAATGAATATCCAGTGTTATAAAACACCAAAACAGACGTGTAACTATCAGATCCAGAGAATAAAAACATGGAATGACTTTAAATCCTAGGACAACCATCTCATTATTATTTTTGACATGTAGGAGGAGATAGAATGGAAACTGGGTGTGCAGTGTTCACGGAACAACTAAATATGTAGTTTTTAAGTATTTGATGCCCTTTAAAAAGGACCATCGGAGGGTTGAAATCAGCCAAACTACCTTTGAATTCTATGAAATTAGATGAAAACAACCGTTTATTTATTTCTGAAATGGTTCAATAGACAATAAATTAATCAGAGGTGTCATTTGACCTTGCTGATTGATAACACACGTTTGGTGTCACAAAACACCAAAATGGATATGTAAGGGATAGATCCATTGACAAAACCTCAGAATGACATTAAATAAAAGTAAAATTATTTTATTATTATTCATAACATTTACGATAAGATGGAACATTAATTAGACATTTTTTCTGTGCAGTACGTTTGAATATGTCATGTTTAAATATTAGACACCCTTTAAAAGGTGCGTGTAGGGTTGTCAAAACCAACCAAAGGACCCTAGAATTCCATGAAATGGGATGAAAAGAACCATGGAGTTAATTTTGAAATGATCGAGCAAAAGGTTTTTTAATCGGATGTTTCCTTTGACCTTGTCGATGGAAAACGAAATTTCAGTGTCATAAAACACCAAACAGATGTGAAACGGTAAGATATATACAAAATAACCACAGAATGACTTGATATCATAAGATAACATCTTATTATTATTCATAAAATGTACAAGGAGATGTAATGTCAACTAGATGATGTGTTTTAATGATACAACTGAATATGTAGTTTTTAAAGATTACACGCTCTTTAAAATGACGTGTTTGGGGGGGTCAAAACTAGATTAATGACCTATGAATGTTGTGAAATCAGAAGATGACAACTACGGAGTGAAATGGGAAATGGTTGAGTAGAGATTATTTAAATTAAAGTTGTTGTTTGACCTCACTAATGGAAATGCATATCTAATTTCATAAAACACCAAAAAAGATGTTTAACTTTCAGATCCATATAAAACAACATCAAAATGACTTGAAATCATATAAAAACTGTAATATTATAATCCATGACATGTACGAGGAGATGAAACATCAATGAGGCAGGCAATGTGGGCAGTACAACTGAATATGAGGTTTTTAATGATTTTGCGTCCTTTAAAAAGGTGTGTAACATCATCAAAAATTGGTGAATGGCCTAAGAATTCCATGAAATTAGAAAATATCAACCATTTAGTGAATTTTGAAATGATCATGTAGACTATATATAATCCAGATGTGTCTTTTGACCTTGATAATAGAAAACATTATTCTGTTGTCATAAAATACAAAAACGGACATGCAATGGTCATACCAACAACAACCGACCTTAGAATGAATTTAAATCAAAAGACAATCATCTTATTATTAATTTTGACGTGTACGAGAAGAAAAAAAGTTAATTAGATATGTGTTCTATGCAGTATGACTAAATATGTCTTGTTTAAGGATTAAACACCCTTTAAAAATGTGTGTAGGGTGGTCAAAATAAACTAAACGACTTCATAATTCCATGAAATAAAATGGAAAAAACCGTTGACTGAATTGTGAAATGGTTTAGTAGAAGATACATTAATTAGAGTCAATTGATGTTTATAATGGAAAAAACATAATGGGTGTTATAAAACATAAAACAGATGTGTAATAGTCAGATCTATAGAGAACGACCTCAAAATGACTTTAAATCACATGAAAACGGTCCTATTATAATTCATGACGTGTATAAGGAGAAGACACATCAATCGGGAATTCTGTGTGCACAATAAAATAAATATATGGTTTTTAAATATTATATTCCCTTTAAAGATGTGTGTACGAGGGTCAAAATCAACCGAATGACCTCAGAATGTCATTAAATCAAACGGAAAAAACTACTGAGTGAATTGTAAAATATTCGAGTAGACGATGCATGGATCGTAGGCATTGTTTTGCCTCAATGATGGAAAATGAAATTTTGGTGTCATAAAACATCAAAACGGACATCTAACAGTTATATCCAAACAAAATGACTTCATAATGACTTGCAATAACTAGAAAATCATCTTATTATTATTTTATATGTGTAATAGAGGAAGGTTTGTAAATTGGGCATGCAGTCTGCACAGAATGACTGGATATGTTGGGTTTAATGATTGAAAACCCTTAAAAAAGGTGCGTGTAGGGTGATCAAAACTAAATGAATGACCTCATAATGCAATGAATTTGGATGAAAATAACTATGGAGTAAATTTTAAAAAGATCATGTAGATGGAATATGATTCTGATGTATTTTTTTTCACCTCAGTGATTGAAAATGAAACTTCGGTGTCATTAAAAACTAAAACGGACCTGTAACAGTCAGATATATATAAAAAAACACTGTAATGAATTTAAAAATAATAGAAAAACTATCTTATAATAATTCAGGATTTTTATAAGGAGACGACACGTCAATCTGATGTGCGGTTTTCACGATACGACTGAATATGTAGTTTTTAAAGATTAGACACCCTTTAAAATGGTGTGTTTAGGGGGTCAAAACCAGTTGAAAAACCTCCTAATATTGTAAAATCAAACAACAAAAACAACTATGGAGTGAATTTTTAAATGGTTGAGTAGATGGTACATCAATCAGATGTGCCATTTTATTATGATAATAGAAAACATACTTTTAGTTTTATTCAACACCAAAACATGCCTTTAAAAATCATATGAATACCAAACGAACTCGGAATGACATGAAATCACAGGACAAAATATTATTATTTATGACATGTTTCAGAATATGAAACATCAATTGGACATGTGATTTAATTATAATTATAGAATAAGAAGTTTTAAATTTTTAAAAAATTATTCAAACTTATTAATATATTTTCAAAATCAAATAACTTTGATTTTTTGTACTAAGATTTAATTAAGATATGTTATTTCATTTCAATTAATAGTTTAGATTCTTTTTTTTACTAATGATTAATTTTTTTCATGTAGTTATTTTGGAAGATGAATGTGGAGCTTCGAAGATGAGGAGATGAAGGGACTTAGGTTCTCATGAGTTTAGGTATTTTGGTAATATTTGTTTTGTATTTCTTAAATATTGTAATTTTTATAGTATTGCTATGATATTTTTAAATACAAAACCTTTTAGGGAAGTATATTTGAATATCATTGTAGGTTGAGAAAAGTTGAGCTACAAAGACCACCAAATGGCAATCACTATAGGTGATTCTAAATTTGGATATAGAACCCGCTAAACAGCGGTCGCTATTTCCCTACTCAGGTGTGTCTATAGTGGCTCCCCTTAGGTAGTCGCTATAGACCATGATGATCCCTCCAATAACATCCCAAAAATGGTGAACCCTGTAAGAAATAGTGACAAGCCTAAAGCATCCACCAATTTGCGGTTTCTAATATCCTTTTTTCTTCTAGTGCAAGTTAAATGTAATTTTTATAATGGTTCAAAAGTCGTTATTGTCAAAAAACACAACATTTATCCAAAAATGTCAGATCTAATTTTTAAAGTTAAAATATGAATATTTAGAAATTTATTTGGATAAAATGAATATTATTTTCTGAATCATAATGTTTAAATTATCAAATGATTAATTTTTTATAATTTTCTGAGAGTCGAATTTTCGGGAAAAAATTAAATATTATATAAATATTATATTTTAATTATGACTTCATAAGGACCCAAAAGTGAATAAATAAATACAATAAATGGTTAAAAAACAAAATATATTTTTTAAATATAATATACATTGATTTTTTATTTGATTAATTTTATAAAACCCTTATTAGTCATCTAAACCCAATAATATATTTTATGTTTTTAAAAACATTTCTTCAAGAGGTTGACTCACCTCCACCTAAGAAAGTGTATTATTTTATTAATTTAGGTCCCTTTTACATATAAAATAATCACAACCACTCTCATTTTTTATAAAACATGGCAAAAACCCATGGGGTGGTTTGTGGTTTAGGTTATTTTATTATATGGAGTCCAAAACCTAAATAATAATGAAATTATCTATTTTACTATATAATCCCACCCAAGATACCATTAATACTCACCTAAAATCGTTTTATAATGTCCACATTCATCCGTATACTCACTATTATCCTTCCTAAGCACGCAAAAGCTCTCAAGAATCCACTACCAAGCATTTCGAGTCACACACTCAAGTGAAGGATCTTTTCATTTATCCCCTTCATTCAAGTATCATCATTACATTATGTATGTTATCTTAATTTCATTTTGATTAGAAATGTTATTACATGTCCCAATTACTATAAAATTTATTTCAAAATTAAGAGTTACTTGTTTCTCTCTCATCAACTGATTTTATGAATTTTTATGTGTTGTTGTTTTGCTGAAGAAATTTCACTGTTATTTCCCAAATAAAAAAATTGTGCAGCGAATACCATACACATTTCATATAAATGTTATTCACATTTATACACTTACACATAATTTACATGGTACATATATATATTAGCTCCCCACTCCTTACTCATGGAATTAAATATGATGATTAATGGATTCATTTTTTATGATCTATGTGTTACACTTTATCATGGGAATGAAATGAAAGTGATGGATGCAACTAAAATTATATAGTGCTCCAATGAATCAGTTAATGTTTAGGCTCATTAGATGTCATTTTGGGATTTTAAGTGAACCTGATTCCTTAATGGGGATTTTCCCACCATTATTTTGGGTTGTTTATCCATTTCCTATGTTTACGATGTATTGTTTTAAGTTGTTGCCACATTTCCCATGATTTGATTATCATGATATATCATGAATTTCTATTCATGTTATCTTTATTATCAATATATATGCCTATTTATATGATTTATTACCATATGACAAGATTATTCCCTTACTTTTCCTTATAGATCAACCTTTTCTTGTGTATCTCCACAACTTATGCCATACAGTTTTAAGTGTAAGAATGTTAAGGATGTTTTCAATAAATATGTTGTTTTCCAATTTTAAATTTTTCTGTAATGTACCTACATCACAAATAAACTAGACTTATCAATATTTTGGGTTGTATTATGTGTAATTTTAGGTAATAAATCATGTATTAATTTGAAATAAATAATATGGTTGTTATATATATAGACCAATGTGTAGTTCAATTATAAATAGTGTATACCCCTAGTTATGTTCATATATTATCTTCTTTAGGTATTCATTGTGTAAATACCCCCAGTGCAGCTTGTAAATTTCTTATATCTCATCCATCCCATTTTATATATATGCATAAAGACCATTGGTGAAAAAAAAATGATATTTATACATCTTGAATCAAGAATAAATACTTAAAAATATATGGATCCTATATATTGGTAAGATTACAACATAGAAAATATCTTTCATAGTCCCATGTAGAATATTACATATTGAATCCCTTCTATAGGTATTTTAAAATTCCACTTCACCAATAAAAAAATATCATTTGTATACACCCCCTCTAGGTGTATTTTCAATTTTTTCCCTTAAACTATTTTTTATTCATGGGTTCTAAACACTACACATCTACTCCATCTTCTAAAATCATTTTCTTAAAATTGATTATTTTAAAAATCATAAAAAATCACTAGAACATATTTATATCCAAACAAAATCATTTCTATGTCAGAAAAAAAATTAATAGATAATAAAAAATATATAAAAATAACAATGCATTGAAATTGTATTTGATATTATAATCATCAAGAAGAGTTATAAAATTCTGCCACTCTTTATCTTTTTCTTGTCAAAAATAAAAACCTCAACATCAAATCAAAATAATCAACTCTCTGATAATGAAAAAATAAAAGAAACCTAATGTCATAATAATTAACTTCAGATTCACATTACTAATTTTATCAAAAATATTATGATCATGCATTATTTATAATTTCAATTTGAGACTATCATGACCCCCCACCCCCAATGTGCACCTCCTTGTAAAATAAATGAGTTATGGGAGATTTCGGCTACTTAAGTCCCACCTCCTGTAGTCCCTAGGATGGTGACTACCACCAACGGCCTAATAAACATTTTTATGGGAGGCATTACCATATAATTTTACATTAAAAAGAGTGAGATAGGATAAACACACCTAGAGAAAACTAGTCATAAATTTATCTAATGAAATACAATGTGAAAAAATTTAATTCCATACAATAATACAACAAATAAAAGTAAAACCATAGCTTCCAAAAAGGTAAATATGTTAGTGCGCACAATTCCCAAACAGGTCTTGCAAAACCATGAGAATCTATACTGATCTCCAAATAGTTCCTCTAAACTGAAAAATAGTTTATATGTACATAGGGTGATAATAGTAGTATACTAGGAAGGATACACCTAGAATCCTGTATTCAAAATGATAATGAAATCAGGAAAATCATAGAGTATAATTGGGAAACTAACTCATCACCTAAATAGATATAATTATTTAATAGCCACACCATGGATAAAATCATCATGTATCAAAAACAATAGATCAGTTAATATACTAATGAAACATCAATGGTACCCCACTCTAGCTTCCCCAATATTTTTCTACTCTTACTGAACATTACATGACCAAATCTATATCTCTCCAAATTTTTATAGCATAAAGACACTTGGGTAAGGCATCACATCATGAACCTCATGCATCACCTCCTAACATCACCAAATATCACATACCATTATATAAAAAAGAAGAATAAGTTTCTATAATCCACCTCATCCAATATAATTTGTATCATATATCAGTTATTATATCCCAATCCATTAAATCCCATACAGTGATTAAGTACCTCAATTCATCAAATCTTATACACATCATACACGTAATAATCCTTTGGATACCATATCTTGAGATACATGAGTGTGAAATAATAACAAGCCATCACATACCTCTACAAACATATATGGGATAACTAACCATTGATTATACCATCATAAGTAAATACTAAGAGAGCAGATAATGACCAGAGGTGGTAGTCAGAAATCCATCCAACCAGCAAGATATTGGAGAAAACACCATACCAATGTCCACTGGGTGTCATTTTCTCTAACAGGAAAGGTTGGAGTAGTGAATGAAATCCTATAATATAGTGTATAGAATATATATCACAACCACATTATAGGAATAACCTAGTACTACTATCAACTACATCTATTGATGCTCAAACACCTAACTACCACTACTAGGGACTAGATGACCAATAAGTAAACAAGTATTTAAAGTGATATATTAATTACTATTCGAATTCTATATTATTTCGTTTTTTTATTCAATTAATTATCCTTTAAATTAAATATTAACATTATTTTGTGATACAATCATTAACTACTAGCGTGGAGTCCATTCCGTCCATGAACAATCGAAACTGAGTCCACAGTACATCAAGATTAAAATATTGAAAGAAATTTCATTCCATCAACACCAACCCCACGGGTAAAAAATTATTAATTAATTATTATAATCATTACATAAACCATGCACTCTATGAAAATAATACAATGATTCCAAAAATAGGAAACTTAAAACTGAGGACATTAATATGCCACAAGAAGTGGAGAAAGTAATGATGATAAAACATGAAACCAAACTGTGTGTTATGAAACTGATTCATTTGAAGAAAGAATTAATATATATAACATAAATTGGTAATACCTTATTAACCATGTTCCCTCATCTTGGATACTATAGCTGACACCCACATTCCAGTATCAACATATATTTTGATAACATTTTTTAACTACTACTCGATAGATTTGTGCCTTTATATAATATAACTCTCAAAAATTTATCATCTTAGAGTATCCAAATCAAAAATAAGAGAGAAAACTAAGAAATGGGTCATTTGAATAACCACCATGTGAGATAACTCTCTATGATCTTTCTATAATATGATCTCCACCACTTTACCATAACAACCACATCGAACTAAACAACTATAAAAAATATATCTCAAACACTCTCTTAGGGGAGATACCTCTCAAATAAGACTAAGGTTACCACCATGAAAAAATATGGAGCTATCTAATAATGTAAAAATTTCAACATCCACAAAATGAAAAATTTTACTAGAGATGAGATAAACACAAAATAATTCTAGGTGATAAGTGCGTAACTTTGAATCACCTTCCCACATAATCCCCACTATACTCTGGTACAACCACATTAAACAAACCATGGAAATAGAATTACCATTAATAACCTTCTCATTTCTGTCCTGGTGCTCCAATGGCTTCACCTCAATGGTCAAAACATCGTCAACATCAATCATTCCCAAATAAATGTCATGATATTCATCATGAAGATATATTGATGGAACCACAACACACACAAAATCATGTATTATACTCATCTGTAGGGGAGGTTATATATGACATTCTACATCTTCAACAAGATCTAACACCTCTAATGGACCAAAATATATATTGATAATTATTACTCCCATTACCAAATCATCACTACCCATGATGATGAGTCACCTTAAAGAACACATGATCTCTAATGTCAAACTTCATAGATCTCCCATTCTAAATGATTTGTTTTTTTAATATCATGTGCTACCATTATCCTATAACAAATTATGTATACCTTATCTTTCATATTTTGTACCAGTTCCATCCCTAAAATTGTCACCTTTCTGGATACAGTCCTTCATATGGAAAAAGGGAATGGTCATCTATACAAAACATCCAATGGTGTCGTACAAATTAAGGAGTGAAAACTATTATTGTCATAAAAACCATACTATGGTAGGTGAAATATCCTTAAAAATCTAATATATATATATTATTGGAAAATGTATTGTATATTATTTATAGTCAACTTTTTCTGAAAATTCTTATACATATGAAAGTAATATCTCTTTCAAAACTGAGAGCCACAAGAATATTGGACACCTCTCTTCATTATGGATGAAAAACGTTTATCCTGACCAGATATGATCATTCTTCGGAATCTATAGAGTTACAACACCTCCTCCAAAAATTTCATCAACAAACCCTATGTTGAGCTCGACTCTATGATTTCTAAAAAGTGGATTGATTTCATAAAATGATCCACTATAACACATATATCATCATAGACACCATGAGATCAAGCTGAATTAGTACCGAATCCTATTGAGATGTCCGCCCACATCCACTGAGGAACATACATGGGATTGAGAAAACCACGGATAACACAGTGGTTAGGCTTCACCTTTTAGAAGACCAAACATCGATAAACAAACTCTATAGCTACATTCTTCAACACAAGCCTCCAAAACTAACCACTTAATTATAAATGAATATTTTTCATTATTGGTGTATGACTAGTATAGATATATGGAAATAATGGGGAACCATATCAGTCATCAAAAACGGAATAAAAATCCATCCATAGAACAACACCCAATGTTTCCAATCCTCTGACCAACTATCAGGGGCATCACCAAAAACAACTCACTCCATCCAAACCTCAACCTCATAATCTATTATATATGACTACTCAACCAACTAAACTAAATATTAATACACTATAATCTATAAAATGAATCCTTAGACTGCATCCTCTCCCTTATCTAGATGCATCACTGTGAGTTATTCCATAACTCTCCAATAATCTCAATATTCACAAATAGTATCCCTACGTCGCATCCTACTCAGAGCAGCAACCACAACATTTCCCTTTCATTGAATATAAAGAATTTAAATATATTAATTCAAAAATAATTTCATCAATCTATTTCATGAATGTTTAACTAATTCTTATAAAATATAGAACTCATAATCTTATGGTTAGTAAAAACAATAAAATGCTTCATAATGGTGTAATTTCTCCAAAGACTCAATGCAACCACAACTACTGTCAAATGAAGATCATGAGCAGAATAGCAATTCATAGGGGGAAATAACTATTGATACCCATAAGAAACAACTAATATATATGTTATTAGAAAAAATCCATAAAAACACATCAATCATCACAAGATACATTAAACTAAACTCTCTTAGTAGTAAAATAATGGAATAGAGTTCTAATAACTTCTCAATGGGGTACTCAAAAGCTTTCTGGCACTATTCATACAACAATAATGACTGATCCTTTATAAAGAATGTTTTTAGAGGATTCAAAAACCTAGATAAATTGTCTATGAACCACCATTAATATCCTAAAATGCCCAGGAAACTATGCATCTCTAGCATGATCTTAGTGGATTCCCAAGTAACAACATCTTTTATCTACAAATGATCTTTAGATACTCCCAACTGGGACATAACTTTAACCATAAAATAGAAATAATGAGCCCAAAACTCACACTTCAAAAATATCCTGAGAGTATACTCATGAAAATTAACTCCCAAAATGTAAAACATATTCCCATCATTCCCTTCCTCAGATGTTGAATACACAAGGGTGCCTTCATTAAAAAAACTAAAAACATATCTAGGAACCCTTTGAACACTACATTAATCAACCCCATGAACAAGACTAGATATTTTATTACACAAAATGACATCACAATTAACTTATAAATACTAGGTATATTATGGAACGAAATCTTTAAAATATTTCCATCATTTACCCACATCTAATGATATCTTGATAGAAGATTGATCTCTAAATGTGAACTTTTTCCATTAATCTAAATGGATAAATCATCATTCGGTGTAAGTGGTTAGTGGTTCTTCACTATCATAAGGTTGTGGTAATTATAATCAATAAAAATACAAAATCTTCTATCATTCTTCTTCACAAACTAAACTGGTGCACCCCATGGTGAAACACTCGAATTAAAAAAACATCATTTAAATAGATCATAGTGCTTCAGTTGAAAATTTCCCCACTAAGAAGGATTTAGATTACATGAAGACATTGGGATAGATATAGCTATCCCCTTAAAATTATATCTTGTATAAGGTATATTTCTACACCATCCTTTATAAATACATCATGGTACTATTCTATGGCCCTAGGAAATATTACATACTGAAATTTTGAGGAAACAAGCTGTATATTAGCCATCAAGGAAAATAAGGATATAACATTCCTCCGACCCAGATGAGTGTCTCAATCACCAGTAAATACATCAGGATTTACATTAGGATCATAGAACACAATAATACTTCTAATAAAATTCAAGATATCCTATATAGAATTAAAAAATCCACACAAAGGATGATGTAATGTGGCTATATCAACAAACAAAATAAATATCACTAAGAGCAGTGATACCTGAGATCTATCTCATAGTATCTCCAAGCACTATACACATCCTCTGAACCTCCAACAATTATAGTCAATGATAAGGTAAAAATAATCCTCTCTAACACAAATCCCAAATCATTGATATTTTTAGGTGACATAGAGGGGTGTGTAACTCCAGAATGAAACCACTTAGAAAAAAACAAAAAGAGGTCCTGCTACAACTCACCTAGAACTGGAAACACTAAATCTTGAGGTTGGACATGACCGGGGTCAAAACCTCTCTAACCCTATTGAATACCACCTCCATATCCATGATATGCCTCTGAGGATGATTAATAACTCAAGGATATAATATTTCTTTTATATATCAACTCTATTATTACTGAATTGGAACACACTTATGCTACTAATTTCACTAAAACATCTCTAATGGAGGATCCTGAAGTGTAACACTTAGCACATGAAAAATGAATAGAATGTACGAGAACTATCATCACATAATAAATCTTATTACATAAGAAAAACATGTGTATTTTCCCTTGGAATACGTTGGTGAGACACAACCCCTATAGAAACAAGATTTGTAGGGTTGAGACCTACCCTTGGATGACTAAAATATATTATCTCTAGGAAACTGTGAACCCCATACCTAAGCTCTGCACTGTGAGAAATACTGATGACTCCCCTCGTGATGATCTGGTTCTATCTAGAATACAACCAATAAAAAATTATCCTTACATCACCCCAAGATAAATATTCATCATAAATAGGTTCAATGGGAACTACATATGTAGATGAAAAGTATCCTCAAAGTTCATCACATTTGCCTCCCAATTTGAAAATAGGTATGAGTCATATCATTGAAGGTTTTTCAAATAGATCCCAAACACTCACACATTAAAAATGCTATGTCAATGGGTAAGTTTCTCCAAGATAATATTATACTTCTCAAAATAAGAATGGAAATTATCCAAAAATTGATATCTAAAATTATATCATGACACTACCAACTCTGCACTATCTTTGGTGAACAAGAACTACCATTTCCTCATTGTTCCATGATGTGTTGTTATAACCAATTAAATTTAGTCCTCCCTATAAGCATAAATACAACTGAAATCTATATCCACCTCCAACAACTAGTCATATGTGACTAAATATAAAATATATACCACATAGTTATATATAATTTCGAACTAAAATTCCCATAGTGTCCTCCTCTATGTTTCATCATTGTTGACTTCCACTCTTCTACAATCTTCTTGTTCATCCTAATAAAAATATTTAGTTCATACCTATTGAGTATATCAACCTAGATCCAGGGATATATAAAGAATAAAAATTTAGATCTCCTACACTTGTAACATTGAATAATTAAAATTAATTAATTAAGTAATTTTTATTTTGTTATGGTTTTACCTTATCTCAAGGTCTACTAATTCCAAAAATAGGTGCAAAGAATAATGATTTAGGATCCATTCTAAGGACTCTACACTGCCTCAAGTACCACTTCATTTAGTGGGATCAGTAAAATTAATGGTTTATTAATCATATCACAAGGAACCCTATATACCCATGTCTATGTTGGTCTCCAATGTTTACATACCTCACTAAACTTTGCAGACAATGTTTCCCTACTAACCCATCAAATATTGCATGTTTCTAACCCCCAAACTCCATCATATCCCATAGCCTTAAACATAGATAACACTATATCATGACCTATCCACATAAAGTGTACCCCTCTTGGGATTGCATAGAGAGAATGGATATGGTGACTTCTGGAGTCCTACCAGAAGTAGGCCCCAATTTGGCAACTACATATGGAATAATAAACAATTATATGGAAGGATTTTCCCTCTAAGCAAACATGTGGAGGAGAAATATAATATTAATAACCCAATAAAAACCTTCTAATATATATATATATATATCAAGTAATCCCATCTTCAAGAATGGAATTACATATAGTGTTATAACAATTTTAAGGAATACTACAAGTACTAACAAGGTAATGGTGATAGTGACCATGATTCCCAAACAGGTCCTATGAAACCATGATGTAGTAAAATATAGCTTGATATCCAACCAAATTTACCTAACCAAAAAAAAGTTTATATATTTTCAATGTGATTATAGTAGTATACTAAATAAGATCCTCTATTGAGCCTTTAATGTAATGATAAAGCAGGATTTCTAAAGAACAATGTACCACAATGAAACTAACTGGTCACCAAAATGGATATATTATGTTCCCAACATCACCACGACTAACTATCACCAATTATATCATATAAGAG
The DNA here is from genome assembly GCA_963277665.1 of Viscum album. NCBI lineage: Eukaryota > Viridiplantae > Streptophyta > Magnoliopsida > Santalales > Viscaceae > Viscum > Viscum album. Next base: position 1,544,450,369 of record OY728157.1, on the reverse strand, counting down.
ATAATATAATATAATAAAGAAATGTTATGGGTACCCCACTCCTACTTCCCCCCAGCTTTGCCTCTCTTCCCCAACACCAAATGTCCTGATCCATCACTCTCCAAAATATGCCAGGATGAAGACACCTAGGAAAGGAATCTTAACATGGACCTTGTGCAAGACATCATCACAAAATCCCATATCTGATAACCAAATTTATTAAACATGTATTTTTTAGTAACCACCACAGCCTATATGACATGAATCATACATTTGGTGTTAAAACTCAATCTACCACAACCCAAACACAGTGTAACTACTTCAATACATCATATCATATACACATAATACCTATATTAATCATATAAATATTATATCAAGAGATACATGTGTTTTAAATAACCATAAGTTTTCACATACCTATATACACATATGTGGGAAGAATAAAAACTACGCATAGTATCACAAGTAACATCCAAGAGATGAGAGTGTAACTGGAGGTGTAGTCAGCGATTTATCCTCCCAACAAGACATCAGGAAAAATACCTTTCTAGAGTCCATTGGGTTTCAGTCTCCCTAACCAACATGGTTGGGTTCATATATGGAATACAATAAAATATGACATATTATATAGCTCAAAATCACACTATGATCATAACCTACTCCTAATCACAACCAAAACTATCAGTGATCAGACACCCAGATTTCACTGCTACTTATGAGATATCCTATAAGTACACGAGAATTTAAAAATATATATTAATAAATATTTTTAATTTTTATCCATTTTCTTTTTTTAATTAATTTATTATCTACTAAATTTACCATTAACATTGTTTCATGATATTTTCATCAAATACCTATGTGAACTCCATTACCTCCCTGAAAAATTCAGACCAAGTTCAGGGTGTATTCTGATTATCCATTTATCATCATTTTCATTCCATAAACACCAACAACCTAGGATAGGAATTATTTATTAACTATTACCCTCATTACATAAACTAGGTGCTCTATTAAAACCATTGAAATATTACACATAGAAGAAACATTAAACCACACACATCCATCTACCTTAATTAGTTCTGAAAGGAATGTAGATCAAAAAAGAATCCTTACCACGATCCATAAAATAAATTCATTTAATGAAATAATCCATATTTATGAAATAAATGTGTAATCCAATATTCCACACAATCTATTGTCTTTAGTGTCACCCTGACACCCAGAAGTAAATCTTAATGCCTCTCTCCATCACAGGAATCAAATACATTAAGGCCATATGGGCCTCCCCAATCCACAAAACATCATCCATACTAGGACTAGAAATACTAGTATCAAATCACATTCGATCCTCCCCACCCTACATCAGTAAATTAACAAGAAACATGAAATCATATTCAACATGGAAATATAATCCCTTAAAAATGCATCTATACTTTATACATAAATGACCACTCGTAACTCTAAAAGAAAGTCACTAGTTTATATCATTTATATTGTAAACGCATTCCCTATAAAATATCTTCATCAAACAATTTATTTTTATTCCATCTTGAATTAACTGATTCATTATTCAGAGGATCCAACTATATGAAACATCTGGAATAAATTTATAAGAATCTCTCCAAAGATAATATTACTCTAAGAATTTAAACACATTTCAAAAAACATATATAAGTACCATTCTCATTCATATTCCTTTTTGTTTAAACATTATCAACTGTAATTATCTTGATTCAAATTCTTTATCAGTTTCAATATCATGATAGAACACTTTTAACTATTTGTGTGAATTACATCAATTTTATTATAATAAAATTTTAATAATAACCATATTTAAAAATGCGTTTTTTTATTTTTTAATCCAATTAATAAATTAATTCATGAATTATATTATTTACCAATTTCCATTGTGAAAAAATGCTAATCCATGGTTTAATAATTCCTGATGACAAGCAAAACAATGAAACCACATTATCCAAAAAAATCAAGAGGTAAACCATTATAAATATATAAAGAAACTACATGACATCACTATAGAAAATTATTTATTAATCCACATCAATCATAATTAGTGTAATTCTATTTCCATAAAAAGGAATAAACAAATATAATTGTATGATTAGACAAAAATAAATAAAATAATAAAAGAATCTTGTACTTAAAAGACATAGAAATTCTTCACATGGTCACATAATGACGTATTATATCAAGAAAATCACTCCCATAAGAGTTTCATCCCCTCCCAAGGATGTTACTCCTCAATACACCATCGAATTCCAATGAATAATTATTTGGAATAATGGAGAGATAACACGATAAAATGGAATGAATAAGCGGGGGATCCAGATCAATGAACCATAATAGAATATGTAGAAGGTACCTTGGATCACCACTAATCAAATATGCGTGGTTGATAACTGAACTCTATGAAACATATTACAAAAATCTAGGAGATATCACCATGTACAAGATTTAAAATGAGAGAGAGATGTAGTTTTTGAGAAAACTAGAAGAGTGTAGCTTATTAAGTCACTCTGTATAGAATATTTTCACGGTGTTAAACCTTTTCATGTAGGAATTTTTAGATTATTTAAGTCTCATTGAAACATTTATCCAATAAAATAATTAAACCTTGATTTAATTCACATTTCTAAGACCCCCATTAACCAGCCTCACATAATCTACAAACTACACATTCATAATCTGAACCCCATACATTTCATGCATTGTTCATGTGTATAGATTTTAGCATCCAACAACCTCCAAACCTTCTATAAACCTCCTCAAAGCATCACATGCTTTCAAATAATGAAAAATATTTGAAATAAAAAGAACTAGGCTCTTATTGGAAATATTATCATCTTCTACTCACATTATTTATTATTTCATTAATATCCATTCTAAGTGTGATCTACCTTTTAGGAAATTATTTTCACTCATCACTCAAGATCATTAAATCTTTGTTATGATCATGATCAATTATATTCACTCAATACGTAGGATTTAATGTAATGAAAATCTCCACATAAAAAAGGAAAAAATTCATGAGGACATTCATTAAGATTCAATTGAATATATGGACAATGGTATATGATTTATGATGTAAACAATATATTCAAGGATGAAAATGGAGGCCATGGTCATAAAATAAAATCAATGATATTCCATTAATCTCAATGTAACATGCATATTCCTTCTCAATTCCCTTCACAAGACAGAATTTTCACTACTATTTTTTCTCCCTCATTGGATCATAATATGGACAATCGAAATAGTGGTGAAATTTCAACTCTTCTTCTCAGATAATTTTTATCTCTCCTATTTTTGAAATGGAATATGTCAACCCCAACACTGAAACTTTTTATATTCTAAACAATATAAGATTTCCATATCATAAATCAATAATAAAATGTCTTTATTTGAAATAGTTATCCCAAAAATAAGGAAGGTTTCTTGCTAAAGGTTAATCCGTGTTATCCCATTTCTAGACATTTTAATTTTATTTTTTTATAGAAATTAATTTATATAAAATAAAAAATTGTTTTTGGTTATTATTAAAAAATAATCAACATATAACCCCACAATATAATCATCTCAGTACAATAATTATTGAAATACTATAAAATCACCCAATAAACCTTTTAAATATCACAAAAATTTATTCATTTATACTAAAGGAATGTCGTATGATGGAAAAAATCCTTGTAATATGGATTCATATATAAAAATAAATTGTCTTTATGGAAGTTAAAATAATCAAATGTGGGGTATGATTGTAGATCCTACAGTATAAATTATAAAAATAGAAGGCCCTAATCATTTTAATTTAGCTATAAATCAATTTTATTTAATGTGATCAATGAAAATGTTCTAGAAGAAATTAATATTCCAAAAATATCCCAATTAAGGGGGTGTAAGAAATAATAATTCAGAATGGTTCAATGTACCTCTTGTTAAAGATAATAAAAATAAATGGTCAATCAAGATAGGGAGTGAATAAAAATAATTGTTAAATTAATGAAAAATATGCATGAATCAAAATCAAGATCTAGAATCATACTAGTAGTCATTTTAAAATAACATCAAAACCGTATTTATCCTGAAACAACCAAGATTAACACCTCTTTATATTATTTTTTATAATTAATAAAAAAATTTATACATTCCAAAGTATTAATTCAAATTATTGATGTCTTGTGAATTAATCAATTGCATAAAACACAATTAAGAGGTCAAAGGATCCCTCCCCAATTCTTGATCTAAACAATGTCCCACATATTTAACCATGATAAGTAAGATTCAAGTGATTATAAATTTATGCACTGAAAATTACATGAACTAACCAACTAAGTCCTTACCATGATAGTTTTTATATTGAATGTGTTATCCTATTCCAACCTCAATTTTTCCTAGTTTTATTGAGTAGAACCAAGTTTTCATATGACAAAAATAGGAGTACTAATCCAAATATACCAATAAAATAACACCCACACATATCCATACATTATGGAATAACATAGAATAACAAACATTTGCTGATAAATCAAAGTATAATCACTCAAAACCCACGGTAGAGTATGATAGTTCATATCCCAAGAAAATATAAAAATACAAACCTATTAACTATAAAAAAATCAATAAAATAATCAGAAAAAGTATATCAATACACAAAAACCAATAGTGTTAAAAAATATCCTAATTATACTAACACTATGAACCACTAACAACCACTAACACCTGGTCCACCTTGATCGCCATCAAACTATCTTCCATCTCCATAAATCACAACATCTGTTAGAAAATTCTATACAAAGATGAGTATATGTAAATCTTGTATGATTTCCTAGAATCACCATAGAAATGAAAAATCAAAAGAAGAGTAAAGTATATTTACCAACTAAGAAGTTAAAAAATAAAGAATAAAAATATGATAACAGAAGAAACATATGTCTCAATGTTAGGTCATGGTCTTTAGAACTAGTGTAGTTTCACACTAAACAACAAACTTCCATTCTAGTACAAGTGGAAAAGGTTACCTCTCATACACTATAGTAGAGGATCATGCAACCCTGGTTTCGGGAGGGATAATGACTATAGAGGAGGATCTTGTACCCCCACCCAATCTATTTAGATATGGGGTATTGAAAACTCCTATAGAAGTTCTTATCCCTGTATATCTGGGGTAATATAGATCATATATAATCTTCATGTCTAATATATTTTTCCCCAACTCCATGGGGTGAAATACTAACCCTAGATAAAATGGTGAAGAAAAACTACATCAATATTAATCTCTACTATAATATAAGGTTATCCATTTCAAACAACACCCACATTTCAAGCTCAACCTATATTATTAGGTATACCAAGATAAAGATTCTTGTTATAATCATGTCACCACACATTAAATCTCTATTTTTTAGGTAGGGAGACCATAATGTTCTACACTATGAAATAATAATGGGTCCACCATGATTCCTATTTCAAAATTATTATAAAAAGACACATACCTCATTTTATTCTGATATATGTTCTATGGGGTTCATACCATCATACACGATTTAAAAGGGTAGGAGAGGTACTTGACTTATACCTCAGTTGGTCGTATCAAGAAAAACAAATACATTGAATTGTCCTATATTATTTGTAATGTGTATCTCGATGGATATTCAACGTTTATGACCTAATATCCCTAGTCATGTAACTCTTTATGAAGTGGTGTGTATACATGACCCCTATCGCATGTATGTATATATGGCATCCTCAACATGTACCTCCTATACACCGTAGGGAGTTAGTCAGGGTGCAGTTAATTCCTACTATAATATCACATGTTGTGTAATAATTAAATCATTCAAAAACCCTAATATATGAGTACATATATTTTATAGTGTGTGTTATTTCAAAAATCCCATCATGCAGAAGGTTTTTTTATTTGGAGTTCATATTTCTCCCAATTCTTCATTGTATCCATCAATTCCTCGGAGAATCTTGCAATGGTGCTACCAGAGTGAATTTATGGGGGTGGAATAATTTTCAATGACTTGGTTCCATCAAAACATCATTAGAGAAAATAATTCCTACAATCTCATATGAGCCATCCTTTCCCAGACATGTATATACTCTAGATATTTCTCTAGTAATTGTCACAATCATACCTTATTTAAAGAAATCCCCATTACTGAACCTAAAACACGATACTTGGAATGAAAAATCAACCATGAAAGGAATTTTTCAGTCTAAATGGTTTAATAAATGGCCAAAATAGATGTTTTTTGTTGAACATATTAAAAATAGTGGTATTAATCAACAAAAAATTATATAGTATATGATATTTTTTCATGATTCAACCATCATTTTTGGGAGGTAAATTCAAAAATAAATGATATAAATGAAATTAAAAGAAAAAATAAAAAAAATTTAAAATTTAAATATAAATTATATTTTAACCTAACCTTTTTATATCCAAATAAGGATTGAATATTGGATAGATTGGTCGATAATTGAAGAAATACTTTAGGAATGATTTAAATCAAAAAATAATAAAATCCCTACCTCATAATGAGATTAATCAGAAGGGATTATCACAATATGATAATGGTCTCTATGAACAATGATTTGTTTGTCATCAATCCAAGATACCTAGTTCTTCTCTCATTAATTAAACGATAAGTCTCTCCTATAATATCATATTGTTACATAAATAGACATGAAAATTTGTCTAAATAGGGTTTATATATACCCACATATAGGTAAAGTATATTAATCACAATTATATAAATTATTTATTTTATCATTATTTTTCTAATACTATATGTCAAGCATTGTGGGGTTTAAATTGAATGAACGTTAGGTTTTTCCTAAGGTAAAAAAAGAATTTTAGATTCAACCACACACTTATATTAACTATCCAAGACTTTTATTGGAATATATATAATTATTTTTGAGAATATATGTATCTGTGTCAAAAAAATATTTATATTATATAATATACTCAATATTACGTTACAAACAACACCTGATATCAATGTCAACATAGAATAGAAAATAATGGAAATGGTTAAAATTATTTAATGGGCCTAAAAATAAAAACAAGATTCCTTAAATCCACCCAAACATTATTTATTTTCTCCCTAAAAAGAAACAAGCAAATAAAATGGTGATTTTAAAGAGATTATATCTATTTCCTATATTCATATGATCTTTTCTAAGGATCCTAAAACTACCAAAGAATACACAATATGGGAATAACCTACCCATGAAGGATCATCTCCTATCGATCCTCAATCAACCCCAAATACTTTAAAGAGTTTGATTCATCCTCAGTGTCGATCAAACCACAATCAATATCATGTGATGGGTTATATGAATAACTCCTCAGTAATGATGAATGGAATATATCATACACCAGGTATAAAGGTTGTATTATGTCCAAGTAGAATGTAACTTTTAATAACCTATAAATAATCTATAATTAACTGATTTGTTAAAGAAACAACATTCCACGTTGGAAAAATATATAAACATGTATTGATCTTAAACAGTCTGGAACACATGGTCTCTCACCTCAACCACCAAGTGTCTCCATCAGTAGTACGCATAGAACATATGATGAACTTTTATAGTCTTTATTAACTTCTGGATAATCTATAGCATTCTATCTTCATTAGTAATGAATCTAACACCATTAGTAATGACTTGACTATCTTTGATAAGAATATGTTTTTACCTAAATGGCCATTCATATAGTTCCTCTAATGGTTCTATACAAAAGTAAAATCAATAATTTTATAGATAAATATCTCATAATATTAGAATAATATTAATTAATTAACATTATGATTGAAAATAGATGCTTAATGGTTTAATTTCATTATAATAATGGATATATAATAAAATTGTACATAAATTATCTACATTATCTATAAAAAATTTATTCACAACTATAACCATTTCTTATTACATAATATGTAAAACCCATCATTATTTCCTTAGAAAATTAATTATTATAACTTGTGAGCTTATATTTTTAGTAAGGGTAAACAATAAAGATATCAATAAATTTTCATTTTTTACAATAACATGACCATAAGTGTATGAAATGATTTTCATTGCATTTGAAAATCATACACATAAATACATAGATCATAATCATGGGTGATCGAATAAATCGTGGATTTTTTAATACATGAATCTTAATGATATCAAAGAACATAATTCATGAGATCATATCACTAGTGCAATTTCATTCCATAAAAGAGTGGTATAAAGTGTGAAATAATAATAGTAGTATATATCATTTTTCAATGATGCCCACCAATACATTCAACACATGTTAGTCTAAGTCTAAGGGAATCAGAAATTCTTGAATATACCCATAATGTTCATAGAAAATTAATTTTCTCCTAATTAAATTGAATTATATAATTCTCCTACCCATAAAATTATAAAAATCTATTCTAATTTAAGCCACGAGATTATAAAAAAAATTATCATTTCCTCAAATCTTAACACATCAGAAGGAAAATTTGTTTAATCAAGATTTCATCATTATAATAAATCACCATCTTGAGAAATAATACGTATTGTATCATGGAATCACATAGCTAGTGAATAATATATATTATAAAAGGATGTTATCAATGACAAAATATTCCTTTAATGGGCTGTTTTAATAATTCACGAGGAAAATAACCTTTACATTTTGATATCAGTTATTTCACATTTAGAAATTTTAAAAATCTTAAGGAAAAAATTTTACTTGAAAATAACCATGAAAAAAGGTAATGGAATACTCAAAAAAATTATTATTAATGATGGTTGTAAAATTATTTCATCTATTGTCTATTTAAACAAATATCTTATTCACACATTGGTAAAAAAATAACCTCATTCAAAAAATGACACAAAGTTTATTTTTAAAAAACATTATCAAACCTAAAACATTGTTAAATTGGATTTATATAGTCATGATATCATATTAAAAATATTCTTAGAGACATTTTAAATAAAATATGGTCATCTAAGAAAATAATTCCTATCCTAATAGAAATATAAAGATCTTTTCCGGGAAAACATTATTTCAAACATACGAGTAATTAGAGGGGGGAATATTAAAAGAAAACACATCATTTATATAAATAAAAATATGATAATATGAGGTATGATATATTTTTAAGATAGGTCAGTAATATCATCATAATAAATTTAATCACAAATAAACTCGATAAAAATGAGATTGTAAATCAAAAACTCTTACAAATTTTATAACTTTTGAATCATAACATCCTAGAAACTAAAGAAACACCAAATTAAAAATTATCTATCATGAATATAAATAGATTAATTATATAACATAAAAAATAGGAAAATTATAAAACTTATAAAATAATATAGGTGTACAACATAACATATTTCCCAAAGACGACAATTTGAGACAATAAACCCTTTTCACATTGGAAAATTTGGAATAAAAACCACATGGTTGAATATATTAGAAGTAAAATGTTAAATAAGTTGTATTAAGATTTATTAAGGACATAAAATGTAAAATTTTCAGTATATAAACCTCATATTCATAAAAAAGATAATATAATCAAAAATTTATCAATGAAATAATATTGAGACAAAAAACACTTACCGTATTTACAATATGAATCATAAGTCCAATAAACTCTTATATAATAAATTATAATTTATTATATTTGTATTGTAGATAAATTTAAATAAATATAATTTAATATATGGTCTACTAAAAATATTTACGCACCAATTTATTAATAATTATTTATTAAAATCCACTTTTCTGGGTTTTAACATCTTTATTTTTATGTATGTTTTGATTCAACTGTTTTAATCAGTTCAAATTCATGAAGGTTCTATAAACACAATAATTATTAACATAATTGTATATATAATTTATCTTATTTTTATATTTTTATAAAAATAAATCAATGGTAGATATAGAAAAAGTAATCACACCATTAATGGAGATGGTAGTTCATATGTTTCCATGAATGTTAATTTCATTTTCTAATAAAATGAATTAAATAAAGATATATATTATTTTATTACTAAATTATCATAATTATATTAAAATATTATATATATTTATTATATCCTTAATTATATATATAAATGTGATGTTTTTATGTAAAATAAATCATATCCCTCTAAGGATTTTGTAGTTTACATGTACGCACAATCTATAATTTCATTTCCATTTAGATGAAAAAAATGTTGGAATTTGTTGTGAAATCACCATAATAACGTCTATGTAAATTTATGATATTGTATTCATCATTTTTTGATCTATTACAAAATTTTTATAGAGGGCGTAAGAATAAATCAAATTGAAAAACCACAATTAAGAATTTTACTTATTTGAGAGGCCCTCTTTATCTAACAACATAACACATAAAAGAGTGGTCATAAGAGTATAAAATGAGATATAGGATGAAAGAAATAAATATAGGAATATTTTAGGTAATTTATAGGATAATATAAATGGATCCATCTATTTTCATATATATTAGCTTCCTGAATAACTCAATATAGGGGGATAATTGAGTTCCTAAATTTTTATTCATTATCTAAACACCCTCTTCAATGATTTTGAGTTCAAATATATCCATAAGGAAATAATAATTGGGAATAATAAATCATAATTTAAATAGATAGAAAATATTTATTCATAGTGTTTTGGGGAATAAAAAACACTTAGCCCCCTCCACCAACACTGAAGTCTGTGAGTTTTGCAAATTTCACTGGAACAACCCTTTTTTCAGGGGCTCTTAGCTGAGTAAAAGTAGTTGTAACATATTACAATAGGTAAAATATAATTCAATAAGGATCTCCTTTTAATGGAATTATTCTCATACTTGATGCACTCACTTACACACTATTTCTATAAAAAATAGATAAACGATTCTTTGAGGATACTTTGTAATACATAGTTCAAACAAGAAACTGATAGTAGACAATGATGAGTCTTGAAATAAGAGTATACAAGTTGATCAAAATTTCCTAATTGAGAATTTTTTAGGAGATAAAGATATAGATTGGATATTATAATATTTTTAGGATATTTATATTTTATTTCCAGACAAGTAATAGGAATCTACAATAGTAATGTCAAATAACTTCTTCTTTTTTGGATCTTTTAAATTATGGTAACAAAAATTTTTACCCCAATTGAATTTTTCATAAATATGAAACCCTTTTTTATCAACTAACTAACAGGAAACCATTTATCATAATAAATGTGATAGATAAACATAATGATCTCTATAATTATTGTTTTAGAATAAGATATGAATCAAGTAGTATTGATATAATAAGATAAATTTTTAATGATAATTAAAAATGTATGTTATAACTTTAATTTTCATTGTGTAATGAAAAATGGGTTCCATGCCATGTAGAAAATTTTTTCTACATAAGATAAAATATTATGACATGTGACACATAAATAAAAAAATATTCTTCAAATTCATTATAGGATAATAAATTGAGAATATTCATAATGTCTTATCATCAATTCAATCTATTATTTCATTATATGATAATTTTTTCAGTACTATATAATAAAAACCATCAATGGAAGATAAATACATGTAATTGTGATAAGATCACTTACTCTTTTAAGATGATATTTTTAATTGTAAGAAAAATCTTCATAAGGGGGATTTCAGATTCTGATTTGGGAGAAGATAATATTTTCTTTCTGCAAGATAATCTAACATTTTCAAAAAATGAATTCTTCACATGTCATAAGATAAAAACACACAGAATCATTTGTAAGAGAATTTAATTTTATAAATATGAACTGATACCCTTAATAAGAACTCGTTAAAATAAAAATATGTATTTTTTGAATAATTAAAATAGTTAAACACATATATTTTTGAAAAAAAAAATTCCATCCAAAAATATCCCACATTTTGACTATATCAAACCCATAAAAAAACAATAAAAATTCAAAAAATGATCTTTAAAAAGATATTTATTTTGTTTGGTTAAAAAAATTATGATTTATCCCCCTTTTTGTGAATCAAAAAGATGTGGAGTAAATAAATAAAATAAATGAAGCACATGAAAAATTGTATATAGTGAATAAAATTGAAATTGAATTCAATTTTGAATAAACTTGGGACAATAACAGGATTAAGTGAATATAAAATAAATTGAAAATAAATACATGGAATGAAAAAGGCATTCAGTTAAAATTTGTGACCTATTCAAATGTTGGTAAAAACTATTTTATGTAATAAAATCATGTAGTGACTAAAATTATTGTGAAAATAAAACTATTTGTTCTTGCAAGTTGAGATAAACATAGAAATAATCCAATGTAAAATTTATTTTATAGAAGTTTTCATGAATTATTGAAGTTTTATAGAGGGTAATAAGGATAAAGAAGTGTATAATTACCTATTTTCCAATAAATAACCTATATTTAATATCGATTCTCAAATTCCTACATGATAATTTTTAGTGGACATTAATGAGAAGGATTTAATGTTGAGAGAAAATTCATATACACTCTCTATATCAAAATTATCTAGGGGTTTCCCTTTGATAGAAATATTTTTTCAGACACTGATGGTGGATAGATGTCAACCCCTAATTTGGGGTCCTAGAAAATGTCTTCTATGGATCTAAAATAGGAAATCAACACTCACATTGAACCTCTTCACCAATTTATTTTCACATTAATATAAAACGGTTTTGAGGCCATTCTATAGTCATTGGTAGAAATATCCAAGAAAATATACATGTTTCTCTTCTTGGTATAAAAATCTATTATATTTTTCATCACTTAAAACTAGTTTTTTTACATTACAGTGATTAAAAAACTTATTTTCCACATTTGGACGCTTTTATTTCAAAAGGATCTAAAAATTCAATAGCTTCTACATCATCTTCTTCATTGTAAGAATCTATTATCAAAATATTAACTAGTACATTATGTAGGTCTTTAATTTTATTTTCTAGAGAATCAAAATTATTTGATAATGATTCATACATCATTTGTAGATGGGAGATAATAAATATTGAGTATTAGTATGCATGGATTCATTTTTCATTAACTTCTGGCATATTTTTATTCAATAGAGAATATATTTCTTTTTTGTGACAGATCAGTTAACTCAGAAACATCTTTAGGAAAGACAGGTAATATTCTAAATTCATCTATCATGTTTTCATGAAAATCATGAAACATAAATCTTGAGACTCCCAAACAATCTAAGGAATCTAGAGCTGCAATATGGGTATACATGGCTTGGGAAAATTATATCATCTTCGAATATATATGGGAACCATTTTTAGTACCAGAAGTGGATTCTATTGATAAATTCTCAATCATTTATTAAACTAATGTCTTTACTTCCTAAAAATAAATATTAATCATCATTTCATCACAAGGATTTATTACATAATTAATTGAATAATTCACTTTGTATTTTTTTATTCCATTTCAGCAAATAATTTTCTATAGCATATCCGGAGCTATCTTAGCATTATCCATGTCATAAAAACGTGTAATGTCCCAAAATTCCCGTATAATCTTTTTAATTATAATGAATTATTTCGACCCCGTGAAATCTAATGGCATGTGACTCCGAGACCCGAAGTGACCAGAATGATCCGTTGAAGTTTTGTTAAACTTTGAATAGCACGTGTAAGCAGTTTTCTTGAAAAACTGGAATAGCTGTTAAAACATTCCCGAGATAAAAAATATGGGGGAACCGTTATGATCATGATGGTGGGTTTACCCTAGGTGCATCATAAGTTTAGTCGATGCAGACCTACTGTGAGAAAACCCAAAAGTGGCATAACCATTAGTAAAATAATGAAATAAAGTTATTTTATTTTTTAAGTGCTTATAACTCATGAATGGTAACTCAGATTAAAAATCTATGACAACTGTTGAGCTCGTGAGGCTATGATCTCTTTGTCTAGATACTAACATTTCATGGTGAGGGCCACTAGTGAAAGTTAGTTTTTATCCATAAATAAAATAATTAAGTGAAAATTATTTTTTTGTAAAGTCCATAACTTCCTGATGGTAACTCGGATTGAAAATCCGAGAGTACCGTTGAGTTCGTTGGGTGTGTTCTTTTTAAAGAAAGCCTCTCCTTGACCGACATGAGTCAAGGGTTACCATTTTCAATATATTGAACTTTTTTTGAGTTTGTTCAATAAACTCATGAGTTTCATTTTATATCTTTTAAATTGATGCTCGGAATAAAAATATGAGGGCACCATTGAATCTAGAGCATCGGGATTTTCTTAAGAGAGTCTTTTCATTGACCCCAGTAAGTCTAGAGAAAATGTTATGTTTTGTGACTTTTAAAATGAAATGAAATGAAATAATTTTATTTTTTTATTTTTATTTAATATCCTCCAACAAACAACCATGGGGTGGGGCCAACAATGTGTCAAGACAATGAATATCTTGGCCTGCTAATCCTACGTAATGACGTCGTTGAGAAATTAGAAAGGTTCCAAATTTATTATCCCCCATTAATTCCCCACGTCAATACTTACCCTCCCCCTATACTATATATAAGATGCTTGGGGAGGCGAATCAGCATAGTATCACTAAGAAACGAAGATTTGATGGAGCACCGTGAAACTGGACCCTTAGAGGATGGATCCAATCCTAGTGGGAGGTGACGGACAACATCGATCCACGAACCGAACGACGACGTATGAGTGGTGTTGTTTGGAACCGGTTTCAGGAAGGAAGAACATAGCCCACCTTCATGTGGAGATTCTCTCTACTGGGTTTTTGAAGAAGTGGGTTTATTAATTTTCTCACTTTAAATGATTTTCCATCATCCATGTTCTTGAATAATATGAAGAACATGGGCTAACCGACTAATGGGTTGGCCGGTGAGGCGCGCTGTCACGCGCTGCTGTAGAGGTGGGCCAGCACACTGGATGGCTACGACGGAACCAACGAAACAAAGGTGGGTAACACCCCAAGTAGCGCGCCTATTCGGTAGGAGTTGGGGGCAGTAGGTTTAACCAGCAGCCAGTGGAAGGGGTGCACGCCAGTGTCACAACCGGTGGTAAAACTGTGGCCCGTCGGCCCTGGCAAGAGAACTTGTGGCACCATGTGGTGTTGGGTCGGGTCATCCCCCACAGGTTGACCCTATGATGTGGATCCATGTAAAGTTAGTCTTACCTAGACACGTTGTGTCCATGTATCCCTACCATCCCATGCCACCAGATGTGTGGCACAGCCAGGTCAGCCCAGTAGATGGACACGCCACACAACATGCTGACCCACGGCCCTACAGGCTAACCCATGACCCATCCAGGTTGGTCCAGGCCTAGCGAGTTAGGTGGACTTGGGTCGAGTCAGACCTGAGTCAGGATGAGTCAATTCGGGTCAACCCATGCCGAATCGGGTTAGATCGGTCCGACTAGGGAGGACCGGACCCGGACCCAGTACCGACTAGTAACACTTAAAGTGCCTTATCTCAAGAACCAGACAACCATTTGATGAACCATCTATGGTTTTTGTATCCTTGGAGTTAGATTGTCCTTTAAACGAACTCCTTAAGAGTTTTGAAAAAAGTTGGAGTACAGCCGGGTTAGATCGCACCTAAATCCAACCAGGCACTCGTCAATGAAATACCAATAACGCACAGATCGGGAGTCCGATTGATGAGCCGTATGTTGAGTTGGAACCCTTGTGAGAAAAATAATCATCAGGTAACTTTCTTTTTGAATCTTTGTGCCGGTTTATATATGACTTATGGCTTGGGAAGCGGATCTCCCAAGCACGGTACGTACGGAACCCTGCAACTGGCTGGGACTGGATGACTGCTGACCTTTTCAACTTTGAGTGACTCGATAGGCCCAGTGGGGAATGCCTCTATGTGACTCTGTAGACCCACGGTGGGGAGAGACTCTCTATGATTTTGTAGTACCATGGTACTTGACAGGAGGAGTACTTCAGCAAGCCATCAGGGGGAATGCTTCTCTGTGACGCAGCAGACCCATGGTGGGGAGTGCCTCTGGGTGATGCGACAGATCTATGTTACTTTACAGGATGAGTACCTCCGCATTCCAAGGATATTGGGAAGCACCTTTGTGTGATGCCAAATTCCTATTGTGCTCAATAGAGGAGGATTTCTCCTGCAGTCGTGGTGTTGGACATTGTGAGTGGGAATGCTACTTTATCCAAGTCCTAGAGAATACATGGTCAGATATCAACATTCATAGCGATCATGTGTGGTTCAGGATAATAATCTCATTTCTCTATGATTTATACCTTTTTTGAGAAAATACTCTGTTTGAAATATGTCTTTTACCTGTGTGGTTCTTCTACCTTCGTGGTGTAACCATTGGGAAATACTCCCCTCATGTATGAGATGAGTATATCTCGATAACATAGGTATAATTATGGTCATATTCCTAAGTAGAGTTGATATATTGCACTGTGGGTTTTCCTTTGTCAAAATTTAGGAGACCTACGGGACTCAGGGTCCCTATTGAGTATCGTTATACTCACCCCTACATTGTCTTTTCCCTTAAATGGTTGTGTCTTGTGCAAACGATGTAAAACATTGGTCGAGGCTGAGGGTGCCAGGACTGAATGGTGCTCATAGGTGGAACATTTGGCGTGATGTGATCCAAGGAATATTGATAGAGAGATGTACCTACCCTTAAGGTAGGATCTGTGGTGGGAAATCTAAGAGTTTTGGTTCACTTGTCAGCTATTTTTCACTATTCAGTTGAACCTGTACTTTTCCAGTTAGACTTGTATTCAGGCCCCTTAATTTCAGATTTAGTTTACTACAGTAGTTTAATTTCGAGTTGCTTCGTGTTTCATTCTACTCTATGTGATTTTTGGGTTCAAAAAAATGCCTTCTCATTTTTAGGGATATTCCTTTCTGGTGCTAAGCGCCATCCCCTAGCCTATAGAAGGTGGTCTTGTAGAAGTCATGGAATGGGCCCCTGGGGACGGGTCATGACAAAGTGGAATCAGAGGAGTTTGGTTCTACTAAATAACTAGGACTCTGATCTTTTCTGTGTGGCAATAGTGTCAAGTGTTATGAGTGAGGTTTTCAGTTTGGGGAATCTAGTGCTGGTGTAGCAACCGATGTATCCATACACCAGGACCCTGAATTCTTATTTCTGACTCAGTGTATGAAAACACTAATTTCATGTGTTTTTGAAAAGTTCTTCTTATGATTTCTGTGACTCAACTCACCAGGTATATCTTAATGATCATGGTGCACCTATTCCTTATCAAGATGCCGCAATGTAGATAACCAACTAGGATTTATAATAGAGTATGAAATGAATTCCCACTGAGCGATGAGGCCTTGGTGCAGGGCCCTCTTATAGTGTTAGCACCTTCAGGTGGTGTACCAGCTGCACCACCACCTGTTGGGTAACAATTTCCTCAAGACACACAGGTGGATTGTGCACATTGACTGAACGTGTTGCATGAGTTCCAGTGGCAGAGGCTTTGGAGTTTTTGAGGCGAAATAGATTTACAGGTAGCTGAAGACTGTCTAGAGGACATGGCTAGTGCTTTCCACCTAGTTGAGATACTAGTAGGGCATATGGTCATATTAAATTCTTGACTTTTCTATTGAGTGACCATGAGGATGGTATTCATAGTGATGAGGCTTCAGTATGTAGACAGTTCCCCCATATAGTACCTTCGGGTAGTGTGTCAGCTATATCATTGAACGTCGGTTAGTAGTTATAACTAGAGGTACTGGTAGAGGACATAAGTAAGCTTAGTTACTTAAACATGTTTCAGCATTATATACCCCTCAGGTTCTGGGGAGAGCCTGATTAATAGGCAGCTAAGGGTTGGATTGAAGAGGTGATAGAGTTTCCATCTATCCAGGGAACCATTTGATCAGATATTGGTCCTAGTAGAGAGCCTTATATGTGTCTTAGGAGGAAGATGACAGGGTTTATGTTACCCTAATCTTGCTAAAAGGGGACTTTTTGTGGGAAAGATTGCGAAAATTCTTAAAATAATGGAATATATTTCCATAAAGAGCTACGTGATGAGAGTTTCCTGGAGCTTCTATAGATTTGGAAGGATGACATGTCAGTGGCTGTGTATTCGTCGAGGTGTACCAACCATCCCAAGAACACAATGATTATAATACGATCATTTCTTCAAGGCTCAGTCCCCGAATGATCTGGTTTTTGGGACATCTAATCTATCCCTACTACTCTATTCAATCATACTTATGTTAGGATGCTAGAGATAACATTTGTGGTTTAATATCTTTGACTGAGAGGATACAGCCAATGAATGTTAGTAGTGGGAAAAATAGGAAACTGACACCAGTATCAGAGACATAGGCGTGTGAAATGTTTCAAGAAGAGGAATTTATAAGGACAGATGAATATCTAGGAAAATAGATGTGTAAGTGAAGATAGAAGAGCAGCATGAGGTCTTTTATATTTTCACATGTCACACCCACCACCTCATTGTTGTCCCCACTAGGCTCAGGGAGCTAGAGGAAAGGGAAAGGGATTAGCTCCATGCTATCAAAGAAGTGTGACCCCAGAGCTCTGAGAATGATTAGAGGCACGGTTTATGTCTACTATTAGTTGTTGTATTAATAGACATAGGAACTAATCATTTATTATTTACATGAATCTTGTTTAAGAACTAGATTTTCTGGTTTAACCGTTGACATAACCCTTACATATAGATATACCATTCTGAGGAGACTCAAAAATCACACTTATACCAATGGTGTGATATGACCCTTGAGCCGAGAGTTTTGATTGGAACCTCTGGGTGGCAGCGTCGAGGCCTTACGTTGTAAGTTGGGGTTTGTACTGGACATCCATACATCACACACTGATTCACTGTATTAGGAAAAATGGTTTTGGTTTATCTACATCATTGTAATGGGGTTTTCCTTGGTTGGTGAAAAAGGAAACCCAGGAAGCATATGACTAACTCATGCAAAGGAGGGTGCAACTGATAACTTTTGAGTCGACCAGCCTTACCCTTGTGGAAGCAGGAGTTTTGAGTTCCCAACAGAAGAGGAAAAAGTGTGGGGACATATTTTGAAAAGATATTTCCAGAATTACCTCCCCAAAGGAATATCGATATCTTCATTGGCTGGGTACTATCAAAGATTTTTACCGGACTTCTCCAGGGTAGCGACACCCCTATCAGCTTTGACGAAGAAGAGGGAAGGCTTTACGGTGTACAGAGAATTGTCAGCAGAGCTTTCAAGAGATGAGACATTGACGATGGATAGAGTTCCTCTAGGACTATGACATTGAGATAGTCTATAATTTTGAGAAGGGGAACAGGGTGGTAGATGCACGTAGAAGGAGTTATAGTCTACAACTGCTGAGTGAGTTGTCAGAACAGCATGTTGCGCTTCTGATATCCTTCGTGGATAAATATGGAGCAGCTTACCTCTAGTCTATGACTGTCACTCCCCCAATTCATTAGTAAATTTGGGGGGGGCATAGCTTGAGATGTTGACCATGAGGCCTAACATGCTCAGATATCCTCAGGATGTCCTCCTGAAGGATTTTCTAAAGGTGGGGAGCACTTCGTCCTCTTCAGAGGATGCACCAAGGTGCCGGTGATGCTTCGGGAGGAGGTCTTGAGGGAGATCATTACATCCCCATTAATGGTACATCCTAGAGTGATATAGATGTACCAAGATATCCATATTCAGTACTGATGTCCAGGCATAAAGGAAGTAGTGGAAGAGTTTGTATCCCATTGCCTCACTAGTCAGCAGGTGAAGACTGCACAAAGCTGGGAGAAGTCTTATACCAAAAGGAGGAGCGTGAACTTGTATTCCTATGGTTGTCACCTCGATGAGGTTTGTGGAGATATGGATAGGGTATAAAGTTATCTTCAAGGTTCATCGGACCTTTCTAGATTCTCAGCAGAGTGGGAGATGTGACATACCATCGATATATTTCGTTATAGATGCACCGAGTGCATAATGTTTTCCATGTGATACAGGGGAGTAGATATGTGCATGATCCATCGCATGTCATCGAACACGGAGAGATTTACTTTGATTATGGGGAGAAATTTATGGAGGTTCCATTAGAGATTGAGGATTGGAAACAGTAGGGAATTCTTAAACGGTTGATACCTCTGGTGTGCGTGTGCTGGCACCATGGGAACCTCCAAGAGATCACATGGGAGCGGGTGGCTGGTATTCATTCTTAGTACCCACATTTGTTTCTTTAGTTTATGTTTTTCCTTTTAGGTATGAATATACCTATAGTGGGGAGAATGTAATATCCCAGAATTTTCATATAATTATTTTAATTATATGTAATTATTTCGAGACCATGAAATCTGATGGCATGTGATTCCGAGGCCCGGAGTGCCCGGAATGATCTGTCGAAGTTTTGTTAAAGATTAAATAGTGTGTGTAGGTAGTTTATTCTGTTAATGTGAAATAACTCTTAAAAGGTTTCCCAGATGAAAAATCTGATGGGACCGTTGTCCTCAAGATGGTGGGTTTACCCTAGGTGTGACAAATGTTTTGTCAGTACGGGCAACTTGTGGGAAAACCCAAAATGGCATAACCATAAATAAAGTTATTTTATTTTTCAATTGCTTATTACTCATGAACGGTAACTCATACTAAAAATCTGAGACCATCGCTGATATCAAGAGGTTATTCTCTCTTTAGATAGATACTAACAGTGGTCGGTGCATGCCACTACTGAAAGTTAGTTTTTTGCTGTAAATAAAATATTTAAGTGATGATTATTTTATTGTAAAATCATCAACTTCTAAATAGTAACTTGGATTGAAAATATGAGAGTACCATTGAGTTTATTGGGGCGTGTTCTCTATTGGAGAATACTAAACATGAGCGGCACTAGTCTAGGGTGAACATTAATAATTTATTGAAATTTTGTTGGGTACATTCAGTAAATGTGTGAGTGGCATTTTTTAACTATTGAATCAGTACTCAGATTAAAAATATGAGGGAACCATTGAATTTGCAGTGCTGGTATTCTCTAAAGGGAAAATTTTCCTTGACCATATTAGGTCTATAGATAATGTTACGTTTTGTGACTTTTTAAAATAAATGAAATAAAATAATTTTTTTAATTTTTTTCTCATTTCCTCTAATGGACAAGAAATGGGTGGGGCCCGTGATATGTCTAGCCAATGAATGGCTTGACCTACCAATTCCAAATAACAATGTCATTGGGGAATTATTAAGGTTTCTAATTTATGATCCCCAATTTATTCCCCATGTGGTTACTATCTTTACCCCTCTCCAATATATACGGAGATTGGGGAGGGGTATTGACACAAATTATCCAAGCTAACGAAGTTATGATGGAGCACCACGATGATAGACCCTTAGACTAAGGATTTGATCCTAGTAGGAGGAGATAGCTGACACTGAACCATGAACTGAAGGACGGCGTTCGAGTGGCATCGTGGGGAACCGGTTGCGGGAATGAATAACATGATCCATCTTCAAACGCGGATGCTCTCTAATAGGTTATCAGGATAGGGGTGATATTTGTTTACGCTCTTTAAATAATTTCCCTTCATCCCCATTCCTGAATAATATGGAGAATGCGGGTCAACAGACTAACGGGTTGACCCGCGATTTATTCATTTTTTTGTGGGAGGTTATTTCAGGGTATCTTTTGTGGGGTTTATCTTGATTTAAATTCCAAGAGTTTTTTAAATCATTAACCCCCTCATATTTTTGAGCTATGTAAGAGGTTGGAGTCCTAATTATCCCATCCCAAACCCTCCTTTACTTTTCTAATTTTTCACCCTCATTGAATACTGATGGCACAACAATACTGACCTGAAATGTTAAGGATAGCGCATCGACACATGCTTCAAGAAGAGGCCGAGGCACAAAGTTGCGGTAATCATCAGAGCGGTAGGCACTGGCCAACCATGGAGGAGGTGCAGTGCACCGTCATGTGATGGCGATGTACATAGGAAGCCACGGCTTGTTAACTGCGACGACTGGAGTAAGGTGACTGATAGACCGGTCGTCCGCCGGGGATGGTGCGGTGCCCTGTCACGTGCTACTGGAGAGGTTTTCTAGCACGTCGACTGGCAAGGACGGAACAAGTTGAGCAGATGTTGGGCGCACCCTCGTTGGAGTACCCACGCGGCAAAAGTAGGGGGCTGCCGGTTCGATCAGTGGCCGGTGGACGGGACATGTGCCCACGGCGTGCCTTGTGGCAAAGTCACGGCTCATCGGCCATGGCACGGAGGACCTGCAGTGCCACACAGTGTCGTGCTGGGGAAACCCCTTGTGGGTTGACACACATATGTCGCTCCACGCCACATCATCCCAACCCAAACGCACCACAACTCAGTGGGCCGACCAACAGCCCAAAGGGGCTGGTTGAGCTAGGGTTAGGTTTGAAACGAGTCAGGCTAGGTCGACCAAGGTCGATCCGTGTTGGCTCGTAACAAACCGGGTCGGGCCGGTCCAACCGAGGTCGACCGGACCAAGAACGCATACCAACCAGCAACACGTAAATGGCCGTATCTAGAGAACCAGACGTCTGTTTTATGAACTATATACGGTGTTGGGATCCTTGGAGTGAGACGGTCATATTTACATTATCCATGAGAGTTTTGTAGAAACATGGAGTATAGCTGAGTTGGATCGTACCTGAATGCAATCGGGCCCTCACCACTGAAATGCCAATAATGCACACACCGAGTGTCCAATTGACACGTCGTCTCTTTCATTGGAACCCATGTTACATGAAGGATCATTGGTTTAATATATTTATGAGACTTCTTGGCTGGTTTAAATAATACCATTGGCTGGGGACCGGATCTCCCAAGCATGGTACATACGGAACACAACAACAGGCTAAGACTTGACAATTTCTGACTGGTTCGACTTGTAGTGAGTCAACAGGCCCAGTGTGGAGCACCTCTATATGATGCGGTAGACCCACATAGGGGAGTGCATCCATGTGATGTGGCATACCCATAGTACTCGACAAGAGGAGTACCTCAGCAGGACACGAGGGGGAGTGCCTCTACGTGACGTAGCAGACCCACGGTGGGGAGCGCCTCTGTATGACGTGGAAGTCCCATGATACTCGATAGGATGATTACCTCAGTAGTTCAAGGTTAGTGAGACAAACCTCTGTGTGACATGGTAGGCCCACTATACTTGATAGAAGTGTTCTCCAGTATTCGAGGTGTTCGATGTTGTGATGGGGAATGTTACTTGTTCTTAGGCCTAGATAATCTATGGATGGCTATCAGCATTCATAGAGATCTTATATGGGTCAGCATGATAATCATGTTTCACTGAGATGAATACCTGGTTCGAGCAGAGCATCTTTTTGAACTATGTCTTTTAACTGTGTGGTACTTCTACCTCCGTGGTGTTACCTTTATGGTATCCCCCCTCATGTATAAGATGAGTATATCTCAATAACATAGGTATATGTTTGGGAATATACCATAGTAGAGATGATTTCTTGCTTTGTGATTTTTCCTTTGTGGAACTATAGGAGACCTACAGGTCTCAGGGTCCCTACTGAGTATCTTTATACTCACCCCTGCAGGGGCTTCGCCCGCACCTAGTTGTTTTTTGTGCAGACAACGTACAACATTGGTCAAGGATGAGGGAAACAAGACTAGACAGTTCTCAAAAGAGGAACATTTTGCATGATGTTATTCAGGGACAACTGTTCATGAGATGTACCAACCCTTCTCGTAGGATCTATGGTGGGAGAATCAAGAGCTTCTTTTCACTTTTCATCTATTTTTTAATTTTAGTTGTACTTGTACTTTTACGGTGGTTCTTGTATTCCAGCCCCTTACTTTCAGCACCCTTTTACTACAATATTTTAATTTATACTTTCTATTTGTTTCATTTTACTCTATGTATTTGTATAAGTTTAAATAGCAATGTCTTCCCATATTTAGGGATACGCCTTTTCGGTGGTAGTTTCCAGCCCATAACCCATGGAAGGTGGGCTTGGCGTAGTCAAGGCATGGGACCTAGGGGACAGATAATGAAAAAATGAGATTCTTAAAATATATTCTTTGAATTTATAGATTAGGTTCTATCTTGTTGAACATATATTCTTCAAGAATCATTGAATTTTATATTTTCAATAACATATATTTATTCTTCAGTATATTAGAATTCTTCTGATTATAATCTGTTCCTTCTCAACATGAGAAACATATTTGATCATTCAGATAGACATACTGGAATAATTGGGGTAGATCTTAGGGAAATTCATTTTTTTTACTTGATCAATTGTTTATAATCGATTTACTATTTGGGTTATCTCTTCTCTTACTAGTGAAATTGGTATTAAAGAATATTTATGGATTACTATAGGAGTATTTTGTGTTTCATGTAGTACAAATATTCATACTCTTCTCTATCTATTAGTAAGAGTCTCATTGTCTAACGCTTTTTTTGATCAACATGCCATTATAATGGAATTCCAAGATAACATGATAATAAAATTTTGGATATATCCCCCTAATTAAATTTGGGATTTAATTTAATACCTTATTTAGAACATACTAACCCAATTGTTTTATAGAAAAAATCTAGAAAAATCCACTCTTCTTAAAAAAAATCACTTAACATTGTCATGCCATGACAACAAGTTGTTGTGTTTTCATCAGGGATAACTCTAGTGTTATGAAAAAAATGTTAACATCCATCCATATGGATTTAAATTGATAGAATAATTAATAACATGATGTATATATCCCATGATATATCTCACAAGATTTAAAGATTATTCAATCATAATTAATTATAATAAAATAATATATTAAAAAAACATTCTCAAACTCATTGTTACATTGAGTGATAGAATACTAGATGAAAATTACCAGAAAATTTCATTATGGTTCCTATTCCTTGATGGGTTTCTTCTCAAAAGTCATGAATCCAAACAAATATATCATGATTTCAGTTAGACTAACTTTTTCAATCACAAACAGCAAATTACTGAATTTTTTTTGACCTATGTGTGGGATTTGGACCATCTTAGCCTTTTTCAATGAAGTTATCGAAAGAGTTTTCATATTGGCAGATGCAGGGGAAAGATCAGCCATATCACTAAAATGGAATTCAATGATTTCATAAATCATAGGGAATTTCTTCTCAAAAACTTACTTGGTTCATCATTCATCAAATATATACTCCCATAGATGTCGATTTATAACATTATTCAATAACATGTCAGCTCTATATAGCTAGGAAAAGTCCATTCTAAATATTCCACATTGTTCGTTGATTATTCATATTTTGTGGGAAGTTTTAGTTGGTTGTCATTGTTTTTTCCATTCTTATCCCAGTATAAAGGATTTAAAGGTTAGGATAACAAAGGATTTGATAATAGATGGAAAAGAGTTTAAGTGTTTATTAAAATGTTTTTAGGAATATAGTGGATACATTCTCTATCTTAATTTGATATATTTTTTTATTTTGTTTAGCGGTAATCGAGGGGTCAAACTACTATGTGCATATTAATCATCACAAAATATAGGTTATGTTTCCTATTGATATGAATGGTCATTTAATACAATAATAATATATATCAACTAAATTATGATGATTGTAAAAAATAGATAATCGTGTAAATATTCTATTAGATTAAAAAAATGAAAGAATGTAACATTTTTCTAAAATGAAATAAACCCAATTCAAATTTAATAAAATCAAATCTATCATCATATACTGTTTCAGTAAAAATATCATAAAATTTCTTTTATATGAAATTCAATTCTAAGGATATATCATGATTTTTTTGACGATCACCTATGAAATGATGCCTTAAATTTATTGGTTTTCTTCTAGAATGTTTTATCAAATTCATTAAATCATTGATATAAATGGTGATATAAAATTTAATTAAACATAGTTAAAGATAAATCCAAAATCCATTAAAGTGTGTTTCATTCACATCACTTGTGCACAAAAACATGCAGCTATTATATATTTAGATTCGGTAGATGGAAATACAAGGGAGTTTTGTTATTTACTCAACCCAGATACTAGTGATTTACCTTGAAAATAATAGGTTCCTATGGTAATTTTCATTCTAATATGAATCAATAAAAATCAAAATCAAATTATGAAATTAATTTAAAGTCTAATGATTTTTGAAAAGCAATAGAAATAAACAATGTTCCCTTTGAATATATTAAAATATTTTTGTTAGCAATTAAATATGATTCTTTGGGATTGGATTGAAAACATACAGAAAGGCATATATAAAATATTTTTTTTCTCTTGGTAGTGAGATAAAATAAACAACTAATGATCCCTCGAAATAACTTATTGTTGACTAATTTTTCTTCATCATCCATATCATGTTTAAAATTTGAGGTCACCCGAGTTTAGTGAAACTTACTATTTTCATATAAAAACATCTTAAATAAGTTATGTATGTATTTTATTTAGATTAATATATTTCAAGATTTATTTTGATATCATTTAAATCTTATAAAATAGTTTAAATCACCCATCATAATCATTTAAAATTCCTTTTTCCTATGTTCTGAAATAAAAATTACACTTTTTGATTTTTGGAACCCAAAATAACATAATCTACATATATTTATACTAAAAAATTATTTAAGTATTATGCTTTCCAAAATAAGGAGTATCTTCTATTCAATCTATTAGACCATTTGATAAATGAAAATATCTTAATATTTGAGACAATACCCTTGGATATTTTTTAAGTCCCTTTAAAGCTTAGGTAAGTTTTAAAATAGAATTTTGAAAATGAGGATCTTAAAAACTAAGAGGTTGTTCTACATGAAAATCCTCAATTAAAATTTTTTTAGGAAAATAATATTTAACATCCATATGATATAATTTAAAATTCATATAATATGAATAAGCTTTTAAAATTATAATAGATTCTAACCAAGCTTCTTGGGGAAAGGTTTCGTTATAATATATTCCTTCTCCTTGATTGTATCCTTTGAAATTTAATCTATTCTTATTACTAGTTATTAAAATGTGATCATATTTTTTGTTTCTAAAACCCCATTTTGTTTAAATTATAGGATAGATAGATGGTCTTCAAATAATTCAAAATGATTATTTATTTTAAACTGATTAACCATTCTTACAAATATAGTAAATAACAATCTTATAATAATACTTCTTCTACAGATTTAGGTTCTCGTTGGGACAAAAAGGTAGATAATTCAACTATATTCTTTATGTTTATTCTAGTTATTACTCCTTCATCTACATTTCCTATAACTATTTCTATCAGATGGTGTTTGAAATTAGTGTATATTCATGTCTCATATACTTTAGTGAATCAAATTTTTCATCAATTTGAATTATTTTGTGATCAAACAGATCACCTTATTCAAACATCACATGAGTTTATTCTTCAACAATGCATGTCCTATTTTAAAAACTATATATCAATTAAAAGTATTATATTTTCCTTCAAATATACATATATTATCCTTTAAATGAACAAGCCAAGATTATGCTTGGTGTTCACGATATAAACCTCTCATCCAGGTACATTGAGGTATCTTAGCTTTGGTTTTCTATTATTCTATAAATCTAATGGTGGTTTATTTAAAATATTTCTTCCAATATTTTAATAAATAATATAACATGATGTATTAATATTCTCATCCCAAAAATTAGTAGGAGTGTAATAATTACATAACACAATCTTATCAATCTCTAAAAAAGTATATTCCACCATTATACAACACCATTCTATTTAGGTATCCATAGAACACATAATATATGTTTAATTCCTTTATTTGAGAAATAAGATTTAAATTCATGATTCTCAAATTCACCTCCATGGTTACTTCTAAAATTCATGATTTTGGAAACCTTTTCCTTTTACACAGGAGTAAAAAAATTGATAAAAATGGAAATTCTTCACATTTGGGTCCTAAAAAATAAACCCATGAAAATATATATTTCATCAACTATTACATAAATAAATGATTTTCCATCAAGTCTTTTTGTTCTGGTAGGTTTTAATATATCCATATGGATAATATCTAGAGGAATAGATCAGGAAACCGCATTAATTGGTTTTAAATAATACCTTTTTTGCTTTTCCATTTCCCATGAATTATAAAATGTCATTGTTGTACAATTTTAGTTCAAGAAATTCATAAATCAAATTTATTTTAGATAAGTTATTTAGAGAATGAAAATTTAAATTTCCAATACATCTATTTGAAATACATTACACATCATCTTCTGTATTCAAATAATTTTAATTTTTTTGCATGGTGTATTATGATCTAAGGTATAGACATTATTTTTTATTAGTTCTTTTAATTTTAGATATATTTATTAAAAACCCGAGAATACATTGTTAGAAATATAAAATAAATATACATCATCACAATGTTGAGAAATAGTTATCAAGTTTTTATTCAATTATTTAATGTAAAGAACTTTTTTGATGAGTATTGATTGTGGATTTTGAACTGATACAATTCCAACTATTTTTCCATTTCCATTATCACAAAATGTTACATATCCACCATATATTTTAGAAATTGAGTGATATTTTGAGTAATCTCCATATATGTTCCTCGAATATACATTCTCCTAAACAATTTTTCATTGTTATGTAACAAACTCCATAAGAAAATCAAAAAATATAATTTGGTGTTACCCAAACACTTTTGGGTCTAGTATTGTTATCTATAACATAAATAGGAATGAATATCTATTTCTATTCTCCAGAAAATATTGCAAAAATATTTAAAAAATACTTTTTAAGAATATAATTTTTAATTCCATAAAATTTAGGATTTTTCAAATTGCAATTATTGAGTAACATAAAACTAATCCACAATCTAAATATGTAACTTTGGAAAGGATATTTTTGATCTCAGAGAAAAATGTGTTCTATAAAGGTTGGTCCTTTCACCTTTTATTCCAATTCAAAACATTTATTTTATAAGTTGATTTTGACAATGTATATTGTTTAAAAAATTACACCTTATTAAAAACACATGCAGCATCATCAATGATTTGAACCTCTTTCTTTATGTTCTCAATTTATTTGACTTCTTTAGTATATGACACATTATATTTTTTAAAATGATTTTTCAAATCCAAATTTTCTTTATTCAATTATTACTCTTAAATAAAAATTTTAAAATTCGTGTTTCAAAGGGATTTATTTTTTAGTTTTTGAACTTTCATACTATGTTTCCAACATTTTATTATATTCATTCAATTATTAGTATGAGAAGTTCAATTTATCTGATTAAAATTTATTCTTAGGATATTAATAAAAATATACCTCATTAGAATGTTCTCTAATTCACATGTTGGACATTTCATTTAAGGTTTTAGCTTTTGACTCTAAAGATGTGTGTGCACTAGAAACATCAGAATCACTCTATTTGGCCTTCAACTATTTCCTGAATTTATTATTATATCCAATATTATTGAATAATTTTTTATCCTAATTCATATTTTCCTGTAACAACAAAAAAAATTATAAATGAGTCCAAGCTTCTAGAAATATTCAAACCACCATAATTATTTTTGGTTGTCAATATAATTTCTATACATGAATGAATTTTTAAAACATCTTCTCATTTTTCATAATTCATTAAACATTCAAGAAAATTGTAAAAGTTAACAATTAGATCGATAATAGATTAAGGATAATACCTCTTTAGTTATTTCAGATATCTGTATGATTTTATTATTTTTATAATTTTTAGAGGTAGAAACCTTCAAGGAATCCTTTTTATTTTTTGATAATTTTCTAGTCTCTAGTTTCAGCTTCTGATATAATTTAATTATCAATGAGATATTTTGTTTTTTAATTATTTAATTAGGTATATTGTCAGATGAAGTATGAGATACCACACTATTTAGATGTTAGAACTTTGTAAACATTCATTTCAATTTTAGGATCAGATTTTGATGTTCCTAGTGAAGAAATGTTATTAACAATCTCAATGATTCTCCCATCTATAGAGGTAATAATTTCTCCTTCGTCTATTTTGAAAGGGATGAACATAATCTTGGATGTATCATATCTGAGAGCCATTACATAATCAGTATCTTCTTACGAAACTACTATACTTTTTACATTTTAGGGGTTGTTTGACATTGAGAGACTCGATTTTACTCATATAAACCTAGTCTACATATTATAACGTTCATAACATTAGATTTAATATCATAACATGATTTGTTATCAAATTCTCGCATTTTCAGTTGTGTCTTAGGAATTACTTAAGGCATTATCACTTTCAGATAAAACATTAAGCCAGAATTATTTATGTAGATAGTAATGTGATCCTTCCAGCAACCATAACAATCACTATTAAAGTACACTGGTCTAGAAATTGAAATAAAAT
Organism: Viscum album; assembly: GCA_963277665.1. Taxonomy (NCBI): domain Eukaryota; kingdom Viridiplantae; phylum Streptophyta; class Magnoliopsida; order Santalales; family Viscaceae; genus Viscum; species Viscum album. Next base: position 1,544,420,002 of record OY728157.1, on the reverse strand, counting down.
TCTAGTTATTAGTAATAGAATCTCTTTAATGATATATATTTGTATTTCACCCATTTATATATGTGAAATCCAGAGTCCCAATCAATGATGAAAATTTCTTTTCATCATAATGGACAGTTGAATAACTAGGGAGGGCTGTGAATTGAGTTCCAAAATTATTTATCATTATATAACCACCCATTTCACATTATGTGAGTTCAAATATTTCTTTAAGATAATATTTAATTAAAATAATAAATCAAAAGGAAAAGGGATTGAACATATAGATTTATAGTGGTTCATGGATCCTTAATATCCCAGTCCACTCCACCAACACTCAACTCCATGAGTTTGGTGATTTTCAAAGGGACATCCCTTTTTCCAGGTGATCCCTTCTGAGTACAAGAAAATATCACATATTAAAACATTTAAAAGAGATTTCAAATAGGCTCTCCCTTTAAAATTATTTTCATATCCTTATCACGCACACTTACTCCAAGTGTCATTGAAAAAGATATAAAAGTATTTTTATAGATACTTTGTAATACATAGATATAAGAAGAAATTTATTGTATATGAATATATTTCCTATGAAGATAATATATTCCATGATACATCTCTGGGAAATATTTAGATGAAAAGTATAAACTTGTAATCACTATTATCAAGTAATAGTTTAGTGTTATATATGATCAATATAAGTTGTGTTTCGGTTTTTTCACTAAGAACAGAAGTATACTTTTTCCATGTTGTTTTTATTCTTTACATGAATACAATAATTATTCTATTTATATCTCTAATTTTTAATTTTAAAAAGGGAATATAATATAATCGCAACGATCGACTTTGATAATCTGTTAGGAGAGGGAGAGAGAGTTGATAAGATATTCTTTTAATGATTTGCAACAGTTGTTCCAAAATATAGATTATGTATATACAAAAGTAATTATAAAGAACTTCATCTTATTTAGATATATTAATTTATGGTAACATGACATTTTACACCAATTGAACTTTTCTTACATAGATAAAAAATTTCTAATAAACTCAATTGGCATGAAGAAATTTATTAAAATAAATGTGACAAATAATCATAATGAACTCTATAATTAATGTTTTTGGGTATGATACGTGTTAGTGGGTATTAATACTAAGAGATAAATTTTTAAAGATATATCCTAAGATTGGGTATATCTTTAATGTTCAGTGCATAAGAGAAACTTATTTTCATGTTACGTAGAGCAATTTTTCCATGTTGGGAAAAATGTGCTAACATGTAATACCATACTAAGAAAAAATTGTCCTCTAATGATTAATAGATAAATCTATTACAAATTTCCTCAAATTCATCCAATAAATTAAATCTTTTATATCCCCGTAAGAAAAAATATCATCAATACTATGTAATATAAACTTTCATCATTAGATGAAGAAATTTTATTATGATAACATCTCTAACTCTCATAAGATAATATTTTTCATCGTAAGTCAAAATTTTACCACATAGATTTAAAATACATAGTATGAAGAATATAATATTTTATTTCTATAAGATAAAATAACTTTTTTCATAAAAATAATGCTTCACACGTCATAGGATAAACACTTACAGAATCAACTGTAAGATAATTTATTTCGATAAATTTGAATTGAGACACATAAGACAAACTTGTTAGATTAAAAATATGGATTTATTGAGTATTCAAAAAACACAATCCAAGATATTATGGAAGAAAATTTTTCCTTACAACATAAACTATTTGAGTAATGTAGCTTAAGATATGCCCTTCTATAAGTGTAGAGTGTCCCACAAATGGAATTAATTTAAATATTTAAATAAAAAAGGTAAATTTCAAGTGAAAGTGGTGAAAAAATACCATTATATTAAAGATAGGATAAGGGTTAAATATATTCAATGATTAATATTTAGAAATTTTTATGTGGAACTTTATTCCTTATTTATTATTTTAGCCCCCTACCCTGGTAAACCCTTTATACCTCTAATTGTGGTCGAAAAAATTTTATATTTTTAGAAGTCACATTGATTAAAAATAAAATTAGATTAATTACCAAATTTCAAAATTATAATTCCAAAAATGCAAAAAAAAGTTATCTAATTACATTTTTATAATTATAACAAATTAATTTTTCTAATGGATTACAAAAGGAAACGAAATCATATTTCTTGAAAATTTCATTTTATATATAAAACTGAATTTACATTCATCCCCCGACTACTAAAAGAATTAAGATTATTTTTAAATTGTCTATTGATTGTAACATATATATATATAATTTCAAAAAAATTAAAGAAAAACTATTTATTTAATTAATTAAGTTAAAAATTCACATAAAACATATAAACACTATTTTTTTGAAAAATAATTTTAGAATTACGAAAAATAACTTATCCCCAAATCTTTTATAATGATTATTACTATGTATTTAGTTACATTATTTCTTATAAAATAAGAATTATGATTCATTGTACATAAATTTAAATAATACTATTAATTATAAATTTCATTATTTATTAAAAACTAATTATAAGTTTTTGAAAAAATAAGTAATTTTCTTTATTCACTATAAAATAAATATTTTTATTAAAATACAAAAAATTCAACCTATGATAATATTAAAAATATGATTTCAAAAATTTAATAGATTTCATCAAATAAAATATTTAGTAATCTAGTGAATTAATTATAATATGAATTCAAAAAAAAATTGAGACTTTTTTTGATGAAAATGTATTTTTAAAGCAACAAATTACTTTACTAAAAATTAAGTAATTATTTATTATCAATTAATATATATTTGATAATTATATAACATTTTTGGAAATAATTATAATATATTCATACCTTTTTCAAACATCTTATTTAATTATCATTATATAACGATTACTTTTATATAATAATTGTTTTATTGTATATTCCAATTTGTATATTTCTCGATGTTGTGTGTTATTCAAGTTATAAGTTATAGTATTATATTAAAATAAATTTTCAATGTGTTATATTTCCCCCAAATTAATTTAATTGAATTTTATATATTAATATCTCATAATTATAGTTTTTTATATTTGAAAATGCATTATCTAAAATCCCATATCATATAAATAAGTAATAAATTTTTCATTGAAAAGTGGATGTGGGAAAAATGATACCTTAAATAACTCATAATCTGGCTCCTAGGTAATGAAAACATTATTGGGAAGTGAAAATATGTTCATAGAGGAGAAATATAATATGGAAAGAATAATATAAGTGATATAAATATGGCCATGAAAAAATAATTGACCATAAAATCATAAATCATCATGGGATAAAAATGACCTTCAATTCTTCATATGTAATTGTAAATAGGGGAAAAATTAATTTTAAAGTTCATTTTTCGTGGTGTTGAGGAATTATTTTTATATGTAATAATATAAAATACTCATACATTAAATCCTAAAATCTATAATCATAATTACCTCTTTTGTATCCACGATTCAATTAATTTCTACCATATTTCATCCTATGAAAAATATAACTTTTTCATGTCTAAATATCTAAAATAATCTTCAAACACATTATATGATCTAAAAATAATTATAATATATTCCTCTTGTGTATATATAGTTGTTGAAACCATAAATATTAGGTATATTTTAAGATAAATAACATATATAAACCTTATTTTGGAAGTTTGAAAATTAATGATTTCAGTAATAATACAAGAAATACAGTAAATTTTAAAAATTATGCCAAAAGGTTTGCATAATAAATAGATAATAATCTCCATACAACATAAAGTATCTCATAATATCATTAAAAACATGTGAATACCTTAATCATATATTTAAAAAAAGGATACTATGAGCATGAATCACTATAAAAGCTTAATGTGAACATATATATTTTGAAAAATTAAATCTGTCTTTCTTCATCAAATAAAATAAAATTATATCCAATATATTACATAAATACATGAATAGAACAAAATTAATCAAATTTAAAATTATGTTTTTTTATCAAATATCTAATTAATTTTGAGGTCACAATTACTATCCAGATTACATTATCTGTACCCATCATCAATTTATCCGAATTAAAATTTATTACATCAACATATGAAACATATTAAGTGTTATTTTTTCATCAATCATTTGGCTTTAATAAATAATAGATTACTACTAAACCAATTTTCAAGGTTATTAATAGTATTTCACATATGATGGAATATTCATAAATAAAAAATTCCAATAAATAAATAATTTATTCAAGATTTTTATAATATAATTATAATTGATAAATCAATTATAATACAAATATTTTGAATAAATATACAGAAAAATTTCAATAATTCCACTGCAATGATTGGAATAACATATGCCCTTCCTTGGTCTTCGAGAAAACCCTTGTATTAGGGCATTAACTCAGGTAATTCTAATGTTCCCTATATATTGGATAGTGAACTATAAATGATAACATATGATGTAATTTATTTCCCTCCATTTACTATGAAATTAGTTTCAGGATATCCTTCATTTACACAAATATAACATCTTCTTGTTCTATTATTAAGTCCCCTGGGTACTTCTCCCAACATTCTAACTTATAAGAAGTATAAATTTATTTTACTTTTTGGTATTTAGTAAACATCATTTTCATCTTACATGAATCATTTGGAAACTCACATATGAATATTTTATTAATAATATATCAGGATAGATAGTTAAGAATAATTACAATATTTTTCATTCCATCTCCCATTTAATTTGGTTGTTCATGAGGACAATCACTCTATTATACTTCACATTCAACATAAACATGATTCTTCATAGTCCATCCCTTTAATAAAACCATATAGCATATTGGGAGAATAAAAATCTATGTGAAAAACCATATAATCACAAAATTCATTCATATGATTTCTACACGATGACACCTTATATTAAATATATTCTACCATAGGTGTACCAACTTGAACACAGATATCCCAAATCCAGTTTTTGTATAATTAACATTGGCCTGATTATAGTAATCAATCCCAAAAGGACCAAAGAGTTAAGTAGTCTAACAAAACCATATTCATATATGAGAAAGTAATACACTAATTACAACATATATTTTTTCTTCGTTCAATATAAATAACTCTGTAAGTAACTTTATTCCACCTAGTAAAGACCTATATATCTTTAATAGTATTTTACATGGATTCCATGGGATTGAAACATAATAATGGTTTTCTCAAATGATCAGTAAGGAATAATATAGTAGAATTAATAAATAATAATTGATAATAGTAAATATGGAAATATTAAACATAGAACACAAATTCCATGTAATCAATAAAAAGATAATGAAATGTATAAGAAATATAGCAAGGTAATAGTTTTAATTACATACCATTCATATAACTGGATAAGAAAAAAATAAATTTGAAAAGGTATGATACTGAAATATAATACTTCTAAATAATTGAAAATAAAATATATCCACAGATATGTTGATGAAAAATGTCATGGGTGATTAGTTACTGAAACTGATAAGAGATAAATACTTTATTATTGGATAGAATTTATCCTTGGTACATGGTACCTTTATCATCAATACATTTAACAAGAAGATTTAGATAATATATTGCTAAACCCCACCTAAAATGGCATTATAACTGACGATTCCAATGATATTATTGATGCATTGAGGGGATATCTATAAACGGGACCTACCCATGTTTTACTAATACAATGAAATCCTCATATTAAATAATAATAAAAATACCTTATCAAATTACTATTTTAATAAAGAATGAAAATTTATCAATATTTCCCTACCTGTAATCAAATAAATATAAAATTAGGCACCATATTTAAAATGGGATATGGTTTAGGAAATATTAATATTCATAATAGAAGATACAAATATTTAGAGGAAATTCAATGATCATATGAGATTGAATATTTCAATTGGATTTCAAAAATGAATCAAGGATGTGAATATACATACTATCCTTAACCAAATCAATATAAAATCATCTTGAGTAAGGATAAGGATTGTATCAAAAAAACATACCACATGTGGTGTAAAATAAATTGTTTTAGTCATTGATGAATTTCAATTTTATAAAAATATCACTTAAAGCATTATAAAAGAATAAATCCTTTTGTTTTGATAAAACTTTTGAAAATATTTCTTTTGAAAATTACATGTGAAAATATTTTCATTAATAAGGAAAAATTTAAAAATTAAATGTAATCTTAAATTAAATTACTTTAGGTAAATCCATACATGCCATATGAGGTAAAAATAACATTCTTTTTTCACTATTAAATGTTAAAAAACACCTTGTTCGGAAAGTGATGAGAAGATTAAATTTAAAATATTTTTAAAAGAAGAAAAGGGTAAAAATTATTTACCATATCATTTTGAAAACATTTTTGAATTTTTTTTAATGAAACATGATTTCTAGAAGAAAATAGGTTCTCTAACTAAAGAGAGATAATTTGACAGGTCTTATTAAAAGAAATTTATAAAACATTTTGAGTACCAAATAGTGGGAAAATGAAACCAATACCTTAAAATGGGCATGAATTGCAAAAGGAGAAAAAATTAAATGTTTTATTGAACAATGGTTAAATATTTTCCCCAAATATAAATACCATTGAAATATCATTAATGTTATTATTGAGGAAAATAATATTTAAACATTCCAAGGTGTCCCATACCACTATGAAACACATAAAATCATAATACTCATAAAGGAATAAATTTAAATTAATGTTATAATGTAATAAGAGTAATTATATTCATGTTATATCATGTAAATGGTTGTTATATAATCTATATAAAATAAACTAGGTTCATAGCATCAAATAACTCTCAGTGGAATTTAAATTGAGATGAAATCCCTTACCTTGAATTTTATTTCTGGTGAGATTCCTTTAACATCATTTATCATAGTTTAAAATATATTAATAACTTATTTCAGAAACTTATTTATAAATATGATATCATTTTAACCTCTTAGAATATCTTATTAAATATTTCATAATAACCTTTTTCTATTTTAACTATTTTGACTGTTAATCGCCTAGTTAGTCGAGTATGTTTTAACTTGTTATTTATTGTTTTTATTAAATATACAATGGTTATGTCATCTCCATAAGGAAAGAAATGATGTGAATTTAATATATATAGATATATATATTGTATATATGTATCTATAACAAACCATAATATTTTGATATTATAAATGGAATGCACTATTAATGGAGATAGTAAGTCGTACATACGCATGAATTCTACTTCTGTTTCTTTTTAACATTTTAAAAGAATAAAAACTAAATTATATGTATATAAGCGAATTTTATAATTCTAGTTACATATTTATTTTATTTATTAAATATATTTCTGTTAAATTTATCCTTAATATGATCCATGTCTAGTGTGAACGAATCACATCACATTAAGGGGTAGTTGTTCACACCTCCTCAAATGATGTTATAGTATTAAGATAAAAATGAATGTATTAAAGGTGTGTGTAATATATATATTAAGTAATTATAAATAAATAATATATATGATAAATATAATATATTAATAGAGTTTCCATCATAATGGACACCATGATAGGTGGTAAATGAAAAATGAACAATAATTGTTTCATGATGCAGTAGTTCACCGTATAGAGAAATAGTATGTTCGTTACCCATTAAATGGATGTGTTTATACATGTAGGTAAAACTCTTAGCATAAAAACATCCTAGAATATTGATAATACTGGTGTTTTTAAACGATAATTTAAATATAATATTTCAAGTGTTGTAGAATGGATATGAGACTATATAGCTTGAGAGAAGATGTAACGTTTTAATTGGGTAACTTCTTTCTGTTTTTACCAAAAGGCTTCTATATAAATATTTATTCCCAAATGGATGATTAAAGGTCTAGGGTAGGGATTTTTGGAATCTATATGGGTTTATATGTTTTAATCCATGTTGTTTTATAGGTTTGAGTAAGGGGGAGAGGTGGTGGCCTTTTATTGTGGAGGAAAAGGACTAACTTGTTATTCTTTAAAAGAAGTTAGGTGTACCGATGTTCTTCCACAAAAAGTATTAAAAACAACCAAACTCACTAATTTAGACTTTGTAGAATAATTATGGTAAAAAATTGGTGTTTCAAAAGTGGATAGTTCATTTGGGCCCTTAATTTAAAGGGTTAGTCCTTTATTAAACATAATCTAACCATAATAATTGTAATTATTTTTGATCAAATTAACTAATATTTTTGTTATAAAACAAAATTTATCTTTTTAGACTTTATAAATTATTATTATTCTTAATATGGGATCCATTTTTCAAAAGTATAATCATAGATGTGGCAGAAATTAATTTAAATTCCATCCCGTAGTCTAGACGACAATGCGTGTTTTTAAAGTAAAAACATCTGAAATATTGCTATACTTTTATAATCATTTTAAATATTAAATTAATTCAAATGAAATAAATTAAATTAAATGATAAAATTTTATTTAATTTTAATTTAAAACCAATTTATATTATAAATTAACCTTATAAATAAATTTGATGAAAAATTGTTCTTGAACTAAAATTCAGTATTTTTTACTATTTGTTAAAAAATGGATGGTTTTTGAAAAATATTAAAATTTATCTTAATATAATTATCGATTTTTTATTTAAAATAATTTTTTACTTTGAAATATTAAAATAATTTAAGTTTCAAAATTTATATTTAAATTGTGTTCTCCTTTAAAAGGCAATAAAATTTCCTTTATAAATATATTAGTTTTTATGTGTAAAGTATGGTTTGTTATTATCTTATGGATATCAATCATAGTGTATGAATATAAAATAATATTTGATTGGATATAAAATTTATATATTTAATTAAAATAATTCCCCAATTATAGTTAACTATTTTTATTAAGGAAAAACTCCTTTGGAACCATTATAATATAATTATTTCTGTTTATACCCAATTAGTTGTTATTTTCCTTTATCTTTAGTTGGTAACCAATGATTTAATTTTATATTTATATGAACCATAAAATTTATTAAGATATTTAATACTATTCATAACCACTATCATAATGGCTAGGTTATATCATATTATATTAAATAATTATAATTGTAATAATAAATTGATATTTGGTGAAACTAAGGCTTCTGTGTAATTATATCTATCGATGAGGTTCCCTCCTGAGTGTGATGTGAGATAAATCGGTGGGGCATGAATTAGAATATTTAGAATCTATTTTAAATATTAAATATATTAAACATTATCCCGATATTATATTAATTTTCACATTATGTGTCGCATGTCATATACAATATAGGGATCATACTTAAGATTGATGGGGTGTCACATTCTCCCCACCTTATTTAAATTGCACCATCAAAATTTAATCTTGATCATGGTGATAATTTTTTTGATACATCCTATGATTTAAAACCATCATTGTTATAATGTTTTATATGTAATACTCTATAAAATAGATAATGTAAACTATAAAGGTCACATGGACTACCTTGTACTAGGTCTCTATGTAAGAGAACATTAGTGGCATGTGAGAATATGTACTGGGAAGTAAAGTGTAATTATTTATAGGTAGTGAATGATATTATAAATTACAAACAAGTGAATGATCAATATAAATTCAAGCAGTTGAAATCTATAAATATGTGATTAATTAAGAGACCATAAGTTGAATAGAGATTAAAGTATTATTATAACATTTTATTTCTAAGTCGTTTTTATAATGTTGGGTAATTAATTTACAACCTATTAACATAAGGAAATATTTTTACTTGATAGGTTTCAATTTAATATTATCATTCCTAACATTTTTTGGGATTGGATCTAATTATAATTCATCCCTTTACAACCATAAATTAATCGCCAATAAGGAATTTGTTATGCTCAAATAATAAAAATGTACATTTAAATGATATTAAGGCTTATAAAATTGTGACAATTCTGTCTTCTTGTCCTAATATATCTTCTAATAACAATATGGTCAAAATATTAGTCACTATTCCATAAAATTGATATTACTACTTCATAATTACCATTTATTTGTAATTTTTTTTAAGTAAAATCAAAGATCAAATAACCATGACATTGTGTTGGTAAGTGATTGGAATAAAACCCTTTTATTCCCTTGGCCATGGGTTCAAGAATCACAACCTTTCTAGAATTTATTGGTTATCAGCATAATTATAGTTTTCCATTTATAAAATGATAGTAATTTAAATTAAAAAATAACTATGATTTATATCCTTTAAAATAATTTCATCACTAAATATCCTTTTAACTAATATTTCCAATTCAATGAGAATAAGTAAATATTTCACAAATTTATTTCCACATAGGTCCTTTATTGGTCTATGGATTATCAATAATGTCATTCATATTATTTCTATATCATGACACTATATCTTCAATCTAAAACACATTTCGTTTAACCAAGGTTATTCATTATCATTATCCATTCAAATTATTCATAATGTGTTGTAAAGAAAAAGTGGATTATCCTAAGAATATCACCTAAGAGTGTCAAACCAGGTGTTTAGTAAGGCCCATTGTCATGTACCACGCTACCATGAGTCAGGATCAACATACATTTTCATAGTTATTACTTTTAGGTATATTAATGCCAGAACCACATCCACTTGCAGTATCTAGACATGGATGTATTGAAAATAATACCCACAAAATCTCTACCTTACAAAAATTATACATTTTTCTTCTATAAATATCATACAACTCTATTATAGGGCTATGTTCTCTAACCTATTTTATCATAAATCTAGTTCCCTTGTTTTCTACTAAACATTTTCGGACAACAAATCCACAGAACAATCCCCAAATATCCTCTATCTAGTTTCTAAAACTAATTACATTTCCATTTTTATAAGGAATCAAGCCCCAAAGAACCAAAGAGTTTAGCAGTATTGGTAAAAAAAATACATAATAAAATAATACCCTAATTACAACATTTTTTTCTTCTTTCTAAATAAATAAAATCAAGGGTATCATTATTTCATCTATTAAATGCACATTAATCATTCAAAGTATGCTTCCTGGATTCCTGGGGAATGAAACATAATATGGGTGGGCTCAAATGATTAGTAAGAGAAAAGTATAGTAAAACCAATGAACCATTGAGAATATTTAATTTTTAACTGTAAATAATGGAACACAGAATACATGCAATAAATAAACTAAGATGGAAGTGCATTAAAAATTTGGAAAGGTAATAACTAGATAAAAATACCATTAAAATAACAAGTTAAATTAAAATAAATATGGAAAGAAAATAAACTGAAACACATGCCATCTAAATAGCTAAAACATAAATGTATCCATAGATATATCGATGAACAAACTCATTGAGAAACAAAAACTAAAACTAATATGAGGGATGTTTTTAATTATTGGATTCCATGTTTCATAGGTACATGGTACCTTTACCATCAAGACCTTTCACAAGACAGTTTACAACATATTGTGTAAAACCACATGTAAATCGGTTATCCAAATTATTCTTCCCATGAGACTAATAAGGAATAAAGGGACTATCTATAACAGTGCCCCACCCATGTCTTATGAGTCCAAAACATTTCTCATATTGAATAATTGAAATAAATAACATTCCTTATCAAATAAGTGTGTTGAATAAAAAATAACTCATTATAATTATTTCCCCCAAATAATAAAATAACTATCAAAGTAGAAATTGTATGTAAAATGGTATATGGTTTAGAAAATAGAAATATCCATTATTGATTATATGGATAATTATAAGAAATTTAATGATCATGGGTGATTGAATATTTCTAGGGGATACCAAAAACGAATCAAGGTTGTGAATATAAATACTATACTTTCCAAAATAAATCAAAAAAATACACAGTAAGGATATATATGGTATCAATTCAACATACCCCATGTGGAGTAAAATAAAGGTTTTTTTCATTGATGAATGAAAATATTATAAAAAAATCATTTAAAAACATTATAGAGGAAAATATTCTTTTTTTGGAAAAACCGTTTGAAAAATATTTTATTTGAAAGTCTATTTTGAAAAAAAAAATAAGTAAAAATAAACCCATTAAACATGATAAATTAGCTTCAATGAAATGGAATTTGGTAAATCTGTACTAGGAATTTGAGGTAAAAAAAGAAAATTCCATTTGTACGGTTAAAGGATAGACAAATTACTTATTCAGAAAGCAACAAGATGATTCCCTAGAAAAAATTGGTAAAATATAAAAAATAGTGAAATTTAATTTGAAAAATTAATTTAAAATAATTTTTGAAATAATTTTAATAAAACATGGTTTTTATAAGAAAATAGAATCTTCGAAAAAAGAGATATACCAAGTCGGATTTTCTGAAAAATATTTTCTGAAAAAATTTGATTACCAATGTGTGGTTAAATAATAATAATACTTGAAGATTTTCATAAATAATAAGTGGATAGAAAATTAATTGTTTTATTGAATAATTTTCATATAATTTACTTTAATGGAAATACTATTGAAATATCATTAATGTTATTATTGATGAATATAATCTTTAAACATTCCAAAGTGTCTCATACAACTTTGAAACATTTCATATCACAATCCTCATAAATAAATAAAACTAAATGAATGTTATAAAATCATTAGAGTAAGGATATTCACGTTATATCATGTAATTTTCAGTATGTACACCATAAAAATAATCTAGGTTCATATCAATGAATAAGTGTCAATGGAATTTAAATTGAGAGGAAATCTCGTACCTTGTGCTTCCTTTTGGGTGAACATACATTAAAATATATTATATATATTCTTAAACATTTTAATAACATATTTAAAAAATATTTTAAAATATATATATCATATATTATCCCCTTATAATACCTTATTTACTATTTCTTAATAACATTTTAATTTTTTAACCATTTTGGGTGTTAATTTCCCTCTTTGTCAGTTATGTTTTATCTTGTTATTTATTGTTATTAATAAATATTACATGGTTACATCATCTTTAGAATGTAATAAATTATTTTCATATCTTATATATTTATATATTATGTTTCTAGAATAAACAATAATATTTGTAGATAACAAATGGAATGAACCGTTCATGGAGATGGTAAGACGTACTTATGTATGAACACATAATCTATTTCGTTGTTGTATTTTAAAAGAATGAAAAGTAAATGATATGTATATAAATGTATATAATAATTCCAATTCCATATTTATGTAATATATTTTATATATTTTTATTAAAATTATCATTAATATGTTCTATGTTTAGTGTGAACGAATAACATCACTTTGAGGGGGTAGTAGTCCACACTTCCCCAAGCAATGTTATCATATAAACTTAAAATGGAAATTATTAAATTTATTTGTAATGAAAGGATTAAATAAGTATATAAAATAATAAATATCATATATATAATATAAAACTATAGTTTTCATCCTAATTTCCAACATAATAGGTGGTGAAATGAAAATAAACAATCATCCTTACGTGTGGTAGTAGTTTGACATACATAGAAATATTATGTTTATTACCAATTTGATGGACGCTTGTATATGTTAAGGTCAAACCCTTATTAACGAAACATCCTATTATATTGATAATACTAGTTTTCTATACATTAACAGAATAAAAATAGATGAGGTGATGTATAATGGAAATGATATTAGAGAGCTTGAGAGTAGACGATACCTCTTAATCGAGTAACTTCATTTGGTTTTTGCCAAAAGGATTCCTAGTAAGGATTTCTGAAAAAAGGTGGATTCATAGCCAAGGTCATAGATTTTTAAAATCTTTATGGGAATATATTATCCAAGCCATGGTGGATTGAGAGGTGTGCATAATAGGGGAGGTGGTGGACATTTATAGTGTGGGGAAATGACTCACATGGTATTTTTGAAAAGAAGTTAGGAACCCACGTTTTAACATATAAATGTCATAAATTACCGAAACAAATCCATAATTTAAATTTCATGGATGATTTATGGGAATAAAAAAGGGTTTGTACAAGTGTTCATTTTATTTGGGCCCTTAGTTTAAAGAAGTAGTTCATTATTAAGCTTAATTTTACCTTAATAATCGTAATTAATCTTAATCAGGTTCTTAAATTGTTTTGATCAAAAACCATAGTGGTATTATTAGACCTTATAAATTATTTTTATTCCAAATAGGGATCTATTTTTTTCAAAATATAATAAGAGAAGTGGTAGGAATTAATTTAAAATTCATCCCGCATGCGGGACCATAATACAGGGTTTTAAAGTAAAAATTTCTAAAAGACATCTAAGTTTTTATAATAAATTTTATTGTGAAATTGATTCCAAGGAAATATATTATATTAATTGATAAATATAATATCTACCTAATCCTTAAAACAAATTAAAATATTAATTTATACTTATAAATGAATTAGATGAAAAATCAGTTTTGAACTAAATTGCAGTATTTTTAACTATTTATTAACAAATTAATTGTTTCAAAAAAATATAAAAATTTCACCCTAAGAAAATTATAAAGATCATATTCCAAATATGAATTTTCTTTTGAAAAATTAAAGCAACTAAGGTGTTGAAATTCGTATTTGAGATTGTTTCTTCATTAATAGGTATTCGAATTGCCTTTATAAAAATATATCCTCTATGTGTAAATTAGGGTTTGGTCTTATCTTATGAATATCTAGCATTATAGATGGGTATCATAAAAATATTTTATTTAATATATATAATATATATTTCACCAAAATTATTCACCAATTTCAATTGATTTTTTTAACTAAGACAAAACTCATTTGGGAGCATAATAACAATATTATTTCTTCTTATATCTAATTGGGTCATATTTTTTTCTCATTAGTTAGTAACCAATTATTTAATTTTATATTTATATAAACCATATATTTTTAACATGTTAGTTTATAATTTTTATAAGTACTATCATAATATCTATGTTATATTATATTATATTAAACAATTATATTTTAATAATATTTTGTTATTTGGTGAAACTCGGTCTTGCCTGTAACACAAGCTATTGAGGAAAGCCTCTATTTAGTGTGATACAGGCTAAATTGGGGGGTAATTCCTTGAAATATATAAAATATTTATAAAATATTAATTATATCATAATTTATCTAGATACTATTTTACCTTACGTGTTTGGTGTTGCGGGTCACACACTATACAAGGTTCTTACTTTAGATTTTCAGGGTGTCACATTAGGTTTAACCTTGATCATAAATGATCATAATATATTCAAATCCATCATAATGGTTCATAATAAAAGTTTTAATTATCCAAAACATAACCCCCAAGAGTGTATATACATTTTTTTAGTCATAGGCCCACTCTTCTTGCACCAGTGACGATTGAGTTAATACCCAACCATATCCTTTTAGAGTTTTACACCTAGGTGAATCTGGGCCATAAAAACATTAACTTACAATTACCCGAACCGTTATTTATTTTCTATTTTAACCACACTTCATTAACTACTAAAATTTAGGATTTTATCCTATATATAGACTTACCATAAATGTTCATACTAAATTTTTCTTAGCCTATTTTCCCAAAAAATATACCCTAAAACTAATTAAGGAATAAATTTATTTCATACAAAATATTAAATCTTATTAGCGTAATATAAATAAATAACATTATTATCCTTACTAGAACAAAAAAGGATGAGGGTATTTGATAACATGGGTACATAAATAACTGGTACAAAAAATAACTACATCACCCTCCATTATGTTATAAACTCCAATCCCCCTTTATAGATACGTTATACCTAAAACCATTATTCATATATTGGGAAAAATTAAACATAAAAAACTATGATCTTAGATTATAAACAATGGTAAACATATGATATATCAATAAAATATCATTCACAATTATAACATGAGGATAATGTTATCAGAACATGAGCATAAAATTTGAAAATCATACCCCCGGTAAATCATAGATCATAATATATAGTATTGGAATAAATCATCGTAGTTCATTAGATATGATTAATAAATGAATCAAAGAACATGAACCATTAGATAATAAAATTAATATAATATCTTTTCATAAATGGGTGGTCCAAAATATGGAATAATAATAATTAAATAAATCTTATGTCAAGGAATCCCACCATGACGTTAATCACATGTTAGGATTTGGATATCCTTCAATAGACCAAATCTTAGAATGGGATAACATATCATGTACCCTGTTTTGGGATTGTTAAAAACACTCACTTACTCTTTATTATCATAAAAAATATATTATTACATAATTCATTCGACTGATATAATGGTCCCACCCTCTCATATAATAATAATCCATTTATATGAATGACACATGATCATTGAGACATTTATCAGTTCATTATAGTTCAAGCCATGAAAAATATAACTGGTATAATCAGGATTCTGTCATCATAATAAATAACCATATAGATAAAGAATAAGGATGTTATCAAGTAATCATATCCCTAATTAAGCACAATTAACAAAAAAGGATTTCATCATAGATGATAAATTCCTTTCAAATATGACTAAAATATTTCATGTATAAAATAAACTTTTATTTTAGAAATCAAAAAATATATATCAAAAAATATCATAAATATTAAGGACTAAATTTTATTTGATAAAAACCATTTAAAGTTGTAAGGAAATGATCAAATAAATTATTATTAATAATGATAGTAAAATATATTCTAAAGGTGTTTTTTAAAACAATGATTTCATTCAAACCATCAGCAAAAAATAACCTCATTCAGATGTTCAAAACTGTATTTATTTTAATTTATTTAGAATTAAAATTAGTTTTAAAATTAATTCAATTAATCATAGTGTGATACTAAAATAATTCATGAATAAATTTCACAAAAAAATATATACATTGAATAAATATATTTCTATCCAAAAATAAAAATAAATTTTGTCTTCCTTAAAAATATTCCATTTGAATTTTGATCTCATAGAAAGGGGTAAAAGCAAGGTAAAATTTTATTTCTATATGTGACCATACATTATTAAAATTCATAAAAATATTTATAGATAGATCATATAATTTAATAATTTTAAATTTAGGAATATATAATTCTGGTAAAATAAAATTGTAACATAAAAACCTTTACCACTTTGGTAAGTTTTTAATCCTAAACACCAAAAAATAAATAAAATATAATGAAAATCTAGATGATAATATAATTATGAATTCATGTTATAATATATCAAATTGGTAAATGAAATTAATTATAGAATAAGATAAGTTTATAATATTACAAATATCATGTGAAAGATAATTTGAGATGATAAACCCATACTACATTGGTAACATTTGAATAAAACCATATTTGATTAAATAATTTGAATTTAATTGTTAAATACCACCATTTAAAAAAGATATATTTTATAAAATTCTTAATGGATGGTATAAATAGCTCATAAAAATAAATGCATTCATAATATTGAATATGTCTCTACAAAAAATATATTGAGATGAACAACCCTTACCTTATGTCCGACTTGATTCATAACCACTCTAACCTCCAATATAATAAATTAAAATTTAATATATTTATATATAAGCACAATTTATTTTCTTATATTATAATATATTAACAAATTATAACATTTCAATAACTATTTACTAACAATTATTTACTAATTCCCACTTTTTCTTGTGTTAATGGTATCATTTTTCATATATGTTTCGATTTAACAGTTATGGTACTTCAATATTGATCATAGAAAAATAATATAATTTATTTAAATAATAATGAAAATATCAATTATATTAAACAAATTTATATTTCTAAAAATCCATCATAGTTATATTTATAAAACTGATTTAAAAAAATCATTGATACGGTAGTTTGTAAGTAAACATGAATGATTGTTTCCTTTTATAATAAAAAGAATAAAGTTAAGATAAATAATATTTTATAATTATAAAATAATTATCACATAAAAATATAATATATGTTTATAAAATACATAATTATATCAAAAACATGATTTGGTTAGGGAAAATTAATCACATCGCTCAATGGAGGTGGTAGTCCACATGTACACATGAGCGATAATTTTGATTTCCCATTTGATGGAAAGGAGGTGAGAAATGGATTATTCACCATCAAAATAATATATTAGTGTTTTTATGATACTTTTTAATAATTTTATGATAAATAAAAAATTATTATAAATATTTTAAGAATAAATAAAATTCGGATGGAATTGTTTTGATTTACTCCTCCCCCTAGAGAGACAACCTTTCTCTTAATCCTTAATCATTGGAAGATTGATATTTGGGGAAGGAAGTGATTTTTAATATGAAAGGAAAGAATATAGGATGTTTTTTAATATTTTATTGATAGATATAGAAGGCTAAAATTTTTTGAATAAGGGAGGAGAAGATATTCTCTTTTAAAAGATAGAGGATGGACACACATGAAATTACATAAAAAATTTCATTAATATAAGGTAAATTTAATGTGTATGTAAAAAAATTGAAAATAATTCCATTATGAGATAAGATAATTTTCAAATATATTCAAGAAATAATATTTAAACAATTTGAATTTAATTTCTTCCTTTATCCTCAAGTTTAACATCCTCAGTAAGCTCATTTTACCCCTAAGCATAGTAACAAGTTTGTACTATTTTTAAAATTTATTATTCCCAAAAATAAAATTTTACATTTTAAAAATCTGGAAATGATATTTTTTTAAAAAAATTACCATTTTATTAAATTCAATTTATGTATATATCTAAAATAAAATTTTAAATATTCTTGAAAAACAAAACAAAAATGCATTTTTAGAAAAATCCATTTTAAACCATTAACCTGAATTTTCATTCCTTTCTTGAGTAGTAGAAAAGTAAAAATAAATTGTAAAATATTGTATTTATTGTTTAATATTTATAAATTTCACTAAAATAAATTGTCTGATAATTATTTATTTAATTTATTTTGATAAAAACACATCGTATACATAAAAACCGTTTTTTGATAATACTTGTTTAATGGATCGATATAAACAGATATGAAATTAGATCATGATGTAGATTAATATATAATTAATTATATTTATTATAATTAAAGGATAATTATTTTAAATTGATATCAAATTCAAATAACAATTGTACTTTTAAATTACATGATTTAGTGAAAAGAAATGAATGTTTAACAAAAATTTTTATTTTTCACTATTTATTGAAAAATAAAAAAATCACCCTATGTTTAACATAAAATGATTATTTAATATATTATTATATTATAGTAATATTAAATTTATAAAAATGGTAGATATTAATTATATTATCCATGCATAATGATCCGTAAAACTATTTTCAGGAATAAATATTATATAAATGAATTTTCAATAATATAAACTGAGTACTTATTTATTTTTAATTAATAAATACATTTGAAATATGTATTAATTTTTTTCATATTTATAAGATGGATATTTCTATTCATACTCCTATGTTAGGAGATACGTTATAACAATAACATTTGTATAATAATATTTTCATATTATATCATAGTCTGCTTAAAGCATGTTGTTTCATCTTAAAAAAATACTATGAAAATTATTCTTTAATATTAAATTTTTTGTATATTAAAAAAAATAGAAAATTAAAAACTTATTTCTGTTTAGAAACTCTAATATGGGAAGATAGACCTCTCAACAAGATCCAAATTCCAATATGTAAAATCACAATAAGTTCTAAAAAACCAAAATTGTCTACTGGATCTAGTAACCCATCTAGGAATGGAAGGCCACAAACATATGAAAGTGACTGCAAAAAGGACTCCTCAAATCCCATATAACAATAGATTGTGAAAAACCTTATAGTTAGGAAATATCAATAGAGGTTACTCTATGGATGTGTATGATCTCTTACATATATAATAACTCTAACAATTTCCTTAAACCCTTCTCGCTAAAGGGAAAAAAGTGGACTAACATGGAGAGTTAGTTGATGATAACCCAAATATTGTTGATTCACCTCATTATATATGAAGTATTTATAATAAAATCCATATATATTTTATTCCACATCAATTATGTATCCTTTATAGGTTTAGCCATTCCAGAAGGAACCTCATTCTTTTCCTTTACTTTTAGAGATGTTAGGTATCTTGAAAAAAACTCGGTTAAAGTATTATTCAAATAAATATAGATAAGCATTCATTATAGATAAATGTTAACTTTTTCAATAAATTTTTTATCTCTATTGTGTAGGTTTGAAACTCCCTATAGCACCTCTACAAAGAACCTAACTAGTACCACCCTCTTTCTTTAGAAGAATATGGAATGCTCTTCACCTCGAGAAAAGAAAAAAATATTATTTCTTATTAATATTATTCATGTAAAACCTCAAAATAAAAAACACCAATATATTATTCCCTCATACTATAAAGAATTTTATGGGTCACATTAATCAATCAGATATATATTGATACTCTCTTGTTCACTAAGTACAACCCCAACATAGCCAATTACTCTAATTTGTACTGTAAAAATATAGAAAGTTAATTCATTCTATGTTAAGATTCCACTTCATTTACCATGGTTGGATTAGAGAAAATTATAAATTATAAATTCTATAGGAACTATATAAATATTATTTCTCTTAGGATCGGATCTCTATGAGTTAAAATATACCTATGACACTTTTGGTGGGAAGAAACAATAAAATGCTCACCAAGAATGTAGGTTCTCAAAGTATTCAGGTCAAACACTAGAGATGAAAACACAAAATTATGGGTCACATAATTCTTCTAATGGGTTCTTAGATATTATTTTTTCATGCATTATCTTTTTAACTCTATATAAAAAAATTAAGTCCAATCACTTGAGGAATAATATAAAATGTCATCCTCAAAATATTTTTATGGAAATCATTGTGTTTGAGTTCTTTTAAACCTCTATCATAACTATTCAAAGGAATTATAGAATTTCATTAACCAAATAAACTATTAACCTTCCAATTCAAGGCCTACATCGAAGTTTAAATTGTAGATATTTATACTTTAATCCCCTAAATATAGTCATCCATCCCATAGAAACTTTTACAATCCGTCAAAATCTTGGGTGGATACCAAGCTACCACTTCCTTGATATTCAGTGGGATCACTACCAATCCTTCCCATTGTATAACAAGTCATAATAAGTGGACATTTTTAATCTAAAAGTCACACATTTAGATATTCTAATATGACTAATTCTCTAAATGTATGTCCAAGACCATTCTCAAATACCCTACAATATATTCATTGTATGCTATGTAAACAAATATTTCATTCATAAAGACCTATAAAAATTGGTTGACTTAAGGTAAGAAATTAGACTTATAAGACATCATAAACACCGCCAGAGAATTAATCATTCCAAATAGAATCACTAGGTTTTCATAATTTATATTCAAATATTTGAAAGTCATCCTTAATATATACTTATTTCCAACTTGATGTTGGTGAAATAATGATATTATTTTATTCTTCGAGAATGATAATGCCTCTTTCAACTGATGAAATATATCTTCAATTCCTAGAACAGTTTATTTGTTCCTAAATATAACCAAGAGCAAGTTTTTATAGTTTATAAATAACATTAGGATCCCATATTCATTCATATCATTCAATATACAATCATTCAAAAGGGAAAATAGCTCTAACACATTCCTTCCTCTAAAAATCCTCCAATGGTAATATTAACTATTAAACCTCAATATGGGATTTCTGATTTTTTAGAAGATATTAGGATTTTACCTCAGTGAAATTAAATATAAAACTATGTCTCTCTATAATAAATTATATTGGATTCAACGTTGGTGAATAAATCCATAAACACCACCATAATTGGAAATCAATTTTTTGTTAGTTTTATTTCAGGAAGGGTCATGTTAGCCAACTATTGTGAAATAAATTTAAATAATTTGTAAATGTCATCAACCTATCTATAATAGAAATAATTTTCACCGGAGATGGAAAATATAAATTCATCCACATATATGTAGCTTAATCATCAAATGATATAATAAATATGGCCATGTGATAATAATATCCAATACATACCAATAATTAAATCTTGTGCATTCATCATAGATACTAAAAGACCCACCAAAAATTTATCTTTAATGATAGATAATCCACACTAAAAAAGATAATTGTGATCAAATAATCATTATATTTAAAAATATCTATCAATATGTTTTGGTTAAGAGGCTCTAATGTAATATCTAGTTCTCCTATTTGGGATATAGAAACAAAATAATTGCACACAACCATGTCTACAAAAAAATTATTAAAATGTAATGATATAATAAAGAATACATAAAATAATGTATTGAGCTTTATATTATTCACCCATATCACCTAAATTTGACTGTGTCCATAGTCTTAATCTTTTCAAGTTTGGTTTTTCCTATCGGGTGTAGTGGTAGTCTTATTAGGTCATAACATTTCTAATCTCTAATCGCTTATCTAGATCTTATAAAATTGTCACATCCATGAGGAACAACATGAAATCCCCTAATAGATTCATGTTTAACCATCCTTTTTCTGTCTATCAACTATTTCACTATGGGTCGGTTTGTCCCTTTTTTGGTGACCCTTGCCCTTATAGGTGTAGAATCACTTATAACTAGACCAACTAGATCCCATTCAAGATCACTATGCTTTTGACACCAATAACTAAGACAAATAATGTGGATAACTCTTATTTTGTGATCCAGAATCTTTTATCCTTCCAACTGTGACTAATTACTCTAACCCTATGTTGCTATCAACTACTCATCATTCGTACTAATACTCTACCAAAATTTACTCAGTCACTAAGACTCTGTCCTAACCCCCTCCCCCAAAAGGTACACATCATGGTATAGTAATGGAGAATGGGAGATAATGAGGCCAAAATTCCAACTCCAATAGTCCATGGCATAGAGACTATATCTAAGGGTATATAACAACACACATGGGAATCATTACCCTCATAATGATGTGTGAATTAATTGATAAGATGATAATAACCACCAAAAAACTCTTTCTCAAAACAAATAAATAATAATTCCTAATACATGATATAAAGAACAATAACTCAAAAAAATCAATGAATATCCCAGAGAAACAATCCTTGGAAGTGACCATGAATATCAAAAATATCATGAACACATCCTAAAACTATAATTCCTAGTTAAATCGACAACTAGTTCATTCATTAAAGAGAAAATTTTATACATACATTGGGTGATCATAACATATTTACTCAGTCGGATCCTCCCTGAAAATCATATGAAAATTTTTATATAAACATACAAATTTACAACAAGTAATAAATATTAATTAATCATTACATAAATAGTCTAAATATAGTTTCCCATCCAGACCACGGATCAATCAAAAAATAACACATATAACTATAAAAACAATATTGATCACACACACACACACACACATATATATATATATATATGGGTACCTCATAACCACATTACCCTTGGGTTACTACTCTCACACCCCAACATTACATATCATGAGGTCTCTTCCCTTCAATAAACCAGGTCATATTTCATGTGAGTTAGGCCTCAAACAAACGAGCCTCTTTCCTGAATAAGATCCAAAAAATAATATTTCTATCAGTGCTTTTAGCAATCTCATAAACATACCCATCCAATTCAAAAAAGTCTATTTATGGAATCCGTTATAGCCCGTGTAAATTTTTTATAACTGAATAATTCATAACTGATGCATGTCTACCCATGTAATGATAGAGCCTCCATAACATAATGTGTGTCTCTTTCATAAAATAAATCATTCTTATACCAAAAAATGTATGTATGGTAAATCCCCCTCCTTCGTAATCATTAGTAATTCTACAGCTGATGAGAGAGTGGGGGCGAGGGGGTAGAAATCCATATGTATCCTCACTCACCTAGATGTCGGTGAAAACAACCCCATTACATCTAGTTACATATTTTCATTCTAAAATTGGTGGTGTGTGTTTAAAATAAATAAATATATATATATATATCTCAAAAATACACTAATTTAAACTAGTAATACATAGGCTCGTCTATCTCTATCGTCCCTTGGTACAATCCATTGACATTACTAAGGTCAAGATATAAAATAATATGACAAGATTCAAGTTACATATTAATTAATCCAACATACATTAATTAATATTATTCCATTTTCATTCCCATTATTAATATTTTAAGCTTCAAAGACAAGTATAACTGGTACTATTTATTCATTGAATGTATTCTCTAAAATTTCATAATCAAAATAACCATCCAATACTATTCTTATTAATTCACTAACCTAAATATAAATTTGTAAACATCTAATTATTTTTGTACTCCACCTAAGATTCATCTTAAAATATGCACTGGTATCTTTTATCATCCAAAAAATCTCGTAGTAGGAAACTGATCATAGAAATAACATATGGGAATTATCCATTAATTAAGAATAAATAAAGAAATAATCATCAATTAGCATTCCCTTCATTAAAATTTTACTAACCACCCTGGTGACCCACAACATTACACATAATATCACATCCTGTATGCCATACAGAGGTCGTCATATTAATTGAAACATAATGTCATCATCACCATAACCACAGTCTTATTCCATTATCTTCAAAACTGTCACCCCATGCCATAATTTTCATCATAACCAACACCTTGTGCCACCATCATATCCTCAAGTATCATGACCCTTTACCCTGTAAATTTCCATATAAATAATGTAATAAATAAATCATTTAAATGATATAATCCATATAGAATAAATAAATATTAAATTTGTTATTCCACATATTATTTAAGTGGAAACTTTGAATAATTAAAACCAGCCATTTATACATTTATCAAATAACAACTAGCTCTCTCTGCACAAAAGTAATAATTTATAAAATCATTAAATTCCCATGATTATCTTTACTTAACCAATAAAAAATGCATTAATACCATTAGCATAAGACTATTGGATTTCAAATGGTAAATATTATTTATTTAATCTATCATTCCTCTTTAAACATCTCTTTAAAATATCAATAATTTTAGTGAAAAAAGTGTCAACATGCATCTTATATTATGATAAATGTATTATATGCTTTATTTTTTTTTCAAATTTCAAATAAAATAAACCATGCTTAAAAAATATAACAATATATTGCGCACTATATAGTAATTATCAAGTGGAAATAAATATATATCAAAATTATGTGATTATATATCTTGATTATTACAGTCTTGTATATCAAATATCCATATGAAAACATATTTTTATTTTCCTAGATTTATTTCAATCATTATTTAGTCATCTCAAAGTATGAATAATGTTTTTTTAATGATATAAAATTTTTTAGGAAAATAAAAAAAAACAAATGTGTTAATCTCATTATCAATTTTCTAATATCTTGAATTATAAATATAATTTTCATTAATATTACTTAAGATGTTTCACAATGTAGCATGAAATAATTTTGATTATATAAAATAATAATTTGATAATGGTATAAAATTATTTAATTCTATCTCCTACATAATTTCCATAATAATCATCATTATTCTATAATAAATAATTATTTATTTCATACACTTCAATAAATTTATAAATCAATTAATATAACATAGAATATGATAATTATGTAATTCATGAAGAAAAAAGATAATTTACCTATATAATGATAATGTAATATATTCTTTATTTTCATAATATAAATAATAAATTTAGTAACAATAAATAATTATTCCATAATAGATCTCATTAATTCCACTGTGAGACACTATTTATACATCATCGATTTTATTTCTATATCATCGAATTATAACATTGTTCGAAACTCCATATTTTATTATAATAAAATATAAAAAATACTAATTTTCTTCATTTTATTACCACTTACTCTTTTCAGGATAATCATTGATTATATAAATTAATAGATCATGATATAAGGATAATATTGTTTCTCTATATATATGATAAAATAGTAGATTTCATTCTTTGATTTTTTTAAACCCTATTAATTATATATTTGTTTCTACATGTTATTTCAATTTTAATTTAATTATAACTATTCACAACATGTGATATTATTTATAAAAAAATTCATTAATAATAATCATAAAATGTTAACCCTAATCTTCATGAAAAAAACCAAAATTTCATTTTTAACACTTTATTAATATTTTACTCCATGAAACTCTGGATACGTAAAGATAGTTAACAAGGACATGTAATTTATAATTTATTAGTAAAAGAAATTATTTCTTCATATATTTGACTATCCTTTTAAATTTTAAATAAAAATAAAAATTAATTAACTGTAAATCAGATCATGAAATTCATCTTCTACTGTAGGAATTTTAGATTATCATATAATAATTCATTGTGATCATATTTTATAGATTATTATCTAATTATGTTAAAACACATTCATATAAAAATTGTATCTTAATTCATGCTAGTTAAACATTTTCATAATATAAAATATGGAGATTTATTATATAACATACCAATAGAAGAAGCCTCATCATGATGCACCCAAAAAAGTGGACAACGGAAAAAGTGCATAGGCATTGAACTCCAAGGAGTGATTCTTAAGACTTTATTGAGGCTTATTAATCATTGGAGGCGAGGCTTGGGTCACCCAAACTCCAAAGAATATATGAAAATTTCAAATACTGGATGTTCTTGATTTTTGTATATGATGATTTTCAGATAATAAATCTTCATTAAATTATATTGAAAAACATTTTTAAATTATTTCGAGGACTCGTTTTAAAAATCATTAAAATATGGGAGTTATTATATTCCTTTAACTCTTTTTAATAGATATAAATAACAATAATTTTTTACATTTAGTTTTCTAATTAGGTTGAAAATGTATTACAAAAGGAATTTCATTGATAAAACTAATATTTAATGAAAAATTCTCTACATATATGTGAAACATAATTATTCAGTAGTGGAAACATGGTTTTCCCTAATTTTTTTGATTACACACACATGGGTACACATTAATCTAACACAGTCTTTATGATCCCTGACTAACTTATATGTGAGATTCGGTTTACCCTTACATAGAATTTCAAAATCCCAAACATACTATATGTGGTATTAGGGGGAATCTTATGTGAAGAAGGACAGATGAATTATCTTTAAAGCGGTAAGGTCCTACATTTTCACAATCCTCTAAAACTCCAAAATACCCTTATGTGAAGTAAGGATTATAAAGACCCAAAATTTTAGCAATGGATTTTTTCCCTTTGTATAGTAATTTTATATATTATGATTAACATAAAATCACTTAATGACCATAATAAATAATTTATAATTGATGAATTATTGAAATAATATGTATTTAAAGAAGTTAAAGAACCAATACTGATAAAATTGTAACATGACCTTTCGAACAGTAATATGACCCTTATGAATATTAGCCCAACCAAATGTATAGTAAACTCACCCATGAATGTATGAGTAAGATTTAAGAATATTATAAATGAATCTATATTATAATTATATAATAGTCTATGAATAAAATAAATTGAAATTATTAATGAAGTGTTATAATTGGTATAAGTCATAAATATTTAATTATCGTTTTATGATTAATTAAATAATTTAACAGAAAATATATTTTCATAAAATATGTTCATAAATTAATATTTTGATGTATTATGGTTTTAATATAAGTTTTTGAGACTGTGTGTAATTTTTCAATGTGTTATAAAATCTGTTATAATTTTAAATCATGTATTTTCTAAGTAAATGATAATTTTCATTAAAAATTAAATTACAACAATTTAGAAAATTATTTTCATAAAATGGAGTTCATTTTTTAAATTTTACAAATTGATAAATCATTAGGGTTATTTTTTTGGATTTTTCTAAAATTCTTGAATTTTGGAGGAATATTAAAATAGGATAATTTACAATAAAAGTTAAATACAAGATTTATGGAGTCATAGATGAGCTAAGGATGATGTAAGACAAAAATCTCAAAAACCACTTTTATTATTATTAAACTATTAGAGATAAAGTAGAAACTATTTATTTTTTTTGAGTTAAAATAACAAACAGATTATTATTATAATGAGAAAATACCCCTATCCTCTAATATAAATACAACCCCTCACCCCCTCGTCTACTCACAACCACTAAATATTTTATACTTACCCAAATTATACCAAATAATCTTCCCTAGACCCTTCCCCATATCCAGGAGATCTTAGTCTCATCAAAAGACCAAAACCTTTTTTTTCCTTATGAGGTTCTCAAGAAGGATAAATCCAAGTGGTAAAACCCTCTTCCTTTTTCTTTAAATTTCTTTTAAATTTTATTTATTTTATTATAATATCCTCACTTTATGTTAAACAAATATTATGGTAACACCATTATGTTTTCTATAGTAGTATTATATCATGTTAATGTATGATCAATCATTAAACTCCTACCTCTCTCTCTCTCTCTCTTTTATTCT
This sequence comes from Viscum album, assembly GCA_963277665.1. Lineage (NCBI taxonomy): Eukaryota > Viridiplantae > Streptophyta > Magnoliopsida > Santalales > Viscaceae > Viscum > Viscum album. The sequence continues at coordinate 1,544,391,467 of OY728157.1, read as the reverse complement.
AAACTTTAAATCGTCATCTGTGATGTGTCAATTTAGCAACATTGTGGGTGTTGACCTTCCATTTTCCTTTAATGCCTTAAATAAAGTTTATAAAGACATTGAAATTTTTGAAAGATATTTTAATATTTATTATATAACCCATATTATTTTTTGGATCTAATATATACATCATACTAAATGTTAAAACAAAATGAGTTTGTTGTGATCGAAAAAAAGCAAAAATTAACCAAAAATGATAATCATTAAATTTTATGTAATGATTCATCCTTTTACCATAAAAAATTATTTATAAGATAATTTAAATTTATGTAACATTGGTAATAACATATAATTAAAATTCTGAATTTTTATTAACATTTTACATGAACTTCAATTCATGTATACAAGTAAACCAATAATGAAAACCGTGAAAATAAACACTCTCGAGCGATGAAATTAAACTATATAACTCATAAAAAAGATTATAAATGAACATATTAATACCATAATGATTCTAATTATATTATAAAACGTTCTTGGATTTTTTAATTAATTAATATAATGTTAGTATATACAATATTAATGTGAGGAAATCATTCGGACATAAGGTTAGAGAAATTCTCGAACCCAACTCTATTCTATTGAGTTTTCCATATTTCACCCCATTTTCAGCATATATATTCCATAAAAATAATTTATACATAATTATATAACCTTTTGGGTCATAAATATTTTCTACATGAGTTTATAAAAAACACAATTTTTTCCAAAAGAACTATTCTTTCAAAAAAAACATATATTTTTCATCTAAATATTATTTCTTCTTAACTCAAGGTTAAGGACTCATATATAAAGTATGTTATTGTATGACTAATTTGGGAACCCAATGTTTATGAATCTATGATTTGTTAAATTTAACCCATTTCTTTCTAGGAGTAATTTTATTTCCAAAATTGTTATACGTTCTATGTGTCATGCAAGATAATTTAAATGTTATGATGTGATGGGTGTGCCCCAAATTATATAGCCCAATGTAAATGTTATGATGGGACATATGTGCCCGAAAAAATATTGTACTCCAATACATTGGGTAATTTGATGTATCTCATGAGAATATATAAATACGTCTGAACATGATTTTATCTTTGTTCACAACTATGTGTGGTAGTTGACCCTAAGATATGAAGTTTCATTTTTATGTATTACCACATTTCAGGCCACTTCTTAATGCTTCCTCTCATGATTATGATCCTTTGTATATTATAATATTATAATAATTATTCTCACCCAAAGTTATATTATTTTATATTCTTATCTATTCTTATATTGGGATTTTAGCTCACCCCTCAATTTGATGTATATCATCAGGTGACTAATTTTACTAAGGTGAAATCAAGGGCTAATAAGAATCTAGAGAAGAAGTTATTAAATAATTATTTATGTTTTATTTTTTAAAATATTATGTATGGTCCTAATTTTACCAATACACTAAACCTTCAGATCATATTCCTGGAATCATTTTATGTTTTTATCATTAAATTGATGAAATAGTAATTTAAGAAAAATTGGGGTCACTATTGTTGGTATCAGAGCACAGTTTAGTTTATTTGAGAATTAGGATTTTGGAACCTTAGTGAAACCCATTAGTTTGAGACTAGGTATATTTAAGAACATAATATGTTTTTATAGACATAAGTATCTAATATGGTATTATATTAGAGTTAATTTCACAAAAGGATGAATTATTGATGAATTGTTGACTTTTGATTTGTTTTGACCCATTATATTTTAGAAAAAGGGGGGAACTAGAAGAAACAATGCTAAAAACCTAAGTGATGGACAATGAATTTATTTCTCTAATGAAATCCCCAATTCCTTGTGAGGTGGAGTTCAAAATTTAATGGTGATGCTTACCTATCTCTCTCATGATATAAAAAATAACTTGAACGATGTGCAACATCCACCATCACCTAAGAGGGGGAAACTAGCTATCAAGTGTTTTATACTGAAACGACCACAAACATTAATTGTATCTTCTAATCCACAAGTCACGGAATAGTTGGTCAACTTAATGGAGATAATATTTCTTGTGATTCACTGTTCTGATTAGAAAACGGTGACTCGGTCCATTTATCATCTACATGGAGAGGCTGACCCATGATGGGGGTTGATTAAGAACAGCAAGATCAAGGTAAAAATTGAAGAGATGGAGTGGGGATAAATTATGATAATGTTTCGTAACATTTTTTACCAAAAAACCTTCATAGAAATATTGATATAGAATTCATAGAGCTAATGTAAAAGGAAATAGTATCTTTCATGGACTATGAAAAAAATTTCATAAGTCTTTCAAGGTACGCTTCATGTTTTGTTATCAACAATGATACAAAAATTTCAAGATTGTATAGTGGTTTTAAACCATACCATCGAATGTCACTAGAAATTCATAAATTCAAAAGTTATGAAGAAGTTGTTCAATGTGCTCTCAATGTGAAGATGGATTTTGGAGAATGGTCTCATGGATATGGTGATAGAAAAAAAATATAGAGTTTCAAGCTGGAGGATATACTAAGAATGGTGGAAATAAAACTCAACCACCCATATGTAAATAAAATTTGAAAGAAGCATCATGGGAAATTCCTCAACGGGATGGGTAAATTCATAAAGTTTCTGAGAGAAGGCCACCAAAATCATGAATGTTAAGATGAAATGAGGAATCAGGATAAGGTGGTGGATGAAAGGATAAAACAACCCATGGTGTAATTATTCAACTATAGGGATCCAGGTATATATACAAGACGGTTCACTAAACCTCAATTCCATGATGTTAATCAGCATTAGTAGCCACCAAATCAAAATGAATTAGGAAAGGCTTATGATATAACTACTAAGGAATTGGTGAAATAAAATTATGTTGTAAAAGTTGAACTTCCTATTACTTCAAGAATAGAGAAATAATTATTTGATTTTGGTTCAATAGATTCATTTATGCCACGAATGTTTTCTAAAACTATTGAATCGAAGGCATGAAACCTTGAAGTAGAGATATCTATAAAAATACAAAGTGGTTAAATAATTACAACCCATGTAATGGAATCTGATCCTATTAGCGTGTGTGGTAATATTCTTCTAGTGAATCTCAGGGTACTTCCCTTAGGGGAATTTGGTACTTTAATGGGAATGGATTGGCTCTTAATATATAGATGACTATAAAAATTTGGGAAAAGGATATATATTTGTATCTTCTGAACTATCCCATGCTCCACTATAAATGCAAATAATATCATGAATATACATTGGAAAATCCTTCATTGGGTTTCATGTTGATTCCTTATAAATAAGAATAACTCACTAAAATGGTTGAGTCAAAGGAAGGTATAATTGTAGGGTAAATTACCATTATGAGGGAATACAACGATTTATTTCTTGAAGTGTTATTAGGACTTCCCCCGGATCGTGAGGTAGAGTTTACAATATAAATAATTCTCCAATCTAATCTTATCTCATTGTTTCCCTATAGGATTTCTCATATCTAATTGGATGAGTTAAAGAGGTAGCTGCAATAGTGTTTGGAAAAAATGTTCATACTCCATAGTGCATCACCTTAGGGTTCACCCATACTCTTTGTCAAGAATAAGGAAGGATAATGATAATGTGTATTGATTATCGATAACTCAGCATGATCAAAATAAAGAACAAGTCTCCTCCTTCAATGATTAATGACTTGTTCAACTAGCTATGTGGATCTTAGTAATTCTCAAAGTTGGATCTTCTTTTTTGATATCACTAACTAGTGGTGATGATATAAGATATTCAGTATACAGACTTCCATATAAGGTTGAGAACAATGAGATTTTTAGTGATTCCATTCAAACATACTAATTCACCTGAAATATTTATGGATTTGATGATAGATTCTTTAGACATCATAGTAAAAATTTTGTGGTAGTGTTTATCTATGATATTCTCATAAACTTCACTAGAATGGAGGAAGATTAAGAATATCTAAGCATTGTGATGGAAATATTTAAAAAGGATAAGTTATAACCGAAGTTCAAAAAGTGTGACTTTTAAATTCCATAATTCATACTCTTGGGACATGTGATAAAAAATGAGGGACTTTATATACATCCCACATAATCAAATGAAACTGAGCAGTGGAGCAGTCCCCATAATGTCACAAAAATCCACAGTGTTTTGGATTAGCTGGGTTTCACCAATAGTAAATGAGAATTTTATCATAGTTTTCAAGATTTATAACAACGCTAATGAGGAATGGGGTAAACTATAGTTGGGTGAAATAGTGGGAGGAAAGATTCGAGGAGCATAATAAGAGACTGAACACTTCACCTGTACTCACATTACCAAAAATTAGAGAAATTTTTCTGATATACATTGATTCTTCAAAAAAAGGACAGATTTTTTTACGCATGAAAAATGATATTTTGATAACCTATTCCTCAAAATAGATGATTTTCTAGGACTAAAACTACCTAATGCATGATCAGGGGTTAGAAGTTTTGATTTTTCCCTTGAAAAGCTAGAGGTACTGCCTCTATGGTGAGAAGTTTGACATATATACCAATCAAAAGATCCCAAACTATATATTCACAAAAATGATCACAATACGAATCAAAGGATATGGTTATATCAAATCAAATTAATTAATTTATTTATTTATGATTATCCTGGCAAAGTGAACAAGGTGGCTGATGCTCTTAGTAGAAAAGAACCTACAACCCTATCCATGAAGCAGATTTAGAAAGACCGTATCTCATGGATACGAAAAGAATAGATTTGAAAATAAAAACATCAAGGAATACATCCTACCATTCCAAAATAATTTCCCAACAATTTATTAAATATATGATAAATGAGACAAAAATGGATGATCCATAGTTACAAAATAATTTGAATGATGTACAGGAAGGGAAGTTGTACGATTTTCACATCGATAATGATTGTGTGATTTGGTTTGGAATGAGGATTTGTGTACCATAATTACCAGGGATAAAGAAATAACTCTTGGAAAGTACACACTGACAAACATTATCTATCAATATTGGGAGTACCAAGTTGTACCAAGAACTTTGAGAGAACTTTTTTTGGGACAAAATGAAGGAGGATATTTCTGAGTATATCTTAGGTTCTTGATATGTTTGGAAGTTAATTCTGAGAAAACAATACCATTGGGATGGTAAAAACATTTCTTATACTCATGTGGGAATTGGATAATGTCAATATTGACTTTATTATGGGTCCCCAGATCAAATCCAAAGGAAATAATGTGATATGGGTTATGGTGGACCGACTCACAATTACATCCCATTTTATATATATTTGGGCTGATCTTTCACTAGAACAACTTGCAAAGATATATGTGAACGAATTTGTGAGAATTTATGGGGTTCCACTCTTTATTTTCTCTACTGGACAATCTAAAAGAACTACTCAGGAACTTGAATACAAGATAAGAGCTTATTATTTAGAATTAAATGTTGGAATGGATCAAAATATCTCATTGGTTAAGTTCTCATACTGTAATGGATTCCACTCAAGTGTGCATATAGCTCCATATAATAATCTGTATGGAAAGTGATATAGATATCCAACCTATTAGGATGAAGTTGGAGAAATAAATCTACTTGGACCTAATCTTGTGGAAGAAATGACAGATAATATTCAAGACATCCAAAAACATATCAAAGATGCTCAGATTTTGAAAAAGAGTTATGCTGAAAATCTTCTAAGGGACATGGAGTTCGACGTTGGAGATAAATTCTTCCTTAGAATATCACCATAGAAGATATACATGTGGTTAGTAAAGAAAGGGAATCTAAGCCCAAGGTACATTGGCCCTTTTGAGATCCTTGATCACTTAGGAGTAGTGTCCTATCAGCTTGAACATCTAATGAATGTGCCTCAAATTCAAGATTTATTCCATGTATCACTCCTTTCGAAGTGCAAACTAGATCCCTCGCATGTATTGAACTTAGATGTTGTATAGCTGGAATGTGATCTATTTTATGAGGAGAAGTCTATAAGGAATCTAAACTAGAGAGATAAAGTTTCACACAACAAGACAATCAACCTTTTCAAATTTTTGTGGAGGAACCATAAGTATTAAGAAGAAAATTTTAACCCATAGGAGATGATGAAAGAGAAGTACCATCACTTGTTTATGTAAAATGAAATTTTGGGGGAGATATTTTCAAATGGGGGAGAATATAGTTACCCAAACTTTTATCAAGGGAATTTTTCCCTTTTTATATTACATTCATATAGTATAAATAACATAAAATAACTAAAAACCCATAATAAATGCTTTATAAATGAAGGATTAATGAAATCAGAAGTATTTCAAATAGTTAAGAAACTAACACTGATAAAATAGTAACTAGACCTTAGGAATAGTAATATGAACCTTATGATTAGTAAACTAGCCAAATTAATAGTAACCTCACCCATGAAAGTAAAAAAAATAGGCATCTTATAAATTAATGTGTGATATAATAATTCCATAGTCTCATAGAATAAATTTTTTCAAAATTATTAATTAAGTGTTGTATGTTTTGTAAGTATTAAATATATTATTACTATTTTATGATTAATTAAATAATTTAAATGAAAATTTATTTTCATAAAATATATTCATAAATTAATATTTAGTTGGATTATGATTTAAAGATAATTTTATGAGACGTTAAGTAATTTTTCAATGTGTTATAAAATCAGTTATAATTTGAAAATCATTATTTTCCAAGAAAATAATGATTTTAATTAAAAATTAATTTAAGAATATTTAGAAAATTATTTTCCAAAAATGGGGTTAATTTTGGAATTCTATATGTCAAAAAAAATTAGGTTGATTTTTTTATTTTTCTAAAATACTTGAATTTTTTATGAATAGTAAAAAACAATAATTTACAATAAATGCTAAATACATGAATTATGGATCCATAGTTGACGTAAGGCTGATATAAAACTGAAATTTTGAACTATCCTTAATTATTTTAATATATTTGGAGATTATTATATAAATATTAATAGTCTTGAGACAAAATAATAAAGTAATGAGTATAATAATGGGAAAACACCCCTCTCCTTTACCATAAATACCACCCCTCACACCCTCTTCTCCTCTCACATCTCAATATTTGAGACCTGAAAAAACTCTTCCTAATATTATTCCCTAGACCCTTACCCAGATATACTCTCTCTTGGTCTTATAAAAATATCAAAACTTTTTCCCCAAGAGTTTCTCAAGGATGATAACTCCAATAAGTAAAACCCTCTTCCTTTTTCTTTCAATTTCATTTCAATTTCATTTCTATAATTCTATTCTCATAACCTTTTATTATCTAAATGGAATGGAAACACCACTATTTTTTATATAATTTTATTCTATAATGTTAATATAATATCCATCATTAAAATCCTATATCCCTATCATGTATTTTAAAAATAAAATCTCTCCCCATGATGTGTAAATTTAGCGACATCGTGGGTGCTGCACTTTCATTTTCCATTAACAGATTCAATGATGTTAATAAAATAATTATAGTCGATTAAATAGATTTCAAAATTTATTATATAATACTATTTATGTTCTTGACCTAATATATACATAATACTGAATGATAAAAAATGACTTCATTATGATTAAAAAACCACTAAATTTAACATAAAATGATCATGATTACCTATAATCTAATGACTCATCCTCATAACATATAAAAAAATAATTTATAATATTATTTAAATTTTTTTAATATAATTAAAAACATATAATTGCATTTTTTTTATTTATCTTAATATTACATGAACTTCTATTCATGTATACAAGTGAACTGATTATGAAAATCGTGAAAATGAACAACCCCGAATGACGAAATTAAACTCTATAACTCATTAAAAACACTAAAATTGAACTTAATAAAAAAAATTATGAATAATATTGTTGTATAAAAATTTATTTATTTTTTAATTAATGAATATAAAGTTATTATATAGGATATTACAGTGAATAATTCATTCAAACATTACGTAATGGGAATTCTTGAACCACAGTCCATTTCTCAATGTTTTCCCTATTTCACCCCATTTTTAGTATTTATATACCTTTAATACCATTCCTATATAATGATATAACCTTATCTGGGATATTAATGGTTTATACTTGAGTTTGTGAAAAACATAATTTTTTCCAAAAGAACTCTTCTTTAAAATACATACCTTTTACATCTCGATATTTTTTCATCTTCACTCAAGGTTGAGGATTCTTATATCAAGTATGTCATTCACTATTTAATTTGGGAACCAAAATATTATGAATAAATTATTTATGAAATTAAACCTATTCCAATCCATGGGTTATCATATGTCTAATATTGATATACATACTATGTGGCATGCTTGATAATGTAAATGTTATGATGTGATGCGTGAACCCAGAATTATATAGAACAATGTAAATGTTATGATGTGATGGGTGTTTTTGGTAATATATAGTGCTCAAATTCATTGGGTAATATGATGAATCTCATGAGAAAATTGAAATATGCATGAATATGATGTATCCCATTTCACAACTTTATGTTGTAGTTTAAAACTAAGACTTGATTTTTGTTTTTTATGCATGGGCACATTTCAAGGCTTTTATTAAGGATTCCTCTCATGATGATGATCCTATTTATATATTATGATGATAATTTTTATAATCACCCTAGTTATTATTGTTTCATTTTCTAATCAATCTTATTAAAGGGCTTTTATCTCAACGAAGTATTTGAACTATATCCTTAGATAACTACTTATACTAAAGAGAAATAAGGCGAAAATATGAAGGTAGAGAAGGAATAAAATAAATTTTTATGTTTTATTTTATAAATTTTATGTATGGTACTAATTTCACTATGAAATTAAACCTTTGGATCATATTCATGTAATTTTTTATGTCTTTTATCGTTAAAATGGTGCAATAGTAATATATGAGGAGACATGGTCTCTATAATGATTAACTTTACATGGGAAAAATGTTTCTCAGCCGACCCTTACCTAAGGTTGAAGGTAACTTTACATAGACTTTGAAAACTAAGAATTTACATTATGTGACAAATGAAAACCCATTTGAACATTTATTGATGTCATTATACCAAGTATTACCCTTAAATTAACCATAATAATAAGGTTTTACCATTATTCAGTGTTTAAAACTAATTATTTCCCTTAGAAAACCCTCTTTACAATTATACAACATCAAAACACATGAATATCGGTGAATATATATTTTTCGGAAATATTATAATTTTATTTTAAATAATAATATTTTAAATGTAAATTATTTATTATAAATTACAAAATTATTAAGCAACTCCAAAATTTATTAAAATGTGTTAAAAAATCAAAAATTCAGTTTTCAATATAATATTTTTAAAATAATGACATTACGTCCATAATTCAATACAACCATTTATCATCATGATAAGTTATAAATTTATTGTCATTGGAAGTTTAAAAATTAAAATAATATATTCTAAAATAACTTATAAAATTTATGAAAACTCTTTTTCCAAACCATACACCCAAGAATGGAAATAGAGGCTCAGGAATATTATGATCCTTTACAATAGATTTCAATAAAACTATTATCATCCTTGAGAATTAGAACTAAAATGATAAGGATTGGAAAATTATGAATAATAAAGTATCTAACCTATAATATACCTCTTAGGGATATCTCTATATTGGATAGAACAACCACCTTAGAAAAAAACCATACATCTATACAATAAAGAAATAGTGTCAAAAAATCTCTTGGGAGTGATACCTCTCAAACATGAAAATGGACAATACTAAAATATTACATCTAGGAGGAGGATAGGTCTCAAATACCAACATGATATCATATACATCATCCAAAAAAAATTAAATAATTAAAAATAATAATATTGATTACAATTGTATGACTTTTGTTCTCATATAATATCACATTATAAAAAAGGCCAAACATATGACCATAAGGATCCCAGAAATAAATAAATATCCAATAAAGAAATAATATTAAAAAACAACACTATAGAAAGAAATAACATCAAAATAATAACTTCACATTTATCTAAATAATAACCATTTATCTTTATATATGATAAAATATTATTACATATTGCACTTCAGAAAAATACATATTCTTGAATTAGAAATAAAAATTTATACATGCTTCAATTTCATTTATCATGATCAAAAAATTTAAATTCATAATATTAATATCTAATCATGGTTAACATATCATGAATAAATTTTGTTAACATTATTTTATAAAAAAATTCCTTAAGTCCTATAGGTTTAAAGATATCAAAATTTAATCATGTTTTTAAAATCATTTCTTACATTCTAAAAATTTATCAAAACATTTATCATTAATAATGGAAAAATTTCAAAATATTTTTAGTAAAATAATATCACCAAGTCTCATATATATAACATCCAGAAGGTTAGAAAAACCTTTTATAATTTAATCAACATTTTTCCACCAAGCTATTTACTAAGATAATATCAGTAGACATAACTCCCAATTTTATATATGGAATGTATTTCAAACAAAAAAGGATGTTGGAACACTCTTTCTAATCAAACAATTAAATATAAAATGTTTATTAACAAAACATTATTTATTAGGAGCACACACAATGAAAACCAAAAAGAGGATTAGTGTTCCACTTATTATTTAATAATGGTGTATTTCATTAGTTTAATTTGTTATAAATTATCACCATATAACATTATTCAACCAATACTAACACATATATCATCTTAAATATATATTCTTCTATCACACGAATCATAGGTACCCAATCACCGCACTATGATATTGTATACTTTTGATGGAAGTAACAAGGAAACACAGATTTAAAATGAATCATGAAATGTAACCATCCTTGATGGGTGAAGTTTCCTCCCATTTCATAAGTTTTTTGAAATATCACACGTTATCTATAAATGAAAAATATTTTCTTGGGATGTAAGAACACAATTCCACATTCATTTCATAAACACTGACACATACAAAACCCACAATTTTCTTGAATTTTATTCACATCATGCTGATAAATTAATCTAAAACTATATAGAGAATAAATTAAATAATAAAAAAAAATATTACATTACCCAAAACTAGGTCCAATATACTATGTTTGAGTGAAAATTATATTTAATAATGTAAAAAATAAAATTAAGAAACCATTCCCTAGACTTAATATCCTCCCCATCAGGCCCAATAAAAGTGTATAGAATGCATATAGTGATATAAATTATCTCCTAGACCGTATCATCACATTAAAAATCCCAATGATATTATTATAGAATAATATGAAAAAATATAGTGATACAATTTACTCATACCATATCTATAACTCAACAATTGGCCTAAGGGATAAGTTATAATAACAATTTCTGAAGGCAGTAAGGTGTGGGATGGAAACTGAACTTGTTGTTATACAAAAAATTGGGGATCAATTATTCAGTGGGTGGGTTTTAATAGGTTGAACAAAGTGGTTTCACAACACACATTTTGAATGTATAGTAATAGAATAATAATGATAAAAGTAGTCATTCACTTCAAGGGGTGAACAATCAAAGGGTTTTAGGTTCAACAATTGAATCCAAAGGTCTCAACATAGATCAAGAGAAAAACATAGAAATACTAACATAATGGAAAACATCATTGGAAAAAATACCTTTGTGGTAAAATAAAGAAACACTTCCATAAAATTGATCTCAGAAGTTCCCCCCCAAAATATGTAACTCCTTCTAAACTTTGGGAAACAAAACCAATATTGTTGATCCATCCTATGAAATATCATCATTTTCAATGAAACATGGTTCTTCATCGAAAAAGGATTAAAACATATGAATATCACCACCTAATTCAAAAAAACCTCTATCCAATGATCCTAAGTGGATCCCTCTGAATATTTAATCATTGGAAGTAGAACTCGTAGATTGTACTATTACATGAATTTTCATCATAATCCTTCAGTATTGTTTTTATTTAGTGACACATCATGCTAATCATATTTCACACAAAACTAATAGGAACATCAGCCTCGATTCATTCCTAAAAATTAGAAAAAAGTTAGGTAATCCTAACACAAGACACATATTATTCGTGGTTAATTAGTTCATTATTTTTCAAAATATTTTCATTGTTTACCCAATTTGAACACAAGTGCATACAAGCATGGTTCATTCTCCTTTTCTAGGTATCTACACCGCATGAAAAATCACCTCCAATGTAATTTTTATAAAACATGGTATTCCTTATGTGGGATTACAAAGGCTCCTAAAATCATGTGTCCTAGTCACCCACCATTTTTAACAGTGCATACTAATAATAGTTGATACTATTTCGCAAAAAACCCATGTATCCTCACTAGTGAAAAAATCTAAACACTGCCTAATATTTAAATGATCACGTTTTATGAAACTCAATCATGACCCATCCCTATAAATGAACATTTCCTATGGTGGAAATAGAGAAATTTGGACAATGATTCCATAAGGATACCTCCAATATTCCCGGGGTTGGACCCTAGAACCAAGTCTATATAATCACTAACATGGGATTCATTATCATAATAACAATTTTAGATGTAATATATAGGATTGGACACACTACCAAATAACTCCTAATCATAAATAATAAATAATAAGTCCCAATACACGATCTAGTGAAATTAAACTGAAACGAAAATTATTAGGATAAAATCATTGGAAGTAAATGTTATGCTATGAAAGAACCTAAATTTTTTTTAAACCTAGTAATTTCCATAAAAACAATTGACTTTGACATAGTCCAATACCACACTTTGAGAATCTAACTATTCTTAGAATCATTTTCCACTATTAGAACAAAGGATGCTTAGTTTCCACTACTAATGTATAGATATCAATCAAGAAAAAAATTATTATGTGTTATATTAATTAATTCATTATCCATCAATTAATATTATTCAATTTTCATTTCCATGTTTAATATTTTAATCTTCTAATCCATGTGCCGATGAAACTTTTTATTCATTTCTTATATTCCCAATTATATCATCATAAAATTAAAAATCAAGTATCTCTAACATTAGTTCATTATTTTAAATATAAAATCATAATCACCGAAGTACTCCGGGACTCAGTCAAAGATACCACTAAAAAAATAACACATAGTGAATGGCATCAAGATACATCACACAATTAGAGTCTAGTCATACAAATAGCATTTTCCTATATGGTATCAATTATAAAGCAAGGAGAAATCATCCATGAGAAATCCATACTCCAAACTCACCATAAAGGCACTGGTATACCAAACAATTTCACATAATATCACATTTGAAATCACAATAAAATATTATCACTATAACTAATTCAACATCCCATCATCATCATAGTCTAAACACCATTCCATAATCATCATAAATCAAACCACATTCAATTACCTTCATTGTAATTATCACCATGCTCCACCATCATATCCTCAAGAATCACCACCCATTACTTAAAAAATTGGTAACAATATTATGTGACCATTCATCTGAAGTATTCTAATGTTCAAAATCAAATATCCATATAATATAACATTTATATTCTTCATAATTTAATTTAATCATTTAATAATCAAATTTATGAATGAATAAGGTTTTTAAAATTAAAAAAAAATATTTAACAAAGTAATAACAATAATAAAACATGCGGTAATATTTGTTTCAGTTATCTAATATCAAAAATTACAAAATTCAATTATAAAAAATATTATTTATGATGTTTAGAAATAATATTTCTAATATTTTTATTTTATAAAAATACAATTATATAATGGAATGAAATTATTTATTTCTCGCTTTCGAACAATTTCATGAATAATAATAATTATCCCATAAAATGCATTTATTCATTTATCACTCATGAACAAATCTTTGAGTCATTTACTATAACATGTCAAGTTAAAATTACTTGTTTCATGAAGAAAAAATATATTTTAGTACATAATGATAATAACATATCTTCTTTATTTTTGTTCCATGGAAAATAAATTATCTAACATAATATAGAAACACCATATTATTGAATCACATTAATTCCAGCATGTACCAATAATTATACATCAATTATTTAATTTGCAGAAAATAAAATTATAACACACATGCAACTCCACATTTCATTTTTAATAAATACAAAAATAAATTAACTATATATATGTTATGACCACTTTCTCTTTAGAGTAAAATATTTTGATTATCTATATTAATATGGCATGAGACAAGGACGATAAAAATTCTCCACGCATGTGATAAAATAATAAATCTCATTCTTATAATTATAACAAAAAATATTAAACATATATTTATTTCCAAAGGTGAATTTTACATTATAATACAGTCCATATTATCCACCACATTTAATATTAGTTCTAATTAAAATATATTATAAAAAAGTTATATTTTTATCATAATATTTATTAAATAAAAATTTATTTCATTTATCACACATTATTTAAATTTTAACTCATTCCACTTTGGATTAATTAGGATCCATTCCTATGACATATCATTTACATTTTACTATTAAATTCAAATATTGTTTTATAAATCGATCATCCATTTAAATTATAGAAATGAATGTATAATTTATTAATATTAATAAACTACATGAAATTAATCATTGTAGAATGGAATTTCTATATTATGATATAATATTTCAACATGTTTTTATTTTCCATATTATTTTATATATCTGGTCAATCTCATTTATATAAATAAAGGATTCTAAAGCATGTTAATTTCAATTTGACATACTAAAAAAATAACAACAAGTGTCTTATATTATAACACCAAAAGATCTTAAAATAATAGAATTGTGTTTAATAACATATAGAATATAAAAAAATGATCTTAAATGACCAATGAAATATATTTCATTATATTCAATATCTTGGATATATTAATGCATGCATAACATTATGTCTAAATATACTGTAAAATAGTATACCACTCTAACCTAGCGGTTAAATAGGTAGGTATGAATAAGACTAACTAAATTGTGAAAATTTTATTATTTTCACATGTATAAAATTAATTTAAATGTTATATATTTAATATAAACAATATAATAATCATTTCAATGAAAATGATATGTTTTATAGAAAATTGAATATTTATAAATGGAAATCTCATCACGCTATGTTTCAATAATTAAAAAGAAATTTTTACCAATTTATGATAATTAATTTTTTTCAATAACATTATTTTTAAAATTATCATGTCAAAATTATCTTAGAGTTATTATTAGATAATTTTTTTAAAATATCATTTTTTGAAGAATAGTACAAGTACTGGTACATTTTCAAACTTCCATTTCATTTACAGCATTTAAATGCATAATTTTGATTTATATTTTTTAAAACATAATTATAGAAAATTTATTTTATAATAAATAATATTAATTTCATTTTATTCAATTTATTTTTTATTTTCTATATTAATAATTTCAATTTGTGTTTTTTCTTTTTGGAAACCCACTTTGTTGTCACATATGCATGTTTAATTTTAAAGTAATTTTTTCCAATTACATGCATTGAATTTTGAAAAATGGATTCTATATTTTTAATCATTATAATTAAAATTATATAGTTATTTTAACTTAATTTTTATTCAAATTTAACTATAAAAATAGTAAAAATTAATTATGATGGTTAATCTTAAAAAGAGTTTGTTGTCGATTAAACTAAAATTATAGGCATTAAAATAAACTGTAACTTTGTCCAGTTTCTAAAATATAGCCATATCATGACATTATCATTTTAATGGATCTATAAAGATATATTTTTTTATCATTATGGTATGTGTAAAATTTTGGTATCACTTTTTCTTTTCAAAAATTACAAATTTATCCTCTCCACCACATATAAATGACCACCCACAGTCCTCTAATCTTCCAAATCCCATAGCCTTTTATTTCAGAAAATATCTATGGAAAACTATTCCTTAAATCCCTCCCCACAAACTAGGATCATTATTTTTATCATAATGGAAATCATGGAAGGGTAAAGAAATAAAACAAAATATTTTTTCAGAATAAGAGTTAATGTCGAAAACTAATGGGTTTAAATTTACTTCTTCTAAATATCTAAAATATTTTACAAACATGATAAAATTACATTAATATCATCTCATATATACTTATTTGTTTTTATTTTAATTACCTAACATATATCTATCTACTATTATATAATGTGTGAAATGAAATCATCGATCTTGTGTACGATGGGATACCACCCTGCGAACTGATGTAATTCATTTTCCATCACCACCTTTTGTGCATATATATAATGTTTAATTTAAAATATGTATATTATATTTATCAAATTAATATTCTTATTTCAATATAATTACACATATACATTTTTACATTTTAATCCATAAGAAATCTATTATATCGTTGATGTGTACATGTGGACAACCGCCTCCACATAGCGATATGAAATATTTCCATTTTATTTTTTAAATGGATGGTAATAAAGATATATTTAATTTATATATAAAAAATAGTATATATAAAAATGATTATTTATTTTTTAAGCATTATTCAACACTATCATGATCTTATTATTGGAAAAAACAGAAATAGTTTTGATGCGTACATAGAGTCTACCGTCTCGAGGAATGGTGTGACTATTTTTCCCATATCTAAATTTTATGGACTATTATAACTAATTATATATGGATTAAATATGTTTTATAAGTAATGGTTACCATTATTTATGTTATTTGACCATGATAAATGTATAAGGACAAAAACTGCTGAATTAAAACATACATGAAAATTGAAGCAACAATAACCCATCATTGTGATTTTAACAATATATTGTTAATAAAATGGTCATAAAATACTATAATTATATAATATATGATTGGAAATATATAAATATTTTTTTAAATATATTTATAATAAATCTATATTTCTTATAATTCATGTAAAAACAAAAATGAATAAAATCAATCCTAAGGTAAGGGTTTCTTATCTCAATTTCTCTTCTCTGGGATTTCTTTCATATTAACCACTTAGATTTATTATTTGGAGTAAATAATTCCCATTTTATTTTTATATCATGAATCCATTTATCATCCTAAAATTTAATTGTTTTTATTTGATATTATTTCATTCATGGGGCATATGATTTAGAATTTACTAAATCGATTGAACTTTGTGTTACAATCTCATTTTCTAACATATTTTCCATGATTAAATTTCCAATGAGAAACATATTAAGATCTATATTTATAAAAACTTATGAATTTTTATTCTCCTAAATTTATTTCTAAAAAATACTTCATATCCTATAATTTTTCTCTAGTTATAAACTAAATAGACCCAAATTTTTTTTAAAGAAAACTCACTTCATTTATCTCTTTTGCTGAAAACCCTTTTTATACCATATCCATGTTTTCTAAAAAAATATATAAAAATGATTGAAAAGTATACAAGTTATTTATTAAATAATTGTTTCCAATTTTTAACATTCATTGATATTTTTTGGAAGGTATCTTCTTTTCATTTTTGAAATGAGGCTCTTTTTAACCAATTCAAAGTTGTATTAATGGAATGTTTTTTTAATTATATTATGTGAATGTAATTACCCACTATCATAAAGAATCATTAAGTAATATCTTCTATTAAAATATTATATTATTATATTTACTGAATTTTTGAAAATAATTTTCCAAAAATTATCAAATTTTTTAATGTTATTTTCATGGTGAAGATAATACTTTCATCAAGAGTTTTTTTAATGGAATTTTTATGGTATTTATATTAATCAATGGAAATAAAACATATTTCAATTATACGCCAGTAGGAATATGATGTACTGATACCATCCATAATGTTTCTCTATAATTTTTATGATCAATTTGATAAGAGATGTACAATTATTGTACCATTCAATATATTACTCTTAACTGTTTATGAATATGTTTATTGATTACAGAAAGTATTAACATTTAATATTCTTGATTATAAATAATAATTTATATATTGGTTATTTTTCACCCAATTCATATAAATAATTTATTAGACTTTGTAAGTGATGGGTGGGGCTGGATATGGACCCCTGATGCATCTATAGGCCTCATGAGACAAACTAGACAAGGTATTTGGCAAAGGCCGTGCACATTTATATAAGATGTCCTAGAATTGTTCCTTGGAGGTGTGGTTATGATGTATGAAATTATTTTTACCTACTTATAAGATTATTTCTTGATGTTCAATTTGATTAATCTAATTTTTAAAATATCCATTGTTAGGTTTCATTCTCATGTGATTTTTTATATGTCATTATTTGATCATCATTTATTCCTAAAAAATTATGCCCTAATCCACTAACATTAAAAGATTTAGGGTTTTATCACTAAATTCCCATGGGTCACTCCATATGACTCTTTCTCTATATCACTACTAGTGGAATGTGTCACCGTATTTCTATTCCTTCTCTCGCTACTCTTTGAAGGGAATCCACTAATATTTTATAGATGTGTAGATGAGGCATAGTTTATGGACCTGTAGGTATCCTCATTTACATGACTTAATGTATCCTCATCTTTAGATAGATTCTATGTTTATGTCCCTTTTTAACCGATAGATGATGTCGACCTTCCCACGTACTATTAAATACTAGAAAATAATTTCATAGACTGATTGGATGATTTCTGAAGATTCCTTGAGTGTTCTACAAACCACTTTCTCCTCCCGCATACTGTGTACCATATATGGCACGTAGAATACCTCCTTCACATACCACTCCTGCTTCCATAAACTACCCTTCATCTGTGGACTACCTCCACCTTCACTGTCACACAAATACTTTACCTCCAGACTCCATGAACCTCTTCTACAATCCTCTTATGTAAATAGTCTCTCCAAAGTATCCTATGTTGGTGACCTATTCTCTATCTGCATACTACCTCTGCCTATGTGAACCACCAATAGACTTTCTTTATTCCACGTATAAGAGATTCCTCCTTTGTGTACCGAGCCTTCTTCCACCACGATCCACATCCCTTGTGGGATATAGTTTCTTGCAAAAACCATAGGAAAAATTCCTTCTACATGAACCAATTTCATTCGCGGAATCATCCTCCACAAACTACTTCTGCTATTTCAGTATTCAACGCCTCGCAACATCATTCACTAGATTTTCATCCGTGCGAATTACCATTGGTCTTCACCGAATTCGTGAAAAAAAGAGATGGTATCTAATGATATATGATCTCTCCTATAACATATGGGATTAGTGCTATTTATATAAGAAAATATATCTGCAAAATATAATAATTTGAGATATACCAAAACATTGATTCGATATAACCTTCCCTATATACCACTTCTCTCACAACAAACCGCATCCATTCCATGAATAATTTTTCCACCATGGTCCATGTACTACCTTTTCTCATATGCATATCCACTCTCTTAAACCATACCATGATGTATAGAAATTTATAAATACCACACACCATTTGCTGCAAATCATCATCACGAACCATTTTGGGTTCTGTGAACTGATAATGTGTACTGTTCCTGTTTTCTGGTATGCGGCTGCAAAACATTCCTAGAAATAGTACATGATTCTTGTCTCGAGCTCCGCTTTTTACTTCGATTATTATTTACTTATTATTTTCACCTATAATTCAATATAGTGAGTAATTCCTTTGTTTTCTGAACACAAATTCCTGATTTTAAGACCAAAAAATTTGGAAAACACTGGGAAACTATGAAAACTTAAAACCTACTTTCGGAAAACACCAACCATACTCATTCATGGTCCTCTAGCTCTATCAACAAACAAAATCAAAGCCAAAACATAATTATAGGACATAGTTAGGTTTTTTTTCCAAAAATATCTCCCTTTGGGTTTGTTGACAACAAATTGTTAACAATTCTTCACATTATGATACATCATTAAGTCTTCTTCCATCATCCACCAAAATTTACTTCATGTCATTAAGAAAGTCATAAAATATTATCTCAACACATACTCAAAGCCCACATGAGCCCAATTCGGTGTGGGAAAAAAGAGTATAATGAAAATTTCATCAACGAATCACTTCATTCCTTATAAAAAATCATTAAACCAATCAACTGATTTCATCACAAACCACAACTTTTGTGATATGTAATATTTGATCGATCACTTATAGGTTCATCATATTTAATAATCCCCATATGTTACAACTCCTCCAAAAAACATTATCTAATCTTAAACTCCCCCTATCACATTGGTCTACCTAATAGGATCTCCCCATGACATTTATCCACTTGAACTAGCCACAACATCTCCCTCTTTCTCAATGAACCCGAAGAGCACATCAATGTTGTCTGAAATAGGGTAAAGAACACATATCAGTACATTAGGAAAAAGAAAACCATACCACAATGAAAGGGGTCCCACATAAAAACGTTTTTATGTTTTTAGAGTCTATTAGACTCCTAGTTCTAGTTTATGCCTTTCAAACACTTCTATGTGTAAGGCCTTTATATGAATATCAACAACTTTTTGATCTGTTGGAACATACTCTAACTTCACAAGCGCATACTCCACCTTATACTAGATAAAATGATATGTGATTTCAATTTTTTTCCATGAGTGATGTTAAAGATTTGGGCCTTGAGATAAAGCACATTAATTATCACAACGGATTCTGATCGGTGACTTCACTTCAACTCCCATATGATCAAGCTATTGGTTCATCCATTGTAATTATGTACATGCTTGAGTAGATGAAATGTACTCAAACTCTTCAGTGATTAATGAAATGAAATCATGTTACTTTATCAACCTAGAAATTCACAATCCACTAAGATATAAATTACCTCTGGGTGATGATTTCATATCATATGATGATCTTTCCAAATATTTATCTATATATCCAAATAACTCTGGTTAAGTTTTTTCATTATATATTAATCCAAAATCCAATATGCCCTCGATATACCAAATTATACTTTTCATAGAAATAATGCGGCCCTCCTTGTAATTTATTTGATATATTGCTTCTTGGCATGTGGAAGGTACAGTATCAAGCCATGTCACTATCGGGTAAAACAAAATTCTAATGATTTTCTTTTATTTTGTGATATTTACTACCTCGCCTTCATCATTCCATGGTAGATTTAACTAGGTTTCAACCATATTCTTCATCCCTTTGGAATTATCCATTCCTAAAATATTCCAAACCTCCTTGTCATCTTAAGTTTGAAAAATTAATGTGCCATTATTCCCTTATGTTACCTATAAACCAAAAAGATATATCAGTTCACCAATCATTTAAATTTCAAAATATTTTTCCATGAATTAGTAAATGTATCTACATTGTTATTTATATGATCTATAAGAGATTATTTCATCGACATAAACCAGAACAATCTCCCTTTTATTATAGACATTATTAAAATATAGATTGTAATCAACTATACCATGATTGAAACTCTGCATCTTCAAAAACTAGTCAGTCTTTGAATATAATGCTCTTGGTGTATTCTTCAAACCAAACAATGGTTTCTTCATCCAACAAACTCTAATCTCATCTTCATGAATGATAAAACCATCTACCTGCCCAATGTAATCTTCTTCTTCCAGTACTCCATTCAGAAATACTAACTTGACGTTCATCTAGAAAATCGTGAACATTTTTTCACTACAATGGACAACAATAATATGATTCTCTCTAGCCTTCCAATACGTGAAAATGTTTCATCAAAATCTATACCCTCTATCTAGAAGTACCCTTTTCACAAAAGGTTTTCTTTGTCTCGAATCACAACACCAACTTCATTAATTTTGTTTTGAATGACCCATTTCATCACTATGAAATTATTTTTTCATGTTCATAAAACAGTCTCCCATGTTTGATTCTTTTAAATTTGTTCATATTATTTATTCATATCTTGAACCCAGTTCTAATCTCCAGTTTTTTCATAAAAACATTTAGGCTCTACTTGTGATAATTATGATTCTTGTTCTGCAGTCTTCTTTATCCTTATCTATAATAGTGTTTTTTGATCCCCAATTATGTTCTACCAGTCAATTTTATCTCTTCTCTCTAGTTAGTAGGAAGATACTTATTTATTCTCATTGTCTAAGACATATTCTAAATCATTCACTCGATCTAGAGCTTCTCAAAACATGATCCTCACATCATCACTATATTCATGAGTTTGATCATGTATTTGTTGAATATTTTTTTCATTCTACACTATAGTCACATCATGAGTTTCAACTATATTTCTTGGATGTTCACTGAAGAATTTATATGCTTTTATTTAATTAGAGTATTAGAGTAATATTCCTTCATCTTCATGGGATTCAAAATTCCTATGTTTCTCCTTATTTAGAATGAATCGTATACTTTTGAGGAAATTAAAGTACTTCATTTATGGATACATTCAACACCAAAATTCATATGGATCCTTATTCTTTATTGGAAAAATTATTGATCTATTTTATGTGTAGGCTACTGCGATCACTCCTTTATACAAAATATCTTAGGAAGGTCTTTCTCAATGAGAAATTTTGTGTCCATCTTTTCGACAATTCAATTTCTTATCTCAACTAATATATTCTTATATAGATTTCTTACTACCAAAACATGAAACCATATCCCTTGTTTTTTGAGATAATCATCCACTTGGATATTTGTAAACTCTGTTCCACTATATCTTTGAATTTTCTGGAATTTCTGACCAAGAATGTTTTCACGTTTTCATCTCTATCATGTAATGTAACTGAACACTTCATATTTGTGGGGGAATATTGAAACCCATGCCATTGTATTATAATAATAAATTAAGAGAACATAATATCTACTCCCATCAAATGACCTGGGCTAAATTGGACCACACACATCAATATGCACCATCTGAAGAAATATTGTTGACATTTGATCATTTGTCTTATATGTCTCTCAAATTACCTTCCCATGTTGGCAGACATCGCATGTATGAGTATGATCACATGATAATCTAGGAAGATTTTGAATAGCATCATATTTCACCAGATCTTCCAAGGATGTCTAGATTATGTGTCCAAGATGATAATTTCATAACTTGTTTTCATCATCCTTAGATAAAAAGGAAAAATATTCTTCTCCACTAATGAGGTAGAGATTCAATTTTATGTTCTTTCTTTGCAACACAACAGCACCATACATTACCTTGATGATACATAATTTTTTGGAAAAAAATATGGTATTCCCTGAGTCTCACAACTGAATGACAGTAAGCAAGTTGTGACTAATACCTTCAATAACCAAGACATCTTCTCATCTCATGTCTTTTCCTCTAAACTAGGACATTCCAAAACAAATAATTTTATATCCCTCATCATTATCAAATCTTAGGATACATTCTTTATCATACATTATTCTGATAACTATGTTCTTATTTCCCGTCATATAGAAAGGGAATCCACTATCAATGATACATATCCCAGTGCGACCTAATTACTTGAATGTGATTTCTACAACCACTACCTACTCAGACTTTTTCATTTGGACCCAAGTCTTTGACTTCATGCTCGATATAGGTTGATAATATTGATCTTCTTCGATACATGATGGATCAGATTCAACGTTCAAATCTACAAATCAATTTTGAATTTTAATCTCTTTTGATGATATATTTGGTTGCTTATTATAGACAAATTAGGTCTACCTCGGCACATTCCTATGCATTGTTGATGCGAAATATCTTAAAATATACCCAATACCTTTACACCATAAAAAAATACAATCAAATGATAACCTGGAATATTGAGCTCTATATGACCACATTTTTTGGTCTTGTTCCCTTTGGTACCTCTTTTCTATGAATCATGCATTGTGAGAGTGTCCTATCATACCACAACAATAGCATTTGATGTGAGGTACATTCATGTGTGGTAATGATGCACCACTAGTTGTACAATGGGTTCTTTGAATATATGGATTACTATTCATAACCAAATCAATCTTCAATCATAGAGTGGGTGCTTGTGGTTTGACTTGAACCATAGCTACATTCTATTTTAGATCAATCTATATACTAGTCTTATAATTAAGAGTTGATTGTTACTTTTTTTTACTGGACTACTCTACAAAAATTTCATATTCTCTATTGCATTAATGATCTTCATTCTTGATGTTAAATCAAGAGTATATATATTATCTTTATCGGTAAATTTTCATTATAAACCGACAACATACTCTTCTAGTTGTTTGATACATTTTATTTTATATTTTTTAGTTGTATTCAAACTATTGATTTCTACTTATTTTTTTCCAATTTTGAGTTTGTACTAAACCAAATTTTTAGAGCATCCTAGCATTGAAGACCTCATATTTTAAATTTCTATATTCATCACAGATTTATCTTCTTTATGATATTGTATATAGAGTGTGGCATCATGAACAACTTCATTATCTTTATTTTTTCTGTCAAAATATCTATCTCCTCCTAGGAACCTTCTTTTTCAACCTAAAGATCAACTCTTCCTTCAACTTATCTTTCTTCATTGTCACTTTATTCTCCTGTTAAATAATTTCTAATAACTTCCACCAAAGCATCTACTTTATGATACTTGCGGTCCACCAACTCCTCTACCTAATATTCCTCTAAACATTCATCTTCTTTTGAAATCAGATTCTTCTTTTTGAAGAACATTCTCTTTGTACTTCTCCAACCTTTCACCTTTAATAAATAATTATTTTTGGGAAATATCATCATTATCTTCATTGTCATCATCAATCTTATTAAGAAACTTCACTAAAAAACTTCCAATCATCCCACATCAAATGACTGAAAATGGAAGTTTACTTTTGAACATCCCTTTTCCCCATTTTAGATTTGAGGAGATAAATGACATGACATAATTCAAAGTGTCCTCCTCAAGACTATCTTCAATAGAGAGATTATTCATGGCCTTTAAAGACACTTCATTGGACTTCCCCTTTTCCACTACATCATTATCATCATTCCTAATTTCATATAATACAAGAGCACTGTGTACGTTATCCAGTGTTATCTTTTTCTGGTCTTTGTATACCAATACTAAAACATTCGAATTGAGCCATGGTGTAGCTTTCATCAAGATACGTTTAATAATCGTTATATCTTTAATGACTTATCCATGACCCTACATGTCTTCCACAATAACTTTTACCTTATCAAAGAATGTATCGATGGTCTTATTGGGTTATATTCTAAGATTCTAATTAATGTTCCACAGAACCTGCAGCTTTTCTTCTAGGATTAATGTATCCCCCTCATAATTGTTCTACGAATTTTCCCACAGAGCAATGTGATGTTTTATATGAGATCACCTTTGAATAAATTAAATTTTATAGGGATCCCCATAAGGAATTTATCACTTTATCATTAACTTCCAATTCCCTTATTTCAACTTTTGATAAAGCTCAACTATTGATGTCAGCTGATATTCAATGCATAGTTTCTGTGAATACATCTATTCCTTAGTATTAGAAGTTATTCTGCATCTAATTATTCAACATTTTAAAATTATTTCCATCAATGATCGAAATTAATTTATGATTGACCACCTCAATTTATTCTTCTAAGAGAGAAAAAATGGCATTCAACTGTTATGTCTAATGCCAATTGCTAGGTCCACTAAGTCGAATACCCTGAGGGCGGTGAATCAAGGTTTGAAAGAATAAAAAAAAATTCCCCTTCAACTGTTGTTTTGTTGTTAAAAACACTCTTATCACTCATTACCATTGAAAAGTGTAGACATAATTGTAATCATTCATGAGTGACATCAATCATTACTTGCTTCACCCACATTGGGATATGTACAAGAATCATAAAATAGGAGTGTGCCGATGTAAAAAATTTACTAATACTCACTGAAAATAATGAGTACAAAGTTCATGGTAGATCTTTTATGCCCAAGCTCACTATAATTACATGATTTAGGGTATTCTCACTACATTCCAAAGGGTTACTCCCTATATGCCTCTTTTCTCTGGATCATTATCAATGGAATGGGTCACCGTATTACTCTTACATCACTCACTGTTCTCGGAATGGAATACACACACAGTTTATAGACATGTAGGTCTACACATAGTTTATAGACATGTAGGTCACTTAATTTTCCTAAATTCTTACATCCTCAATGTTAGATAGATTCTCTATTTAAGTCCCATTTTCACCCGCAGATGATGTCAACATTCCCAGGTACTATTAGATACTAGAAAATCCTTTAAAATTTGATTTGAATCTTTCTAAATATTCTTTAAGTGTTCATTGATCCACATATACTCTCGTATATTTTGTTTCAGGTATGGTATATGGAATGACTCCTCCGTGTACCACCGCGGCTTCTGTGAACCTCCCTTCATCTGTGGACTTCCCCCACCTCCGTTATCATGTACTGACTCCACAAACTACCTCTACAAACCACTTTGAAAAATAGTATCTACCAACTATCCTATGTTTGTGGAATATTCTCTATCTATGGACTACCTTTTCCACTGTTAACCACCTGAATAATTACTTACATTGTGTGCGGAAGATTCCTCCTCTACATACCAAACCTTCTTCCTCCATGTACTATATACTTTGAGTGATATAGTTTCCCAAAAATCCATTGGAGGAATTCCTTCCATTTGAACCACTTCTTATCATAGAATCGTCGTCTGTGAACTACTTCTCCCTTTGCAGGCTTTAGTACCTCCCGAAATCCTTAACCAGAATTTAGTCCATGTGAACCACCTTCATTCTTCCGAAAATTCCCATTGGAAATAGATATTCTATAATGATGTCTAATCTATCCTATAACTAGTGGGATATGATATCCTTATATATAAAAAGATATACATAAAATCCACTAATTGCAAAATTAACAAAACTTTGATTCAGTATAGCCTTCTCCGCAAACCACTTCTCTCCCCATGAACTACACCCATTCTATGAACTATTTTTCCACTATGGTACTTGTACTATCTTTACTTCTACGAGGATCCATTATATTCCTTCATCCCACAAACATTCATGCCTTCCGTATACCGCACTCCCTTCACCGTAAATCATTGGTGTGAACTAATTTCGGTTCAGAAAACTGATTCTACATATCATTCCCACTACCTGGTATATAGCCTCAAACTATTCCTAGACAGGTTAAATTGTCTATGTCATGTGATCCATGTCTCTATACCTTTTCTAATTTCCTTCTCCATTCCCCATATCATTCAATAAAATGAGGAATGGATTCATTTTACAAATATAAATTCCTGATTTTGAGACCCAAAAATTAGTCAATCATTGGGAAACTGCATAACTATCAAAACCATTTTTTTCAGAAAACACCATCCATACTCATTGATGGTCGTCTAGTTTTGTCAAAAACACAATCACACCCAAAACATAGTAATAGGACACATTGAGGAATTTTTTTCCTAGCAATTACATTACACAAACACTCTCCTAAGGATCATAAAGGTATAGTGCCTTTTGAAAAATGTAAATTTCAACAACTAGTTCATATTGGAAGAACATATTCTCTTACTAAGTTCTTCTTAAAGATAACCCTTGTTCGACAAATCAAAAATATTATATTTTTTCATAACATGGGTATGTGAAACATAAGAAATGGTAAGGTCATATTCGTAACGATGGTAAAAAAGGGAGAAACGTATGCATAACATGATAATCAGGGTATATGAACATGAGAATAAAATATGAAAACCATAACCTACATATAAAATATCAAAATCTGGAGTTATGTAAAAAATACTAGAAGTTCATAAGATAAGAATCATAAGAAAATCAGTGAACATGATCCATGAGAGCATAACATTACAATAAGGCATTGAATTTTGGAATAGACATAAGAATAGAAAATAAATTCTATAGTAATAAAGTCTCAATTCCAATGCAATCATAGTGGAATAGTTTCTATCTCCAAAACATCATAGTAGTCAAGGTTCATTCATAAGACCATCATGGTAGACAATGTCCCTTACTAAAATAGGTTTACTCTCCATTCCATTACTATCAATCTCATGAGATATAAATCTATACCCAACGAATTAGAGGGTGGTATTGGTCCCACTAGTCACATAATGAATATTATATTTATGTTTTCTACAAGACCATAAAAAATTCATAATATTATATCCCATTAAATGAATTGGGTTTCATAAATATTACCTCATATTATAACTTATGTAAAGGATAACATGTTTCATAATTATTACATCATTTCATCAGAGCATAATAGCTAAAAAGAGGGGAGTTTCATATGAATTTTTTCGTTGTATAAACCTTGTAAGAGAAAAGAGTTTTATATTAATGATGTCATAATTAAAATATAACATCTAGAAAATGAAATATAATTGTGTCCTTGGATCATATATTCAGTAAACCATAAGTAGAATCAAACAAAATCTTATATGGAGAATTAATATGAAAGATGAAATGGAAGGTTTCCCGAAGAAAATAAAATTTCATTGAAAATAACTTTTTAAAACTAAAAAATTTTAAAAAAAAATTTAAATAATTTTATTTTAAAATAAATTTAAAAACATATAATGGAATCATTAAAAAAAATTAAAACATTTCTAATGGGAAATAACCTTCCCGGTTTAAGAAACACTTTTTTAAAAAATAGAATTTTTAAAAATAGTTTTATTTGGAAATAAACTAAAAAGATTAATATAGATTCTTCAAAAAAAATATTAATTATGATGGGGATTAATTATGTTGTTTCTATACACATAAAAACCAAAATTTGTTTCATATTTTTGATAAAATCCAAAATAGCATGTTTTAGAAAACCACATAAAGTTTCTTTAAAAAAAATTTAAAAATAAAAAAATGAGTAAAAATGTCCTTAATAAAATCATTTGGATAATTTTAAAAAGGTTTTTTTAAAACAATTTTCTAAAACATGGGTTTGGGAGGAAAATGGGTTTCTCCCTGATGATAGAAATAAACACGATTTTTCTTAAAAACATTATTTTGAACTAGTGATTACATAAAGAGTAGAAAATAAAGTGAAAAAATGTAATATAATTTCATACATATAGGGTAATAAATTTAAATAGTTTCTTTATATATGGCTCAATATATTCTATTACGTTATATATAATTATAAAAATCTTAATAAACGATGATATTGTTTCATAAAATTATAACCACTCTGCAAATTTTGAAATATAAGACCCATGAAGGAATAACATTAAATGAAACATAAAATATCATGGGAATAAATACATTCATGATAATAAATGATAATGGTGAAATATATGAACTTCATTAAATAATATAAAATTATAACATAACATTTGTCATAAGAAAGTCAAATTGACACAAAGCAACCATTACCTTAGGTCTTGACTTCTATCGTACATGTTAAAACATCTTGTATAATAAGAATAATTTTATTATATATATATTATATAACTATACATATATATACATATACATATATATACATATATTATTTACCTTTTCCCATTTACTCGTCCTTAATTAACAATTCCATGTTAGTGTCATGTTTTGGGAAATAATTGATTTGTTTTTCATGTATGTTTTAATTTGATATTGTTGATCTTCTTATATTGATATTGGTTCCATTATATAAACAGTGTTAAACATGATTTAAATATCATATATATTCAATATATATACTTTTTTAGTATAATTCAATAAATTTAGAGAATGAAAATGAAATACAATATTAATGGATACGGTAGGTTGTGCGTACGTATGACTGTTGTTTCTACATTCTAAATTTACTATAAGTAAATAATGTGAAATAAATTATGAAAATTAAATAATACTTAATATTTAAAATATATATATAATTTATATTCATTAAATTTATCCACACTACCTTCCATGTAAATCGTAACTTAAAATTAATCTTATCACTTCATAAGGCGGTAGTCTTTCGTACACATGAGCGACTTTATCATATCCCCCATGGAATATAATGTTAGAATTTATCAATGTTATAACAATTAAATAGGTATATAAAATCCATAAATATAATATAAATAATTTATATTCATAATTTTATCTATTCTTGAATGTGGGTGATGGAAAAAAAACATATATTCAAAAGTCGGTAGTTTCTTCATACTCATGATTGACGGTTTGAGTTTCCATTTGATGGTAGTGATGATGGATTTAGGTTATTACATTAACATATTAAAATCGAAAAATAGATGAGATATCATTGTTACTATATTGTAAATTTTATTTCATGTGAATAGTGAATACATAAAATGAAGAAACATAGAAAATACAGTTATATTCTCTTATAAGAACCCCCTTTGGATCTCTTATTAGGACCATAGAGTTGATATTTTGGGAGGACTAAAAGCTCTAGAATATGGAAATGTATTTAGGGGAGAGATACTTTTTGTTTTTATATGAACAATAATTACTAAGTGGTTTTTTGAAGTGAATGAAATTGGTGGCCTTTTATAAGCAAGAGAAAGGAGAACACTAGGAAACTATAGGGCAATTTCCCAAAAGAATCCAAAATAATAAAGTTATTCACAAGATAAAATTATTAAAAATGACCATATATTAGAACATGGAATGTATATAATTTATATATTTCCATAAAATATGAATTTTATATGATTTATATTCATTCAAGCAATTATCTTCTTATTTCAACCCTCATTAAACAAATTTCCACCAGAATAGTGGTAATTTTTTTAATGTTTATAAAATTTCTTATGGAATAAAATTATTTTTAAATTATTAAAGAATAAATATTATTATAATTCCAAATACTTAATACATTCTCCCCAATTTTGTTTACTTAATTTTCAAAATATAATTTCAATTTAAACTTGTAGTTGCGAAATGAACGTTGTTTGTTATAGAAAAAATATTCCAATATTTTTTTCATTTTTATATAAACACTCAATATGAAATTTATACCAGTGACATAAATTAGAGTAATATATATATAATTTAACTAACATTACTTTTAAAATAAATTTCAAACAATATTATCCTTAATAATTCTTTAAAAAAAAGGTATCTTTTAATGAAAAACTTCTATTTTCACTATTCATCGACAAATTAGTCTTTTCGGAAAAATACCAAAAAATCACTAAAATATACTTTTCAAATACTGATTTCAAGAAATATCATATTTTAAAATTTCATTTAATTAATCTATAAAATTTTTGTTATTAATTTTTACAAAAATAATAAAAAAACAATTTTTATGAAAATTTTACTTTCAAAACATATAATGGATTTATGGAAAATTAAGTACATATTTATGAATAGGTTTCTTTTATATAAAAAAATAAAAAAAATATTTAAAAATAATATTTCCATTAATTTATCTATGTTTCTTAGATATTTAATAATCTTTGAGTTTAAAAAATAATGTTATTTGTTTTTTTGCGGTTCATTAAAACTTTTTGTTACATGTAATGAAAGAAATCGATGAAATTATAGTTATTTGAAGAAAAATTAATAATCTGTTGGTGTTACATTCTTCTCCCTCGAAAATTATCTTATTAAAAATATTAAACACTCTTATATGATCAAATGATGCTACTTCTTCTGCATCATTTCTACACGTTCCCATGTAGCTTCTTTAAACTCGTGGTTCACACAAAATAATGATGAGGTAAGTAGTCTGAATTAATAGAACTTATCTACATGATCCAAAATTTTCATTAGTTTTCTATCATAAGAAATATCTTATTCTAGCAGTATGAACTCTGATTTTATAATATACTAAGGATTAGGTATATACTTCCTCTGAAGAGATATGTGGAATATATCATGAACTTCAGAAGGTTTTATGGAAGTGTTAATCTATTTTCTACTATCATGAATTGATAAATAATTTTAAAGGGACATATATACCATGAGATTGTTATTTTTTCTTGTTTACAAATATCATTTCCTTTTCCCATGGAGAAATTAATAAAAAAACCTTGTCACTATCTACAAATTCTATATCATGTATATGATTGTAAGCATAACTTTTCTACTAACTCTAAACTACTTTGAAGCATTGTTAAATGGATCTAAAATTCTATGTTATTTCATGAAATATCTCAAGCACCAATGGATTTTTTATCCAAATCCATTCCATCACATTTTATATCTATACTTAATTCTATAGTTTACTTCATAAGGATCCATCTTAATGTTAGAATGAAATTTTTTGTTGAATGAAAAATCAACTAGGAAAAGTTGTTGATCCAAATATCCTTTTCCAACAGTTGAACAATTTCTAAAAATATCATCTAGTGTTTGAATTGTTCACTTAGACTAAAAATAATTATGGGGATGATATGTAGTTTTTAAACTCAACTCTATATCAAGATCATACTAGAGACATCACCAAAACATCAAGGTAAACCATAGTTCCCAATAAGACTCAAATGAATGTCGTACTCAATGAAACATTATATCTTCCTAAATATATATTATGGAAATATTATCAAGAGAGTATTATTCTCTCATAGTGATGAAGTCTGAGGGATTTCTAATAAAATCATCTATATCCCAAATAGAATTTTCCATTTTTGAGGTTTTGGGAGTCTGACTACAAAACACATGGTTATGTTTTCTCATTTCCATTGTTGTATTGGTAATGGATGTATCATCCCCTTAGAATGTTTTTGTAATATCCTAGTATTTTCATGAGGTATGAATCATTTTTTCTCTGGTCAAACTTTTATTTAATTTCTTTTTTTTATTACACCCTAGAGATGGGTCATGGTCTGGTAGGGTTATTTTTTGAAAGAAATGAGTAGAGGTGCAGTAAGTTGATTTCAAGCCAATTTCATGATTTTTATTTAGAATACATGGTTTTTAGTCACTGAATCATGTATAATAGCCAAGAAAAGACAATTGATGATGTGTTAAAGGTTTTTTCCAAGGTAAAGACCACGATCCTTACATGATGTG
This sequence comes from Viscum album, assembly GCA_963277665.1. Classification (NCBI taxonomy): domain Eukaryota; kingdom Viridiplantae; phylum Streptophyta; class Magnoliopsida; order Santalales; family Viscaceae; genus Viscum; species Viscum album. Next base: position 1,544,358,482 of record OY728157.1, on the reverse strand, counting down.
TAAATAATTTACACATCATGTAAAAGACTTACTTTAGTTTTTATAATAAAAAATTGGGCCTCTATTTTCAATAGAATTCCTCACCCTATCCCATTTCTATGACACTATATAACCCAAAAAATCTAAACCAAGGCTTTCAGGTATCTTTTTAATCTGGACTTTGTTTCTTCTAACGTCAGTCTCGTTGGATCCACACTATTGAGTTCACTATTTCTATTCTTAAATTATCTATTTCTCTCCACCTCGATGGAATTATTTCGTTTCATGGTCTTATACCCTATTTTCATCTCATTTATCTATTTCTATATTTTCATATAATCTAGAACAAATCATAAGTTTATACTACATGAGTGATATACCAATTTTATACGGTAGTTCATCTATAACATTCCCAGTTTCGTGTTATATATTCCTTTTCAAAGTTTTCCCCACACCACACTTTCTCATATTCTACCTAAAATTAATTTAATGTGTTAATAGAATAGTATAGAACCGATTTAGGTTTCCTAAAATTAATTTCTAATCATTTTAGGTTATTTTACCCAACCTTGGGCACCCATAGGATGTGTCTTTGAATCTACTCTATGTTGTACCACCCTGTTGGCTGTGTGTGAGATATTTACTTTTTGTGGGAATCAAAATGACAATTTATCGAATTGTTTAAGCTCGTGACCACCTTTTGTTACACATAAATTATTAAATAAAAGTAATTAATTGAATTGAATGATCAAGATAGAGTTTATTCCTCTTCTTTCATGTGATACATGACGATAAATTGATTAATTTTATTTTGAATGGAAACTGTGGAAATGGGTTGGATGGACTCATAGAATGTGAATGGTTATGAAATGAGGTGATGAATTGTTTAGGGTAGTTGATTACATGAAATATATCCTTGGATACGTATTCTATGGGACACCATGGAAATTTCAAGTTTATGTGTCTTTATTATGGTAGTGCATTTCATAGATCAATTTACACATTGGATCTTGATTCGCTATGATTCCACAGGCCTTAATACGCCTAGGATCAATATTTCTTGGTCTCCCTTTGGACATGATCTATTGAGATTTTCCTTGGACTAGTATAAATTCTTTACTGATCTTCTGTCAAGATTCTCCTCAGACTTGACATAGAGGCCAAGACTTATATACCTTGGATCTAGCCCATCATGTTCTGACACATGATTACATAAGATTGACTTTGTGGATGTTGAAACAAGATCATGAAACATGGTCATTGTGTTTTTTGTGTGGAAAATATAGATATTATAGCTATGTTTTATTGATTGAACTGGTATTAGTATATGAATATAGTATTTAGACCAGATAGTGTCACATTCCTAATTATTCTTTACAGCTTCCCTTATTTTTTGGAGCTTGAATATTGTTCACAATGAGTCATATTTGGATAGAAAAGATCAAGTCTACTCGAAATTTTACTTTATCTACTATTATACTTGTGATATACTACACAATTCTTCGGTTAGTATTACACATATTGTATTTTTTCATGACACCATTGGTGTTGTCCTACAGAGTGTTTCCTCACGCCTTATTTGGGTAAAAATTTGGTTAGTAGAAAGACTAATTATATACTAATAGGTATCAAGACAAAATCCCACTATTTTATTCTGATCTTTTACAATGTTGAGAATCATGGGAGCATAGACCTAAGAATGGATTATGATGTTATATGTAAATATTTTTTTCTGCCTTTTTTTTGTTTTGGTAAATGTATTGTGTTGGATTTTTATATATGATTTCCCTTCATTATAGATACATGATGCAATCATCATATTTTATGTGATTTGTTTTGGATTATTTATTATTATATCCATATTGATGTAATCTCTTATTTTCATGAAGTTATTTTTTTGGATGCCGATACTTTGTTGTCAGGAATATTATCGATGTGCTACAAAATGGAATGAGTACATAGTCTCCTCATAAACACATCACTGGACCTTGCTACTAGTATGAAGTCCATGTAATATGGGGTGGAATTCTTAAGGCCATGTGATCCACTGGCTTGAAGAACCTTTTAGTGGATCCTTGGTCAGTATGTTATAAAGTGTTATCTGAATTTTTTCATTTCTAGATTAACTATTTTGATACAATATATAAGAGAGTAGTAAGGTGTTATAATTTGGTAATGAATTTTTCCTTAGAGTAGCAAACCCACATATAGGAAAAATCTATATTTCCCAAGATGAGAAATTGTTTTTCCGGATTTTACATATTAAAGTTAATTTTATTACACCAGTGGGTGAATCACTTGGTATTTGTTATGCCTTATGAAAATGGAATTTATTTTTTCATGATGAGACGAGTATATGAATCTCATGCATAAATTAAATTTACTTTATGTATTTACATTCCATGCATTATTCCATACCATATTGGATGCATTTCATGATTGTTTGGCAACATTATATGTTCCTTTAATGATATATATCTTCAATGATAAATGATTTGTGTAAGGAATTGAGAAACATGATTATTCCCTAGAGTTCATAACAAAACCAAAACAGTGTTTTTATACATATGATATAGTTATCACCCTTTGAATCCAATTATAGAACATGAGTAAAAGACCATTGGATTCTTATACTAGAATGTGTTATAGGAGGGATTAAGTGGAAACTAAACGTCAATTTTTAACATGTATGGGGCCTTATAGTTTCAAAGTGGTGATCTATTTGGTTCATTAATTTAAAATGAATTGAAAAATATTTATGATTTTCAATGAAATTTTAATTTTAAAGCATAGAACTTGTTATTAAATCATATTTAGAGAGAGAAATAGGGAGTGTCTTTATTTGTATTTACGATTTTTCCTTCTACCTATTCCTAGATTTAGAAGGAGGAGGAGGTCAGTGGCTTGTTTATAGGAGTTCTTTGACCAGTTCTATGCTTTGATTTTTCATCTTCTTGAAATTGATATTTTCATAGGTGTGTGTTTGTAATTGTAGAGTCATTCAACCACCACGATCGCTAATTGTGTTCCAGTAGGGTGGTGAAGACCAACCTTCAATGGTGGTGGGGCCTAGGATACAAATAGAATATCTAGAAGTTATAGTCATATCACTATAACTTTTATAGGATATGGTTGATGAGGCACAGTTCCATGAGTGTTTCCTACTTTCAAACAGACCATTCAGGGCTCCCCAGAACCTACCTCTTGTATGGAAGAGTTGACACATGTGAATTAGTAGCAGCATCCTCCCATGTTTTTTGGGGATGGAGGTCTAAAATATTCTGAGCTATGGTTTGATATTGTCTTTTCTATTTTTATAAATCCATAAACAGAAACTGAGAGGATAGATATCTTTAATACATATATTCTTTTGGGAGTATCCAACAACTAGTGGGATGCTTTGAACCAGGGTGTTGATCATATAGATATGGTTCGGAGGTATTTCCAATCTGGGTTCTACAAATGCTTGGATCATAAGACCTTGAGATATAAAAGGACCACTATGTTTATGAGTCTATAGTAGGGCACGATGACTGTTATGGAACATTTGTAATTCTTTACAGAGATTCAACAATTTGTGCTAATATACCTTTCAGATGATCCATAAAGGGAGAGATGTTTTGAGGAAGGTCTGAAGCATGTAGTTTTATCATAGGTCAACATGTTTCATCTGACTAATAATACTGAGATAGTGAATCATTTTATTGTAACTGAATCAAACCAGTGGGATGATGGGGGTGTGGAGAAGGGAATTCATCCTCTCAACTCAGTGGTTTAGTATCAGGCTATATGAAGCGCTATTTTAATGATTCTATTGATGGGAGTACCAACCAGTATATTAGTAATCGTTGTAATATATTATATCATTATTATAGAAGATGTGAAAATATGTGGAATCAGTGTGACTGATACCTAGTTTAGTGCCAATCATGTTCATGTATGTTCCACATACTACTTTTCTAAAATAAATTCCCTCTCGCAGTTAGTGGATGGGGGTCAATTCTGAAATCAGGTTTCGGAGCGAGATTCACATATTCACATGAGGTAGGGACCTGGGGTAGTGATATCCATCCATGAAAAAGATTTGTTCAATGCTATGTCTTCTAGGCACCAGTTTTACCTATACTACAGAGTGGGATGACTCTAGGTAATGATGTTGTTTCAAAATGCTACAATTTAGGACAGATATATTTTTCACATCCTATAGCTATAGAGTAGAGTATTGAGTCATATATAGTGAGAGGTATGATCTCAATATCATATACTATAGTATATCATCTTTTTTATATAGTTTATTCTAATAGTTTCTTATATGTACCTTTTTTGCAGATCCTCAGACAATTTTTTCTACTTTCTGAGGGTGTTGTGACTTTGGATACTTCGTTGGGAATTATAACAGAGGGTTTATGACACTGCAGAGTGGGTACACTTTATAATATTGGGTGTTACTTCATATGTAATATTTTACCCTCAAAATGATAGGGTTTCAATTCATACCCAGGATGGACTAGCTAGTAACTTACCATATCCATGTAAATTTTTATCCTTGAAAGGTGATATTCACATCACTAGGAATGTTTTTATTCTCAAGGGTTACTGGGATTTTCAAGAAGGTAGAACTAGACCCAAGAATAGTGGATGAATCAAATGATATCCTAGTTATCATGCTAATATCTGGATAACCAAGGGCCATTCTAGGAAGATTTCCATCAAAGGGTTGATCATTTTTTTGATCTATTTACTAATGGAATTTGTAGTTTAACACCAGATAGATAGATCAATATCTATATTTATCTCATTCCACGAGCATCCCCAGTATGTATTTTTCCTTACATTATGGAAACTAATGAGTTTCAAGAGATTAAAATATATCTAGAGGTTTCAGTGGAAAGGAGGTTTATATGACCTAGTAATTATTTGTGGTGTATGCCATACATTTTTGTAAAAAACAATGAAATGGACCTCAGGATATGTGTGAATTATCAGAAATTAAAACTGTTGATAGTTAAGAACCAATATCCCTTTCCATGGATAGATGATCTATTTGATCAGGTCTAATGAGCTCATGTTATCAGGAAGATTGATTTCAAGTTAGGTTATCACCATGTATGTTTTTGACCTATATACATACATTTTATGACCTTTTGTAGTAGTTATTTTCCATATGAGTATCATGTTTTTTTTTCCGATCTCACCAACACACCTGTAGTTTTCATGGTGATGACAAACAATGTTTCCATCCATATCCATATTTGTTAATGGTCTTATACGTGGATGATATCCTGGTGAATTCACATAATCTATATGAAAAATAAAAACATATTAAGATCAATTTGGATATAATAAAATAGAATCAATTATATAATAATACCACAATGTTTCATTTCTATATAGATATGATTCAATTATGGGGTCGTGTTATCCTTGATGTATTAGTAGAATTTGACATCGAGATGGTGAGAGATGTAGAGACGTAGGAGTATCGTAAGAACATATTTGACATACAGAGTTTTTTAGGAAAATATGGATGTTAAAATAATTTGATACATGGGTTATCATACTTATAAACACATCATTAGGGATTGAATAATAACGGTGTGAAATTTTTGTGCTCGGATACCAGTGTTAAATCCATTCTAGAGTTACAATAGTGATTGAATTCAGAACAGTTATTTATTCTTCTGGATTTTATCATGAGACATAAATTATATTGTGATGAATAATTTTTCATTCTAGGAGTAGTGATGATGATGGGGGAGTGATTCGTGTCATATGGGTCTCGTCATTTGAGATCAAGTGAAAAAAATACCCAACACATTATATCGTGATTACAATTGGTTTCCATACCTTACATTGTTGGAGGCATTATCTAATGTGAGAGTGTATTGTGGTGTGAAGGAACAAAAAATAATCAACTACATATTTACAAAAGGTTAGTTGAATCTGAGGCATAAATTTTTTCTTGAGTACGTATAGTATTTTTAATTCAATCATTCTTACATGATCGAAAATATAAATTGATTTATTAATACACTATGTAGAAGGACACAAGAATTAAAAGTATAGAAGACTAGTAGTTTGTTGTATAATTGGGATATATTATTTGACATGCACATAGAGGTACATAATGGAAAAGGAAATACTTTTATCTCATCTTTAGTTATAAACTATACTCTTTTGTATAGAGTGATGATGGGACACTGATATGATGTTGAGGGCCTAGTCCTTCAAGACAGTGTAGTAGGTGAGGACCTACCTCCAGGTGGGAATATAGAAAATAATAAAATTATACTTATTCATGTATATAGTTGGGTTTTGCAGACAAACACAAGGATATGATGTGAAATTTTCATGACTCATCTGGGGACAAACACCCTAAAATTACCAGGATGTATTGTAACTTGTGCCAAAAATACTGGTGGTTGGGGATCAAAGGTCAGGTAGTTGACTTTGTCATGTGGTGTTCCCCCTATCAAAATGAGAAGTTATAACACCGGTGACTACTATGGATTTAAATAAGATAACCATTATCATGTGAAAATGGTATGATCTTTCGATGTAACTTGTGACTGGGTTACTGAGGTCACCTCGAGGTAGTGATGATATGTGGGTTGTTGTGGATAGACACACGAAGTTCATTCATTTCTTGAAAACTAGGGATACCTTCTCAATAGATGAGATTTTGAAATTCTATATCAATGAGATTGTGTTCTTTCATGAGGTTCCTAATACTATTGTATTGGATAGGGACCCTCAGTTTGCATCTTGACTTTGGAAGAGTTAACGGAAGGCTTTTGGAACACTAGTGATTCGAAGCACGACATAAAATCCTCATAACGATGTCTAGTAAAAAATCATCATAATGGTTATTAAAGACATTATTAGATTATGTGTCCTTAATGATGCTGGTTCTTGGGATAATTATATACCACTGTTTGAGTTTTCCTTTAACAATTTCTATCAAGTGACTATAGAGGTGGAACCTTATTAGGCTTTGTATGGTAGTCCATGTCCATCACCCCAATGCCAGTTATAGAAAAAAGTGCTATATTTACTCAGACCTTGTCTCATTCAAGATACTTCGTTATAGGTCCAGTTGATCATAAATCAAATGGATAAAATACAGTTTAAACATTAATCGTATGTTGACCATCATTAATGACCTCCAGAGTTTGAGGTTGGGGAACATGAATATTCAGGTATCTCAAAAAGGATGGGAAATAGATTGATTAGAAGAAAGGGTATGCTTTCACCATGATATTTTGATTCATTAAAAATTTAAGAGTGTGTAAGGATGGTATCCTCTATGTTTTTGTTACATAAAAGGAATTGAGCCATGCATAGCTTCTTTCATGTATATAAATTTCTCTGATATCCCTTAATCCTATCTCACAATTCATATCCATATGAGTATGAGCTATAGGTGTTTTTTTCCTCTAAGAAGTATCATATTTTTGATGTTTATTGGATAATGAAGGCTCTCTGAGGTATGTTGGTTCCTCTATTATGGGTACTATAAAGACCCACTATTTATAGAATGATACTTTGGAGTAGGAGGCAGATGTATGTGCTCTATGGCCAGAGTTATACTCATACAATTATTGAACACCATTAGAAGGGAAATTTGGGGATGAATTTCATTAAGGGTGAATGATTTTAAGACCCTATTTTTTTATTGAGGTAAAAATAATTTTTTTTCTAGTTAAACATTTTTTATGGTCTTTTTTTGGCTTATACCCAAAAATAGGTTATCAGCCTATTGGGTTTTTTGTTGAAAGTAATAGGTAGAGGGGATATAATTTGGTTGTAGTCCATTTAAATGTTTTTTATTTGGAATACATGGAGTGTATTCAATTCATGACATCTAATGTGTTGGATATTTCAATGCATGACATCTAAAGCGTTATCCCAAGAGAAGAAAAACCCAAGATTTTCATGATATGTAAATTATTTACATGACATGTAAATTCCTATGTTTAGTTTTTCAAATAAGATGTAGGGCCTCTATTTTTTACAAAAGGCCTCAACCCCTCCAATTTCTCTCACACAGAAATACCCAAGGAAGCCAATCCTAAGATTTTCATTATCTATGTGATTCAAATTCCAGTTATTTTATATTCTATATCATTATATTTGTGTCGGTGAGTTATTTATTCTTCATGCATAGTTCCACATTTCTCTAGCCCTTAAAAGAGTTATTTTGGTGAAGGCTATGATAACCTATTTTAGGGAATTAATATTTTTTTCAATTTTCCTTAAATATGGAAAAATCAAAGCTAGATACTACATTAGTGTTATAATTCATGCATATAGTAGTTGTTCTATACCATTTCAACATGTATTGATGATTTATATTCCTTTTAACAATTGTGTCACTTGCTGAACATCCTACTGTTTCCCCTAATATTAATTGAACACCATGATAAAATTATTTGGATCATTTTTAGGTTTCACAATAGTACTTTTTGATCATTCAAGGTTGTTAGACTCAGCGAAGTCCAACAAGGGGTGTACCCTTTTATATTCTCTCTATTCTACCACCCCATTTTCTACATGTGAGTGCACCAATTTTTGTGGGATCCATAATGAGAATTAAATGAATTATTTAATGTAGTGGATTTTTTTTACAAATTAATTTTTAAATGAACAAAATAAATTGAATTGAATGATTATGAGATATTTTATGCCTCTGTTACCATGTTATACATGAGGATAAATTGATTAATTTATTTGAATGGGAATTTTTTAAATGATGTGGGTGGAGTTGTATAATGTGAATGGTTATGAAATGAGATAGTGAATTATTCATGGTACTGGATTCCTTAGGTGAGACACTTAGAACCTGATATTTTAGGAATCCATATAAATTTATACTGCATTGGTCATTATTATGGTAGTGGATTCCTTAGAACCATTTATTCCATGGATAATGATTCTGTAGGATACCAAAGGCCCTGCTTCCAATTGGATGTATCTTTCTTGGAATTTCCTTGGACATGCTCTTTTGACATGATAATTATACTCTTGCATGTATTAAATGTGTTTCAAAGGTTATTCTCATATCACTTGATGTGGATACCTTGGACTTCTATATATTGGATCCATCCATTTGTGTTTTGACATTTTTTTACATGGAATGGTTATTTTTTAAAAATTTATATTCTTTAGATATTTCTGTGGTACGAGAATTTAAATCTAGTGGTTATACTAGAAAAATATCTCTTTCTTATTTATTCAATAAATATACCCTTGTTTAGGGTATATTGACTAATTTTCATAGTGATCCATGTGTGGCTAAAAAAGATCTCATCTACATGACACTTTCTTTTTGTGCTATTATACATTTGATATTCTGCACACAAATACTTATTATATTACATAGATTCAATTTTTTATTGAAAAAATTAGTGGTCACCAAATACCTCTTTATTTCAATGTGGTAAATTGGGTCTTTCTTTATGAATTTCCTAGCTTGGGTCATAAATGAATCATAGATAGGGTAAGTTATCCCTGAGATATGCATGTCCTTTCTAGAGAGTGGAGAAGGTTGGGTTGATATCCTATCAGTTTCTATAATTTAATAGGTATCATTCCATTCACAATTTCTTCCGCATATCTCATATTCAATAGTTTCAAGAAATTCAATATCAATCATTTGAACCTACCAATGCTGATTTGGAAATAGATGCATCATTTGAGGAGTGTCCAATGTGTATTGTTGATCAGAGAATGAAGCTCCTTCGAGGTAGGTTAGTTCCTCTGGTCTAGGTGTTGTGGAAATACAGATTTGTGCTGGATGAGACTTAAGATATAGAGTCTAGTTTACATGTATAGTGAATAGAACTCTATTCAAATAATGATCTACAACCCTCAAAAGGGAAACTTGAGGATGAGTTGTCTTATGGAGGAGAGTTTTTAACATCCTAGTTTTTAATAAAGGTAGAGACCCTTACATTTTGTTTCTAATTAATTGAGATGGATGTAAATTTTATACCAAAAAGGATAAATAAGGGATCGGTAGAGTCTAGGAATAATTTGAAGCTCGGACCTCAAAAAACTAGATGTAAATTAGGATGCATGGTTTTCCTGCAACCGTATACCTTAGGCACAAGGCCTTGCAAGCCATCTAAAATCCTTGATAGTTACCTCTTCAATGGTTTGTGAATGTTTAATCAAACTGTGTGCCTAACCATGTGATGTGGCCATTATAATAGTGAATAGTGTATGGTTGCAGCACGGTTTGGTAAAACCTTACGGCCAAACTATGCGTAGGGTAAAAATGGTTGAAATTACAACTATTTTCTTCTTGAATGAATTAACGGCCTTACTTTATCCTTCTTTTTTCTTCAGTTACACCACCTTCTCCTCCCACTAGAAACCCTCCTCTTGAAAAATGTAGCATTCTAGGTGGATCCTTTTTTCGTCTAATTCCTCTTTCATTGGATCCAATAGAACTCTAGAGCTATGATCTAAAAACATTTCTAACCCCTTTAAAGTTTTTTCCTACATTCACTTCACTATTTGGTTGAAGATGCATTTGTCCCATTTCAAAGATTTTAACAGTTTTGTCAATTTCCTCCAACCTAGATTGAATAAAATAATGATACTGGATGGGGATGTTCTACGAGGCTAATGTAGGTATTCAATTCCTTTTCCTATCATTTCATTTCATTTCATAAAGTTTTTTGTTGTTCCACTAATAGGACCATTACATTGAAGCCACTAAAATGTGAATTAAAACATTCTGAGTTGTTTCACACATGTACTATGATCCTATTTGATGGATAATCACCTCTAATGAGTATCACATTGGCTTATTCCATCCATTTGGGTGAGTAGTACCTTAGGGGGCCTTATTAAAAAAAATTTAAAAGGATTCAACACCACTTTTGAGTGGTGTTTAGTATCGGTCCATGGATTAGTAACCTTTAACTACACATCGTAAAAGTTTTTCCAAATTAAATTCCATTGAAACCTTATTAAACCATGTTTTAAATTAATTGGATAATGTGTTAGGTTATGTACCTTGTTCTCTATGTCTTATATGGATAAACCCAATGATTTTCCTACGGTAACATGAAAAATAAGATACAATTACATTGATAAAATGAAATGGGTTGATTATATTGGTCAAGTGCTTATTCTTTAGGCCATGTAACATAAATTATATTAATACATGGTTTTCCGTTGACCAATTTTCCATGTATGATATAATGGAATGAATTTAAATGAAATGGGCTATTATTATAAATGATTCTTATATTCATTGTGTGTTTAGATAATGTGGCATGTGTTTAAAAGGTGATGAAAGTCATTCTAACTTAACAACCCTTTGAACGAACTCTCCTTCCATTGATATATTTTAATAATTTCTTGTAAATATGTGTGGGTGAAATCATCTATAATGAAGATGGTCTCATCATGAATTATTATTTTCTATCTCTAGATAAGTGACACTAGTTCCATATAAGAGAATCCTTGGAAGGTCCTGATGGAATGATTGGTTGTACCATGCCATGAGAGAGACTTGGGACCCTACGTGCATCACTAGGTATGGACTCAAAAGTTATTTCATGTTTCCTTCACACTATTCAAATGTGATAGTTGAGACTTCATATATAGTTCTCCATGGATAGAATTTGTGGAATTGGTATTTTATTTTGACCTTTAAGTATTACATTCAATGCATCTCCAAATTTCCAAGGATAGGCTTAAGATGTATCAAATTTTATTATAAAGAAATAATTAAAAAAATTAAAAGCTAAAAAAAAGTTTTAAAATGATAATTGGTTAGTTGGTTTGGAAAATTTTGATATTTTTTGTCGAAACCCAATCACAATCTGGGGACCAGCAATCTTATAGAACATATTATATCTTGCATTACCCTACATGTTTTTCAGTATAGAAACCCTGGATTTCACTGAAGTAGGTATTTGGGTGGGTATCCAAGTGTAACATGTCCAGTGTATTTATTTAGTTATTTTTTGTTTCATTAAATTAAATATGGCACACTTATTATATATAGTTCCATTAAATGGAATGTACTAGACACCATTGGTGATAGCCTACTGAGATTGTATCTCACCCCGTGTTGAGGTGACTATAGTAACTGAGTAGACATTATGATTTCAAGTACTGAAAAAGGGAAGCTGCAAGCTTTCAATGCTTAATTTACCCACCTATGATGAAGTTGGGAGTAGATGACCAATCTTATGCTTGAGATATCGTTTGTAGAATTTTTTGGATTCTTTTTTATTTTTATCAGCATATCATACATGCTTGAATCCCCTTCTCTATTCATTATAATTTTTTATAGAAACATGGCATACTATTATCATTAGTTAATTATTTTTATTTTTTCATTTTCTGTGCTTTGTTTAATTGTATTTCTTATTTATGCTTTTTTCAGCTATCTGGATATTTTCGTTGGTTTTTTTATTTCTTGTATATCTCTTACTACTCTCTACTATAATCAATGATGGAATAGTCTCCCCACGGACCTTCCCAAGTCCCATGCTATTGGTCAGAAACCTCTCCCATTTAGAGTGATATTCTTGAGTTCTTATTGTGAACCACCTCGGGGAACATGTGAATGGAACATGGGGAGGGATACTATAGAATCCATTGGAACTACATTTAAAAAAAGATAGATTATGGTACATAACCATATGATAGATTTTGATGATAATTATATAATATTATCCAAAAGTTTTATATAGGGAGTGATTATATGGTTCTTTTTTATAAAACATATCCCTATTATAATACTACCAGTGGATGTCATTCTAAAATGGTTATACTAAGGGGTAATTGCATAGAAAAGAGAAAATCGTCCATTTACATGACTATCACCTATTGTAAAATAACGATTCTTAATATGCACCTATTTTAAAACTCTTGGGTGATATTATTATGATAATTTCAAAAATTATTTAGAAACCATTTTAATGTATTTTATAAATATTTTTATAATATAAAAACATTCCCAATAAAACCATGTTTAATATTATGATATTTGGTTTACATAAATTTGTCAATTAATACTAGGCATTTCAATAGTATTGGTATTAAAAATTATGCTCCATAATGCTATTATTTAATCTAGGTATTTCATAATTTAGAATGGATTATTTTTGAATAAAAAAATATACGTCATTGTGATTAATCCATGTTGGGATTTACCTCTCTGTTAAGTCAATGAAGTTGAAGATGGAGATGCACCTATAACTAGTCAAATAATAACCGTGTTTGGGAATCTGTCTTAGTTTATGTATAATTACATTTCCAAAATGGATAATCATGTTGATCGACTACATGTTTTAACAACGTTAGACAAAATTATATTTCATACACCTCGATCATTCGATGGAACTACAATTTGGTTAATATGAGAACAATGGATAAGTTCCTTAGAGAAAATATTTGCCACATTAGAAATTAATTAAAGGGATAAGGTTTTCATGTATGTTTATGATCTCTTAGGGGATTTAGATCAATGGTGGTCATTTATTAAAAACTCTAAGTATAATTAAAAAATAAAAAACATAGAGTAGAAGGATTATGGTGCACTTCATAGAACAATATATCCCTCATCGTCATTGAGAGGATATGGGAAGAGAATTCCTGAGTATATGAAAAAACAAATCTGAAAATTTTTAGTATGAAGCTACTTTTCAAGGTTTTTAAATAATGGCGTGGATCTTTCATATAATCATAAGATAAAATTAAAAGTTCCTTTGATGGATATAATCCAATACTTCGAAGGTTTCTATTATCCCATACATTATCATGATATAATGATATAGTATCATGGCTTATCATGATAGAAAAAACATTTTCCATACATTATGGATTATAATGTAAGTGAGAGGAGAAGAGGATGAGAGAATTAAAAATGAATAATGGGAATATGGGAATGAGGTATTTTCCGGCATGTGATAATTTTGGAAAACAACACCTTACTACTTGATTGAAGGGAATGAGAATTTTCTTCACGTTTAAAAGTAAAGTCTATAATGATTGGTAGTTAAAGGGTAATGAATATACCTCTAATGTTTATTTTTTTAACCCTAAAGAGACAAGGAATTATTAAAATGATTTCTACATGTGTCAAGTGAATATAACATAGAATAAGCTTTAGTATCAAGGTCAATAATATTCAATTAATATACCTCAAGATGAATGATTGAATTTGTTGTGTAATCAGATTCAATAACCATGTTTTAGAAGTATCTTTAATAATGTTATTTTGGTTATAATAATATTGTAACCAATATTTATTTTTTAAATTTTTTATAAATATATGTATTCAATAAAATATGAGTTATGGATACCTTCATGGTTTTATATGTTTAAGGTTGGTGATAAGTTCAAGGTATTAAAATTTTCTATTGAGGTTTTATATTATGATATGTTTTCATGATTAATGTTATTTTGGATAAATTCACGGAAAACCTCATTGGATTTGAATGTGACTTGGTGAAAATTTTATTTAAGGAAGGGTTCCTTCACATTTTCTGTAAAAAAAGTTAATGGTATTGATAGGATGTAGGTTTTATCTCTTCTTCGATGCTGAGGTAATTATTGGTTATTATAATTTTATAATTCTGTAATAATTATATAATATTGTATTGGAAAAAGGACAACCCATATATCGAGTAACAACCAATCATATCCAGTGAGGTCATAGGGATTAAACCCACATTAGAACGGTGATAATGGTACATCACCTACCACGAGCCTATATGATATACTGGTGAGTGTGAAATTGTTTTACCTAAATTATTTTATAAATAGATACTTATGAAATGTATTTAGATTAATTTTGGTTGATACTATTGTGTTTTAAAGATATATTATGGATTTTGGATAACTCCATATATCCTTTTTTTGTTTTTTTAAATTTTAATTACATATTAAAGGATTTTTCACTCTCTTATGGATATGAAAATCCATTAAATTTTTTTTAGGTATAAATAATTCAAAATTGATATTCATTTTTTAGTGTAGTAAATTATGTGAAAATTGATCTAACCACAACCAAATGACTAATTTTTTCTTATTAAAATTGAAATATCGCAAGTAAGTATATTTTTCATTATTGTTTATCAAGATAGTAAATGAATCCGTCTAATATATGACAAATTTCTTGAATGAAAAAATTTATCCATTTACCTTTATTTATGATGAACCATTAGTTTTACTCTAAACACTGATTCTATGGTTTTTTGGTTTCTAAATTTCTCAAGATCATTCACTTTATTGTGATTAAAGATCTTTATCACCCTATTTCATTATTTGGGAATTATTCATTTCTTATATGTCCATATCTTCAATTCCCACCAATTTTATCCAACTTGTAATCCCAACAAAGTGTTATTACATATGGCCTCTTATTTTTTTTTCCAAAATTTAAGAGGATGTTTTTTTATCCTTTCTTAGGATGTGGGTTGCAATAAATTTATTTTTATATGAAATAACCCGTGATTTTCAAGTTCAAGTTCAAATTATGAAGACTTAATTTTTTAAATGTTGGGATAATGTCTTACTTTAATATTTTAAAGGAATAAAATATTGTTCATATCTTATAAAAAGTGAATTAATGATAAAAAATATTCTATTAAGAATATTTACATTAATTCAATATCTTTAATAGAGTATAGTACATGAAACCACAAGTCTAAATGAACTGTAATATAACATATTTTTATAAACTAGCCATTAAATTTGAGTGTATGAATAGAAATAAATCCATTATGATTATTATTTGTGACACACATGTTAAAAATAAATTCAATTTTTATCTATTTATTATAAAAAAATCAGAATTGTTTGAATGAAAATGAAATGTTTTCTGAAAAAAAAACGGTGTTTTTCTGATAGCAGTTATCACTATGTTTAGCCCACATAAATTAAAATTAAATTATTCCACTTTTTGAAAATATATTTTTCCAAATTCAATTAATTTATTAAATAATCATTCAAATTATATTAGAGTGAATTTCTGAGAATTTTCTAAAAAGACTATTTTTTTGTGAATATTTAAAATTATTAGTTTTTATTAAAAGATGATATTTCTTTTAAATAATAAAAAATATATTTTTTTATATTTTTTAAATGTTATATTATATAATTTATATAATAGTATATAAAATTTAGGTCATTAGAGTGAAATTAATTTTTATTTTTCATTTTAGAACTTACTATACCTTTGCTAATTTTCCCATTAAAAAAGATTTTTTCTTCACTTCTTCGGGAAGAATTTTAAATTAATATTTCCCACATATGTTAACTAAATTTATAAAATTGGATTAAATATTTGTAATCCTAATAATTAAAATTATATTATAAATTCAATTTAATTTTTGGTAACATTTAATAGTAAAAACCTTAATAATTAATTACCATATTTTTTGTTAAAACAACTTTCCGAAGAGTTAAACATAAAATGTAATTTTTAAAATTTACTAGAAACTTGTATAATTTATATTTTCTAGACATAATTTTAATTCATATCATACATTAGTCAATAATTATCCTATTTTGATTTTCATTGAAAGTGAAAACAATGCAAGTATCACTTTTTCTTTTCAAATTTTCTAAGAGGGTCTTGTCCCCCACTTATAAAATTCCACCCCCATATTATCATATTCAAACTAAAAACCCCTTAGGGATAAGTATTTTCTTATAGAAATATATTTCAAACATCCCTCCCCAATTCCTATCATCCTTTTTATTAAAAACCCTAACATGGAATGATTTTTTTATAAAACTAAAGAGTTTATCTTTAATGAACCAAAATTTCAATGATGGGAATCTCTCTTGATCTAATTAAATGTCTCTTTATGTAAACTGTTTAAATAAAATTTCAACATATTTGGTTTTATGTTAATAATTGTGACAATTTCTAACATCACCATTGAAGAGTGATCACATGATTATTATAAATATAGGGCTTTAACGAATCCAATTTACTCAGACAAAGGAAGCGATGGAATCGTCCAGTAGATTTGATCCATACGAAGCCCATTTGTCAGAGCTCAGAAAAGTGGTGGCATCTTTTGGCTTCACTCTTTACAAATCCCAAGTGGATCTTCAATATGTAAAGCTCAAATGGAACCGTCTCCAGGATAATTGGACGTTGATAGAGATAACCAAGCGTGAAATGTTATCCGTGCCACCCGAAGAGTCTATCACCATCATGCACCATACCCTTAGGAATTATGAGGATGTCATAAGGTTTTATGTAACAAATACTAAGTACTATGTTAAGGTACATTATATTTTGTATATAATAATGAATATACTTTAATTTTATTATTGTTACCTTGTAAATAGTTTTTAAAAAACAAATAGTGTTTTTAGATAATATTCAACTATGAAATTTATTTTGATGAATTAATGGATTTTTGATTTAAATAACATATTAATAAAATATTATTATTATTTTTAAATTAATTTTTATTAAATATTAATGATCGTATAATTTTATGAATGCAATTGTAATTTTTTTTAAGGATCGAAATCTATTTTTTTCAAAACCTGTGAATTTTAGATAAATGTTAGGTTTTATTTTAAAAGTAAAAATTAACATATTTACAAGATTATTTACATAAAATAAATATTATTTTGGTAATCGAGATTTCAAAGTTATCCACCAGTAAATGATTCATAATTTTCTGATATATTCCAATTTTTCGGTAACAATTAAATACCGTTTAAATATATAATGTGTTTTATGACAAACAAATGACCCAATAGTGATGTAATAAAATACTATAAGATTCAAGTTCGGCCAATATATATTTTACCATTAAAATAATGTGATTTTGGGTTTGTTTGACTTATTTTACCAAGCATTAATGGACCCTTCAATACTTATTAAACATCTTGTCATTTTAAATTGTTTTCCTTGGGAGTGTGACTCACCTCAACATAAGCAACCCCATTATTTTCAGAAGTTTGGACTTTGAACTTATAAAATATTGTTCTCCACTTCCCTTTTTCAAAAACCATGGGCTAAAACTGTGGTATGGTTTGTGGTTTGGATTAGATTAATGTGAGTTTTCCCAAACCTAAATAATAAATAATTCCCTCACCTTTCCTATATAAACCCACCCATGCTCCCACTTACTCCTCACTCAAAGCCTTTTGAGTTCATCAAATGTATGCCCTACTCTTTCTAGAATCCTACCAAGGTGCCTAAAGCTCCCAAGAATCCTCTCTCAAGCCCCTCTGAAGCCATTACAGGAACACTTCAAAGTAAGGGTTTTTTCTTCCTTTCTCATTTTTTTACAATATCCATTAAATTAGTAGGTCCTTTTAATTTAAATTATAAATTATTGGTATGGTTTTTAAGCTCCCCCATACTGACATATTTATGTTTTAATGATGGGATACCTTTTTCCCTCTCATTAAATGCCTCCCATTTAATCCCATTACTTTGTTGAAATTCCAAAAGGAATTTCGCTCTCCTCTTTCACATTCAAGAAATTATTTTGTATCATGACTCTAAATTCCCATAAAATTGTTGGGAAATGTATCTATATGAACCCCATACTTTCCATTTCATGTATATATGATGAGATACCCATTTCTCTATCTTCAACCATTTTTATGAATTCTTACATCATGTCGTTACGCTGCCGAATTTGCACCGTTTTTTCAAGACAAAGTCATTGTGTAGTGAATACCGTGCCCAGTTCTCTATCAAGGGTATTCAACTTTATGCACATTTAATTATTGTTTAAAGTGTTTCATTTATGTATTCCACATTCCTTTATTGTGGAATAAATGAATAGGTTTTATGAATCCATGTTATATAATCCATGTGGCACACTTATGAATGAAATTAAATGTTTAAGAAGCGTACACCCTTATAGCGCTCCAATGCATTGGGTAAAGTATTGTATCATGATAATTCATGTGAAATGGGTGTTTAATTATTGTAATTCATGTGAAATAAGGGTTTACTCATGTTTCATGTGAAATGAGGGTTTACTCATGCTCTATGTGCAACGAGCCTTGGTCATGCTAATTCCATGTTAAGTGTTGTTGACACAGTTCCATGTTATGATTATCATGCTTTATCATTCCTTTATGTTTATGCTCATATTTTTATATATTTATATGCCTATTATCTAACATGTATTTTATTTCCCATGTTATTACATGATTATTCCCTTACTAGGATTTATAGGTCACCCTTTTCTTATGAATGTCCTCAGGTTATCACATGAAATGCTATGTACGAGGGAAAGTAATGGTCATGTAATGGATGTTTTCAATGAAAATGTGGTTTTTTTATGTTCTAAGTTGTTATGTAATGATAATAATCCCCATATACACTAGAACACTCAATCTTCTATGTTGTATCAAATGATTTTTATGTAATTAATTGTGTTTAATTGTGTAATAAAAGATCAATGTTGTCATAGTTGGAATCAGAGGATGGGTTTAGTTATTTTTTGGGATTAGGATTAGAAAACCCTAGAAAATCCTTATATACAAGATTAAGTATAATAAAAAAATCCATATGTTTTGGTGATTATTGAGTAAGTGTTTTATCAAGAAAATACATCCATGTCTAGATACGAGGATGTAGAGGTGGCTCTAGCATAGATGTTTCTAGGGTTGAAAACCTGAGAAGGAGTTTTGGGCATGACATAGGGTATTTTGGTACACGACAATGGGTCTTTCTGCACTCTTGGTTATGAAACTCCTAGGGGATATGATTTGTTAAATTCACATGCTTAGTGTAAACCCTTATTAAGGTAATTAAAAAAAATTCCCTAAAGAATATATGTTAGAAATTAGATCATGGAAAACATAGATTAAAGCCTATAGATTCATAAATTAATGCAATAAAAGTTATGCATAAGTCATCAGGATTGTCCTTGTATTAACCTTTATCTTTTACCCCTAATTTTTTCCTTTCATTAAGGAATAATAAATTCATAGAATTCAAGTAGTTTTATATCACAATTTTATCATGACTAGAGGTTAACTCAGAATTTGATGTGTTTTGTCAGCAGGACAAAGGATAGTTTGGAGATGGAAGGGGAAGAACCTCACACAACACTCTTGTCCCTTCATGAGGGCTTACTAGAAATAATTATTGCGAAGTCTAGCTTGCATAGCATCAAAACCTTTTCTAATGTCCATATTTATTGCAAGACGCTCTACGAAATATCAAACACCCCCTCCATACCACGAAATCATCAAGGATCATGGCACACCTATGATAAAATATTAAGCTCCCAACTTTACCACCATTCAAGATGAGGGAGGTACCATTATGGTATTTTCAAATATTTCACCCTAACCAGAGATTATGATACAATATTTTATTTTAGAATAGCTTCTGAATAGGCGGACCTCTGATAATCCTATATATATATAGTCTTATCTTCCAATGTTTTTGGAAACATAGACAATATATTAGAAGAACCACATTTTATAAATTTCAAATCTGACTCTGTCAGACAATTTTACAATAACCTGGTACATGGTGTTGTTTTGAAACTATACATTAGAAATAATTTGTTTGAGAAGTGCGTCATATTTTCCATCGGTACAATCCATGTTACACGGACAGCGTCTAGACTAAGGAAGTGGAAGACATTGAATGTGCATTGAATTATTATTGCACTAAGTGGACCCGATATCTCTATGATCGACATGATAATAATGGTTGGGGAATTTTTAATGGTGATGTGTAAGAAACCATGATGTCGTGTATAAATTTCAGATTTCTTTTTTTATGTAATCAAATAGAGAGGATGCAGTTTTTAAGGGGTGAAGATTATAATGACCCAAAGTTTCATTAATGGAAGTATATCTTGATCTAATTAAATGTCTCTTTATGGAAAATGTTTATATAAACATTTAACTTCTTTTGTTTTATGTTATTAATTATGACCATTGCTAATATATTTGTTGAACTGTGATCACATGAGTAGTATAAATATAAGGCTTTAATGAATCCAATTTACTCAGACAAAGGAAGTGATGGCCTCATCAAGTAGAATTTCTCCATATGAAGCCCATTTGTCGTAGCTCAGAAAAGAGGTGGCATCTTTGGTCTTCACTTTTGACAAAGCCCAAGCTGAGCTTCAACATGTCATGATAGAACGGAACCGTCTACAGAAGAAGTGGAAGTTGATAGAGATCACCACGTGTGCAATGTTATCCAAGCCACCCCAAGAGTATGTCACCATCGTGCACCTTACCCTTAGGTTTTATGCAGATATTTTAAGGGGTTATGTAACAAATCCCTAATACTATGGTTATTTACATTATTTTTTGTATATAATAATGAATACACTTTCATTTTATTATTGTTACCATGTAAATATTTTTTAAATCACAAATAGTGTTTTTAGTTAATATTCAACTAAGAAATATATTTTGATGAATTAATGGATTTTTTAAATAAATAATATTTTAATAAAATATTATTATAATTTTTAAATTAATATTTATTAAATATAAATGATCATATATGTTTATTAATGAAATTGTAATTTTTATTAAGGTTCGAAAGCTATATTTTGTCAAAACCCGTGAATTTTTGATAAATGTCAGTTTTTATTTTAAAATTGAAAATTAAAATATTTAAAAAATTATTTATAGAAAATAAATATTATTTCTATAATCATGATGTTTTAATTATACAATGGTTAATTTTTCATAATTTTCTAAGACAGTCAAATTTTTGGGTAAAAATTTATGACCGTTTAAATATATAATGTGTTTTATGACATCATAATGACCCAATAGTGATGTAATAAAATAATATAATATTTTTTTCAGACAATATATGTTTTAAAATTAATATAATGTAATTTTGGGTATGTTTGACTTATTTTACAAAGCTATAATGGTCCCTTTAAGACTTATTAAACATCTTGTCTTTTTAAATTGTTTTCTTTGGGAGTATGTGTCACCTCCACATAAGAAACCACATTATTTTTTGATGTTAGCACTTTTTCCTTATAAAATATTGTTTTCCAATTCCCTTTTCCAAAAACCATGGTCAAAAACCATGGGATGGTTTTTTGTTAGGATTAGTTTAATGTGAGATGTTCCAAACCTAAATAATAAAAAATTCCCTCACCTTTCATTTATAAACACACCCAAGCTCCGACTTCCTCCTCACACAATGCCTTTATAGTTCGTCCAACCTCTTAAATACTCTCTATGAAATCCTCCCAAGGCGCCCCTTGCTCTCATGAAGCCTCTCTCAAGCCTCTCTCAAGCCTTTGGAAGCACACATCCAAGTAAGGATTTTTTTCATCCTTTCTCATTTTTGTCCAATATTCATTAAATTGTTATACCCTATTAATTTCAATTATAAATGTTGGGGTATACTTTCTCACCTCCCCCATAATACCCTATTTATGTTTTAATTATGGTATACCCCTTTATCTCTCATAAAATTCCTCCCATGTACACCCGTTACTATGCTGAAATTCTGAAAAGAATTTATCTCTCCTCTTTTACATTTAAGAAATTCTTTTGTACCATGACTCCAAATTACATTACAATTGATGGGAAATATATATATATATGACCCCTTAATGTCAATTTAATTTAAATATTATGAGACACCACTTTATCTATCATCAACAATTTTTATGAATTCTTATGTCATGCCGTTATAGTGCCGAAATTACACCGTTTTTCCAAGCCAAATTCATTGTATAGTAAATACCATTCCCATTTCCCTATCAACGGTATTCACCTTATTGTACATTTATATATTGTTTAAATAGGTTCATGTATTTATTCCACATTCCCTTATCATGGAATAAATGATGACGTTTTATGAATCCTTGTTATATGATCAATGTGGAACACTTATGCATGAAATGAAATGTTTAAGAAGGGTGTGCCCTTATAGTGCTCCAATGCATTGGGTAAAGTATTGTATCATGATAAGTCTTGTGCAATGGGTGTTTAATCATTCAAATTCATGCCCAATAATGGTATACTCATGCTTCATGTTCAATTATGGTTTACTCATGCTCTATGGGCAATGATCCTTGGCTCATGCAAATTCCATGTTAAGTGTTGTTGCCACATTTCCATGTTTTTATTATCATTCTTTATCATGCCATTATGTTTATGCTTCTATTATGCTCTATTTATATGCCTATTGTCTAAAATTTATTTTATTCCACATTTTATTCCATTATTATTCCCTTACTGGGCTTTATAGCACACCCTTTTCTTATGCATGTCCTATGTTTATCCAATGCAATGCTATGTACGAGGGAATGTAGTGGTCATGTAAAAGTTGTTTTCAATAAAGATGTTGTTTTTTATGTTTTATGTTGTTATGTAATGATCATAAGCCCTAAATACACTATACCTCTTGATATTCTATTTTGTATCAAATGAAGTTTATGTAATAAATTATGTTTAATTGTGTAATAAAAGACCAGGGTTGTCATATTATTGAAGAAGAGGTAAAGTTCTTAACAATGATTTTTCATTTTATTTCATCTTATAACTCCGTAAAAACATCTATAAATATGATAAAATAATAAAGTAATATATCTTATATACTGATATTTTATTATATTAATTTAATAACCAGTATACATCCTCTCTTAAATCAAATGTGAAGGTCATTTATCAATCATGTGTATGGCAGACTACCACCTCATAAACAAATGTAATTCACTTTCCATCACCTCCTATCACAACTGTTCATAATGACAGATTTATCAAATTTATAATATTTTTTTAACATTATTATATTTTTTTAATTATAATATCACATATACATTCATACCTTTCAATCGTTGTAAAATAATTATTTCATTTGTGGGTACGTATGGACTACCTCCTCCAAGTAGCGATGTGAAATTTTTTTCATTTTATTTTAAAATTGAATATAATAAAGGTATATTTTGTGAATACAAAATAAATATTGGATTTAATAATGGTATATTAATTTTAAAACATTATTTACATGTTTTATGTTCCATATTTTTGAAAAATAGATACAACATTAATGTGCACATACAGTCTACGATCACTATGAATAAGGAATCTCAATTTCCCATATCTAAATTTTATGGACTATTGTAAATAATTATTTAATTATTATTTATAATATTTAAATTAATGTTAAAATTTTTCATATTATGTAACTGTGATCAATTTAAAAGGACCTAAACTACTAAACAAAAACATACCAAAAAAAACAAAACAATTATAACCTGAAATAATGATTCAAAGAATGAATTGTTAAAAAAAATTGGTCTCATAAGACAATAATTAAATCATAAGTGGTAGAAATTTAGGAGTATATATTTTTAAAATATTTATAATAAATCTATATTTATTATATAGTTGGTATGGAAACATAAAAAGGATATTTTACCTGAATTAAAGGATTCATGTCTTACTTTTAAATTTGTTAGGCGTATGCCATATTTACCTCATTGTTATTTTTAGTGGTGTATATAATTACCCTATAATATATTATATAATGAATCCATTTAGAGTCATTTTACATAATTTTTAATTTTATTTTATTTATATCATGGGTGTTTTGATTCAGATGTTACAAAGTTGTAGAATTTTATGTTATATTCTCATTATTTATTTGGATTATTTGAGATTTAGTTTCCAATGATGAAATATAACTATATTCATATAAATAAACTAATTAAAATTATTCTCATCTAGTAATTTTTGGATAACAAAAGTTTTACACATAATTTTCTCCCTTTAAGAAATAATGAAAACAAAATATTTTTTAATAAAAACTGACTTCATTTATCTTTTCAGTAAAAAAAATTTTTCATTTATATCCATGTTTTTAAAATATTTGTTCAGGATTTTTTTAGAAATATAAAAAATTATATAGTGAAGTTTTTTTCCAATTATGAATATTAAAAAAATATAATTCATGTAAACGTGTTTTTTATTTTCTAAATAAGTCACCTTTTACACTTTTTACAAAAGTGTCAATGGAATGTTTTTTTAGTTTATATGGTATGTACATAATTAACCACCATCATAAAAACTAATTAATTTTTATAATACATTAAATGTTTATAAGGATATTATTATATAAATTTTTCTCTTAATATTCTTAAAAATTTTAATTTTTAATTTTATTTTCAATGTGAAAATGATATTTTATGGAATTATTTTTTAATTTACTGTTTACAATATTTATATTAAACAAAAAAACCCCATATTTACCTTATTCTCCATTGGGTATATTTTTTAATAATACTATCCTTATTATTTCTCTTAAGGTTTTACCATCTACTTAACATGAGATGAATGGTTTTGATACAATTCATTATATTACCCTTAACAGTTTATGATTATGTTTATTGATTAGGGAAACTATTAACATTTCTAATGCAACCTTTTCAATATGAATTTTTATTTTGATTTTGATTCACCACTTTTATATAAAGAATCATTTGGAAATAGTATGTAATGGTCATCCCACAATATAATCCCATGACACATCAATCTATCTTAAGAGACCAACTAGTTTGGGTATTTGGATGGGGCCTTATCCATTTGTATAAGATGTCTTGTCCATAGGAATTACCATTATAGTTTTTATGTCTAGCATTATCAAATACATAATTAAGAGATAAGTTACTAGTATTCCATTTTATTAATCAATTATTTTTAATATACTTGCATAAGATTAAATATAACATGATTATTTATATGTAATTAGTTGATCATCATTTATTCCAATCATATTATGCTCATGTAATTGATCGAATGACATTTTTTTTATTTACCACGCCATATTAATTAATACATACTCATTGATGCTAGATTTTATTATAAACATACACTTATGGAGATTTATTTCTCACTAGGTTCATATTAATTCTTTCACAAGATGTTAGGATTTGTTTTATAATTGACTTATAGGGATATCCTAAAGGGAATAATTAGTAACTCAAATAAAATACCATTAAATATTTTATATTTTCAATTGTATTATGATATTAAAGTATGTATATTGTTTACAAAGAGTAATGAACTATTTTTTTTAGGATTTGTTTCTCTGTATATTATTCCAATGTAATAAATTTTCCACAAAATATGGGATAATAGGGTCTCTATCATTAAATGTCACCTATAGCGAGAAGAAGATTTGTCATGCAAACCGAAAAAAATATTTCTGTGGAGAAAAGGTGAAAATTCATAGAACTCTCAAGAGTTATTTAGATTATTTCTTGCCAATTTTTAGTTCTTAAGAGGTGAGGATTAGGTCCCAAAAACTAATAGAAAAATTAATAAATGCTAAAATTAAGAAACAACATTTATTTTTAAATTCATAGATATGTTGATATTAAATCCACATTGATAATTAAATTTAATTATTACATATTATGTTATTAATAATTAAATTTTTTATAATTAAATTATTATTTACTTTCTGACTGAATAATGATTTTCCTCATTTTTTAAGACACATAATAATTAACTTCAAAGAAAAAATAAAAAATGAGAGGATTTTAAGAATTTGATGACAGTTAGGGCTACGACATGAATTGGTGTGATGTGAAACTATAAAATTGAAGCTAAAATGGATCAAGTAAAAGATGAAGAATCAAGAAAAACAAATTTTAAGATCGTGAAAACAATTTATGCCATGATATATGTGGAATAATTGATATCCTTTGAAACAAATTTCCAATTAAAAATAAAAAAGTAAAAATTAGGCCTTGTACAATGTTGTAAAGAAGTGTCTTACACTCTGAAAACTATTCACATAATGATATAATTGAGAAAATAAGGATAATTAATGTCTATTAATTCTTGAAATAAATTTATGATGTGAGATCTACGTGGAATAATATTGTATAATTTGGATCTACATGATTCTTACTGTGTACGCCATTCAAATTTTAAACCTACCATAAAACATTACATTGTAATGCATGGTTACAAAGTATTAATATTGATTATTATATATTCATTTGAAGCACTATTTGTTGGTAGAGGTACATATATTATGTTATAATTCTAGATGACCACAATAGATGACCTAAAATCCTACTACTATCAATATTCGTCCTATCTTGGTAACAATATATTTATTCCCCCTTGTTATTAACTTAAGGATGAAGTTACTCAATGGTGAGTTATGTGTTCATAGGGGGGTTTTATAGGGTTTATTTTTAATTTAGTTTCATTTGATTGTTGTTTCTCTATTTATTATCAATTCCAAAACTCATTTTGTTCACTATATTACCATTTTGATGTGAATACTATAATTTTAATGCTTCAATTAATCACATTTTTTTCTATGACCATTTGGGGGTGTTTGTCCTTAAATAATTTTTTGGGTCACATGGTTTCATAATCAACCCATGTAACTAGACATATGAAATGGGTTATTTTATAATTAAGGTAAATTTTATAAAAAGGATTCTTTTAGGTTCAAGTATGAAAAAAAATATGGATGAAAATATAATTATTTTAATATTCAGCACAAAAACCAAAAAATAACTAAAACTTTAATGGTTTACAACTTTCATTCTAAACATAAAATGTTTTCTTATTTAACTCCAAAAATAAGATCAATCAATTACTTTCAAATTAAAATTAATTATTTATAACTATACTTTTAGGTTCAAAAATAAAAATTTCTATTTAATACATTATTTTAGTAATATTTTTTGAGATTAATTAGTTACTAAATTTTTGTATCTTTATAGGAATTTAATGACACCATGTAGGCTATCACCCATTAAATCATAAAAAAATTATTTCAATATTGATTATTTTGATGAATAATTTTAAATTTTCTAAAATTATAGGAGGAAATATCAGTCTTTAACTCTTCATAACATATTCAAATATCAATATTTCTTTAAATTTAACTACCCAATTACATTAAAAACACATTATAGAGGGGCCAAAATCTAAAAACTAAAATTTTGAGAAAAAATCACTACATATATTCCACACCCAAGAAATGTGTAATGCTAATATTGTAAAACACTTTCAGGGAGTATTACTCTTAGGTAAGTATACATTACTCTTTTGGGAGAAATATATTCTATGGATTACATATTTGTGATATTTTGGTTACCCTTACATAGGATTTAGAGAACCCAAACAACATTAAATGAGTTGTGGATGGACATTACATAGAGAATGATAGTGGAACTTATCATTGTTCTTGTAATGAAATACCTTTATTAAACCATCAAAGACTCAGTAATACCCTTACAAATGGTACAAAATACCTTTACATGTGACGAAAGATTCTCTACTAACCCTTATATGTGTCCAAATCTACATTTAAATAGTCTTTTAAAACAAATACTTACCCTTACAGAATAAATGAAAAATCATTCTGACCTTTACAATACCTATGAATCCAAGGATTACCCGTGTAAAAATAGTTAAAAAAGATTTTACCTTCATACTTGGTATAAAAAATAAATATTACCCTAAACCATCCTATAAAAAACTCATTACCATTATAGAATATCAAAAAAACTTACGTTGGGGTGAATATTCAATTGAAAATGTTAGATTTATAGTTAAGAAAATAATAATAGGAATATAAGGTATTTAATATATATTAAAAAAATCCTAAATAACTTCAAAAATATTTTACATTACATTACAAAATCCAAAATTAATTCCCAAAAATTATTTTAAAAATTTGAAATTACATCAATAATTCGGTAAAACCATTATCATTAAAACAAAATATAAATAAATTGTCGCAACCAAATAAAAAATACTAATGTATTTTAAATAAAATATTTGATTTTCTGAAACCAAACTCAATCCCCCATACATCCTAGAATGAAAAGGAGACTCAACAATATTCTATACCTTTATAGACTCACTCTATAAATTTAATATTGTTGGGTATGTATAAAAGAACAAAACCATTATAATTATTCTAATGATGCCCTTACTCAAACATACATGTCTAGAAGAACCCATAATGAATCATATATAGGTATTTTCGGGTGAGGTTGATAAACCTCTATATGTACTAAAAATGATCATGTTCCCCTTAGATAAATTGAGAATATCATAATATTTCATGTAATAAGAATAATTGCGAGGACTTTCATCTAATTATGAGTGGTAATAACAATGTGGTGCACTTACACAATTGACTCTAATTAGTCCTATACATATTTTCGATGCACATCACCCCAAAACCAAGACAGACTCTAACTTTATTTCTCATGCAGTTTGATTATCCTATCTGTTTCATCATCCAACAATACTAGAACAATCTAATGTTTAGTGCATAGAAATACATCTAGATTCTCTTTTTAAAGAGGTACGGATTGCTACTCAAAGGATAAGGGTTCCACTCTCAACCTATCCTAATGAAACACATCAATAATAGGCTACTAAACTAAGGCCTCATCACTCATCTAGTCATCATAAATATCCTTCTATGTTAACATCATTGGAATATATTTGAGGCATCTTTAAATCATCAAGATATACCATGGTTAATAAAGTAAATCTATAGAGTACTCTCTTGGACATGTAAATAAAAAAACCATTCATATATGAAGAGGGTACCATTTTTTCCTAGAAATGTTTCTTCAATTTAATGATTTTATGGGAAAATTATCATAGTCTTACTGTAAGGATAATTAAGCTAACATAACATTTTTTTGTTTCCTTTCCTGATACTCGAAGTTGAGAAACCTCAACACTATTTCCATTATTTCACTTTCCAATATTAACTAATATTATATGTCCAAACTCTACTATAGAGAAACAAGTAATATAATACCACTATGACATGGCCATAGAACACCCAAGACCAACCAAAACCGGTAGTCATTTTATTATTCCACACTAATCCCCCCACTAATCAGACTAAGGATATTAACAAGAAATGAGTTATCATATCACACACATGAGAGGAATTATCCTACCGTACCAATACAAACACACCCAAATCTATACATTTATACCAAAATAATGGAAAGAATACTAACTGGTGTAATGAATTCATGAATAACTAAAAACAAGAAACCATAATGTTTGAAATTACATAACCACAATGGTAGAGTAAATATATAATCCCATCAAAATGAAAATATTACTATTATAACAATTGTTATGAATTTATTCCTTGTATGAAAACTCTAGAGTTGAACTTCATAAATATAATACCACCACTAAGAAAAAATATGCACCACCAACACCTGGTATACCAAGATCGCCATTTGACTTCATATCAGCTGAATATGGAATGACATGATCAAAAAAATATCATATAGGGGTCAATATACACATTCCTAGTTGAATAACCCAAAATAATCCACTGAATAAAGCATCAAAATAATTTTCAACTCTATAAAACAATCAATAGGGTAAATAAATAACAACCATATATGTTCCAAAAAGGGACCTATGACTCAAATAAAGGTTCTGGTTTAAACAGATAGTGAATTAAATAGTGAATCAAATATTTTATTTCCACCACAAAAAATATATGTAACCTCTCATGCACTATAGTGGAGGATTTCATTACCATAGTGGTAAAGAGAATATCTATTTCATTAGAGGATCATGAACATGGATTTATCACATTATATTAGGGGAATTCTAAGGCCTAACTACCAAAAAATATAAGAATCCAATTAGGGGAAATATAACCATCCTTGTAGGATAATAAAACCACCTAGGTAATCCCAAATGGTCGTCTATATAGGGTCATTTCCCACCCAAAAATCATCTTTCCTAGGTATTATCCCACCCTAGATCCATATCTACCTTGGTTCATTGGTTATGAGGAACCATCATCTACCATAAACATAGGTGGTCACATCCCTACCAAAAACATAGTATCATGCCTTTATTACTTAAATATATTATCTATTTGGATGATTCACCCCACATTAAAAAATCACATATACATAGAAATGGAATATATACATTAGATGCCATAGGTCACTTAAAAACGTGGAATCAGATGCACATAGGTTATCCCACTCTAGAACTATATTCATATCATAAATTCATAAATATATCCATACATACATATGTATATAAAAACACCTATGGAACACACTGTTCCTAAAATCACTCATCATGCACCACATTGGTTCACCTACCACCCAAATCTAGTACGTTGTATTTAAAATGGACTCCCATTTATGTAACCCATAAATTCACTATACGCACATCAAGATCACATTATTGATTTAGTTTCTATGGTGACATGAAATCATTAATTTACATATGTCGCATTAACCCTCTCAAAGGGTATCATTTTACAGGGGTTCCAAATGAGGTATGTAGGTCACATTATGGAATAAACATCCTACATAGGATCATTATCCTAAATCTAATATCCTTGTTTGTCTCCCAACTCATTGATATTTTAGAGTCCCTCAACATCCTTATAGTCATAAGATAACCTTAATGGCCTCATAAATATTATAGTAATGATTTCACATGATGGAGATGGCTATAAGCCCACCCCCTTTCCAATTCACCCTATGTCGATCCTCATGCACCTAACAAATCCATAATATACCTATGTTATACACACATAGAAACTCACATTTTAGTTATGGAGGAACCCTTACATCACACTCGTCTAAAATAACTCAATTTCTATAAGGAAAATAAAAGGTCCATCACATCTTGTTATTTCTAATCACTCCATAACCATTACATCCCTCTGCATAGAGTTCGTAATGGAACCTAAACTAATGATCACTACACATAAGTAGAAATTTACATTTCTCTGCAGACTATATATCTTAGATCATACAATATTAGTCATAAGAAAACCATCATTGGTCAAGGAATTGATGAGTTTCCAAGTGTCCTTCATCGACCTTGCAACTTCATTTCATCCATATATATTTCATTTTATAAAACCATTTACTTTCTTAAATTTTAATTTCCTTATGTAGAGATACCACATATACCATAATACATTAATAAAATTCATAAAATAAAGGGAAATTCATAGGTAATATGTAAAAAATACAATAATCATTATCCTTTTTCTCATCATCTCACAACTCTCACTCAAGCTCATCCCATCCCAAAGGCCATCATCCATCACCATGAGGCCTTATCTCAAGCCAAAACACATAAATAAAGTCATTATAATAATTAAATAATAATTCTTTACTGAATTATATTTAATTAAATTGGAAAAAATCCCCAATATCTCCATGTGTCACATCTTCTCACTAAAACTATGATAAACATATTGTATTGTACTCCTTGGATGCACCTAAACCAAATCCACACAAAATTAATTAACCCATAAAATTAATTAATTTATATTCAAGAAACGTGGAAAATAAATACATTAACAAAGTAATATTGAAACAACATGATAAAATGTGAATTTTTTCCTTATAACACCCTCTTTCCTTATTGAGTTAAATAATAATCAAACTAAATTGATTCAAAAATTCTCCAGTTTAAATCATTGAAAAATCTCAAATTGAAGCACCTTAAAATATATAGAAATTGAATAGAAATTAAACCTAAGGATATTATGGAGAACCATACATCAAATATAATAAAAAATCATCAATCAGTATACTTGTATTGAGCTAGAAATAGTGGAGGAAAGAGAGAAGGATGACAGATCAAAATGCCACCCCAAGCCGCCAGTTTGTATAAGAACCCAAGTGGGAATTGGTGGATTATTATTTCTTAACTACATTAAAAATGTTGAAATCACATTCATGGGGTGAGCATAGGGGTTAAAATTTAATAAATCCTCTGTTAGAGATTATGAATGAAGCCCTTGTGTCCTTTATGGGGTGACCAATGGCATCCAATGCCTATTGTAGTGTGACCTAATCAAGTAGAGGTTCTAACTCTTCAATCCCCATTCATCGTTGGGTAAAACCAGCTGAATCATGATGTTACCAACTATCGTAAATTCTCATTTCCCCCTCCACTGCATGAATTAAGGGTATCACCAATTTATCATTGTTTAACAAACTATTGTTCAATATTTTCTAGGAAAAACAAGGGACCATTCTATAGATCATTCGACCACTCACTCCACCACTTCATAAACAATATAAAATTAAATTATATATCCTTGAGATGTTTCAATACTCAAGTTCCTAATAGAAATTTGAATTATCAATAGGAATCTCTCACAATAATCAATAATTTATATTTCCTATAAAATTTATATCCCATTAATGGGTTTGTCTTAATAACACCCCCACCCCAAACCATCACAAAACGTGTCATCCCCAAGAAATCTCAGTGCCCCCTAACCATTAATCTCAATGTATACCATAAAAAATTCATATAAAAATACTCATTGTCCACATTATAACAACAACCAATATTCTGTTATATAACTCCAAAAATGATGTAAAAAATTCAAAAATAATTTATCTATTGATCTTTGCATTCACTAAATAAAAAATTATTCTCAATGAAACCCTTATATCCTAAAATAGTATGATTTCATTAGTCAATTCAATACCAATCTCATGGTGTTCCCACTGTAGGAATATAATCATAAGGGTTGATTCTAATACATAGTGCTACCCATCATCATAATCCCATATCAAAATGAATTCTTAGCATTACATAAACAATATATATATATTTTCCCTTCTCACCACACCCAAGCACATGAAAAATCACTTGAAAAATTTCCTTTTAATGACCATTCATAAAATTCCAACTTAATCAAACTGAAAATAAATATCATCATTATATTATGGTTCCCTATCTTCTAAATTATACACAGTATCATCTAAATACCCACACTGAATTCTGATCCTAACACTCAATGTGGTCCTAATAT
Source organism: Viscum album (assembly GCA_963277665.1). Classification (NCBI taxonomy): domain Eukaryota; kingdom Viridiplantae; phylum Streptophyta; class Magnoliopsida; order Santalales; family Viscaceae; genus Viscum; species Viscum album. The sequence continues at coordinate 1,544,324,692 of OY728157.1, read as the reverse complement.
TGAATCCTCTACTAACCAAACATGTTTTAATGCTCACTAATTGAGATTTCATGCACCAATAATCAGAATCACCCTTGTATTACATTCAAAACAATTTCTATTTCAATTCTAATGAATGTAATTTTTCAAAAACTAATTTCAATAATTTTTTTAGTTGTTCTTAAAGGATCTAATTGAAACTCAATACACAAGGTTATTGGCTTCAAAAATCCACCTCTACCATCCAATGATTAGTCCCATCACATTAGTAATTCTACAAACCCAATTTTATTCCTATACATCACATGCTTCATCCATTAATATATATAATTTTGAGACATTTATAGCACTATCATACCTAATAATCAATATGAAACATCAAGGATTTTTTATTCCCAAATCTCCATTAAATCTATCATCAACATACACTAAAATTCCATCTATAATGAGGTACAAAAAATCCAATATCCACTGGTTAACTCCCTACCATAAAAATTTAATTATACCACTCCAAAATATTATCCTCAATGGGTTTCATTATCCATTCATGTCCCCCCCACACTACGCTCACCCAGACAGTCAACAAAATATATCATCCATCAATAGTATCATCATCATCATAGAAAACAATACTCATGAAAACCATGGGTTACAAAAATCACATGAATTCCAACAAGACCATCATTCATTGGACTTTACATGGATACTCCCTAATTAACATCTTAACAGCATAACAAGTAAGAAGAATATAATACCTTGAACTCATCAAAAATCCTAATAAGAGTGCACTCTAATCCCAGCCAATCATCAAACTTAACTCATAGTCCCATGAATAACATGTTATCAACTCTAGTTTCATGTGAATAAACAGTGACCATGATACAAGACATGTTTATATCATCAATCCAGAATCACACTTGTTTTTTCTCTTAAATATTGTGACCATTCCTCCATTACAAGGTAAATAATAGGATCACACAAAAAAATTGGTGTCTTCCCAAAATCATAAGTGTCTACCCCAAGAATATACTTCATATATCAAACTATAAAGGATCATAATCTACTATATCCATTTGAAAATTATCCATATAAATAAGGGAAAAGAATCCCCATGGTCCTTCCAATAAAATTCAATCTTCTATAATAAATACCTATTGTGGTCTACATTAAAAAGAAAATAAATATCACAATATTGTGTAGAGCACTTTATAGAACCTACCACAAACCATTATTATAGTTTGATGAATTTATTCATGGTTAAAATATTTAAGGTATCTCAAAAAATAATAATAACTCATCTATCGTCCTATCATTGTTTATCACAACTCATCTCAACATACTTCCCAACTCATTAACATACCAATCTAAATATCAAGTCACTAGTCATCCACCCCAAGATTGAAAATCACAACTCTCAAATTGGTTATGGATCATAGGGTGCATCCCTTATCTTGTCTCTAATATCATTAGAAATCCTTGATTCCAAAACATCCACTCTAGGATTCCCATATATATATTGGAATCACATGTCAATCCACTACCCCACCTTATAAGAAAACCATCTTCAAGCTTCACCATACGTGACTACACCTTAGGGATTATCATCTCATCCTATAGTATATATATAATGTTATTGTGCCTGATTTTCTATGTTTATTATACCATAGTTAGATGGGTCATGTATGTAAAAATCTAGAAATAAGATATATGGGAAAATAATTTATAGGTTATTATTTACATAATAAGCTTCCAAACATATTTTGTTACTAAAACCAGTACTAAGGATTAAAATGGCTTAGTAGACCAACTATGGGTAACTATTAGTAAAAGTGGGACTAAATATTCATCATCCTGGAATATCTCCCCATAAGGTCCTCAAAACCTTTCATCTGATAAAATATATCATTGTTTTACAGAGTAAAACTCCATTAACATGTTATATTGAAAAAGGCCATATAAGTGGTTGTTTTCACATTATAAAATTGATCCATCATCATATATGATATCATTCATTAGAATCCACAAATATGTAATGAGATTCCTATATGATGAATAAGATTCAGGGGCCTAGTCTTCTTATTAAAGGTATATGATCTAAATACATATAATTATTAAATAGAAAATCCATAAACCGACTTGTTTCGTGGATGGTGAAATCAAACAATTATAATGTAAAAACCCCAAAATTACTATATCCCTTTTAAAATAGACCTCCCACAAACAATTTGTATATCATACATCATTACATGCCCCATAAGAAAATTTACACTTTCCTATATCACTAATCTACCGATTTATAATACCACACCACTTATGAAAGTAAAAAGACACTCAAGGGAAATATAACCCTCATTGAATATAATGAAACCACTAAAGGAATCCTCCATCCTAGAACCATAATAAATTTAATGTATTAGAACACTTGGAACCATCATCAATCCCAAGGGGTGTCCAACAAGTGATCCATATCTACCACTAATTGTTGGTCATTAGGAACCATTATTAATTCCCTATGAGGATTTGTATCCCATACCTAGAAATTGGTATTAGACCCTCTTTAAAAAATATAAATCCAACTCATATAATTTCCCCATATTGTTAAATCAAAAATACAATGAAATAGAAAATATATACATGGGGGGCCACAGCTCACCCTGTATTAGGGTACTATATGAATGTTGTGCATCCCAACCTAGAACCTCATTTATAACATACCATTATATATAATAAAACAAAGGTTCTGACAAGAAAATATAATTATTATTAATATGGGTTGGCCTTCTATAGTGACCCAATCCTATTACACATATAATTACATGTTTTTTTAACATAGATATCTAATAGACAGAACCCTGGGATGCAGAGGCCTTGTGTATTTGGAATTATTAGGTCATAATACATCTAATTGAAACAAAAATAAAAATATTTATTTTAATCTATATAATTTTATCAAAAATACCTCGATATTCCAAAACAACATATAATAACATTAGGAATATATTAACAAAATGGGTGGCATATAAATCAAATTATGGGGACAAAAATGACAATAAAGCATAACTCATGAGTCAAACGGAAAAGATGATATCATAAAAGATAAATATCCCGAGATATTCATACAGAAGAATGAAAAAAAAATTGTATCATAATATCAAAGAAACAAAGTAATGTGGAAAAAAACATGACATAAGTATATGTCAATGGTAACCTCGAACATAACATAACACAATAGAAAAAGTCCCTATGATGAATATGCTTACTCTCTAATCCCATATATTTTATCTCATGAGATATATATGTTATTAAATGCATTATAGTTTAATTGGGGTGCATCATTCATAACATGTACATGTATATCTGTTCCACATAAGGAAAATAAACATAAGTCATATGAATTAGAAATACCCATGATAAGGAAAATGGTTACATAATCAAATATTATTGCATAACCAAATACAATATTATAATGGTTTCTAAAAAATATGGGATAAAATACTCATGGAAATTCATAGATGAAAAATTATCATAGTTCAAGAAATATTTTCTCCCACTGCATTAAATATATGAATAGAAGTAGAGAAGAAACTTTAAAACTATACCACTTAGGTGGGGTTAATGGAAAAGAGTATATGATAATTAAGGACGGTAATGGGATATTAAATTATAAAAAAATTACTAAAATGGTTATAAAAAATTATTAGATTAAGAAACCAATGATGTTTTATAACATTTTATATTGTAGTGTTTGAAATGGGGAAAATCGATATGTACCCTTTAACCATGTTTCCTTAATGATTGAAATTGAGAATAAAACATTAAAAAATTATATCCTTATCAATGAAATTTAATAATAATGAGGAATATATGTGATGGGAAAATATATATTGAATATTATATAATTTAATAAGAATAATAGTGTGATGAAGTGGTTTTAGAATGAAAATTTGTAATAAAAAATAAAGGGGTCGTTTGGAATTTCCCTTTACATAGGTCCAGATTCATTCTGAACACAAACTTAATGTCCAGGATAATTAATTTGGTTTTATTAAAATATTTATTTATAACATAATTTAATTTTAACTATTTATTTTTTGGATGTTATGCAAGTTTAGAGTCATTTAATAGAGATATAAATAACATATTCACTATACCATAGTTTTTTATTTCGTGGTTCTAAGATCAAATTAATTTATATGTTTTATTTTGATAATTCTAATTATATGATTCCAAAACTCCAAAATAATGATGAAATATTTTTCATATAATTCATATAGCTTTTATTAATTTTAAATATGAAATATTTTTAATATACACATGATTAATTGAGTGATAATTTTATTCTTTTTAGGTTAGTTCACATAGGTGTTTTTTTAAAATATGGTAGACTAGTTTTCTTAACCATATAACAATTTATATTCTCCAAAATATGTAGAAAAAATATAAAAATTTAGATAATTTTCTACTAATAGAAATATATTAAAACCATCCTTGACCGTGGTTGTGAGAAATGATGTACCTCATTCATAGAGTTAGTAAACGAACTTTAATGTGAAAAAAATTTCATTTTATAATGAAATGGGAAGATGGTGAATAAGAGATGTTCCATTAACAAAAAAAATATTCAAGTATTGTTTTGTACTGGGGTCATTATTTGATTGGGATATAATATATAAGGATGGTGTAGGAAAATAAAATAATTTAAATGAAATTGAATGAGAATATTAACTATATATATTGCATCATAAAATACATCATAATTGACATTGGTCATTCCTTTTGGTGAGACTGGAAATATGATGACATGGGAGATATTTTGAAAGATAATTGAGAAGAACATTAGAAACATCCAAGACATATAAGGTTTCTAGAGAATGTGTTGTATTTTTAAAGAGAGATGATATGATTTTTTCAATATAATATTCATTTCTATTATTATAAAATTTAGAATAAAATTCTTGATGAATATTATAACAATATATAGTAATTTATTCATGTGAGAAGGATATAATGGTGTTTTACATCAGTCATGACATTGTTATTTAAGTATTTGAATTAAAATGTTTAATACCTTATTTATTCACAAAGAATTAAAAAAAATTACAAAAATAAGAAAAAAATCACCCTAATACTTTTTGATGTGAATACTTAAAAAATAAAATGTATTTTATGAAAATATGTTTCAACAAAATATAAAATTAATTTCTCAATAAAATGGTTATTTATTTAAAAAATAACATTTTTAGTTTTAAGATCAACATCATGATCCTTGAGAAATTAATTATGGTCTAATTAAATTATATTATCATTATAATGAACATAATATTACTTTATAACCCCATTTCAGAAAATCATATTTCTTTTAAATGTTAATATTTATCATAATAATATAAATTAAACCAATGTGTTCTATAAAAATCCAAACACATGTTTTTTCTTTTTTAAAAGATTTATTTATTAGTGTCTTGATAAAAATTTGTTATATTTTTATTTTATAAGATAAATAAATATTATTTTACAATTACATAGTTTAGGATACAATTATAATGTTCAATTTACTATTCCTAATGCTCATACTACTATTCTAATGGTCAGATTACAATTCTACCAGCCTATTTTTTAATGATTATATAGTCTCCCTACTATATATAAATAAATCATATTTCATTAAGTAATAATTATATTATATTTTATCTCAATGATATATATATTCTAAATGTTAAAATTTATATTTCATTACGAATATTTAGTTTCATTTATAAAGTGTTGTTGAGTGTTATCTTTCTAATAGATTGAGTATATTGATATTTTCATATTATTTTTCACTTATTTTTTTCTTATATCCCATTTTATTGTTGAAAAAAAATTGGTATATTTATAATTTAAATGCATTGTTCATGTAAATATAAAATAAATTATTTCTTCTATATTATAGTTATTGTAATTTATAAAATATTAAATTACAAAATATGAAACACTTTTAAATTTAAAATAAAAATTTCAAGGATAAGTCTATACATCAATACATTATACCCTTTATTAAATTTCAACATTGAAATTTAATTTCACCCACTATGATGAAAAAAGCAGAGGGTACTTCTGTTTCATTACTTCCTCTGCTTCCCATGTCATCTCTAATTACTTATAGTTCCACTATTGCAAATTAACTAGGTGAGTAGTCTTGTTTTTTATAACTTTTGCCCTATGTTACAAGACCATCATTGGTTACTACTCATATGAGAGATCATCCTCCAACTATACCATGTCTTGATTCAGTTTATGAAATGTATTTGGTATATATATACATAAGTGGAATATATGGAACACATCATGTACTAGAAATAGGGTTATTGGGAGTTCTAGTCAATAGTCTATAGCTCGGATACGATCAAGAACCTCAAAGGGGATAGTGTATTAGGGACTTAGATTTCACTTATTCCGGAATATCATGACTCTATTCTATGGAGGTCTGTAGATAAAAACATTATCTCATTACTCAAACTCCATGTCTCTCTAAATTTGTCAGCGTGTATCAAATTTTTTACTTTTAGTTTTCTCAATGTTTTTCTAAATGTTCTTGACATTTTTACCATTTTATAGAATATTTCATTTCAAGTGGAATTTGTTCACCAAATTTATCATTACAAATAAATTTCCTATATCTCATACCATTTAGGACTTCAAATACATGCCTTCATATTCTTAAGTTAATGTTATAATTGAATGAGAATAAAACAAAAGTAATATATTGATTTCATTATCCTTTGAATTCTATTGAGCATGCTCTCAACATGTCCAAATGCCTCTAGATTTTCCACTTAGATTGACAATTAGTTTAATTATTATTTTTCCAACTTAAGATAAACTCATAGTTTAGATAATATTGGATACTTTTCATGAATATGTTGGTAAATCTAAAATCTCAATAATATACAATTGATATTTGTGTTTCATGTAGACTCACTCTTTCTCTAACATATATCCTTGAAATTTGATTGAGTAATAAATCATCGTGAATGTAAATCAAGAGAGAAATTTTTTAAAATATTCCACTATAACAAATATAGAATTATTTTCTCTCAATGTTTTAGGCAGACCTATAAATAAATTCATTGTGATGTTTTCCATTTTTTATGTAGGATTGGAAAATGGTTTCATCATCCCCTTAGTATGTTTCTTTCCTTCCTTCACTTTATTACATACTAGGAACTTTTGTGTATATCATATGATCCCCTTCCTCATTTTTTCCAAGTAATAATGCTCATAGAGATATTTTAATTCCATCAGGATCCCAGGGTGGATAGAGAATGTTGATCTATGTGAATTGTTCAACATCCCCTTGTTTAACTCATCCACTGATAGTATACATAGTAATTAACAAAATCATAAAATATTTTATTCATTATTTTTAATTTTTTAGGATTTACAATTGCATAATTCTTATACTTTGTTTTGTATTTCCACATCATCTCTATAACCATCCTATATATTTTATATAATAGGTATTAAATAAATTATTTCAGATAGGTAGGATTATTTTCATTCTTTTATCACATCTATGACCATACATTTCATGTATAAAAAGATTATTTCCATCCCAATTCAAAACATTGATAAGGTTGTAGTATCCTTCCTACGTAGAGTGACTTCTACCTTATTCTCATTCTTTGGAAAGTAAATGTTTGAGTAGTCAGATTCCGTGATCATATATAACCTTATTCACTTTCTCATACAAATCCCTTTTATGTGAATATATATTTGAGCCTCTTTTGATTCGTATTGATTTTCCACTTCTCCCTATAAAAATAATTCTACATAATCAATAATGTAAAAATAAATACCAACAACTATAGATCATGTGTTGGAATGTTCAAATATCATTTTATCAAATTTGAGTCTTATGTTTTCAATTTATCATTTTATGTTAGTATATAGACAAATCGCCTCTTTTAAACATTGTTTTATACCAAGAAAAGTTCTTCATATGAGTTTAGTGAAAGTAACAGTGATTTGATAAGACTCACCATAAATTCCTTGAAGATATTATCAAATTAATTGGTATAAAAAACATTACTCCCATCAAATTTGGAATGTATAATAGGTACAAAAACCATTATATATTCCTCTTAAATCATTGATATTACCGTGATAGTAAAATTAAATAACGAATCTTCATTAATGATATCAGTCCATTCTTCCACTCAATCTCCATTTTTATGAAGAATCCATAGAGATTATTTTTCTATGGATAACATGAAACATGAATCATAATTCCTCCATATAAATATAACATTCATTATAATTTACATATAGATTTTTATTTCAAAATGTATTTATTACAATACTAAAATTCTTCTCATTGCCTATCTTAAATTTAGTGTATAGCATAATTTATTTTATAAAACTACCAAGAAAAATAATTTTAATTCTATAAAGACTCTATTCATTATGAATATAATTATTTTTTAATAATTTCTGATCTATAACCGACATCACTACAAACTCATGGTATCCATAATGTATTTCAAATGTAGTCTTGGTAGTATCTTCCTTCTTGTCCTTTAATTGGTTATATTCCAAACGAATTTCCACCTTATAGAATTATTGGTCCCCACATACCTATCCAAACTAGTCATTAATCCATTTTAGGGGATATGTTTACTTTTTTAATTTTTTGGAATATAATAATCAATGATGAGGGCCATTAACCCACTTCTATTTCTGATTATCATGGATTTTTACCCCATAGTGAATAACTCAGGTGTATAAAAACCGTAACTGAATTATCATGTATCTACTTCATAATTTCTTATAATTAAATGGATACTATTATATAGGGATTTATGGTTATGTTCATGGATCAAGGTATAAAATTAATCAAGAAATAAACCTCTTCGTTAGGAGGAAGACCAAAGAAATCTAAAATAGAAAACATCAGCATTTTTCCTCAAAATGGGAAAGTATCTAATCGTGTTTATCTAATTTTAATTAATACTTTGAGGTATATATACATGATAATAAATAAATAATATGCATATTGACAAAAATATTTATATGAGATTCATCTCCTCTATACTACTGTGTAGAATTGGATTATGATTCAATATTGGGGGAGGGATTTCCCACACCCAACAGTTGATATTGGATTTTATAAGGACCACCAATATGTTCCATATATAGATTAATATTTAATTAAATTATTTTTGATGAAATTTTATGGGATTTACAATCCATAAAAATTGACTATGTAGGTTTTGTATACTTTGTATGTGGTTGTAATATACCTACCCGGATTCCCCTTTCTAGTTTTCTATATAATATTAGGCATTCCTCTCCATATTCTAGAGAATATCAATTAGAAGTGATGGTATAATGAATCATGTTGTGAGACTATACCATATTTAGTAGATTAAATCACAAAAAATATAATAATAAATAATGGGAAGACATTAAAGATAACCATGCATCACAAAACATTTTCCCAAAACTGGTTATAATCCCAAAACCAAACATTAATATTCCATGTCATGTCCTATAGTACCAAGTGTAAATAAAAACAAAAATATAAATAAATAATGAATAATCTGTAATATAGTTTCCAACATCATATTTTTTCCTCATCCAGACCTATCACTATACCCAAAATAATACCTCAATAATAGGTTGTTTTCCCTTCTCCCAACCTACAACCAAGTTTTTTGATCAGGGACCCAACTGTATCCTGAGTAGGGGGTCATTAGAACTTCATATTCCACCAAAAATGGTGACTAAAATTTTCAAATCTAATATATTTTATATAACAGTATTGATAATAATGAAAATAAGAAAATAAAAGAGGCCCCATCATTCATAATTAATTAAATCAATTACTTTCAACCTTAGTTCCATGCTCTAAACATTTTATCATACCAACATAGGCCCATTATATTTTTCTAATACGTATTTCAAAGGTTCAACAACAACCCATTCTTTTTATACATTAACATTACTATAATTTTTTAGGATACATAATACATTTCCAAAATATGTTTCTAATGAACGTACAAGTCCATTGTCTTTGGAAACAAGGAACCATAAACACTGGTAAAAAATGAATATACATAATATTATACTATATTCTTCTCAACTAGAACCATTCTTAAAAACATCAATCATAAATTATATACTCATGACCTAGGGGAAAAGATATATTAAATGAGGTGAGATCAGATACATAGTATGTGTAAAAAAGTGAGACCTGTAAACATAATCATGAGCATAAGGGTATGAGAACATGATCCTGAAAATAGAAATCATACCCTATTTATCAATGATAAAAAAAAGGAATCATGGAATAAATATTTTATATTCATAAGACATTAATCATAAATAAATAAATAGAATAGTCCTTGAAATCGTAATATTTTACTTGGACATGTAATTTTTGGTAGGATTATAAGTTTATAAAATTATTTCTATAGTTGTCAATAAATCACTACCATGTCCATAATAGTAATTTGGGTCCACTCTCAATTCCATCTTGGTTGTCATTTTTTACTACCTTAATCATCTTAGTAGTCAAGGATTACTCTAAAGACCATCTTAGTAGACAAGGTCATTTACAAAACTGAGTTTGCTCCCAGTTCCAGCCATGCCTATCTCATAATGTATAAATAACAACCCAATACATTGGAGGGAGATCTAGGTCCCCGCATGACATAATTAAAACCATGTGTTCCATAGGAAAATAATTCATTCATCATATCAAACCCCATGGAATAAAATGGGTTTCATAAACATAATTCTGTCATAACAAAACACATGGTAAAGATTTTGGTTTTATAAATAACGTTCTATCATAAAAAAACAAACCATATTTATAATAAGAATAGTACTCTTGAAAATTATCCCAATTAAATAATAACATAACATAATGTTATTGTATATCGAAATTAACTTGGAGATATAACATGAAAATAATTCTTGATGAAAATATCTTTTCTTCTGTAAAAAGGTTTTATATTCTTAAAATATCATGAAATATTAATATAAAACACTTTCTTTAAATATAAGTGAGAAATATTATACAGGAATCCTCAAGGAATTTAGAAATCATTAAAGTGGGAAAATATTTCCATGAAGTATAAGTAAAAATTCCATTCTTCTCATAAATTTTCTATAAAATTCACAATGAAACACATTATGAAAAGGGAAAAGTATTCTTTTCAAACTATTTAGGAAAAGTTCCCATATTTGTAAAAAATGGATTTAATATGAGTAGGAGAATATAAAAAATATATTTGAAAAAATTATGAGAAACATAGAAATGGAAGATATATATTCACCAGTAAATTCTTATATATAGAAAATACTGAAATATAATGAGATTATGAAATTAACTCTTACCTAAAGGATGGTTTCTTTCATAGGTATCTTAAACTCCACATATCCAGTGAGCTCCCTCTGGATCTCCACTTAGGAACACTAGATTTGGCCTTTTGATATGACCAACACCACTATAATTTGATCGGGGAAGTTGATAATGGAAATTTTTACGGGATGGTTGAGCTTTAAGGCTTAAGGTGATTTTAATAATTGACTGAGGAGGTTCCCTTTTATAATTGAGGATAGGGGTCCTTTTGGAATTTCTAGAAATATATATTTATAAAAAAATAAATCTCTTCCAACATACCTCCAGAAGAAAATGGATTTGAAGCTTCGATTATATAATATTGTAATATCATTAAAAAATATATTTTTTTACAATTCTTGGTACTCTTATAAACCTTATCATTATGATTAACCATTACAAAACCTTTTTTTATTTTAATTAATGTAACTATTTTATCAATATTAAAAGAATATAATTTTTTACATACGTGGAGTCCATTGGAACATAAATGAACAATTTATAACATATTCAAGCATATTATAATTATTTTGTATTTTTAATCATTATTAGTGACTTTTAAATAATTTAATAATCCATTGTTTTTATAAAATTTCATAAGTGACAATTTTAACAATATTCATTACCTCGTTTTTTTGAAATATTAATATAAAAGTTTCACTTCAAACCTAATATTTTATTATATCCCTAAGGTATAAAGGTAATCTAAAAGAATTATCACATTAATTATCTTAAATTAATTTTATTTTAATATTTTTAATAACATTTATTTTATATTTTCACTAATAAAATAATTACATAGTCTTCATTGTAAAATTCTATAATGTGATTTTTTATTTCCTAAAAATTATAAATAAAATAAAATGATAACAAAAAACTTTTTATCATTAAAATGACTATTTATAAATGAATATATCTTCTGTATAATCCTTTATTGAAAATTATATATTTATTAAAAAATTTATTATTACATACTTAACTTTTCTATAAATAAAATATAATAAATGCATCACTCTCATACAAGATACATAGAAGGTTATAATCTCATCCCAAGGATTATTTTGGTCAAAACTAAATCATTAAATTAAAATAGGATAGTTTTTAGTGTAATTTTGAAGCATTTAAAATATTATTCTTTATCATTAATTACTTGATCAACCTTTTACCGTGTTAATAAAACAACTAATGATGCTAAAAAAACTCAAAAATAAAAGAATCATATTTATAATAATTTGAAACCAATTATTACATATATGGAATCCATTTTAGATAATTAAAAAAATGTTGTAGTAATTAAATTAATATCAATATTATTGATGAGGTGAAAAAAAGGTTGTTAAAGATAAAACATGCAAACAAATGAAATGTTTTTAAATATAAATTCAATATAAAATTGATACCAATTACCCTAATTATATTTGCTGATGAAAAATGTAATCAAATTATAATTTAAAATCAAAAAAATAATTAAACCTAATAAATTATTTCAATAGAAAAATTGTTTTTAACTAAAATTTACCATTTTTTAATTGTTCATAAAAACATAAAACTAATCATAAAAACAAAAATTAAAAGTGAATTTTTATATTCATATTTAAATAATGAAGTATATTTTATCAAATATATAATATAAAATTTTCAAAACTATCATTTAATGTTGGTTCACCATTAAAAGGTGATAAAATTATGCTTTTGAAACATATAGGTTTTTATTCGTAAAACTGAGTGGGTTTATATATTTTTCCTATAAAATGTATTTAATTAATATAATAAATATTTCATTTAATATATAACTCATATATTTCAATCATATCATTCACTAATAGTAATTGATTTTATTTATTAATATAAACTGTTATTGGGACTATAGAAGTAAAAATATATCTTTTATATTCTATTAGTATGTTACACCCCATGATTTCATAGTATGTTATATTTTTAATGTAATTCAATAATTTGATCTACAGAAAACACCTAGTTTAAGTGCACCACGACTTACTGAATTAGTCATTCAAAAGTAGTTTTGAATTTTTTTAACTAAATTTTGATTTTTATATAATATATATAATTTTATAATCCTTATTATGTGTTTATTAAACATAATATAAGAACAAATGCATTTTTCAGATAAAACAAATATTTTCAAAAAATAAAATTTTACCCCCTTAAATAGAGAGACCTTTTTAGAACCAATATTTTACACTTTTATATATTAAATTAAATTAAATTAAATTACTATTAATTAGAGAGGCATAAGAATATTGTTTTGATAAATTTTTTGTACTTTCCTGATAACATTTATATTTTGATGAATAGTGAAAAATACTAAATTTTAATCGAAAAAAACTTTTTTAATCTAAATAATTTATAGTGTTAAATTATGAATTTAAAAGGTTTTTAAATGTAAATATATTATATTTTTATTATTTAATACAATTTAGGTCATTAAAAATAATTTATCATTTATATTTCACATAAATGCATGTCATTCTATTGATAGTTTTTACTTTTTAAAAACCCAATTTTTTGTTTTGAAAATGGGAATTAATTTTAAATCAATTAATAAAACTTATGTGTTTTGAATTTAGTAATATATATTTCATTTTTTAATTTGGAATATCAAAATTATCTAAGGTTGAATTTTTGGAATTTTTCTGAAAACATTCAATTTTTGATGAATAGTGAAAAACACTGCGTTATTGTTTAAAACGAACATCTTATTTAAAAAATAATTTATTTTATTTAGATTTGTTTTTTGTCAAAATAAATATATAATACCTATATAAGTTCAATTTAATTCATTGGAGTCATTTTATAATAAAATTAGATATATATAATTTTATTGAACTTTTTAATGTCTTTTAGCCACTTTCTAGGCGCATTTGCAAATTTGCATAGAACACAATTTTACTACTTCTATTAATAGAATTTAGAAATTCCAAGAGACACAATTGAAATTATTAAGTAAAATTCGGTTCAATAAGATGGAAATAAATATTTTTGAATAGTAATTTTTGAATTTTTTCTAAAACGGTTAAAAGGAAATAGTGTCCTTAATGGTAAAAATGATATTATAATTACCCTAACATGTGTCTTAATTATATTTTATAATTTAATTTCTACCAAAAACTACCTTAGAAATAAAATATTATCCTTTTGGTCTACATGGATTAGATCAGGACATTTATTATTATTTTATTTAAAGAAGAGTTAAAAGTATTAATTTCAAAGTTTAATAAATAAACCATTTTTATAGGGTTGTAAATAAGATACATTCAATTATATATATTCATTAGAAAGATAACAATATTTATTACATAATGGTATTTTATTTATAATTTTTTAATATTAAGTAATTAAGTATATTTATGACACAATGATAATGCAGTAATTACTTTATCAATAAATGATTAAAATAATTGATATTATAAATATAAAAATAAATGTAAATTGAGGATTTTGATGGAATCCACTAATTTAATAGAATAATATGACATTTTTGGGTTTATTGAAGTATTTTTTTTTGAATTTATAAATTCTTTCTCACTTTAACTAAAACAAAATACCAAATATTGTCAAAATTGACATAAATGAGTTTTTAAAACAAATACAATATTATTAATTGACAAAAAATAACTAAAAATATAAGGCTAAGAAAAAGGACATATAAAACGTTATATATATCAATAATTAACCACTTGGGGTTCTCTTGGATTTTTATACTATGTTTTGTAACCATTTATTAAAATAATACAGGAGGGCATGGTGAAAGTCAAACTATTTATCTTAGTGTTAAATCTATAAGATAGAGTTAATATGGTGACCTAAACTTTTCTAAAACCTATTGGTTGAATGTATCTTGACCCATATCCACTGTATCATCAAAATAAATAAATTTTGTGCCATTTTAAATTGAAAAGTATTTTATAATAAAATAATATTTCAAACTTGTCCTAAAGATACTCTCACCTCTCTTATAAAAGGGTACTTCCCCTTCACTCAAAATCACATCTCCATAGCAATTTTTCCTAAACTAACCCTTCCCAAATATCCTCCAAACTTCCCTTACTTGAACATACAGTCCCTAACTTGATCATAAAGTCATCCTAAGGAGCCCTTTTTTTCAAATCAAAAGCAAACCCCCAAAGAAGAGGTAATTATTTTATCACCTCTTTCAAATTTCGTTCTACTTCCTATTTCCCTTTATTTTTTATTTCCATACCAAAATAATTACTCCATTACCTTATAAATACTTTTATGTTATTATAAATATAAAACAACTATACTCATTATTCTATCCATCCTATTGATGATAATGACACCATTCATGCATACGTACGACTTACCGTCTCCACGTTGTGGTGTAATTTGTTATTCAACACTATGTTATTTGGATGAATGTAATGATGATTAATACATATATAAATAATGAAAATAAAATGATAATTTCTCTTTTAAATTAATATACCATCCAATTATACACCTTTTAATCATTAAATAAATGATATCATCGGTTGTATGTACATACAGCTTATCGTCTCCACAATACGATGAGATTCACATCCAGGTTCACCATTCAACAATGATTACAAAAATATATATTATAAATAATAATATATTATATTATATAATAATGATACTAGAGATAAAATTATATATGTATGTATGTATGTATGTACTTACATATATCTTATTCACATACTTCCGTTCAATACGATATAAAATAGTAACAACGTTAATGCATATGTACGACCTACCATCTCCAAAAATGGTGTTTTTCATTTGATATATCTATATGTTATACATATTAATATTCTAAATATATATTATATATAAAACATGTTTTATATTCTATAATTATCTATGTCATGATCAAAATGATACGATCAAGAATAACAAGTTAATACACGAATGAAAAAGAAAGGGATTGTTACCTAAAATGTTAATTTAGCATGGAAATATTTATTAAATGGTTAGTGTAATGTCATAAATGAATAATGTATGATATAATAAATATAAATATTGTTCTAGTATAATTTAATATCGTACTATGGTCATTATACAAAAGATTAAACTTACCTTCGACCAAAAGAAAGTGTAAGGTAAGGGTTAATTCATCAATATCATTATTATATGAGATGTTTTATGTGTATTTTTTTACTAGGACATATTTATTATTCATTTCCATGTTTAATAAAATTGTTTTCAAAAGGATTTATTATAATTCACTCTTCAACTAAAACATCATTTTAATTATTTTTAATGATTATTCTACTAAATATATCTCATTAATGTCCATGTTTTCCAAATGGTTTTATGGATTTATTTTTATGGACATAAATATTTTAAAATGTTATTTCATTTAAAATGTTTCAAATTGGTATGGGAAACTTTTATTCAAAAATAGATTTTAAATGTCTTCCTTTGAAAATTGTGTGACTTTGAAATGATTTCATGAAAAAGGGTTATTTCACTCAAAAAGTTCTAGTGATCATTTTCAACTATATCAACATCTTTTACTGGATATTATTCTTGATTGATGTTTATTTATTATAAAAAAAATCCATATTTTATTGAATGGTTTATGATATGTTTTACTATGAATGTGATATTTTTATACCATTCATGGTTTATAGCTAAAGTATTGACATTTCATTTGCTAGTTTTAATAAAAATGTTAATATTGTGTTTAAACATTTTCATATGGGGAATGAAATGGACATAGTAAGTGACAGGTGGGGCCTACTATATCCCCTAGATGCATCAGTAGGTCTCATGAGACAAACTACTGTCTCATCACAAGGCCTTGACAAAATCTTAATTGTAGTATTTGCACGAGGCCTTGACTATGTGGTGATGATGTCCGACATTTGGCATTATCTCATTATAAAATTAATTATTAAATGTGATTATTTGATGAATATAATATACTTGTGCATGTTTATATGGTAATGATTGAGTTAATTTCACCATATTACGTTCATTTTTATGTTTAAAGGGATGTTGTTTTTATTACACATCTTGCCTTACAATTTTATAGATTTCGATGAATTATTTACCCTTACTGAGCATCTGAGCACACCCCTTTCTTATGTTTTGTTTTCCCATGATTCCAAGAAGCGTCTTATGTTTTATATGTAGGGTTAAGATTGGGGAATAATGGAATTATCATTGTATTATGTATGTTGTGTTTTGTGTTTGAATGTGTAATGTAACTTTCATGTATGTAATCTACTTTCTAGGACTACTAAACTGATCGGTCCTTTGGGACTTTATTCCTTCTAATCATGCTACTATATTAAAATAATGAACTCTCTTTGGGATTCTAAGGTTAGGGCATCATAGATGGTATCATACAAAGCTTAGTAAAAACCTTGGAAACAATATTTAGAAAAAAACTGATTAGAGAACATTACCCTAAGATAGAATTTGGAGATTAGTATATAAGAACTTCATAGAAATTTTTTTAATGTTGATATTTTTTTATTTTACGAGCAATACATCCTTGTATAGATATGAGTAGGTCGAGGAAGCTCAGGAATAGATGTACCTAGGAGTGAAAGCTCCAACAAGGAGTTGCAGGCTTGACTAGGGGTTATCCTGGTACATGACAATGGTCCTTGCTTCACTTTTCTTTATGACACTCCTGAGGGATATACATAGTATAATTCATGTTTCATTAGAATCCATTATGAAGGATTTAAGAGTAAATACTTCCTAAAAACATTTTTTTTATGATTATAGATTATATTCATAATCTTTTCAATTAACTTTAGGTATTTTACAACTTTGAAATTATGAATTGAGATTCATAAACTAACCTAGTGTATTCCATTGTATAGAAATGACTCCCAGTAGAAGGAATAAGAACTCCATCAATACGCATTATCCAAAGAGTAATAAGGATCATATCATTTTTGGTATTAACCCAATATTTCGAATAGATATAGTCTTCCACATACTCTCCTCATATAAAGAAATACTATCATGTGTTAATAAGATAATTAAAGAATTATTTGAGCCCAATGGCTTTGAAGGGAAGCAAGAGATGAAAAGGATGGTATAAAGAAAGATAGAAAAATGGAAGAGAAGAAAGAAGGATTTTCCCATATGTGATAACTGTAGAAATAATCACCTTGGTAAATGCTTTAAGGGAGTGTTAGTTTGTTATAAGTGTAGATAAAAAGGACACCAATTACATGGTTTCAAGGGTAATAAAAAGTTTCAAATGTATAATTATTCATCTACAAGGAGTTGGGGAACTACGCAAATAAATTTCTAAATCATCATAGTTTACCCCCAATGATGATATTGGATAAAAATAAAGTTATAATACTACCACAGATGAAGAGGAATGACTTGCGTTATTATGTTGTTATTAAAGGATTATTTCATTTGAGTGTTTTATAAATAATGTTATGGTTATTTGAATTATGGAAATAAATAAGTATTATACTTTAGTACTATTTCATTGAGGATTTGAGATGATATGGTTCTAAGAAATGTGACTCAATAGCAAGTTAAACATTTTGGAAGATACATGGTTAAAGGAAAGATAAACTATAATATGGTTCTGATACTGAGGTAGTGATTTTGGAATAATATATGACTGATTTGGATAAATTATATTCAACATTCTTGACTACATTAAAACTAATTAATTGTTGGTTTGTTCCAATATTTTTGGAGTTTAAAAATTGTTTTGATATAAGGAGGATATTCAGTATTCTATAAGGAATAATGGAGCATGAATGTATTCAATAAGGTTTTATGGTCATTAAGGGTGTTACCTTGTTTTAAAAGAATACAAAATGAATGTATTCATATGCTATTATGTGGAAAAAATATCTTCATTGTGTTTTCCTTCCTTTTAAATTTTGGACTGTGAGTTTGGATATATTTATTTTTTATAAGTCTAAAGGTTGGAATGTATTATGTTTTAAATTGAATACTATATTTAAGGTTAAATAATTTTTAAATATCATTTTTTGGATTGTTATAAAAATAACAACCCAGAGGTGGGGATACAACCCGTCATGTATGGTAAGGCCGCGAGTCTTAAACCCGCAACTGAAGGGTGACATGGGTGAATCACCTACCACTAGACTACATAATTTCCTAGTTTGTATAATGAAGTATTTTTAACAATTCTGACAAATGAAATATAAATTAATTATTTTTCAAACCCTATGATTAGAATAAATAGAACATTTTTTTAATTATCTTATCTTTTTGAGTGAAACATAGTTTGTGGTAGGAATTAGTTGATGGATGAAACTCTACTTTTCAAGTATACTTTTTCTTATTATTTAATGAATAAATTAATTCTTAAACGTTAGGGAAGTGATCTTAAAACCAAAAATGTTTTGTCATAATACCTTATGTTTTTTTGAACCGATGATATTTTAAATCATCATAGATTGATGGCTTTGAGGCCATAAATTTTACAAATGTTGTGATTGATAACCTTAATCACTCCTTATAAATATTTAAATTTTCCCTCCAATTTTGTTTCTTTAACTTCCACCAATGTTCTCTTAATAGAGATCATAATTTTGTTGTGACGTTTTCATTTCTATACCCACTTATTAAGTCTAAATTTTATTAACCCAATTTCCGATTTGGGATTTCCACAAAAGTATTTTAATATTTTTAAACTTTTATTTTCGAAAAATAATTTCATATTACGAGGATGTAATTTATTTAAGGAGCGTAGAATGTGACACCCTAATATTTCATAGTGCATAATCTCTAAAAAGTAATTCAACAACTTGTGCTACACACAACACAAAGTTTGAGTGCACCGCAACTTACTAAACAAGCCGTTCAAAAGCGGTTATGAATATTATTAACTAAATTTTGAATTTTATATATTCTTTATAATTTTAGAATCCATATTATGTGTTTTTTAGACATAATATAAGAACAAAATAATTTTTTAGATAAAATAATTATTTTTAAAGGAATGCAATTTTACCGCCTATCAATGGAGAACCCTTTTTAAAACCAATATTTGACACTTTAATATATTAAATTTAAAAAAATTAAATTCTTATTTAGAAGAGATACTTGAAAATTTAGTTCGTATAAATTTTTGGAAATTTTTTATAACATTAATATTTTGATTAATAGTAAACAATACTAAATTTTAATAGAAAACAACTTTTTAAATCGAAATAATTTATTTTGTTAAATTATGAATTTTAATTTTTTGGAAGTATAATTAGATTATATTTTTTTCATTTAATAATATTTTGGTCATTATATGTAATTTTACATTTGAATTTTACATAAACACATGTCAATATTTTGATAGTTTTTACTTTTTAAAAACCCATTTTTCTATTTTAACAACAAGAATTTATTCTAAATTAATTAATAGAACTTATTTGTTTTTAATTTGGTAAAATATATTTCATTTTTTAATTCTCAATATCAAAATTATATTATGATGAATTTTTGGAATTTTTCTGAAAATTATCATTCTTTTATGAAAATTCAAATACACGGTGTTATTGCTTAAAACCAAATTATTATTTATATAACTATTTATTTTATTTAAATTTATTTTAAGTCAAAATAAATATATAATACCTATATAAGTTCAATTTAATTCATTGTACTTATTTTAAAATAAATTTAGATGTATTAAATTTTATAGAATTTTTAATGTCTTTTACCCACCTTCTAGGCACAGTTGAAAATTTGCATAAAATTTAATTTTACCGCTTCTGTTAATTGAATTTTAGAAATCCAAAACAAATGGTTGAAATTAGTTTATAAAATGTGGTTCCATAAGATGAAAATAATTTTTATAAATAGTAACTTTTGACTTTTATTTAACATGGTTAAAATTAAATAGGGTCATTAAATGTAAAATTGATATTATAATCACCCTAAAAAATGTCTTAATTCTATTGGATAAGTGTATTTCTACCAAAAACAACCATTTGAATAAAATATGATACTATTGGTCCACATGGATTAGATTATGACATTTATTATTATTTTATTTAAAGGATAGTTAAAAGTGTAAAATTCTATGTTTAATAACTAAAAGAATTTAATATAGGGTTATACATAACATAAATTCTACTATAATTACTCATTAGAAAGATAAAACAATTTCTTATATAGTAATATTTTTTTTATAATTTTTATAGATTAAATAGTTAAATTTATTTATGACATAATGATGATGTAGTAATTACATTATCAATGAAAGATTAAAATAATTGATATTGTAAATATAAAAATAAATGTTAATTGAGGCTTCATTTGGCAACCATGAATTTTATATGTTAACATTACATGTTAGGGTTGATTAAAATTTTTTTCAAGTTATAAATTTGTTCTGACTTTAACAAAAACAAAATACCAAATAGTGTCAAAATTTACATAAATGAGTTTTTAAAATAAATACAATATTATTAATTTATATAATATTTCAAAAAATATAATTTTTAGAAAAAGGAATTAAATAATGTTATATATATCAATAATGAACTACATGGGGTTCTTTTGGATTTTTATTGTATGTTTATTGACCATTTATTATAATAATACAAGAGGACATGTTGAAAGTTTAACTATTTAACTAAGAGTAAAATATAAATGATAGGGTTAATATAGTGACCTAAACATGTTTAAAACCTATTGCTTGAGATTATTTAGACCCATCCCCACATTATATTCGAAATAAATTAATTTTTATCCATTATAAATCGAAATGGATATTATAATAAAATAAAATTACAAAATTTTCCTAAAGTGACTCTCACATCTCTTATAAATGGGTACTTCCCCTTCTCACAAAATCACACCTCCAAAGCCATTTTACTCAACCAAACCCTAACCAAATCTCCTGAAAAATTCCCTCACTTCAACCTAGAGGCTTTACCTTGAGCATAAGTCTAGCCTAAGGATCCCTTTTTTAAACTCAAAATAAAACACCCAAAGAAGAGGTACTTATTTTATCTCCTCTTTCAAAGTTGTTTTCATCTTCCACTTTCTCTTTATTTATTATATCCATAAAATAATAATAACTCATGTACCTTATATATACTATGATGTAATTATAAATATTGTACAACTATACTCATTATTCTATCTTTCCTATGAATGATAATGTCACCATGTGTGCGTACGTATGACTTACCTTCTCCATGATGTGTTCTAATTTTTTATTCAACACTTTTATATTTAGATATGTATAATGATGGGTAATATGTATATAAATAATAAAAATAACATGATAATTTCTATGTTCAATTAATATAAAATTAAATTCTACACCTTTTAATCATTAAGGAATTTATATCGTTTCTCATGTGTACGAATGACTTACAATCTCCACGATGCGATAAGATTCATTTCCAAGTTCACCATTAAATAATAATTATAAAAATATCCATTATTAATAAGTATGTAATATATGAAATAATAATGATATGGGTATATATATACGTACATAAATATATCTAATTCATTTACTTCCATTCAATACGATATGAAAATGGAAACAACATTTATACGTACGTACGGCCTACCATATCCATAAATATAGTTTTCCATTTCATATATATATCTATTATACATATTTATACTCTAAATATTGGTTATATATTAATCATTATTTATATTCTGGAGTATTTAAATCATGATCTAAATGATATGATCGAGAATAACAAGTTATAACATTTATGATAAACAAAGCAATTATTAACCGAAATGTTAATTTTACATGGAAGTCATTATTAAATGGCACGACCCACTCCCACCAAAGATGCCCCTCCTGAGTTGGAAATGGTGAATGGGAGATAATGACCCCCGATTCCCACCTCTAGTAGGCCCCAGAGTGGCGACTAGCACCAAGGTTATGGGTTTTTACAAATATGGGGGTCATTTCCCTTTTAATTATTCATGATCGGGAAAAAGGATGAGTCAAACACCAAAAGAAAAATGAACAAGTAAATAGAAAATAAACCCAAACCAATCCCACATGCATATTTAAACAGTTCTGAAACAAAGTACAAGAAAATTCAATGACTGCAATACCAAAAGAAACAAGAGTACAACAACTGCAACAACTCCAACTGTCCCTACTAGTAGGGTCCCGCACAGCCCTGGTCGTCCTCCTGGAAACCTGAAAGTAAACTTAGGGTGAGAATACAAGTATAATCAGTAGGGAAAACTAAATCTCTCACGCACAGGTGGGGAGAAATCCTAATGTCCATTGTAAACAACCGAAGAAACCAAAACCTAGAAAGTATTTCTATCTACCCAACCTCACCATCCACGCTCACCAAAAGCACAAACCAATACGTAGTAGTATCTAAGAAAAAGAGTATTAGCTACCCCACACTATTTCCACTAGTTAGCTGCTCTTCCTAACGACGAACGTCCTGACACTACCAAACTCTACCCACCCACACACACCTGGGCCTCACAAACCACATATCGCGCCCGCACACACCTGGGCCTCACAAACCACATATCCCGCCCGCACACACTTGGGCCTCACAAACCACATATCCCACTCGTACACACTTGGGCCACATCCTGAAGATTTTTGGGAATAGTAAACCTTCCCAAAGAGTCTTGGGCTAAAATCACACCAATCGAAACATACCTGAAGAGTCTTAGGTGTAAGGTTGCCTCAAGCCATCACAAACTATGAAAGAAGTAGAAGGAAGGAGCTTGTAACTAAGGGGAAAACACCCTCTCCGATGAAATGGGAGTGTTCGGCACTAGGGTCTCAACATGGGTGGGGTGCGACAAAACACAAAGATACAGATATTCATGTTTCAATAGTATTAGTTTATTTGTAACTTAACTACTTGGAAATTAACCACAACCAACCATATCAATCATTCGTAAAACATATCCCTGCCATCCACAATCAAGTTAGATAGAACACAAGAAACACAAAACCAACATTTTTAACATCAATCAAACCCCATTGATGGTTCCTGTGGTTAATTCATTATCATTCCCCATTTTTCATTCATCAACTATCAGCTTTCTATTAAAAACACAACCCATTATTGCGGTCATGCTGCCACTATAACCACATCTCCACAACCGTATCACAAAACAAGGCTTGTTCCACATCATTTCCCCTTTAATAACATTTACTGCAGCCCTACTGCCCATATTATTCATAATAACCCAGCATTCACCCCCCCCCCTTTTCACACACCACGTAACCAAACCAACACCCACATGTTCATTATTCCATTTTGTTCAACCGGGATGATCACAAAAAGGTTCCAGATATTCAGTTAATCAGCCAACTTTATGTGATTAACCAATTTCCATATTGCACAAAGATCCCATTCACAAAACGGTCTCGAAAGATAGTGCAACATTTAATTGCACAAGAAAAGGGCCCCAACGACCCTATTTTTCAGTAGGCATAATCCTATTCAATTCACAACATAACAAATAGGATAAACTAAGGTAATCACAATAACTTTCCCATCCTCATTATTTAACCAATTATTATCTTTATTTTTTGGTTCAACCGTATCTCACGAAAAAAAGTGGATAGCCACCCCGCATGATGCACAAAATAAAGAGATGAAGGTAAGATCCCTACCTCAATGGTTTTTGACAAAAGCACGACGGTCGAAGGACGCTCAAGAAACCCGAGTCTATTCTCCAAAAAAACCACCTTATATCTCTCTCCTGGAAAGATCAAGACCCAGACTCACCATATTAGACATCCAAACACTTATATCTACCCCTAACAGGCATAGATCTAAGAAAGCGAGAGAAGGGGAGGAGTATATCTAAGTAGATCTAAGAAACCAAACAAAAAAGATCCAGAAAGATCACATACCTCAAGAAACCGGCTTTGATTAGCCAAGAAAAACCTCCGGATCGCCTCCAAAATGATTTGGAGAGGTTCATCTACCTCAAAGAAAGGGTAATACAGAGTTATGGCTGCATAGAGACTTAAATGAACCATTTAAAGGCAAAAGAGTTCAGATCCACAATTTTAGAATCTAACTTTATGTGCTCGCACGGTTAGTCCACACGGTTTAGCAAACTGTGTGCTAACCGTGCATTAGCTTCCGCCTCTCCAAACATTCCTTGCACAGTTAGTCTGCACGGTTATCAAAACTATGCGCTAACCAAGTGTTATCTTCTGCCTCCGACACAAAACTTGCACGGTTTGGCCATACGGTTTAGGCAAACCATGAACCAACTGTGCGAAAGCTATTACCCTTTATCTCTCCTTAAAATGCCACCCAAAAACACCCCCAAGGAACCTTGACCTCCTGGAACACCTACAGTGCCACATTTCATAGAGGAATGGACTAGATAGGTCTGCGCCATTACATCAAATACCTCTCAAAACATTCTCATCCTTGAGAATTAAAACCAACCCATAAAAAGGGGAATGGTCCGAAAAACCACCCTGTAAGATACCTCTCATGGATCTCGTCATAATAGGAATGGAACCACTATCCTAATCATATATGTTAGGAATTCCTTCTCCTATTTTGAGATATTATCTGCTTTAGGCAGCACTAACTCTCTTGCACAGGTTTAATCACATCTGCATTAATGCGTCTCAATTATTAATTGGGTCTTCCCACTTCCATATATTCGTATTTTCCCAACATACACTTTCCCCAACACCGTACAACCAACACACTTCCTGAACACTTATCTTGTGAATACCTTCTCCCAGGTCGAGATATTATCCACTTCAGGAGGCACTGAATTGCCCTCACAGGTTCAATTGCACCTGTATTAATGTGTGTCGATTAAGGATCAGATTTTTACATTTCCCCACACATCCAGACATGTTACACATTTCCAGAGAACAAGGAAAAAAAACTTCTCACGACCAACAAGCCCAGAATTCTACATAATGAAGGTACAAAGTATAAGGTCAAAACAATGTTCTGAAGAACAAGAAAAACACTAGTCAAAACATCTCCGATTACTGAGCGTGCATTTAAGCCTCCCATTCCCAAGTGCTCTCCTCGAGGCCGTTATGCCTCCACAACACACGAACCAAGGCGATGGTCCATCCACGAATCACCTTCTCTTTATGATCCTCTATTTTGACTAGTTGTTCCTTGAAGGTCGCATAGTCTCCCATATCTAACTCTCCATAGTAGATAACGTGTGAGCCGTCGTGTATGTACCAATGAAGCTGGGAGATGTGGAAGACATTCTGAACCTTCTCCAACTGAGGTGGTAGGGCCAGCTGATATGCCACCTCGTCGACTCGCCTCAGCACCTCGAAAGGTCTGATGATCTTAGGGGATAGCTTACTCCCCTTCCCAAACCTTTGTTGTCCCCTTTGAGGGAAAACCTTCAATAACACATGATCTCCCACCTCGAACTCCGAGGGCCTCCTCCGACGATCAGTGTAAGGCTTATGTCGGTCCTGGGCCGCTTTCTTCCTCTCACGCAAAAATTGAACATTCTCTGTGGTTCTCTGTACTACCTCTGGCCCAAGAGCACCTGTCTCACCAACCTCTGTCCAGAAAATGGGTGAACGACATGGTCTTCCATACAAAGCCTCAAACGCTGACATGCTAATAGTATAGTGGAAGCTATTTTTGTAGTAAAATTATACTAATGGAAAGTGTCTCACCCATGATCCTATGAAATCCAGAACTCATGCTCCCAGCATGTCCTCCAACGCCTGGATAGTCCGCTCTGTCTGCCCATCGGTCTGGGGTGAAAGTAGTGCTTAGGCATAGCTAGGTGCCAAAAGAATGTTGTAACCCCCTCTAGACTCGTGAGGTAAACCGATTATCCTGAACTAAGATGATAGTATTCGGAACTCCATGTAAATTAACCACCTTGTCTACGTACCTCTGTGCTTAGGTACTCACTGGGCCCGACTCCTTAATTGCTAAGAAGTGAGCTGATTTCGTCAATCGATCCACCACTACCAAGATAGCATCATAAACATCCAAATCTCTGGGTATTCCTGTGACTAAGTCCATTGAGATGTCATCCCACTCCCACTCGGGGACATCTAAAGGATGTAAAAACCCACTGGGAACACTGTTTTAAAACTTTACTTGCTGACACACTAGGAACTTTTTCGCAAACTCCACCACTGCCTGTTTCACCCCGGGACACCAAAACTGTTCCCTCTGGCTAAGTTATATAACTCACAGAGAACTCCCTCATGCATCACCTCCAGAACAAACAACCTTCCATGAAAAAGCATCTAATGTCGGCTATCCTCTGACCATCCTTCTGGAGCATTTCCCTAATCGATACGATCCCGCATTACTTTCACCTCGGAGTCTCCCCATTGAGACTCTTCCACCTGCTGCAACAAGGAGGAATGCACTATCATCTAAAACGAACATCCTCTAACACCTGCTACCCTTGCATCCAAATCCAAGGCAGCCAACTCTCCCATTGCCTTCCAAGCATCAGTGGATTCCCGAACCACTTTATTATGCGACTTCCTACTCAGGGCATCAGTAACAAAGTTTCCCTTACCTTTGGTGTAAGAGATCTAGAAGTCATTGTATTGGAGAAAATCGACCCATCTCTGCTGCCATAAGTTCAGGTCATGTTGGGAGAATATATAACGTATGTTCTTGTGATCTAAGAAGACCACAAAGTGCTCCCCAAAGAGGAAATGTCACCAAAACTTCAGTGCGAACACCACTGATGTAAGCTCTAGGTCATGGGTGGAAGAGTTATGCTCATGGGGGCACAAATTCCTAGACCCATAACATATCACACCCTTCTTTTGCATCAGTATGCACCCCAAACCAAGGCCAGAAGCATCACAAAACACCTCATACAACAACCCTTCCTCTGTAAACCTGAGTACTAGAGCACTGACCATATTCTCCTTCAGGTAGTAAAAAGTGTTCTGGCACTGCTCACTCCATTGGAAGACCTGGTCCTTCCTAGTCAAAGCTGTCAATGGAGCAGAAATTTCAGAGACGTCTGAAATGACTCTCCGATAATAACCTGCCAACCCTAGAAAACTATGAACTTCTGCCATGCTCTTGGGTGCCTCCAAAGAAACAATTGCCTCCACCTTCGACGGGTCCACTGACACTCCATGCTAAGACAATACGTGCCTAAGGAAGTGTACTTCTTGCGTCAAGAACTTACACTTCGACAATTTCCCATAAATCTGGTGGTGTCGAAGGGCTTCCAAGACTACCCTGAGATGCTCAATGTGTTCCTCCTCTGATCTTCAGTAGATCAGGATGTCATCGATACACACAATGATGAACTGTTCCAGAAACTCTTGGAATACAAAGTTCATAAGTCCCATGAACATGGGCGGGGTATTTGTAACTCCAAACGGAATCGCTACAAACTCTAAGTGCCCATACCAGCACCTGAAAGCCTTCTTCAAGATGTCACTGTCCATTACACTCTGCTGGTGATATCTAGATCGTAGATCAATCTTAGAAAACCAACCTACTCCCCTATGTTGGTCGAAGAGATCATCTATCGTTTGAAGGGGGTAACGGTTCTTGACAGTTACCTAATTCATCCTTCGGTAGTCTATGCATAGCCTAAGACCGCCATCTTCCTTCTTCAAAAACAAAACTAGAGCACCCCATGGTGACTCGCTGGGTCGAACAAAACCCTTCTCCATCAGATCATCAATCTGAATCTTCAACTCCCACAACTCCAAAGGTTCCATCTGATAAGGGTCCATCGAAATTGGATGGGCACCAGGATGTAAGTCTATCGTGAAATCAACGTCACGTCGAGGGGGGGGGGGTAGAGTCACAACCTCCTTGGGAAAAAAATCAAGGAAAACCCAAAAAAACTATGGGACATCCATCATCTCTGTATCAACTGAAACTACAGATAACCCGCCTAACAAGGAAAGGAGAGGCTTCACATGCCGGATTCCCATCTGATATCTTCTCTCGCTGACAAAAACTACACGCTGCCCAACAAGGTCGGAGAACATGACTCTTCTTCGGGTGTAGTCAATAACGACAGTAACATAAAACAGCCAATCAATGCTTAGGATGACATCGTACGACTACATCTGTAGAAAAAGAAGATCCCCACTAAATCGATGTGGTCCCAACGTCAGCCAACATCCCAGAAAAACACAAGATACGTTTGTCTGACCTCCAACTTGTGTACTAAGCACCAGGGGTACGGAAAGACTCTCTACATCTAGACCCAAGGCATGGGCTAGACCGGGTGCAACAAAGGAGTGCAAAGCTGCCGAATTTAACAATGCAGAAATGAGAGTGTTGAACAAACAAATCGTACCTCACACCACCTCTGGTCTAATCGGAACTACCAACTCTGGTGCGTGCAACTACTCATACCCAGCTCCTCTGCCTCTCTGATGTCGACCACATCCCTGACCACTCCCTGGTTGAGGTCCCTGAGGAGCACCCTGAGGTCGGCCTCCTCCTACAAAGTTTTCCCTCGGAGGAGCAGGGTCCTACTGCTGATGGAAGGGCCTCGCTGACAACTAGTGCTGCTGAGGCGGGCGTTGAACCTACCCACCTCCACTGTACTGAGCTTGGGTCGGCCACCGACTATGATTGTTCCTGAAAACTCCGTAAGGGAAACACTTCAGTCCTAAACTCGTGAAAAAGGGATGAGGACCCGAAGATCTGAACTAGAACTGTTTGGGCCTGCTCCCTACTAGCCTGAATCTGGAAGGTCCTATCGCTGGAGACCTACTACTGACTACCTTCCCCTTCGACGAACCCGACTGGATCCCCTCTCGTGGTGCGCCTCCCTGCGAGTGCATCCTCTCTACAACCTATGAATTCTTCTATACTGCCAAGTATGTCGGAAGGGTGAAGGGTGTGACATCATAATAGAGCGAAGGACGAAGCACCTCCTCCAAACGTCTCTCCTGAGACTCCTCACCCAGAAAGAGATCCGGAGAAAAGCATAGGGGATCCTTGAACTTGATCCACAATTCTCATAATAACATAATCCCCTACTAGATGGAGAGTAACTCCTGCCGCTTCTCTTCCTTGATCATGGAAGAAAGGAATTCCTCTCGGAAATCCTTCTCAAAGTCATCCCAAAAAACCTCTGCCTCTGACTTCTCCCCGATGTAGAGCATCCACCACTAACGCGCTGCACCTCTTAGCTGACTGAATGCTAGGGGAACCCAGTACACCCTCAGAGCACAGATCCATGTAAAATTGATCCCTAGCTCCTCAAGCCACCCCTCCATCTTTATATCCGAAGTACTATAATCATACTTTTTGAGGGTTTGTTACTAGAAAGAATGGAGATTCCTCTACTACTGATCATCTTCCTCCTCTTGGTCAATCCTCAACTGATCGACCGCCCGAATCTGCTAGGCCTCGACTGTCTAAGTCACTCGAGGACAATGTCCAGGTCTCATAGTTGTACGGTAAACAATGATCGCCTAAGCCAAAGTAGTAAGAAAAATTTCTCAAGGTTTCATTTTATCACTTTATTTCAATTTCTTTCCCAGAACACACAAATCATGTAAAACACAAACATGATGATGCATGTACCTTCCCATGGGTCTCTACCCTACAATAAATGTAGTCTCACTTTGTCGTTCGGTAGACTCAAAGTCCTTGCATTGGATCAGGAGGGGGCCTAAAATCCTGTGTCCTAGCCAGTCTTCCCTGGCCTTTGTCATGCACCAAGTTCAGCCAACATTGTTTCCCAACTATCCCACGCAATCCTCACTGTTCCTAACTCCAGACTCCATCCTATCCCTCAACCATCAGCTCTGATACCATTCTGTCATGACCCCCTCCCACCAAAGATGCCCCTCCTGAGCTGGCAATGGTGAAAGGGAGATAATGACCCCCGAGTCCCGCCTCCAGTAGGCCCCGGAATGGCGACTAGCAACAAAGGTATGAGTTTTTAAAAATATGGGAGGCATTAGCCTTTTTATTATTTAAAATTAGAAAATATGATCAATCAAACACCAAACGAAAAAGGAAAAAGTAAATGTAAAATAAACCCAAACCAATCCCACATGCATGTTTAAACAGTTCCGAAACAAAGTACAAGAAAACTCAAAGAGTTCAATACCAAAAGAAACAAGAGTACAAAAACTAAAAAAACTCCAACTGTCCCAACTAGTAGGGTCCCGCATGGCCCTGGTAGTCCTCCTAGAAACATGAAAGTAAATGTAGTGTGATCATACAAGTATACTCATTAGGGAAACCTAAAGCTCTCGGGCACAGGTGGGGAGACACCCTAATGTCCCGGGGAAACAACAGAAGAAACCAAAACTTAGCAAGGAATTCTATCCACCCAACCTCACCAGCCACGCTCACCAAAAACACAAATCAATAGGTAGTAGTATATAAGAACAAGGGTATTGGGAACCCCACACCATTTCCTATAGTTAGCTAATCTTCTTAACGGCGAATGTCCTGACTCTACCACACTCTTCATGCCTGCACATACCTGGGCCTCACAAACCACATATCCTGCGCACAAACACCTGGGCCTCACAAACCACATATCCCGCCTGCACACACCTGGGCCTCATAAACCACAATCACATCCCCACCCAAACACACCTGTGTCTAATCCCAAAGAATCTTGGTAACAGTAAACCTTCCCAAAGAGTCTTGGGATAAATCACACCAATCGAAACCTACCTGAAGAGTCTTAGGTGTATGGTTTCCTCAAGCCATCACAACCTATGGAAGAAGGAGAAGAAATGAGCTAGTAACTAAAGGGAAAACACCCTCTCCTAGGAAATGGGAGTGTTTGGAACTAGGTTCTCAACATGGGTGGGGTGCAACAAAACACAAAGATACAGATATATATTTGTATACCAAACACACAGCCCAACCTATTTCTACTAAACAGATAAACTAAGCACATGCCTCGACACTGCTATTACGAAGCATACATACAACAAACAACCCAACCGCATTTAGGTTTTCATGTTTCAACATTATTAGTTTATTGGTTCCTTAACTACTAGGAAATTTACCACAACTAACCATATCAATCATTCATAAAACATATCCCTGCCAACCACAATCAAGTTAGACAGAACACAAGAAACACAGAATCAGCCTTTCTAACATCAATCATACCCCATTGATGGTTCCCGCATTTAATTCATTATCATTCCCCACCATTCATTCATCAAATTTCCACTTTCTTTTAAAAACACAACCCATTACTGCAGCCTGACTGCCACTATAACCACATCTCCACAACCGTATCACAAAACAAGGCTCGTGCCACATCATTTCCCCTTTAATATTATTTACTGCAGCCCCACTGCCCATCCTATTCATAATAACCCAGGATTCACCCAACCCCCCATTTAACACACCACGTAACCAAAACAACACCCACATGTTCATTATTCCATTTTGTTCAACCGGGGTGATCACACAAAGGTTCCAGATATTCATCTAATCATCCAACATTACGTGATTAACCAATTTCCATATTCCACAAATTTTCCATCCATAAAATGGTCTAGAAAGATAGGGAAACATTTAATTGCACAATAAAAGGCCCCAACGACAGTGATTTTCAGTAGGCATAAGCCTATTCAATTCATGACATAACAAATAGGATAAACAAAGTTAATCACAATAACTTTCCCCTACCCATTATTTAACCAATTATTATCTTTATTTATTGGTTCAACTGTATCTTACAAAAACAGGAGGATACCCACCCCGCATGATTCGCAAAATGGAGAGACGAAGGTAAGTTCCCTACCTCAAAGGTTTTTGATGAAAGCACGATGGTCGAAGAATGATCAAGAAACCCAGGTCTATTCTCCAAAAATTCACCTTACATCTCTCCTCCTAGAAAGATCAAGAACAAGACTCACCATATTAGAAATCCACACACATAGATCTACCCTTAACAGGTGTAGATCTAAGAAACCGAGAGAAGAGGAAGAGTATATCTAACTAGATAAAAGAAACCAAAAAAAAGAACGATCATGAAAGATCACATCCCTCAAGAAAACAGATTCGATTCACCAAGAAAAACCTCCAGATCACCTCTAAAATGCTTGGGAGAGGTTCTTCTACCTCAAAGAATGGGTAATCCCAAGTTATAACCACTTAGAGGATTAAATGAACCATTTATAGGCAAAAGAGTTCAGATCCATAATTTTAGGATCTAACTTTAAGTGCTCATATGGTTAGTTCACACGGTTTAGCAAACCATGTGCTAACCGTGTGTTAGATTTTGCCTCAAAAAACACTCCTCGCACGATTAGTCTGCATGGTTAGCCAAACTGTGTGCTAATCATGCGTTAGCTTTTGCCTCCAACACCAACCTTTCACGGGTTGGCCGCATGATTTAGGCAAACCGTATGCCAACTGTGAGAATGCTATTGCCCTTTAGCTCTCCTTAAAAGTCCACCCAAACGCACCCCCAAGGAACCTTGACCTCCTGGCACACCTCCAGCACCACATTTCACAAAGTAATGGACTGGAGAGGTCCAGGCCATTAAATAAATGGTAGTATAAAGTCATAAATGAATCATGTATGATATAATAAATATGAATATGGTTCTGGTATAATTTAATAACATATTAATCTCATTATACAGGAGGTTAAATTTACCATGGACCAATATAATGTGCAAGGTAAGGGTTAATTCTTCAATATCATTATTATCTGAGTTTGTTTATGTGTATCTTTTTACTAGGACATATTTATTATCATTTTCCATGTTTCATAAAAGGGTTTTAAAAAAGTATTATTTTTTAAGGCACACTTTAACTATAACATCATTTTAAATGTTTTAAATATTTATTCTTCTAAATCATTCTCATTAATGTCCATGTTTTCAAAATGGTTTTAATGATTTATTTATATGGACATGAATGTTTTAAAATGTTGATTCCTTTAAAAAGATTCATTGTGTTATGGGACACTTTGATTCAAAAATATCTTTTAAATGTCTTCCTTTATAAATTGTGTGACTTTTAAATGATTTCATGAAAAAGATTTATTTCACTCAAAGGGTTTTACTGATCATTTTAAACTATATAAATATCCTTTTCTAGATATTATTTTTGATTGAGGTTGATTTATTATAATATAAGCTTTCATATTGTATTGAATGAGTTATGATATGTTTTATAGCGGATGTGATATTTGTATACCCTTCATTGTTTATGGCTAAAGTATTGGCATTTCTTATGTTGTTTTAATATGATTGTTCATGTTATGTTTCAACATTTTCATATGAGGAATTCAATGGACATGGTATGTGATGGGTGGGGCCTGCTATAGTCCCTCTATGTGTCGGTAGGTATCATGAGACAAAATAGTGTCTTGGACAAAGTCCTTGAAAAAATCTAATTTTTTGTGTTGGCATGAGGCCTTGACTATGTGGTAATGTTTTCCGGCATTAGGCATTCCCTCATTAGAAAAATAATTATTACATGTGATTATACTACTTGTATAATATCCATGTGCATATTTATATGGTACTGTTTGATTTTTTTCTCCATACTATGTTCATGTTTATGTTTAAAAGGTTGCTGTTTTTATTACGCATCTTTCCTTAAATGTTTATAGCTTCTGATAAATTATTTTCTCTTTCTGAGCATCTGAGCTCACCCCTTTTTTATGTTTTGTTTTCCCAGTATTCCTAGAAGTGTATTATGTTTGATATGTAGGGTAAATCTAGGGAATAAGGGTGTTCTCAAAACATTATTAATGTTGTGTTTTATGTTAGAATGTGTTATGTAATGTTCATGTATGTAATATATTTTCCGAGACTACTAAACAGATCAGTCCTTCAATACGTGATTCCTTGTAATTGGGCCAATGTATTAAAATAATGCATTCTCTTCGGGCTTCTGGGGTCAGGGCGTTACATAGAATATATTTTATTTTCTAATTAATTGGAAACAAATGAATTCAACTTACAAACCATATATTTTCATATGTTAGTTAATATAATTAATAACTTTTAATTTAATGGATATTTTAATATCTTATTTAAATAATAATAAAATGATGTCTCCTAGAAACTCAATGTTTTTCGTAATGTACGATAAGACGGTGTTGCACGTAGAAAAATCTTACCATAGTGTAGAGTATAACAAAATTATGACCTAGTGTAGCCTAAAATCGAAAAAAATCAATAAGAATTTAATTTAATCAGATAAATGTTTATTAAAACATGGGGTTACATTCTATACACACTTAAAATTAATTTCACCCTTAAATTTTGTCATTCTGTCACAAACATATTGAGTGTAATTATTCCATATCAAAACCTCAATTTTCATAGAATATTCCTCTATCTAGTGATTACTCAATAAAACATTGACTAGGTGAGTGAACTATTTTCATAGGACTTTCTCTATATGATCTATAATTTCTACTATATGTTCTAGGTAATAAAGGTCTTAATATGGTAGTTTGACCATTAAATTTTGTACATGTGAATATCTTGGTATATACTTCCTCAAGAGAGATATATTGAACATATCCTGGACTTAAGAGATATTTTGAGGAAGTTCCAAGGGATATGATACAATCCAAATATGATCAATAATCTCAATGAAACAGATATAGTTAGGGATTAGTTTCCATTTCTTCCTGAATCTCATAACCTTCTTCAATGGAGAAATTTATATAAATAGCTTCATGAAAAATTCAAATTATAGATCACGCTGATGATTATAAACAAAAATATTTTTCAAATATTGAACTACCTTAATATGATGATAAATGCTTCTTACCTTCTCAACCATTTCTTTAGTGCTATCAGGTAAAAATAGCTTTATTTCTCCAAATTAATTCCATAATGTTGGAGATCTACATTTATTCCCAAATATAGTGTCATAAAGAGACATTTGAATTCTTGAATGGAAGCAATTATTGTATGAAAACTCAACAAGAATGTAGTGTTGATCCCAACAACCTTAGAAAAAATTAGAAGAATATCACCACATATCCTCTAGGGTGTGGATTTTCCATTTAGACTGACCATCTATATGATAATGATAAGTAGTGTAAAAACTCAATTTTGTATCAAATTCTTGTTGAAAACATCCCCATAACCTTGAGTAAAACCTGGAATCTCGATCAGATACAATTGAATATGTTACCCCAAACAATCTTTCCACTTATTTAATGTATATCCTAGAATGTTAATCCATGGTGAAATCTTCCCTATTAGAGAAAAAGTGTTTCGAATTAGTAAAGTGATCAAATAAAACCCATATATCATTAAACACTTTTGATTTTATAGTTATTCCAACAATGAATTCCATAGTGATGTTCTTCCATTTCTATTTTGGTATGTTCAATAGATACAACATCCCTTCTGGTTTTTGTCTATAATCCTTAACATGATTTCATACCAATAAACATAATACAAAATCTATGATATCTCTCTCCATTCAATACCACCAAAAGTATTTTCTTCATGTATCTATACATATTCTTACATCTAGGATGAATAGAGAATGATGGAATATGAGATTCCTCTAACATCCATATATTCAAATTTGATATGGAAGGAATACACGCACATTTACTAAACCTTATCAATCCATCCTGATCATTGTTAAACATAGAAATATTCCTAACATCCATTTTTATCACTAAATATTCCATCTATAAGTTTCTAAAATTCACATGGATGAAGGGTTGAACATTCATTTGAGTGAGATAGTTTCCCCCATCTATTAGGATTTCTAGGTCCATCCTTTGTATATCTAGAAATATTGGATCTTTTTTATCCACTTCAAGGATAATCTAGCACAATCCTTTTGAATCCAGGAATCTTCTTCCATATTCTCTTTCCCATGGTTGTAATGTATTGAGAATTCATAATCCTTTATTAGTTATAACCATATTTTATAATTTACATTCAACTCTTTATTTGAAAATATATATTTCAGATTTTAGGATCTGTATATATATCACACTGTTCTTCATTAAGGAAACCTCTATATATTCAATGAAAAAATTACTATAAGAAACTCCAATTCATTAGTTGGGTAATTTTTAACATGAATCTTTAACTATCGTGAGACATAAGTGATAACCATGTTTTTCTATTTAAGAACACATCACCATCCATTCATGGAAACTTCACTATAGATTACAAACCCTTCACCACTACAACATAATGTAAGGATAAGTGAGCTAACAAACCTTCTCTTCAGTACCTTAAAATTTTCCTTACATTCATCTGTCTAGAAGAACATAGAACCCTTTTGATTTAACTTGTTCTAAGGATTAGATAGTCTGGAAAAATTATACACAATCCGTTGATAATATCAATTTAAACCAGGAACGATATAGATCTCAGTCACCATGGTTTTCTCTTAGCCATCATTCAGCAGCCTCTTCCTTTGATGGATCATCTTCTATACCCTCTATGGGGATTATTTGACCCAAAAAATGAAACCTTTTGTAGACAAAATTCACACTTTGTAAAATTTTCAGGCATTTTCTCCTTCTTTGGGGTCTTTAGTACAATTCTCAAATTACTTTCATGTAATTCCTTTCTCTTTGAATAGATTATAATTTCCTCTATAAAGACTACCACAAACTGGTCATGGTAATCTCTAAAGAATATATTCATCAAATCAATGAAGACACCAAGGGAATTACTACAACTAAATGGAATCACTAAATAATCAAAGATTTTATACCTTTCATGGAATTTTGTATTGTGAATATCCTCTTTCATGACCCTAAATCTATGATATCGAGGATGAAGTTCAATCATGGAAAAGTATTGTGCTCTACAAAGTTAATCTAATAAGTCATCTATATAGTGGAGTATATAGCTTTTCTTGATACTGATCTTGTTAAACTCTTTATAATCATTGAAAATTATCATATATATATCATTATTTTTCATAAAATAAATAGGGTCACCCAATTGTGACACACTTGGAAGAATGAATCCATTTTCAAAGTTTTCTTAGAGTATCTTCATCAATTCCCATAACTCAGTTGGGTCCATTCTATAGGTATTCTTTCAATTAGTGTAGAAACAAGTATGATATATATAGAGAACTCAACTTCACATTTTTGTGGAATCCATGGAAAATATTTGGTAAATACATTAAAAAATTCTCAAAAAATATTTATATCATTGATATTGATTTTCTCATAAACCATTTGGGGTAAAAATAACTTATGAATGGGAATTAATACCCACACACGATTTAATTTCCATAGAAATTTCATAATTATCATCACATTGATAGAAAATCATAGGTTTGGTTTAAAATATTAAATTTAACTTCCTTTTATTGAAACATTATGTTGTATTTATATAGAGAAAGAAAATCGAAACCTAAAATGATATCAAAATCAACCAGATGAAGAATGAAATGATTTTTAGGAAGCACAGTCCCAAAAAATCAACTATTGTTGAATCATGGATTTAAGATCGAATCATCATACCATTATGGGTTTTTATAGCTAATTCCACATCAAATTCTTTAGGTGAAATACCAATACACATAGAAAATTATTTAGATATGAAATATTGGGAATATCTAGAATCAAATAAGACATTAGAAGTTCTAGAGTGGATGGTAAGTGTACATTTCACCACGTTATAAAGTATTGTGAAATATTAAAAAAATACATTTTATTTAAAAATAACCTTTCAAGATTATAAGGGAAGCCTCAATGAATTAATATCTCATGAAATTGGAAAATATGTTTATTCCATATAGGTAAAAAACATTCTTCTTGAACTTTTTTTAGAAATTTCAAAAATTACATCATTAGGAAAAATGAAAAATAATTAATTTCAAACCATTCAGTAAAATTACACACATATGAATTATTAAATTTAATAATTATAGGAAAATAGAAAATAAAAATATTTGAAAACATTTTTGGGAAACATGTACATGGAAGAAAAATATTCTCTAGTAAATACTTAAGTATAAATAATCCTGTAAAATAATAATATTTAGGAAATAACCCTTACCTTAGGTATGATTTCCTTTGTATGTTACTAAAAAAACTCTTATTCGGAATTCTCCCTATAGATATCCTATTAGAGATACTAGATTTTATCTTTTGAGAAGACAAACACCTTTAGAATTTGACTAGGAATGATTACAAGGGAAATGGGTGTAGGATGGTTGATCTTGAAGGCTCAATGTTATGTGAATAAGTGATTGAGGAGACTCCCTTTAATAATTGTGGGGAGGGGAACTTTTGGAATTTGAAGGAATATTAATTTATAATAAATTTACTCTAAATATAAATACCTAAAAAGACATGGATTCAATGTTAAGATGAGATATTGTTGTAATCTCATCACCCAATAAATTTTTTACAAGTCATTGATTTTTTAAACGTTATAATTTTGATTAAGCCTTACATAACCAATTTTAAATTTAACTAAAGTAACACATCATTAAATATTAAATGTTTATAGTTTTCACTTATAAGGATTCTATTAGACCATTAATGAACAATTTATAGAATATTAGACCATATTATAATTATTATTTTTATTTTGATACATGTTTTATGATTTTAAATGAAAATTAATGAAACATTATTTTGAGATAATATCAATAGTATAAATTTTTATACTATTCATTAAATGTATTTTTATAAATATAAATATAATAAATTAACGTTGAATATAAAATTTTATTATATCCCTAAGGTTTCAAGGTCTTCTAGTAAATTGTTTATCACATTAATTCTTTTGAATTAAATTTATTTTAATATTTTTAAGAATATTTATTTTTATATTTATATCTATAAAATAATTAATAAGTCATCACTGTATAAGCCTTTAATGTAAATATTTATTTTCACAAAATACTAATTAAATTGCCATGATAAATAA
Organism: Viscum album; assembly: GCA_963277665.1. Classification (NCBI taxonomy): domain Eukaryota; kingdom Viridiplantae; phylum Streptophyta; class Magnoliopsida; order Santalales; family Viscaceae; genus Viscum; species Viscum album. The sequence goes on along the minus strand of OY728157.1, from coordinate 1,544,284,529 downwards.
AAACATTTCATCTCTAAAATTATTATTTATATTCAAATTTATCTCATGTATAACATTATATTAAAAATGAAATAGTTATTAAAAATATGAGAATGGAATCGTTATAATTCTTTTAAATAAAATATAATAAATTTCTCACTCTCATCCAAGTGGAATTTAAAGGTTATAGCCTTTTCCCAAGGATGATATTGGTCAAATCCAACCCATACAACAAAATTATGACAAGTGTGAGGGTAATTATTTAATATTTGTAATATTATGTTTTCCCCTCAATTAACTAATTTATCTATTACCATGTTAATAAAAATTATTAAAGGTACAATAAATAATGTCCAAAAATAAAATAAACAAATTTATATAATTTGGACACAATAATTAAAGATATGGAATCCATTTTACAAAATTAAAAACATAGAATTTTTTGTAAATAATTTCAAATTAATCTCATTGATGGGGTGAGAAATATGTTATTAAAGTTAAAATAATAAAAAGATGGAAATGTTTTTATTTATAAATTAAATTTAAAATTTAGTCCAATAACCTACATTTTAATAAATGATAAAAATTTTATATAATTATACATTAGAATCAAAAATATATATATATATTAACACTACAAAGTATTTCGAAGAAAAAATATATTTTGATTAAAAAAATTTGTATTTTTTTTTACTATTAAACAGAACAAAAAACTAATAAAAAAATATAGAAAATTAAATTGAAGTAAAATTTTTTATTCTTATTTAAAATAAGAAGTTTATTTTGAAATATATAATATAAAAAAGTTTCAAAAATTTTATTTAAAATGAGTCCTCCAATAAAATGTGATAAAACTACCCTTTTGAAAAAGTATAGATTTTTTATAAATAAAATTTTGTAGGTTGTTATCTTATGGATATAAAATATATTCGATGAATTTAAAAAAATTGATTTAATATATAACATACATATTTCCTTAATATTATTCAGTAATTGTATTTAAATAATTTTTTTTACAAAATTACTTTGGGAGAATAAAAATAAAAATATGCCTTTTATATTCAATTGGAACATATTTTCATTTAAAATTAATTGGTAACCAATGAATTCATCTTATAAACCATATTTTTCATAAATTAGTTAATACTATTAATAATTTAAAATTTAATGGCTAGGTTATTATCTTATTTAAATAATAATAGTATGTAGTTTTTCAAGAAAATTAGTGTTGTGTGTAACGCAAGCTAAGACGTTGTTCTGTCTAGAGAATTCTTAACTTGGTGCATCATATAACAAAATTCCGACTTACTGTAGCATAAAATCCAAAAAAATAAATTAAAATTTCATTCATTCAAGAAATAAGTTCATAAAAACTCAAGGTGATACAAGTTAAAATGTTAAAAAAACATATAGCCTCAGTCCCCAAATACATACAAGATTTACAAAAACAATTTTCACTATCCCAACCATGGAATGGAATTTCATGTCCATACCCATGGGTTCAGACACATCAGTCTTTTCCTTAATAACTACTATGTGCATGGGAACCTAGATTATCAGTCTATCCAACACATGGGATTGGAGCATCAGTCAAATACCCCACCAATAATTTTTTATATTAACAAAATCTCCTCATCAATAATATTTTTATTACAAAAAAACTATAGTGTTGTACCATTTCCATTTAATATCATTTACATGGTTCTTTGTAATCATCATGTTATTAATTCCCAAAACATTTCCATTTTACCATTTCAACACATTAAATTCATTTATCCCCCTTCCAAGACTTATCATTATGATTCCAACCCTATTAAAAAATTATCACATTCATCCATTTATATATCATTAACTCATTGAACTCCTCAAGTTAAGCTAAACAACTCATAATGATAGGTCATTGGGTTAACCACACTTAAAATTGGTTTAATATAATAAACCTTAAAATATATCATTTAATATCCCAATCATTTATGCTCATGGGAATGGCACACCCAATGGGTGTCCATAGGCCATGTCTACTCTCCTCATCAAATTCCACTTGTATCATAAGGGGAGCAACACCCCATTTACAAACCTAGTTTATCATTTCATATTATGGGTTATATTCAAGAAACATTGATACAAATTCACAACCAAATACACATAAATCCACATCATGACTATATTATGTAACTTGTATAACACCAAAATCAAGTTCATCGATGAAATCTCTCTTAACTATGGCCTTTCACTCAAACTCAAACAGCCATAAATGACCAAACATAGAATGTTTAAGAAAAATATAGTTTTTAAGGATTTATAATGAGGAGAACAATTAGATTAGTCCTTTTCAAAAAAAATGATGGGAGAAGAGTTTTAGACTCACCTTGATCTCTAATTCACACCCAACAACACACCAAATAGCCAAGAAATAACAGTGATTCCCCATTGGAGATCTCGAGAGGTAATTATTCATCTCCATTGCTGGTAGAGGAGGAAATGGGAGGAATAAATTTATAACTCTTTTTTAATGAAATAATAAAATCAAAATTTTACCCACTCTTATGATGTGTGTGGTTTGGTCACATAGTTAGATTTTCAAACATTGTGGCTCCCTCTATTCAAGAGGGGGATAGGTCACACAGTTTTTCAGGGCATCTATATGGTTTGAAAAACAATTCCATGAATTTTTGATAGAATCTATCCTAGAGGAAGTTTAGGCTGCATAGATTTTCTAGAACACCCCCCTGATTTTACCATGTGATGGACTTATACCAACCATTGTTCAAGGGGCCAGGACACACGGTCTCCTGGTCCATAATGAAAAGTTATATATAATTAGGATCTAACCATGTAATATGCAATCATTGACCTCAATTCATATTCTCTTGTCCCAAACCCTAAAAATCTTTTGGTTACCCATAAACTCAGGAATCATTTCATTATCCCAAAAAGGCAGTCAAACTAAAATCTAATCAAGGATGTACCTCCTCTAATGTTCGGGATCTTACACCCACTCCACCTTATAATGAATCATCCTAAAGATTCACTCCCAACAATTTCTAGTCATCCAAGGTATTATGATTGGTCTAATAGTCCCATAAATCCACCTACCTCTCCTAATTTATCTTCTAAACACTTCTATGCCTCCATAACACTATGATCAATGGAAAGGTCATTCCTGAAAATACATTATCATTGTGATCTAAAATATGATATGAATACTCCCAAAAGGATACATCAACCTCAAGATATACATCATCAATATCAATCACATGAGAAGGATTTGTGTGATTCATCTGAAACTAAGACATGAGGAAAAACATATGCATAACATTGTAGTAATTTGGAAGATCTTGTCAGTACTCCACTGTTCTGATCCTCTCCAAAATCTCAATTGGCCCTATGTACCTAGGTGATAGCTTACCATGATTCTGAATATGATGTTCCCCCAATCCTAGTGACACCCAACAGAACACACGATCCCACATTGTAAATTTAAGAGGTCTATTTCATCGATTATCATAAAAGTATTCTAAATATAACATATATCCATACGTTTCTAAATCAAGTGAACCTACAAAGACATATCATTCAAGATACATGTTCCAAATAACTCTAGATCTCTTACTTCCATCCAACACAAAGGTGATCTAAATGGACAACCATAGAGTTTCTTATATGGTTCTATCTGGATAGTCACCTAGTAACCATTTTTATGGGTGAACTCAATGAAAACCAAGTTTTATTCCTTGGTTTCACCAAAATCGGGGATTCATTCTCTTATCTTGTCCTCTAGCACCTGAAGTGTATGTTTTGATTTTCTTTTATATCTTTGGGTGGAAATCCATACTCAAAAAAACCTGTATACCAATCACATTCTTTATAACTTTCCAGAATATTGATGTAAAATGTTTATCATCATATAAATCTATACTTTGCAGAACCCTATGAAATTGCACTATTTCCCAGTCATACTAGTCACCCAACTGGTCCACGATAAGACAATTTTGAATTGGTACGAAATTACGTAACTTTTTCAACTGATCTACAATTACCCTTATCATTTCTTTATTCCATGAGTTACTCAAAAGACCCAAAAAAATCCCATAGTGAAAACATTTGACAACCATTCCTCAATTTGTAGCAGTTGTAGCATAGAACCCAACCATTGATTCTTGATTTTCACCTGATGATTGGTGTGTCAACATTTCATGAAACTAGAATCCTCTATCTTCATCCCTGGAGGCCAATATTTTCTATGAATATCATCATAATTTTTTGTTAAAATTATATTCACTACACAATTTGATGCAATGAACTCATGAATTATCTCCTCTCACATACATGTTGTCACAACGACATGGTCATGAACATAAATTATCTCATCATAATATGTAGTCCATTTTAAAGGTGGCCCCACACATTAAAGTACTTTCCTCAAGGAAAAATAATCCAGATCATTATGCTTCCTCTCCTTCATTCATATTAAGAGTGTGAACTCAACTAACAAGGCTATGAGGGTCATCTATTTTGGCCCTCCTGAACCTCTATATGCATCTGTGGGAACTAATACATTTTCTTCCACTCATAACTAGACTCTATGAATGCATGATTCTATGCTGTTGGAATTTGAGAGTCAGAAACACTATTTTCTTTTCTTGGAAAATAGGCCAATGAAAAATATAATTATTTCAAATACATGACTAGTCTCTATTGTAAGAGGTTCATATCTCATTGGAAAAATACGTATTTAAAAACTTTATATTATATATACAGAATAAACCTATAACCATATAGGTAATACTTCCAAAATCATAAATCATAAACCATCACAAAAAAATATAGATCAAGAATTGAGTAATTATATTCATATTCCCTCAACTATCAGGACCCATACACAATAAATTGATCTCCCTACATTCACACAACTCTATCTCCGACCCTAGATGAATCATAAAAAAATTTAGACCTCTCACCTGGCACTAGTAGGACCAAAATCAGTGAGATATTCAAACTCTTCTTCAACTCCTAGAAGGCATTCTCATATGGTCAAGACCACTTGAACTTTACACCATTTTTTCAATCTCAAAATGGTGCTTTCAAGAGGGGAAATTATTTTATGAACCTCTAATATTATTACAACATACCCAACAATATTCCAATATCAAAAAAAAAATTGTGTTTTCCCATGATACAACTACATTCACTTTTTTGGGTTCACCGACACACCTTCTTCAAAGATTATGTGACCCAAGAAGTGTACCTTATTGATCTAGAAACTGAATTTATATAGATTGTCTTATTGGAAATGCTCACCCAGTTTACTGAAGGGGATGTAAATATGATTGAAATGATCATAATGAGTTAGGGACTACACCAATATTTCATCAAAAAAACTATAAACTAATCTAATAATGGATGGATGCTTTAGTTCATTAAAATAATAAATATTCGAGGAGTGTTTTTTAACTGGAACTACATCACAACGAACAAAAACATATCATACCATATTATAAAAGTAGTATGTGATTTAACATAAGGACTCACCCCCAAAAGATGATATACTAAACTCAAATATATCTTGGAGGACACTTAATCAGCCCTTAGCTGGTCGAAAATACGGTCAATGCATGGAAACAGATACTGGTTTTTAATAGTAATCTAATTTTATTTCCTATAATATATGCACATGCATAAAATTCCATCAACTTTATTGGAATTTTTTTTTGGTAATAACACATTAATATGCATAGATAGATAAATACCTTACTCTCCAAATACTCTTACTGAGCCTTGATCTCATGAAGCTATATATGTTCCATCATGTATGCCTGAATAGAGAATGTCTTAGCTCAATGAACTGCATCAATCATGAACTTTGGATGTCTCTTGGGTGAAAAATTTCAGAAATACCAAGGAAAAACATCCTTAAACTAATCCACCATATTAGTACATACATATTTCTCTACCCCCACACCACATCATCAAGTGCATGAAAGGCCACAAGGTATGTGATCTCACCTAACTGCTGATGAACTATCCCTATAATTCCATTTTGGATGTCACATTCCCCATTTTGAACATAAGTGTCACCATCAAGAGAAAAACCCAAAAACAATTATGGTAATTGTCAATATTGGATCAATAATACACCAAACAATTCATCAAATATATCTATTTAAAACATGAAATCATAGGCATATACAATTCATAAAGCAGTATCTGCCAACCTCGAGGGAATGCTTCTTACATTACTGAATACTTCCTTCTCGTACTCCTCATGATGTGTGAATTGACAAAACCTCACACATATCTTCCAATACTAGACCCAAAGAATTAACAATCCATGAATATATAATATAATGGGACATTCCGGTATCGAAAAAAAGCACTATAAAGTATGAAATACACATAAATCATACCGAGAATAGTCTATGGTCTTGCCTCATTATCGCCAGGTGCAGGATTACCTTCATGATGATGTCCTACCCCAGAACCATGGGATATAATTTGAGTCATAGGGACTACACCACCTTATTGATATAGATGCCCTGGTCCTAATGTATTACATCCCCAATCTCAATCAGTACGAATGATGGTACTCCAACTTCCTGATTGATACAAAGTAACTGAAACCCTACCTTAGCTCTGTACTCACCTTGATCCTCCACTAATTCCATTGAGTTTTGAGTTCTTACAGAACCCATGTATACGACCCATCCTACCATATTCTTCACATTCCACTAGTGGTTGAGAAAACCAACCCTTCATATTTCTAGACCCTCAACAATTATATCATATGACTAAGATACACTTAGGGAGGTAATTCCTATTTTCTAAAGATTTTGTTCGCCCCTAAAATGGTGGATATTTTCATAATAGTGCTTCTTACTATCAAGAAATGTACCATCACCCAACTGAAATGGTCTATTATAAGGCCCCAACCATAAATTTTACATAATCTAAAGACTAGTCAACCATTTGACTTTAATTCACTTAGATTATTTTTTTAGGTTTAGAGACTTATATAATTAGGTCATAACCAATTCATAAAAACATAAATATTACACAAAGACAATTCTACCCACTAAGAAAAATTTTCATTACAAAAAATTTTTAAAAAGAATCCTGGTTTGTTTCATGACTTTTCCTTGATCCCATCCTTAACTGTTTTCTTCTTTAAATCCTTTAAGAAACATTTCAAAATATATAATGAACATAAAAATTTCAATAACAGATAGATAAATAAAAAACTGCTAGTTTTGAGAAACCACGTAAAATACGAATACTTTATGATAAAGTAATACTTTTTATCGTAAAAAGAATTAAATATAGTTCACTGAATATAAGCTCATTTCTTACCCCTTTTTAATCCAAAATATTTCAATAAATTTCAAAAAATTCAACATATAACATATAAAGGTAACATGGGACATAAACATACTTAAATGGGATAACCTTAATGTCAACTTCCACATATATTATTAAATGGAAGAGTTATATGGTCCACTTCCATACCCAATGCATTGGAAGTTATAATGTGACCACTCTTTATTGGTTTATCATGGAACCACCCATCGTTGGTTTATCACATAACAATCATTCATTATTTTATCATGTAACCACCCGTCAAATTTCCAAGTATCATTATATAATCATAACATGTAAAACAAACATAATGGAAAAATAACATTTCCACATTACAATCACAGGAGATTATTTCAAGATATTGACATAATAAATCATTTAACAAAACCATTTTATATAACAAAATACATAAAAAGGTATATGGTGTTTAATTTTCATTTTAAAAACATAAAATCTTATAGAGGAAGTTAAATACTAAATAACGGTCACGGTGGTTGAAAGGTAATTGTTTCCACGTACGATAAAAAACATTTTTTTGTCAATTAGTAAAATTATTCTAAGAAAAAGATTCCTTTATAAATCTCTGGAATGAATTAAAAATCCATAGTGCTTTATTATACACTATTTAATATAAGGTAGTTTATATTATCAAAATAGACCTCAATGAAAGAAGATTGAGACGAAGTCCCTTACCTTGAGCCTAATTCATCGCATACAATCCTTATGTTCCTAAATAATAAAAATAAGTTCATTTATACTTTCTTGATAAAAAATTTATGATTATTATTCCTTTTATATCAAAAATTTACATGTTTTAAAAATTACAAAAATATTTAACTTTATGTTGGTCATTTTGTAGATATTAAGTACCTGAGTCAAAAATGAAATTGTTTTGATGTAAATTATCCATGTTGTCAAATTTAAATCCTCTCAAAAATATTATGAATTATTTAAATATCATATATATAGAGTATATATATATATTTATAATATAATAATATTTAGAGATAATAATTTAATTTCATTGTTCAAGGAGACGGTAGCCCGAACATAAGCATGAATGCTACATTCATTTATTTTTAAAATTAAGTGAATAATAATAAAATGATATAAATGTATATTGTTATACAATTATTATATTAATTTCATGAATGTTTAATATGTCTAATAAAACAATTCTTTAAACATTCCATGTATATTGGAAATGAGTCCTATCACTTTGAGGGGTGGTAGTCCACACGTCCTCAAAAGAAAATTAACATATTTACCCAACATAGAAACCCAAAAGGTATGTTATAAATTACAATTAAATAAAAATAATAATAGAGAACATATAGATATCATAAATATAATAAATATAATATACAAATATGGTTCCATAACAATGGCCACAATGAGTGGTGGTGGGAAAAATTTAACAATCATCATTTCAGGAGGTAGTAGTTCAACTTACACAGAAACAATATGTTTTATATCCATTATAAGAAAGTGTGTGTATTATTTGGTATATAAAATAACATAATAAATAATATTATATTGATTATACAGTTTATTTATAAAATAATGGAATAAATAGAGTTTAGGGAGTTGGATAAGGATAATAAATGAAAGGAGCTTGAGAGAATATGTTGCCTCTAAATCGGGTAATCCCATTTTATTTGAGCCAAAAAAATTCCTTGTGTTGCCTTAATACAAATGTAATTATTATAAGAGGAATCGAGGGACTTTGGGAGCTTATTTGAGTATAATATTGTCAAGATAATGGGCTTGAGAGGTGTGAGTAAGTGGGTAGAGGTGATGATCTTTTATAAGAGGGAGGAGGGGAACATTACGAAAGTCGTGAAATATTCTTTTATTATAAATTTATTTTTAAATTATAATATATAAAATGTGATATATTACAAGGATAAAATGAGTATGGTTTGAAATCCTATAAACCAATATATTTTATAGAAGTTGAGGTCACAAATTTAACCTTATCTTTTGGCTTTAACACTTAGTTCAATAAATTAACTCTAACGATGTATTCCTGTATTTCTATACTATATGGTTAATATAGTTACTATAAAATTCCAATAGAAACTCAACTAGATCCTTAAAGACATTTATATCATTATATAAGAAATTTGGATAATTCTTATATTTTTATGACTACTATATAATTTATTAAAATAATATTTATTTTAAAAACTCATTGATCTCAATTTTGACTCTATTTAGTAATTAGTTTTTTGTTAAATTCATAAAAAATGATTCATTAGAAAAAAGTACATTAACTCAAAGATAAAATTTCATAATAATCCCTAAAATTAGTTTATTTCATCGTAATGTTAAAATTATGATTATTTTAAAATTTATAACATCGTTTATTTAAATCCTTAACTAATATGGTAAACACTACATCATCATTGGGTCATAAATAAATTTTTTTATTTAATGTATAAAAGATTAAAATAAAATACCATGATGTAGGAAATATTTTTATAATAATAATTACTATATATATTCAACTATATCATTTATACATACCTATATTAAAAATGTTTTTGTAAAAGATACATGTTTATGTTATATTTCACTTTTCATTAAATTAATTATTATTACATGTCATTTTCACATCCATGTGGATCCATGGGGTCCTAAACTCAACACAGGTATGAACGTGGTCGGAGATATCTCATCCAATAGGATTAATACATGTTTTAGGGTAGTTTTATATTATTATAATATTATTTTTGACCTTTATGTTTTTGATATACCATTTAAACATTGTAAATAAAAATAATTACTGAAGTTACAGATCAAAATGTCCACAAAAAGGGACCTGTTTAATTATTTTTTAAATTCTTATTAAAAATATGGAATCCATTTTCATAAATAAAATTCCCATAATTTGTTTTAATTAATTTAAAATTAATTCTTGTTGTCAAAACGATAAAATGGGTTTTTAAAAAACTAAGAACCATTAAAAGATTGACATGTGATTATATCTAATTTTAATGTGAAATTACTTCTAATGAACAAAAATTGGATAAAATGATAAAAAATAAATCCCATTAAACTTTAATTCAAATTATAATGAAATTTAAACTATATAAGAAAATTAGACGAAAATGCATTTTTGAATTAAAATCCAGTTTTTCACTATTCATTATGAAAATAAATTTTATCAAAAAGTTCACAAAAATTAAAAAAATTAAATTTTTATTTCCCACTTCTAATGAATATGTATATTTTTTCAAATAAAACATAAAAAATAGATAAAATCTTGACTTAAAAAGGGTTTTCCATCTAAAAGAGTTAAAACAATATTTTTTTTGAAAAGTAGTTATTTTATCTGAAAAAATGTATTTTTTCATATATCATATTTAGAAAACATATATGATTAATTTTAAAATTTTAATTGAATATATAAAATATAAAAATCTATAAACAGTTATATCATTTTATAAAAACAATTATTCTTTTTTAAAAAGGTTTTCAAAAAAATATATTCTTTATATTCAATTGGTTTTTATTTCCATTTCTAAAAAATTGGGTAATCAATGATTCATTATTTAAAGATCTGTAAACCATATTTTTATAATTCAGCTGATACTATTCATTTCCTCTATTCAAATATCTATGTTATAATGGTAACATCTAAATAATAATGTTTAGTTGTTTTTTTATGCTCCAAGTACTGTATCATATACCCTATTGAAGAGAGTGTTTATTTATTAAAACTCAGAATGTTACATCCTACCCCCCGCCCTTAATAAATTGTTCCCTAGAAATTTAAATTTTGGGTTGATAACTTGGGTATGACTTTCCAAAATACCTTTATTTAAAACCCACATCGGAAAAAGGTTTAATAAAACATAAACTTTAAAATATATAAAGTGAAGTAAAAATATCACCCGAGATATCACATACTAGGGTTATATTTAAGAAAAATGGATATGGAAGAAAAACTACGTGTTATGTTCTGATGGAGAGTGGCCGAAAACATGATCAAGAGAATGTTAAATACTATAAAATCAGACACTTGGGAAGGGTTAAATGTCCTTTTATTTCATAGTAATAAAACATAAATATAAAACATATCTGATTAAAGATCCACGTCATAATGTTGAGGAATTATTTTACTAAATACAATAACAACATAAAGAAATATACTTACTATAAATATAGATCTCCATTCCTAATGAAATTTACACTATAAAATCATCATTTTCTCTCAATGATGATTATTTAAGATGAATTTTTCACACCTTGAAAAACTAATATTATCTGCAAAAGGTTATATATCTATTTGTCCTAACTCTAAAATTTAACAAATACCAAAATGGTTCGTAAAATATGAGATAATCCCCCAAAAAGAATGATTTATTATAAGTAAAAGGGAATCTTTTAATCTCTAAAATTCATCAGTAATACCAAGGTTCTACATAGACTGTTCAGCAAACAAATTTTGTTAAAATTCCTCAAAATAATACAAAATAATATTTCAACCCAAAAATCAGTAGTAATTGATAATATAGTCTTCCATAATAAATTTTAACATTTATATCCAAATAACATCTACTAATCTGAAAAACTCATCCTTTAATGTAATTAACCTGATCACATATTCTCTATGATAGGTTAATAATTTCCAAAAATAACCCAAATCTTTATATGTCCACAATAAAAGCATATAATCTTCCAAAATAAAATTCAATCATTACTCTTGAAATGAAATCCCAAAGTATTCAATTTTCCATGGGCATATAGTGTTCCTAACAGAGTGGATATCTTCTAAAATAAAATTTATCACTTAATCACAAAATTATTTTGCAATAATAAGGATATCCATTTGACAAAACACAATTTCACAAAAATAAACATATTATGAATCCTTAAAATCATTTAACCAAAAATAATAAGTTATACTAACTAGGGACTTCACATAGGAAATTGGTAGGCGATAAATCCCAATCGCACTTTGGTTATGGGTTCAATTCCTACAACTTTGTCCGACATGATGAGTTGTCACTCGGTCTGTGTGTTTTCCTTTTTTAAAAAGTATATAATTTTTAAACATCGCTAAAAATGAGATAAAATACTTAAAAAATCATAACATATTTTAACCTCAAATTTTATCTCATACTGTTCATTTTTCATCCCATAAAGTAATAACCCTTAATCACCACAAAAATAAAAGTTCATATGAACCTTAAAAGTTATCAATTACTCTTATTATTATGCCAAAAATGAAAAATTATTCCAAGAATAACATTTTCACATAATTTTGGGTTACATATACTAGAAAAAAAGTATTACAAATGAATCTCATCATGAAAATAACATGAATACTTCTAAACATTTAATCATCCTACAATGTATCATAACTCTTGAATCCCTTATATAGAGACATATTAATCATTCAACGTTATTTATAATCCATTAACTATAAATTGACACCTTATTTTTTAATATATTATTCACACAGATGACATACCCAAATCATTTATAAATATCAATGAAATGATGTTTCATTCTTTATGGATAATAAAATAAATTATTCCTTGAATCGAGATATAATGATCTTCTTGACGTTCCATTTCTATTTTCGAATGGTGTACTACTCTTAAAAAATAAACATTCACTCCACTTATGTAATTTCACTTTTCGATAGAGTTGGATAAGTTTATATCTTTAAACCATAGGAAAAAAGATACCATGTCCATTAAATAGTTTTATAAATTAGTAGGCGTTGGATAACCCACAAATTTTATTGAAGGTGATTTTAATAATCAATAACATATCAAAATCATTCGAACAAGAATTTTCCATAATAGTATTGATCGTATATTCAGAAAGGGATAAGAAGGTTTTGCAAGATATCTTTCCTTCCATCTTGAAAAATGATACTTAATATTTTGAATGGAATCATCACTTAAACATGAAATGAATTATTGAAATAAGAATCATTTATAGTGTAAAGATTAAAGAAAAATTATAATACTCTAATCTATAAACCACATTATATCTCAATTTTTTAGGTTTTTATCTGATAAACATAATTTACCATAAACCTCAAAATGTTTCCATAGGATATTAATCCCCTTATTTGAATGGGATCCTTAACCTACACCCAAATAACCTCTTAACCTCTATAGTTGTCTAAATCAACCTCTAATACCAACTGTAAGGCCTCAACCATAAATGTTACATAATCTAGAGATAATTCAAAAAAATTACCTTAATTCACTTCACGTAATTTTTAAGGTTCAGTTCTTTATAGAATTAGGTCATATCTAATGCACAACAACTTAAATATCACAAGTAGACACTTCTACTCACAATGCAATTTTTTCATAACAAAAACTTTTTAAAAAGAAACATGTTTGGTTTCATGTCTTTTCCTTGACCCATCCTTTAATATATTCTTCTTTAAATCCATTGAAAAAAAATTTAAAACATAGGATGAACCTAAAAATCTCAGTAAGGGATATATAAATATTGAAAATTGTTAGTCTTGCAAAAACATAAAAAAGTAATAATTTTCACATTCAAGAAGTATTTAATATACTTCACTAAATACAAGAACATTTCATACCAATTTTTACCAAAATATTACCATAAATCACATATAATGAAATTTGTAAAATATAAAGGTAACTTTTGACAAAAACATACTTAAATATAATAACAATCGGGTCAGTATTCACACATATCACGAAATAGAATTGCCATATGACCGACTTTCATTCCCAATACATTGGAGGTTATAAGGTAACCACCCATAGATGGTTTATCACAGAATCACCCATTATTTTTTTATCACGTGAAAACCCATATATTTTTTATCATGAAACCACCCGTCAAATTTCTATGTACCATTATATAATATTAACACATAAAACAAACCTTGGGAAAAAACATTTCCACTTTGCAATCACAATAGATCATTTAAATATATGGACATAATCAATCCTTTATCTAACCCATTTTCAATAGAAAAATACCTAAAAAGGAATAAATTATTTACTTTTCTTTTTAAAAAAACTATGTCTTGGAGAGGAATCCAAATACCAAATAATTTCCGCCACAGAAGATAGGTCATTGTCGTCGAGTAAATTAAAAAACATTATTTTTTTCATTTAGTAAAATTATTCATAGAAAAATGTTTCTTTTGAAAACTATTGAATGAAATTAAAATTGAAAGTTGTTTTTTATGAAACATCTAAAATAAGGTAGTGTATATTATCAAAATATGCATCAATAAAAGGAGACTGAGATGAAGTCCCTTACCTTGAGCCCGATTAGTCACGTAAAATCATTATATTATTGAATAAGAAACTAAGGATAATTTATGAATTATTGAGAACATTTTCCATGTTTATTATTCCTTGATTATAACCTATTTATATGTTATAATAATTAAATAATTATTTATGTTCATGTCGGTCGTTTTGTCGATATTCGGTAGTTGAGTCAAAAATGAAATTCTTTTGATGTAAATTATCCACGTAGTCAAATGTTCATCATCTAAAAAATATTATTCATGATTTAAATATCTTATATATCTAGTATTTATGTATTTATAATATCATAACATTTAGATAAAAGAAAATAAATTAATCATTCATGGAGGCTGTAGTATATATGTACGCATGAATGCTACTTTAGTTTCATTTTCAAATTAAAAGAATAATAATAAAAAGATATAAATGTATATTATAATACTAGTATTATATTAATCTCATGTGTGTCTCATAGGTTTAATAAAACCATCCCGTTTATGTTCCATGTATAGAGTAAATGAGTCACATCACTTTGAGTGGGAGGTAGTCCACATATCCTTAAATAAAATTATCATATTTACAAAAACGTGGAAAGCAAAAACCTATGAACTAAATAAAAATTTCAGAAGAATAGAAAAAATAGAAATATAATATATATCATATATAAATATAATTCCATCATAATGGCCAGTATGATAGCTGGCAGGAAAAAATTGAACCATCATCGTTTCGTGAGGCAGTAGTTCATCGTATATAGAAACAGGGTGTTCTATATCCATTAAATAGAGGTGAGGGTAACTTTAGGTAGATCCCTTAGCATAAAACAACCTAGTATATTGATTAGACTTGTGTTGATAGAAATTAATGGTATAAATAGAGGATAGGGGGATGTAGAAGGAAAATAAATGAAATCAGCTTAAGGGAAGACATTATCTCTATATTAGGTTACTTCTTTTCATTTTATCCAAAATGATTCCTTGAGTTTCCTTCTATCCAAGGTAAGGATTGTAGGTGGAATTGAGGGATTCCGGGTTCTTACTTTAGTATAATTTTTATTATATAAGGGGCTTGAGAGGTGTTAGTAAGTGGTACAATTGGTGGACATCTATAAGAGGGAGGATGGTAACTTTAGTAAAATATTGAAATATTATTTTATTATAAATTTATTTCCCTAATTCTAATAACTATAAAGTGATATATTTAGAGGATAAAATGATTATCAGTGAAAATCATCTTAATCAATAGGTTTTAAACATGTTTAGTTTTTTAGGGCCTAGAAGATGTTAAATATGGTGGCCTTCATGTGTTATCTTTTGTTGTCAAGAAAGAAGAAGGTTTGAATAAATGTAGTAACCTCACTTGACATTTAAGAGGATCATATCCTATATTGTGAGATGGAAAGAATAAGAAGCTATGTTGCTTGGAAGATGAACAGAGTCTATTTTTCAAAGCAAAATGAGCATGATTTTTAGAGAAAATGGAGTCTATTTTTTAGAGAAATGGGGCATGGTTTTCAAAGAAAACAAGGTCTTATCTTTGGAGAAAATGGATTCTATTTTCTAAGAGGAAATATGGTCTGTTTTTTTAGAAATTAGAGTATTTTTTTGTGATATTGAAAATTGAAGACTTATTTTCTAAAGAAAATAATTCAATATGACTATGATTTCTTATATCTGAAGATTATTTTCTGATTTTTAATTCTCATATATCATTAGATGAGGAAATAACTAGTGATGCAAGCTTGATGGAAGAAAGTCAGAATAGAATAATCATTACCATTTGAAAAGGTGGTACCGATGAGGTGAAGTGTGACACCTATTTATCTGCTATAAGAAGTTTGGTGCCTAGAAAATAAGTACTAATGATAAATCATAGTACATGTTTTTAGAAGTAAAGACAATAGAATAATCAAGAATAATTGAGAAGAATTGACAATGGCATGGTTTCTTCAAGATTTTAAAGGGAAATTAAAATTTCTAGTGCACCAGAAAACATGTTTGAAATTCCTACCTAATTATTTTGGGACACCTATAAAATGTAATATAAGGTACATTTTATATGTGGATATCTAACATAGAGTAATGTTTATCACAAAATAGAGTGAATATATGACTTATTATAGAGAGAAATTGAACTTGACTGCTTAATATTGAATACTCTACATCAAGAAAGAAGTTATGTTCAGTTATTTGTGGTACAGGGCTATGCTAGGAGAACTCTGTTTATCGTACTAAGTTGATCTCATTGGATCGGGACTTCTATACTGATTTTAACTGTACTGGATTTCTCAAAATGAGGATGAATCTAAATAGTCTTTTCTTACAAGGTTTCACCACATTGAAAATTTCTAGACTAAAGAGGCATTGATCTGAGAATCAGCAAACTCATGATTTGTTGTGATGCTGATTCTACTCTGATAAGAGAATTGGATTCAATGAAAATGGACATGGAAATAGGAATCTATGTTTATTAAAAAAATTCCAAAAAGTTCTTATATTTATTTTTGGTAATAATGTGAATAGTTGTTTTACACTTGTATAAATTGGTTGAAGTTAAAAGAATCCCAAGTAATATGAGTTATTACAAAAGAATTTGAAGTTTACCTATTATTCTAAGAGGTTACAAATGCAGTTGTGTGATTTTTTTTCCAAGTGATACATGAGTTTGAGAGTTCATAATGCTCATTATAATACAAGGATTATATTCTAGTGGATTGGCTGGTGCTTTATTGTTTTCAACCACACCAAGGATGTTGCTATTCATAAGGAATAGTGAACCTTGTAAATACCAATGTTACTGTCGATGTGTGTTCATTTATGTTTTCAGTAGGAAATTGAATCTCTAACAAGAGAAAGAATTTTTTTCAATTGAAAGGGAACATAAAGGAAAATATTAACACTAATTCACCCCTCCCCCTCTCAGTGAAACATTACATTGACTATAGACTTACCAGTGGTATTATAGCCAAACAATCAATTTTCTTTTCTTCCTAACGGAGAATATAAACTGTGTAAACAATAAAGGTATTCTAGTTATTGACATTAATAACTATCATATCTGGAAACATAGAATATAGATGTGTCTTATGTCTACTATCTAGGATGTTATTGAAGCTGCAATAGTTGGGTTTTCTCCCTATAATGATAAATATCAACATACACCTGTTAAAAAGAGGTTTCATGAGAATGATGGAAGGGTCAAAAATGATATATTATCAAGAATTTATAAATGTGAATTATTAAGATTGAAGGTGTTTCCAAAACCAAGGGTATATGGGACAAACAAAAGAACATATATGAAGGCAACACAAAAGTCAAGATTGAAAAGATTTAAATCTGAAGGTTAATTTATGAAGAATTGAAGATGGAAGATCTTGAATCTATTGGATATTTCTTTACCGGGGTGATTGATATTGTTTGTACCATCAATTTTCTTGGCGATAAGTTGTATGAATCTACAGTTATTGAAATGATCTTGAGAATCCAACCTAAAAAACATGATGGAAAAGTTTCTTCATTAGAAGATAGAGATCATGAAACAATATCCTTGGATGACTTTCATATCACTGTTATTACTTATGAAATTATAAGAGAGATATCTATTAAGAGAAAGAAAATAATTAAGAGGGAAATATATTTCAAGGAGTAGAAGAAGGAGAACTTGAAGAAGATTCTTATCAAAGAAGGACATGGCAATTTTGACTCTGAAATTAAGGTATGTAAAAATCCTAATGATATTTTATTCATGTTTTCTAAGAATGTTAAAAGAGGTACATGGAAATACAAAAAACATCTCTTAATTTTTTTTGAATTTGGAGGTGTTGGTAACATTGTGGATAACTTTCCATGAATAAAGAATTAAAAATATGGTGATGAAGAAGAAATAATGCCATGAAGTTCGTGGAAGGAACATGGTGATAAAAGGAATTAAAGGAATGAAAGAAATTATTCAATCCCAAAAGAAGAATTTTATTATCAAAATATTAAGAAGAATAAGAAGGAAGTGATGTTGATTCTGAAAACGTAGTTGAGTATTGTATTTAAAATACATTCATTGCAATATCGAATGATCAATAATATAGAAGCAGCAGTTCTGAAGAACAAAAAGAAACTCATCTTGAAATGAGTTTGAAGGAAGAGTTAAAGGAATGTCTAAGAAATATCAGAAGACATGAAATTAAAAATAAGAAATTGGAATATGAATGTTTTTTACTGTGAAATAAAGAAAGTTTTGATGATGATAAAGATAGGCCTATGAAATAGATTTATGATTTTAATAAGTATCATGAAGATTAGAATAATTGTAATGATAATCCGGAAGTAAAGATGAAGAAAAAAAATAATTTTTAGGGATTTTTCAAAAAATACATTCCAAATATGAATTAATAAACACAATATTTCAAAACTCAGTCACTGAGGTTAGTGAGAATTTTCAACAAGAGATTCCAAAGAAGGTATAAAAAAGATACCTTAAAAGTGAGAAAATCATAATTCGATTTTTTCGGTAATGAAGATTTCTGGGAAAGTTGCTTATTTTGATAAGACCATTAATGATGGATATTATAAATTATTAAGGAATCCTATGTACAAGAATGTTTTAAAACAATATAAATCCAATAAAGTTTCAAATACTTCTGATTCCATTAATGTTTTCGATAACATAATGGTTGGTGGCTCAGAATGAAATGAAAAGGAAATTTACTGGGAAATGTATCCATGATTAGTATAATGGTTTCAAAGGAAGATACTCTTATTCTGGGTACTTATAGTACAATAGAGTCTTTGGGAATACATCAAGTATGTGTTTGTTAAACCAGAAACATTGTATTATCCCACCGGCCAGACAAGGAAGAGATTGAGGGGGATTCAATCTTCTCAATGAAAGAAGAATGAGATGGTTGTAGAAAATATGTTTGAGAAGAATGGGATAAAAATTAAAAATAGGTTCTAGTTCCAAGAAACTGTTTGTAAGATATGTAAACAGCGTGGACATCTTCTAAAAGGATATCTGGTTTTTTTACCATCACATCAAAATATTCTTAATTATTAGATGCCAAAGGTAAAAAAAGAAATGAAAGAAGAGAAATCTTTTGTTATTTAAATTTCATTGAAAGTTGAAGGTGGAGGACAACCATGGATAATTGATAGTGGATGTTCTTTACACATGAAAGTAAGTATAAAGTTGTTGAAGGATGTGAATGATCATAAATAAAGCACTGTGGAATTTGGAAATGATGAATCATTGAATATCAAAGGTGGTAGGTCAGCCATCATTGGGAATGAAATGATTAAATCTAAGAAAACATTGTATGTTAATGGGAAAACGAAAAATCTGATAATCATTTCAATTTTCATGATGACTTTAATGAAGTTATCTTCATGAAATATGTGTTTCTTAAGAAGTGAAGAATATGGAAATATTTTTACAAGAGGCCAATTTTCACAATGGAACGTGTTTGAGGTTGGTTATTAACAAAACAGCTGTTATATGATCATGGAGGAAGAAAATTTTTGTGCTATAATTGTCTTCGATACATGTTCCAGAGAAACATTAGAATGTTATATAAAAAAATTGTTTGATATGTCCCTGAGTTTCCAACAATAAGATATTGGTGTTACATTATCATTCGAAAAGGTAAGATTACAACTGTTGTGTATAAGAAAGTTGATATTTGTTCAAAGAAACCCCTGGAACTGATAAATTATCTTATTTTTTGGCCATTGGGAAAATAATAAAAAAATGTATATATGTACTTCATCAAATTGATTGATGATTTTACTCACATAACTTGTGTTATTTTTATGAAACACAAATCAAATTCTATAAAAATGATTAAATGTTTCAGAATAACAGGTGGAAGATATTGTGAGTATCTTGTGATAAAGTTGAGAACCAATAATGGCCATGAATACAGAAGTGAAAATCTTGAATAATATTTTCAAAAACATGGAATTCAGCATGAGTATAGTTCCCAATGTACACCCTTAAAAAATTGGTTTGCTAAAATGGAGAACATATTCTTGGTTGGAATGGGAAGAACTATGTTACTTTGACATGGCATGTCTCATTACTTTTAGAGGAAAGCTATGAGTGCTATTTTTTTATTTACAACCTTTGTTTCTGTAGTAATCCATCATAAATGACTCTATATGAATTGTTTTATGTGAAAAAATATAAGTCTGAAGAAATGTGGAAGCTATGGTAGGTTTGGGATTCCATGAATTATAAACAGAGGTGGAAGCTACAGTGTGTTGGAGCTAAAGGGTGAAGATGGAATATTTCTTG
This sequence comes from Viscum album, assembly GCA_963277665.1. Lineage (NCBI taxonomy): Eukaryota > Viridiplantae > Streptophyta > Magnoliopsida > Santalales > Viscaceae > Viscum > Viscum album. The sequence goes on along the minus strand of OY728157.1, from coordinate 1,544,263,641 downwards.
GATATGCTATAGATGGTAGAGGTTATAGACTCTTAAACAAAAGAAATATAATTGTTAATTATATTGATGTGAAAATTATAGAAAGAATAGAAAAATAAGAAATTTTTGAAGAAAAAAAAGACAGTTTAGAAAATTTAGGATGATAATTATTTTAAGAAGAATAATAGATATATAACATCTCAAAAAGAAGAAACAGACTTTGTTATTTTTCGTGATTAGGAAGATAATTGCAAATCTTATCTAGTGCTAAGGAAAAAGGTGTAAGTTTGGAATGTTATAGGTTATCAATACTATAAGGTTCAAACTAAATGAACAACAACATCTATTACACATAATTCAATATATTCAAAAGTGGAACCGAATGATGTGAAAGATGCTTTTGAGCATCCGAAATGGGTTCAAGCCAAGAATAAATAGTATGATCATATTGAAAAGAACAATAAATTGAAACTTGTACCCTAACCTGAATAAAAACATTGTTTCCACAAAATGTGTTTTCCAAAACAAGATGAATGTAAAATTTGATGTTATCAGAAACAAAGAATTTTTTGTGTGAAAATTCTATTATCATATTTAATGAATGGATTTCGATGGAACCATTACTTTGGTGGACAGATTGGAAACTATAAGAATATTTCTTGTTATTATTTCACTAGTAGGCTACAAGATCATTCAGATGGATATTAAATATGTTTTCTTGAATATTGATCTTAAATAGTATGTTTATATTGAAAAAAATTGTGTCTTTATAGTTTGTAAAGATCAAGGTTATGTATTCATATTAATGAAAGATTTTTATGGGCTAAAACCAGATCCAAGGCCATGTTATTACAAATGGGATAATTTTTTAAGTAATATGAACATCAAGAATGGAAGAGTGGATAGCAATATGTATATAATATATATTTTAGAGTATTCTCTCATTGTGATCGTTTATGTCGATGATATATATTTCCTCGTAATGATGAAATATGTTATGAAAGGTTTCTTAAATAGATGAAGATGTTTTTTGAAATTTCCATATTAGGAGAAATGAAATACATTTTCTTGGGTTACAAATCTTCAAAAATAAAGAACACATTTTTCATTCCCAAGAAAAGTAGTCTATGGAACTTCTCAAGAAGTTCGACATCGAAAATAAAAAATATGTCTCCAAACCAATTTCAATGGGGAAAAAATTTATGTAAACATTGTGAAGGTATGAAAGATGATTAGAAAGAATATCTGAAGATTATTGGAAGTATACTGTATTTTATAGCCTCAAGGCCCAAAATTCTTTATGTTGTTACCTTGTGTGAAAGAATTCAGAGTGATCCTAAATAATCAAATATTATTAATGGAAAACTATTTCTCAGATATATCAAAGGAACCATAGAATTCAAAGTCAGATATTTTAGCTCTGATAACATTGAATTGTTTGGTATTCAAATTCGAATTAGGAAGGAAATGTTGATGATAGAAGATACAAATATGGTGGAGTGTTCTTTATGGGAAAGAATTGTGTAAGTTGGAATTCACAGAAATAGAATTCAATAACTCTAAGGACAACTGAAGTTTAGTATGTTTCTATAATTCAAGATGCTACTCAACCTATGTGGTTGAAAATTTAGCTAGAATATATACTTGTTGACGTGATGTTATGCTTTCTCTTGGGGTGTGATAATCAAAGCAGAATATATCTCTCCCAGAATCTAGTTCAACATTCATGTTCGAATCATATTGATATTAAATATCATTTCATGAAAAAGCATGTGGAAAAAATTAATTTAATCTTTCATGTGTTTCAACTTCCAATAATGTTACTGATATTTTCTAAATACCATTTCTAAATGACTCATTCTCAAAATTGACGTTGAACAAGGGTGTTCATCCTCTTTCACTTCAAGGCTACAGTATGTTGTTATGTCCCATCTCTCTTCTTACCTTTGGTTTGTTTTTTCATGGGGGGTAATTTTATTGTTTTTTAAATCTATTTCATATAAGAGAGAGTTGTGGGTAAAATGTGAATTAAATATTGTGTTGTGTGTGAAATATTATAACTTTTTTTGGGGTGTTTCCAAGAAACAAATTGTTTTTCAATATGTTTGAAGAGGATGTGTGTTAAATAATAGGTTTTCCTAATAACTAATATTGGACAGCATGGTTTTTTTCCAATGATTCTAGTTTCCAAAAATAAGTTTGCTCACAATAGGATTAGATATTTTGATAAGTAATACATTTCTTGTGGTTAAAAAGTATTATGATTTATGATAATTTGGTTGACAACAAAATCCAAAAGGGGATATTGGTAGGGCCAAGAAGATGTTAAAGATGGCGTTCTTTATGTGTTGTCTTTTTTTTCAAGATATAAAAAGGTTTGAAGAAAGGAAGTCACCTCAAATTTCATTTAAGATAATCAGATCTTATTTTGTAGGAAATAAAGAATTGGGACATTTTCTACATGAAAGATGAACAGGTTTTGTTTTTCAAAGAAATCAGAGCCTAATTTTTAGGCAAAATGGATTCAATTTTTCAGAGAAAATAAAGAATCATTTTCAGGGGAAAAGGAGTCTATTTTTCAAAGAAAACAAAGAATGATTTTCAATAAAAACTTAGTTTATTTCTTAAAGGAAATTAAGACTATTTTTTCATAGAAAATAAAGTCTCATTTTCTTGGAATTAGAGTCTTTCTATTCAGATATTCAAAATTGAAGACTAGGTTGTTGAAGAATCGGATTCACTATGACTATGATGTGTTGAATGTGATTATTTTTTGCTGACTAGTAATTATCATAAATCTTGAGTTAATGAAATAACTTTTAATATAGGATTTATAGAAGAAATATGGAATGGATGAATAGTTTATCATTGAATAGGTGGTAACAATGAAGTGAAGTGTGACATAGATGTTACTGGAAGAATGATTCTAGTGCCAGGAAAAGAAGTACTGATGAAAATGTACAATACCAAGAAGAGAGGTGCTGATGTAGTTGGAAAATAATTAAGTAGACAAAGAGTTAAGCTAAGAAGGGTAGAATCAATCAGAGCGGTTTCAATAAGATTTGTGTTATTGAAGAGTAGTGACGAATAAGAGAAATATCTTTTTTTATAAGAAATAGGATGTCGATGTTTGATTAAGTTTGATTCTGATAAATGATGAAGTTATGATGCTGAAGAAAAGTTTATTCGAGAAGACTGATTCTGTTAAGCACTAAAAAAAGATATGTTTATGGCTGATGAAAAAGATATGTTGAAGAAAGAGGCAGTGCCTATGGGAATGTGGTGCCGAGAAGAGTGAAGTCATGCTGATAATAGATGGATATGTTAATAAAAGAGGAATAGAAAATGAAGGTGGTACCGATGATGGGGAAGATTCTGATGGTGGAAGGTGATGCCGAGAGATAGGTTATACAACATCACTATGATTATACCCAAGATGATTGTATCCTAAGATGATCGTGAATAGAAAGTCTCAAAATCTTGTTTTTATAACATTTCCTTCATCTAGTGGGTCAAGAGATGAGAAGAATCATGGTTTTCCAATGTGTCAAATGAAGATAATAACCACGGTGTTTTTCAAGTTGATCAATTGAAGTGAAGAAGAATCTTTCCCTTCTCCAAGTGAATCAAGCTAAGTGAAGAATAATTGTGTTATCCCGAGTATGACAATAAATAATAAAAGATATATAGATTGCTAAATGACTTTTTGACGGGGGATCTGAACCTATCTTACAATATTTTGATTCAAATTGGTTCTGAAGAGTCGGATTCGTAAAATGGAATCGGATAATCGTAACCTTATGTTCAAACGCTTGGGGTTATATAAAATTTAATCAGTCTTAGTAAATGTAGTATGATGAAGATGAATTAAATTATGTAGTAGCTTCGAGGATAATCGGGAAGCATCGAAAATGTTAGTGTTTCATCTAGATTTTTGGGGGAAATAAATATTTTTAGTGGCCATGAAAACTTGTTTTAAATTCCCACTTAATAATTTTGGGACACTGATAAAATCTGAGGGAAAGTACATTGTACATGTGGATGTCTAACACGATGTATTGTTCAGTTGTTTCTGGTACAGGGCTATGCTAAGTGGAGTATGTTAATCGTACCAGGCTAAGCTAATCATATTGGGACTTCCATATTGGTTTTCACTAAAATGGGTTTCTCAGACAGAGGATGAATCATAACAGAGTTCTCTTACAGGGTTTCACCACACTAAGAATTTATAGAATGAATAAGAACTAATATCAGTTTCAAATATCCCAGTGTTTGTTTTAAAGCTGATTCAGTAGTGATAGGAGAATCAGAATCAATGAAAATGGACTGGGAAATCGGACTCTATGTTTCAAAATATAAGTCCAGGAAGCTCATAGATTTCATCTATGTATTAAATTAATGAATTTGTTTTACACTTGTATAATATTTTTGATGTTAAAAGAAGTGTAGGTAACATGAGATGTTATAAAATATGTTGAAGTTACCCTATTATGTTAAGAAGGTGAAAACGCACAAATGGGATTGTTTTCCAAGTGCTACACGAGTGTAAGAGTACATACTAATCATTGTAATCTAGGGATTTTCTTATAGAAGATTGTATAGTGTTGGATATTTTCCAACCATACCATGTACATAGTTATTCTTTCTGAATAGAGAACCTTGTAAATACTTGGGTTCCAGTGGATGTGTGTTTGTTTATATTTTCAGTAGAAAATTGTATCTTTAATAAGAGGCGAAGGTTGTTTAAATAGAAAGGGGAGTAAAAAGAAAAATAGCATAACTGATTCACCTACTCCCCCTCTTAATGATACACTACACAGACTAGGCACTTACATAGGTCACAAATTTAACCTTATCTTTTGGTTTTAACCCTTAGTTAAAAAAATTAACTCTTATTATCTCTTATTGTATTTTTACACTATATAGTTAATATAGTTAATATAAAATGATAATAAAACCTCAAGTGGATCATTAAGGAAATTTTAAACACTATGTTAGTCTGTTGGATGAATATTTTACTTTTTTTACTTTTATATGATTTAATAAAATTGTATTTCATTTTAAACTAATTTATGTAAATTTTGATAATATTTAGTAATATATTTTTATTAATGCCATAAAAACATGATTCATTCAACAAAACTATAATAAATCAAATATAAAATGTCATAATCATCCAAAATATTTTTTTATGTCATCAAAATGTTCAAATTACATTTATTTTAATATTTAAAATATCATTTATTTGAATCCTTCATTGATAAGGTAGACACTACATCATCCTTGTGTCATAAATTAATTAATTAATTTAATTTTTAAAAAATATAAATAAAATAAAATGATATAGGAAATATTTTTACTTTTTTAATGAATATTTTTAGTCAAATATATGAGTTATATATCCCAATAATAAAAATACTTTAGTAGAAGATACATATTTAAGTTATATTTCCCTCCTCATTAAATTAATTATTATAACAGGTCATTATCACATCCATGTAGCTCCATGGGGTCCTATAATCAGCCAAAGGATGATCATGGTTTATAATATATCATACAATAGGATTAAGACACATGTTATGGTAGTTTTATATTATTATAATATTAATTTTTACAATGATTCAACGGATTTAACCTTTAACAATGGTAAATAAAAATAATTACTAAACCTACTATTCATAATGTCAAAAAATAATAGGGAAATATTTAAATAATTTGGACCTTATAATTCAAAATATTTAATACATTTTTACAAATTTAAATAAAATATGTTTTGGTAATTAATTTACATTTAATTCCCTTTTTAAAAACGATAAAATGGTTTTTTAAAAATTAATAACCATCAAAAGATTGGCATGCATTTATATCTCATTTCAATGTGAAATTATTTCTAATCAAAAATATTGGATTAAATGATAAAAACTAAATCTAATTAAACATTAAAAAAATTCAAAAGACAATCTAACTATATAAAAAAGTAGACAAAAAGGCAGTTTCAAATTAAGATCTATTATTTTTCACTATTTATTAGAAAATAAATTATATGATAAAAGAATACCAAATTGAACCGAAGTAAATTTTGGTTTTCCACTTCTAAAGAAGATGTTTATTTGGTCAAATCGAAAATATAAAAGTGACGAAAACTCAATTTAAAAAGGGTTCTCCATCAAAAGGCGGTAATACTATTTTTTTAAACAAAAATCATCTTTTATCCAAAGAAATTGGATTTTTTCTTATATCATAAATAAAAAACATATAATATGAATTTTAAACATTAAATAGAATATATAACATATAAAAATCCATAATTAGTGATATGATTTTATAAACAAAATTATTCTCTTTTAAATAGGTTTTAATAAAAACTCATCCAATATATTCAATTGGTTTTTATTTCCATTTCTAATAAATTTGGTAATAATTGAATTGTTATTTAAAAACATTTAAACCATATTTTCATTATTTAATTGATATTATTCATTATCTCTATTCCAATGGCTAGGTTATAATGGTAACATTTAAATAAGAATGTTTAGGTGTTCGTTTAAGCTTGATGTAGCGTGTCATGTACGCTATTGAATATAGTGTATCTTTATTAAAACTAACGACATTAAATACTCCCTGTTTAATAAAATGTGTGCTATAAATTTGAATTTTGGGTCTATAACTCTGGAATGACTTTTCGAAATACATTTATTGCAAACCCGCATCAGAAAAAATGGTTAATAAAACATCAATATTAAAAGATAGAATGTAAAGTATTAAGGTCATCTGAGATAACACATACTAGTGTTCCATGTAGGAAAACATGGATATGGGAGAAAAATAAGTGTCAATTTCTAATGGAGAGTGATAGAAAACATGATCAGGTGAAAGTTAATAACCAAAAAACCACAAACTTGTGATAGGTAAAATGGTCTTGGATTTTGTTGAATAAAAATGTAAATTGAAAACATTTTAAATTTAATACCCACTTCACAATGATATGGATATATTTTACTATATAAAATAATAACATATGAAAATATACTTAATTAACAAGTGTAGTTTCATACCTTAATCAATTTCCACCACAAACTCCTCTTTTTCTCCAAACAATGAGTATTAAAGATGCATTTTTCATGCCAGAAAAAAACTCAAATAATCCATAAAGGGATAACTATATATTTATCTTAACATTAAACATTAAAAAAACCAAAATGGTAAGAACAAGATCAGATAATCTGCAAAAAAGATTAATCTTTTTTAAGGATAAGGACTACTTTTAATCTCAAAAATTTAGTAGTAATACCTAAGTTCTACATATACCATTTAACAAAAAAAATGTCTTTAAAATTCCTAAAAATAATCCAAACTAAGATTTAAACCCAAAATTCGAGAGGACTACATCACATAGTCTCCGACAATAAATCTTAACATTTATCTCCATATACCATCAACTAGTCTTGAAGTCTCAAACATAAAAGTAATTAAAAATTCACATATTCCACATGATAGGTTAATCATTTCCATTATTAACCAAAATAGTTATATGTCCACAATAAAAACATATATTATTCTTAAATAAAATCCAACCATTACTCCTCAAATGAAATCCCATAGTATTCTATTTTCCTTATGTATATATTGTTCCCAAAAGATTGAATGCCTTCCAAAATAACATTTATCACTTAATCAACAAATCATTTTCCTATTATAAAGATATCCACTTGATAAAACAAAATTTTCCAAAATCAACTTATTCTTATTCCATAAAATCATTTAACTAAAAATAATAAGCCATACTAACTGTGGAATTAACATAGTCTAGTGGTAGGTGATAAATCCCAATCAATGTTCAATTGTGGGTTTGATTCCCTTAGCTTTTTCTGACATGACGGTTTGTCACATGGTCTGGATGTTTTCATTTTTCAAAAAAATTGTAATGCCCCAACCCCAGTTACCCAGAGTCGGTGTATTATTACACAACACTGGCATGATCACAAGAAAGATCAAATATCGAAAGACCGATTGGTTTAGTAGCCTTGGAAACAGTAGATATATTCATAAAGTTTTACATTACATCATAAAGTGAAAAACTACTACAAAAACATCTTGTCTCCATAGTCCACACTATTAACACCTCATAATATCCCTGTAGGTCATTCATAATTTACTTCTTCACTTCCTGGGAAAAATAAAACACAGAAAAGGGGTGAGCTCAAATGCCCAGTAAGGATAACAATATAGCAGAAACTTTCAAAAATAAGCATAAACATTTAAGGCAATGCATAACTAAAACAAAAGCCTTTTAAACTTGAACTTCAACATAGTATGGCCAAAGTAAAATGAAATAATTCCATTTACTTATTCACATGGATATTCTACTAATGGAATGATCACATGCAATATCAATAACCACTTTTATAATGATGGAATGCATAATGCAAGACTATCATAACCACATAGCCAAGGCCTCGTGCCAAGACTAAAAATAAGATTTTGCCAAGGCCTTGTGCCAAGACACTAGTTTGTCTCATGAGACCTACCGATGCATCGAGGAGCTATAGCGGGCTCCACCCGTCACATATTAAGTCCAATGCATTCCCATATGAAATGGTTTAAACATAACATAAACATTCGTATTAAAACTAGCATACGAAATGTCAATACTTTCACCATAAACCATGAATGGTATAGAAATAGCACATCCATAGTCAAACATATCACAAAACATTCAATACAACATAGATGTTTTGTATCATAATAATTAAACTTCACATAAGCGTAAAATCCAACAAAGGATGTTGACATAGATGAAATCAAAACTCTTTTTAGAGAAATATCTCTTTTATTTTGAAATCTTTTAAGATCCATATAAAATAAAACATTTTCTTTGAAAATATTCTTATATCTTGTAAGGGAAGCTTCGACGATTTTATAACGGCGGAAAATAGCTACACCCACCGTATAAGTTAAAAAAACATTTTTACCTTAATTTTGTTGAAAAGGTTAAAAAGCACCTTGTTTGGAAAACGACGGAAAGATTCCTTTATAAACCTCTTATAAAAAGTCAAAAAAGGGTATAAATGACTTTAACCCATATTCTAGTGAATAGTAAATATGTTTTGAAATATAATTTTAAGAAACATGGATGTGGATGATAAAGAGATCACAGTAGATTATTACGTATAAACAACCTCGGATAATGAAGATATTGTGAAATAACCCTTACCTTGTACTTTTCCTTGGTTGGGGTAGGTTATCCTCCTGTATAATGGTGAAATAATTGTTACTAAATTATACAAGAATCATATATATTAATATGATATCATATATGAACTTTTAACATTGATTTGTTTATAATATCTTTGAATTATCGTCCTTTCGGGTGTTAACTTACTCGTTTTCTTTTATATGTTTTGTTACATAAGCCATGTTTTTCATGGATAGGTTGTATATTTTTCATATAAAGAATGATATAAAGTCCTTAAACATCATTTTGAAATCATCAAATGATAATTATACTTGAATGGATACGATGGAGAATGAATCTCATCGCGTTCGTGGAGACGGTAGTCCGTACGTACGCACGAGCGACAATATCATTTTTTTGATATTAAAATAATATATAAATGGATGGTATATCATATATAAAGAATCATTAACATGTTATATTTATTATTTACATGAGTTACACATCATGATTATACCCATCCAAATAATAATATATTGAATAACAATTATACCACGACGTGGAGACGGTAAGCCGTACGTACGCACGTATGGTGACATGTTATTCAAAGGGTGGATAGAATACTGAATATGGTTGTACCATATTTATAATAACATCACAGTATATATATGATACTGGAGTTATTATTTTAGAATGGTAACAACAAAGGAAGAAGAAGTGGAAGAAGAAAGGAACTTGAAAAGGGGTGGTGAAAACAGTACATCTTCTTCGGGTTCTTCCTTTTGATTTGATCAAAAGGGCTCCTTAGGTTGGCTTTATGATCAAACTAAGGCCTCTAGATTGTAGTGAGGGAAGTTGGGAGAGTATTTGGGCATATTTTGGCTGAACCAAAAGGTTTTTATGGTGTGAAGAAAAGACAAGGAGGAGTGCCCTTTTATAAGAGGGGTGAGGGGTACCTTTGGAAAACCTAGAAATATTAATTCATAATAAATTCATTTTCGGTTTATAAAGGCTCCAAAGTTGATTATTTAAATTTTAAGGTGGGTATGGGTCTAAAAAAACTCAACCAATAGAATTTAGACAGGTTTGGGTACTTATATTAACCTTATCTTTAAGTATTAACTCTAAGTTAATTAGTTTCACTTTTACAATGTCTCTTTGTATTTTTATATAATATGGTTAATAAACATACTATATACATACAAGAGACCCCAAAGTGGTCCATTAATGATTAACCAATCATGATATAAGTCCTTTGTCCTATCCTTAGATTTTTAGGAATTTAATATCAATTAATAATATAATACTTTTTTTAAGAACTCTTTTATGTCAATTTTTACACTATTCAATAGTTGATTTTTTTGAAACTCATAACAGATTGATTACTTCAAAAAAAGTCAAATAAATCAATCCTAATATATCATATTATCCTATAAAAATTTTTTAATTCATTAAAAGTTTCATATTATATTTATTTGGGTATTTATAATATCAATTATTTTAATTTTGCACTATTATAGTAATTAATTCATCATCATTGTGTCATAAATAAATTAAACTATTTAATGTTTAAAAATTATAAATAAAATATAATTATCTATGAAATCTTTTTATCTTTCTAATGAATATTTATAATCTAAAATACAACAAATATAACCCTATGTAAAAATTGTTTTTCTAAAAGATATATGCTTGTGTCAGTTTTGTATTCATTTTAACTTAATTAAAATAAAATGTCCCTATCACCTACAAGTGGAACCATGGGGTCCCAAAATCGACCCAAAGATGCCTATGGTTGAAAAGGTATCAACCAATAACTCTAGGACATGTTTTAGGGTAATTTATTATTATTATAATATTATTTTTTAACCCTTATTTACCGGATTTACCCTTAACCATGGTAAATAAAATATTTACCGCAGTAATTATTCAAAATGTCTAAAAATAAAAGTTACCTATTTACACAATTTGGACATCCCGATTAAAAATATGGAATCCATTTTTATAAATTCAAAACACAGAAGTGCCAGAAATTAATTTTAAATTAATTCCTACGGTCAAAAAAAAAGCGTGTTTTTAAGAGATAATAACTATCAAAAGATTGACACTTGTTTATGTTAGGTTTAATTGTAAAATTGTGTCCAATGACCAACATTATATTAAATGTTAAAAATATTTTCTAAATATACTTTAAAACGACTCAAATTCATAATTTATCACTATTAATTATTTTTATTAAAAAAGTTGTTTTTATTTAAAATTCAGTAATTTTCACTATTCATCAAAATATTAAAGTTATCCGAAAAGTACCGAAATTTCGCCTTAGGCTAAATTTGATATTCCGAATCCAAAAATGAAGTCCATTTTGAAATATAAAATATATATAATTTCAAAAATTAAGTATTACTATTCATAATGGCTAGTTTGATTGGTTATAGTGTGTTAGAACTCGGTGTTGCGTACAACACACGCTATCACATTATTCAAAGTGAAGCGTACCGTAGAAGCTTGGGGTGTTACATTCTCCACTCCTTCGAATAATTTCGTCCTCGAAATTTCAAGAATACTTATCACATGAAAAGACTTGGGTGGTTCTTCATCATAAGTTCCTCGGGTTCCCACGTTGCCTCTTCCATCTTATGGTTTCTCCTCAAAACTTTTACCAGACGCGTCGTCCAGTTTCTCAGCACTTGTTCTCTTGTATCAAGAATCTTGACGGGATCTTCACAATAAGACAGATCAGGTTCCAGTTCTAATTCTTCATAGGTGAGTACATGCGTTGGGTCAGGCATGTATTTCCTCAACAGAGATACGTGGTACACATCATGAACTTTAGAGAGACTTGGCGACATTGCCAATCGGTAAGCTACAACCCCAATTCATTCTAGATTTTGAAAGGTCCGATGTACCTGGGACTCAATTTAACGTTCCTACCAAAACGTATGACTCCCTTCCATGGAGATACCTTCCGGAAAACATGATCACCAACTTGAAATTACAGATCCTTCCTTCGATTATCGGCATAGTTCTTCTTCCTACTTTGAGCTGCTTTGATGTGATTTTGGATTACCTTCACCTTTTCCATCATTTCCTCCACCAGTTCTGGACCTACAAGTTTTCTTTCACCAACATCATCCCAACAGGTTGGTGTACGACATCTCTTTCCATATAACACTTTATATGGTGCCATCTGAATACTCGAATGGAAGCTATTGTTATAGGAAAATTCTATGAGAGGTAAGTATTGATCCCACAGACCATGCAAGTCAATTGAGCAAGATCTCAACATGTCTTCTAGGGTTTGAACAGTCCGTTCTAATTGTCCATCTGTCTGAGGGTGGTAAGCAGTGCTCAAATGAAGTTCAGTATCCAGGGATTTCGGAATACTTTTCCAAAATCTTGATGTAAAACGGGGATCACGATCAGAAACAATTGATAGGGGTACTCCATGAAGTCTCACAACTTCATTAATATATAGTCTTGCTAGACGTTCCCGGGGTAGATCTTCTCTTATAGCAAGAAGATGTGCTGACTTGGTAAGACGATCAATAATAACCCATATTGCATCGTTCCTTCTAGGAGTCTTTGGTAGCCCCATGACAATGTCCATCGTAATATTGTCCCATTTCCAATCCGGTATGGGAAGAGGTTGCATGACTCCTCCAGGCTGTTGCCTTCCAGCTTTCACTTGCTGACAAACCATACATCTTGACAAAAAATCAGCAATCTCCCTCTTCATGTTGTCCCACCAAAAATGTTCCTTCAAATCTCTATACATTTTGGTCCTCCCAGGAAGCATAGATAAATTGGAACTATGAGCATCATCCAGCAATTCCCTTTTTAGATCAGGTATATCGGGAACACAAAGTCTCTTCCCAATTTTCAAAATTCCATCTTCATACACAAAGTCTCTCAATCTCCCATCATTCGCAGCTTTAATCTTCTTTTTAAATTCTTCATCATCAGTCTGAGAACTCTTAATCCTTTCTAGTAAAGATGGTTTGGCAACCATTTGAAAAAGAATTGATGTTTCTGTAAAGACCCGTAAAATTCAAGGAAAATTTTTTCTTAATTTTCTCTAGAATTTTACAAGAGCGCGGTTTCAGACGGCACCTGATTCCGAGGCCCGGAGTGCCCGGAATCAATTTCTGAAGTTTGGCTCGAGTACGTTCAGTGAACGAACGAGCGGGAATTCCTAACTTTTGATCCGGTGCTCGGAATTGAAATCCGAGGGCACCGATGAACTCGCAGCGCCGAAATTCGCTAAAAGAGACCTTTTCGGAAGTTGCGTTTGTTGCGGGTTGAAAGTTAGTTTTGGGGTTTTTAGTTTGAGTTAAATAAAATTTTGTGAAGAACAAATTTTATTATAACGTGATGAAACCTACCAAAGGGGGTTGGAAGTGGGACCCACACCCACTTAACCTCCCTTGGGAGGATTAAGTGTGGTGGGGCCCACACGAACCCCTAAACCTCTCAACTTCCCCCTTAAACTCCCCTCTCTCCCTCTTAAATGTTTGTAAACTTAACACCTAATTAATTACACATGACATGTTAATTAATTAAGTGTTATGTTTTGAATTTTGAAGTTTTGTAATTCCTTGGCTTGGTAAATATAATAAGGAGGGACCTTATTTTATTTTGTTAGCCAACTTGTGTGGTTTTTCTTTTTGAGAGCTCCTCCTCCATCTTCTTCATCTTGACGAAGAACGCTCAAACTCCGACGAAGAACGCCGCACCTCCTTTCTTCGTTTACCGTGTCAACGAAAGGGGACGCCACTTCTTCCTCAGACAACCTTCGTCGGCGTACAAGTATTCGCCAACGACGTGTCTCTTCGGACGCACCCCCTTCGTCATCGGATTTGACGAACGGCTACCGCGACGCCCGACCTCCGCGATGTCGACTTCCGCGGAATGTTGACAATCTTCGAACCTTATACCAAGGTAGGGGTTGTTATTTTATTCTTTAATTATTCCATTTCTTGATCGTGGATCTCGCATGTCTAACATGAGGCTTTTGAGTGTTTAAGTTGAGTTATTTATTTAACGTGAGGGGGCCGGACCGCATGAACACGGCCGAACCCCCCTCCATCGTTCTTGTTGTTTATTCTTGCGGGTGGAAGCAAAGTGGCGTGGTGCAGTCGCACCACGCGGATAATCGTGCAATTATTTTACGCGCCGCCGTCGCGCCACGCCGAGGAAGAATCTTCAAGAACGCGACGTCGTCGCGCTGCGTTGAAAGGAATCAAGGCACGGAGAAGGGGCGCGGTGTCGTCGCACCGTGCCGGACGATGAACACCGCGGCCGGTTCCGGGCCGCGGCGGGACGAGGAGACCGCGGCCGGTTCCGGGCCGCGGCGGGATGAGAAGACCGGCGGCCGGGCCGCCGGCGTCGGAAGCCGAAGAGGGGACCGGAATTTCCGGTCCCGTTGGAGAAAACCGGCCGGCCAGCTGGCCGGCCGGATGACGTTTAACCGGGGAAAATTAATTCCCCGGCCAACGTTCAAAAACCCCCCTCTTTAAGAGGGGGGCGGTTCTTTGAAGGGAGGGGGGGCAGCAGCCCCCCGATTTATTTTCCAGCCGGCCCCCACGTGCGGGGGCCGTTTTCTTGCAAAGGGCGCGGCACAAAGGCCGCGCCGCCATCCAATTAGCGGGGGAATTAAATTCCCCCCGCGCAGCCTCCTTGCGGCGACAAGCCGCCGCGGCCCCCGCGCCGCCGCGCCGCCCCAGGGGGGGGGGGGGGGACGGGCCGGGTCGGCCCGGACCCCGACCCCCCCGTTTCGAACCAGTTCCGGTCTTTTGGCCATAACTTGAGCCTCGGACCTCCGATCGATGAACCGTCTGCGGCAACACGATCCTTGGATCGAGACGGTCGTTTCGGTATATCGCACTCAAGGTTTCGGATTACTTTGAGTTCGGCCGGGTTGGTTCGTTCACGAAACCAACCGGGCCTTCGGAGCGGAAACGCTCATATCTTGAGCTACGAACGTCCGATTGACGCGCCGTCAGTCGCGTTGTGTTCCTCTTAGTGAGACGGATCTTTTGGAATACTCCGCCCGAGGTTTGGACGCAGGTGGAGTACGGTCGGGTTGGTTTTTCCTTAAAAACCAACCGGGCCCCGGAGACGAAAATGCCAATAACGCTCAGACCGGGCGTCCGATCGACGCGCCGTCTGTTGCGTTGAGTTCCTGTTGACGATACGGAACTTTTGGATACATCAACTATGTTCTTCGTGACAGTTGATGTATCAGCCTCTCGTCTCGTGGAGCGGACCCTCCGAACGAGCTTGCTATGTGCGGGAACCCTAGTGCTGGCTGCGACTGTTACTGTGACTACTACTGCTACGACTACTACTGTGACTACGACGATGACAGTACAGAGATCCTGTGTGGATTCGACGACGACGACTACAGCACTCAGCGATCCTACGTGGATCAGTGCTACCGATCTTGTGTGGGTCCGATCCTGTGTGGGTCCTTGCGCTCAGCGGTCCTGTGTGAACCAGCGCCTACAGGTCCTGTGTGGGCCCGATCCTGTGTGGGTCTTTGCGGGGGTTAGTTACCTATCGATCCTTCGTGGGTCCGACGACTTAGATGGATCAGTGATCATCTTTATCGTCCTTGAAGAAGTATACCTGTGTGAGCTGAATCCTATTGCTTTCCTGTGTGGATTGTGTTGTGCAATCCTGTGTGGATTACGTTTTTCTTTCCTGTGTGGAATACGTTTACTTTCCTGTGTGGACTGAGTTGTACTTGGGCTCGGAGGTTGGAGCGTATTTGAATTGATGACTTAGGTATATGTATGGCCATATACCTAAGCAGTGTCGGTTGTTACTTCGTGATTGTACCTTTCTTCGTGGTTTATCCTTTGTGGATTTTGAGAGACCTTCAGGGGTCTCGGGGTCCCTACTGAGTAGCTTATACTCACCCCTGCACGGGCTTTGCCCGCACTACGTTGTGTTGGTTGCAGACGACGGACTGCGTTGACCTTAGCTGAGGCTTGCAGAGCGGGACGGTACCCGGAGGTGGACCACTGGGCGGGACATGCTCGGAGCGGACGGCGGGACCCGTGGAGCAGAGGAGCTATCTGTACCCACCCTTCAGGTGGGATTTCCTGTGGACAGCTCGGAGTAGCGGCTTTTACTTTTCAGTTGTTGTTTTCCCTTTCGAGTTGTACTTTACTTTCAGTTTGGGTTTGTATTCTGGACCTTTTTCTTTTCCGTACTTTCAGTTGTACTCTGCTTTTGTTTAGTGTTTACTTTCCGCTTGTTTACTCTGTACTGTTTGTTTACTTTACAAAGGCAATGCCTTCCCTTTTTACCGGGATTTACGCCTTGGTGCTAGTCGCCAGCCCCTGGCCTATGGAAGGCGGGCTTGGGGTAGTCACGGCACGGACCCTGAGGGCGGGTCGTGACAAATTGGTATCAGAGGAGTTCGGTTCTACCGCGAACTCTGATCTTTTCTATGTGAAGCAATAATGTTTAGCGTATTGAGTGTGGTTATCAGTCCAGGGAGTCCAGTGTTGGTGCGGCGGCCGACGTATCCGTACACCAGGACCCTGACTTCTGATTTCTGACTTAATGCACGAATACATTGATTGCGTGTGTGCTTGAAAGTTTTCTTTGTGATTACTTATATCAGCTCACCAGGTATACTGTTCTAACCGTGGCGCACCTGTTTCCTTTTCAGGATGGCCCCACGACGACAGCCAGCTAGGGTTCCGAGAGTTGAGTGAGACGACAGCCCACCGAGCGACGAGGCCTCGGTACAGGGCCCTTTTCCAGTAGTGGCACCGGCGGTAGCTTTACCCGCCGAGCCCCCGATGCCTCCAGCAGCAGCCGCTGACGATGCACGTCGCCTCAGCGCACTGCATGAGTTTCAGCGCCAGCGACCGCCCAGGTTTCGCGGGGAGACGGATCCCCAGGCAGCAGAGGACTGGCTGGAGGCAGTGGTTCAAGTGTTTAGGCTAGTGAGGACACCAGCAGACCTCATGGTGATCCTCGCTGCGAGCCTACTACACGCAGCAGCAGGACGATGGTGGAGCTTGATGCTCCAGGTGCACGATGAGGCATCTCTACTTTGGACGGACTTTGAGAGCCTCTTCCGCTCGGAGTTCGTCCCAGCCACCCTTCGTGCGGTGCGTATCCAGGAGCTTCTACAGCTGCGGCAGGGCAGCATGACGGTCGCTCAGTACTCGGCGAGATTTACCGATCTCTCGCGCTACACGACCGACATGGTACGGGACCCATTCTCCCTGGCCTGGACCTTCGAGCAGGGTTTGAGACACGAGATCAGGGCATCGCTGATCTCCCTCAGCATACCGACTCAGACAGGAGTACTGTAGCGGGCCCTTCTGATCGAGAGCTTCCTTGCTGAGTCTACACCAGCACAGAGACCCACCGCAGGGCGGCACGTGGCAGAGTCATCTGCAGCAGGCAGTCGACGGATGACTCAGGGGTCCAGACAGACCAGACCTTCGGGCATATGATCTCAGGGCACTGGCTCAGTAGTGCGGGGCACACAGCGCGGAGCCAGTCTTTCGAGAGGCAGACAGTGCTACTCATGCGGCGGGCAGGGCCACATGGCTCGCGACTGCCCGACCCGCCGTGCCGAGGAGCAGCAGTCAGTTGATGGACCACCGAGGCAAAGGCAGAGGGTCGACCGTGGAGGTCCGCAGGGAGGAGGCGGACGAGGCAGAGGAGATGGACGAGCAGCCGGTGGTGGGCGACGCTTTGAGGCTCTGCCACCACCACCACCAGGAGGTCCACCCCGACCACAGGGAGCTGGCGGGCAGCGACAGGCACAGCTCCAGGCAGCAGAGGCCTACGACCACGGCGCACCCGAGATGATTCGAGGTACTATCTGTGTCTATTCCACCCTTGCTGCAGTTCTTATAGACACAGGAGCGAGTCACTCTTTCATAGCCGCTGCCCTTGTTCGGAGCTCGGAGATTCCGACAGAGCCGTTGGCTCGATCCTTACGGCTAGAGACTCCTACGGGAGCAGACTCGACGATTACGCACTGGTGCCGGCAGTGTGATCTTACTCTAGGAGGTGAGAGCTTCGGCTGGGATCTTCTTGTAGCAGCGTCGAGGCCTTACGACGTCATCTTGGGCATGGGTTGGCTATCTATGGTCCATGCACAGATTGACTGTTTTAGGCGCAAGGTGCGATGTGTACGCACCGACGGGAGCAGGTTCACCTTCACCGGCGAGAAGGGAGCCTTAGTAGCACAGGATGGACTTCCGCGTAGGAGAGGACAGCCCATCACTCATCAGTTGGATAGCCTTATCCTTGGAGCAGTTGAAGTGCGGAGTCCTGGTTTTCCTGCAGTGGTGGATCAGTTTGCGGACGTTTTATCCCGACGACGTCCCAGGGCTACCTCCTCGTAGAGAGGTAGACTTTTATATTGACTTGTACCCCGGGACAGCCCCGATATCTACTCCAGCATATCGGATGGCCCCCACCGAGCTTCGAGAGCTACGTGTACAGTTGGAGGACTTGCAGGGCAAGGGGTTCATCCGACCCAGTGTTTCACCCGGGGCTTCCCCGATATTGTTCGCCAAGAAGGCGGACGGGAGCTTGCGACTTTGTGTTGACTATCGTCGCCTGAACCAGGTGACAGTGAGGAACAAGTATCCGCTACCGAGGATTGATGACCTCTTTGATCAGCTCAAGGGAGCACGGTGGTTCTCGAAGATAGACCTCAGGTCAGGCTATCATCAGCTCAGAGTCAGAGACGAGGATGTGCAGAAGACGGCCTTAAGATGTCGGTATGGCCACTATGAGTTCTTGGTTATGCCTTTCAGTGTAACCAATGCTCCAGCAGTGTTCATGGCTCTCATGAACAGGATCTTTCAGCCGTACCTCGATCGGTTTGTCGTGGTCTTCATCGACGACATTCTGATTTACTCTACGACAGAGGAGGAGCACGCCTATCACTTGCGAGTTGTACTAGACACACTCCGAGAGCACCAGCTTTATGGTAAGCTCTCGAAGTGCCAGTTCTGGATACATGAGGTCCACTTCTTGGGTCACGTTATCTCTGAGGCGGGAGTTGCAGTGGATCCCGCGAAGATTGAGGCTGTGTTAGCATGGGAGCCACCCAGGAGCGTGACTGAGGTTCGGAGTTTCTTGGGACTAGCTGGATACTATCGGAGATTCGTGCCAGACTTCTCTAGAGTTGTGGCATCACTCACAGATTTGACGAAGAAGGGGAAACCCTTCGTATGGACTGACAGATGTCAGCAGAGCTTCCAGGAGCTGAGACAGAGATTGACCTGCGCACCTATCTTGAGGTTGCCTAAGGAGGGAGTAGGGTACGTAGTCTACTGCGATGCGTCAGGGACCGGACTCGGATGTGTTCTGATGCAGGAGCGGGCCGTGATCACCTATGGATCACATCAGTTGAGGCCGCATGAGCAGAACTACGCTACCCATGACCTGGAGTTAGCAGCAGTGGTCTTCGCTCTGAAGACATGGCGACATTATCTGATGGGCGAGCACTTTACAGTCTTTTCCGATCATCAGAGTCTCAGGTATATCTTCTCGCAGAAGGACCTGAACCTGAGACAGCGGCGATGGCTCGAGTTCCTCCAGGACTATGACTTTGAGATAGTCTATACTCCTGTTAAGGGGAACGTAGTAGCCGATGCCCCCAGCAGGAGGACGGGCATTCAGCTACTTGAGGAGGCGACGGAGCAGCTAGCCTCTTTGCAGATATCCTTCGTGGATAGAGATGGAGCAGCCTTTCTTCAGTCTCTCACAGTCACTCCTCCACTGCTGCAGTGGGTCAGAGAGGCACAGTGTGAGGACGCTGACTGTGAGACACGGCGTGCACAGATATCCTCGGTACAGGCACCTGATGGTTTCTCCCTTGGAGCAGAGCACGACATCCTTTTCAGAGGACGTACCATGGTACCAGTCGCTTTGCGAGAGGAAGTGCTGAGGGAGTTTCACACTTCTCCTTTGGCGGTACATCCTGGAGTGGCAAAGATGTACCAGGACCTCAGACGACAGCACTGGTGGCCAGGAATGAAGAAGGCAGTAGTAGATTTCGTTTCTCGATGCCTCACCTGCAAGCAGGTGAAGGATGAGCATCAGGTACCAGTGGGCTTGGTACAGCCCTTGGAGGTTCCGGAGTGGAAGTGGGACGGCATATCTATGGACTTCGTGACTGGACTTCCACGCACTTCCAGAGGTCACGACTCCATCTGGGTGATTGTTGACCGACTCACCAAGTCGGCACACTTCTTACCCATCAGAGAGCAGGGCTCAGTGGAGAGCTTGAGACGTCTCTACATTCAGGAGATTGTGCGGCTCCACGGCGTGCGATCATCTATCGTCTCCGATCGAGATGCTCGCTTTACTTCCCGGCTTTGGAAGGGGTTACAGGAGGCGTTCGGGACGCAGCTACGTCTGAGCTCAGCCTTTCATCCTCAGACGGATGGTCAGACGGAGAGGACCATTCAGACACTCGAGGACATGCTCCGCGCATGTGTCCTCGACTTTGGTCGTAGCTGGGAGGACCACCTACCCTTGGTGGAGTTTGCGTACAACAACAGCTACCACTCCACCATCGGGATGGCACCGTACGAGGCATTGTACGGCCGACCTTGTAGATCTCCTTTGTGCTGGACAGACCCCGGAGAGTCAGCATTGGTGGGACCGGAGATGGTCCAGGCCACGACAGAGAAGGTCCAGGTCATCCAGGAGCGGATGAGGACAGCTCAGAGCCGGCAGAAGTCATATGCTGACAGAAGGCGGAGGCCACTAGAGTTCGAGGATGGCGACCACGTCTTCTTGCGGGTCTCACCTCGACGTGGTATTCGGAGATTTGGCCGAGGCGGC
Organism: Viscum album; assembly: GCA_963277665.1. Lineage (NCBI taxonomy): Eukaryota > Viridiplantae > Streptophyta > Magnoliopsida > Santalales > Viscaceae > Viscum > Viscum album. The sequence continues at coordinate 1,544,242,643 of OY728157.1, read as the reverse complement.
AAGTTATCTCCGCGCTTCATCGGACCCTTCCAGATTCTCAGCAGGATTGGTGAGGTGGCTTATCGCCTGGCTCTACCACCTCAGTTGCACTGGGTGCACGACGTCTTCCACGTATCCCAACTGAGGAGATACGTGCACGACCCGATGCACATTATTGACCATGGGGAGCTTGACGTTGATGATGGGGCGACTTTCACGGAGGTTCCGGTGGAGATAGAGGATCGACAGGAGCGGGTCCTGCGTGGGCGATCGATTCCTCTTGTGCGCATCAGATGGCAGCACGGGAATCTCTAGGAGAGCACATGGGAGTGGGAGGCTCAGATGCGTGCTCAGTACCCTCTTTTGTTTCCCTAGTTTTTGATGTATCTTTACGGGGACGTAAAGCCCTGAGGTGGGAGTAATGTAAAGACCCGTAAAATTCAAGGAAAATTTTTTCTTAATTTTCTTTAGAATTTTACAAGAGCGCGGTTTTAGACGGCACCTGATTCCGAGGCCCGGAGTGCCCGGAATCAATTTCCGAAGTTTGGCTCGGGTACGTTCAGTGAACGAACGAGCGGGAATTCCTAACTTTTGATCCGGTGCTTGGAATTGAAATCCGAGGGCACCGATGAACTCGCAGCGCCAAAATTCTCTAAAAGAGACCTTTTCGGAAGTTGTGTTTGTTGTGGGTTGAAAGTTAGTTTTGGGGTTTTTAGTTTGAGTTAAATAAAATTTTTTGAAGAACAAATTTTATTATAACTTGATGAAACCTACCAAAGGGGGTTGGAAGTGGGACCCACACCCACTTAACCTCCCTTGGGAGGATTAAGTGTGGTGGGGCCCACACGAACCCCTAAACCTCTCAACTTCCCCCTTAAACTCCCCTCTCTCCCTCTTAAATGTTTGTAAACTTAACACCTAATTAATTACACATGACATGTTAATTAATTAAGTGTTATGTTTTGAATTTTGAAGTTTTGTAATTCCTTGGCTTGGTAAATAAAATAAGGAGGGACCTTATTTTATTTTGTTAGCCAACTTGTGTGGTTTTTCTTTTTGAGAGCTCCTCCTCCATCTTCTCCATCTTGACGAAAACGCTCAAACTCCGACGAAGAACGCCGCACCTCCTTTCTTCGTTTACCGTGTCAACGAAAGGGGACGCCACTTCTTCCTCGGACAACCTTCGTCGGCGTACAAGTATTCGCCAACGACGTGTCTCTTCAGACGCACCCCCTTCGTCATCGGATTTGACGAACGGCTACCGCGACGCCCGACCTCCGCGACGTCGACTTCCGCGGAACGTTGACAATCTTCGAACCTTATACCAAGGTAGGGGTTGTTATTTTATTCTTTAATTATTCCATTTCTTGATCCTGGATCTCGCATGTCTAACATGAGGCTTTTGAGTGTTTAAGTTGAGTTATTTATTTAACGTGAGGGGGCCGGACTGCATGAACACGGCCGAACCCCCCTCCATCGTTCTTGTTGTTTATTCTTGCGGGTGGAAGCAAAGTGGCGTGGTGCCGTCGCACCACACGGATAATCGTGCAATTATTTTACGCGGCGCCGTCGCGCCACGCCGAGGAAGAATCTTCAAGAACGTGACGTCGTCGCGCCGCGTTGAAAGGAATCAAGGCATGGCGAAGGGGCGCAGTGCCGTCGCACCGCGCCGGACGATGAACACCGCGGCCGGTTCCGGGTCGCGGCGGGACGAGGAGACCGCGGCCGGTTCCGGGCCGCGGCGGGATGAGAAGACCGGTGGCCGGGCCGCCGGCGTCGGAAGCCGAAGAGGGGACCGGAATTTCCGGTCCCGTTGGAGAAAACCGGCCGGCCAGCTGGCCGGCCGGATGACGTTAAACCGGGGAAAATTAATTCCCCGGCCAACGTTCAAAAACCCCCCTCTTTAAGAGGGGGGCAGTTCTTTGAAGGGAGGGGGGGCAGCAGCCCCCCGGTTTTATTTTCCAGCCGGCCCCCACGTGCGGGGGCCGTTTTCTTGCAAAGGGCGCGGCACAAAGGCCGCGCCGCCATCCAATTAGCGGGGGAATTAAATTCCCCCCGTGCAGCCTCCTTGCGGCGCCGCCCCGCCGCGGCCCCCGCGCGGCCCCAGGGGGGGGGGGTCGGGCCGGGTCGGCCCGGACCCCGACCCCCCCGTTTCGAACCATTTCCGGTCTTTTGGCCATAACTTGAGCCTCGGACCTCCGATCGACAAACCGTCTGCGGGAACACGATCCTTGGATCGAGACGGTCGTTTCAGTATATCGCACTCAAGGTTTCGGATTACTTTGAGTTCGGACGGGTTGGTTCGTTCACGAAACCAACCGGGCCTTCGGAGCGGAAACGCTCATATCTTGAGCTACGAACGTCTGATTGACGCGCCGTCAGTCGCGTTGTGTTCCTCTTAGTGAGACGGATCTTTTGGCATACTCCGCCCGAGGTTTGGACGTAGGTGGAGTACGGTCGGGTTTGTTTTGCCTTAAAAACCAACCGGGCCCCGGAGACGAAAATGCCAATAACTCTCAGACCGGGCGTCCGATCGACGCGCCGTCTGTTGCGTTGAGTTCCTGTTGACGATACGGAACTTTTGGATACATCAACTCTGGTCTTCGTGACAGTTGATGTATCAGCCTCTCGGCTCGTGGAGCGGACCCTCCGAACGAGCTTGCTGTGTGCGGGAACCCTAGTGCTGGCTGCGACTGTTACTGTGACTACTACTACTACGACTGCTACTATGACTACGACGACGACAGTACAGAGATCCTGTGTGGATTCGACGACGACGACTACAGCACTCAGCGATCCTACGTGGATCAGTGCTACCGATCCTGTGTGGGTCCGATCCTGTGTGGGCCCTTGCGCTCAGCGGTCCTGTGTGAACCAGCGCCTACAGGTCCTGTGTGGGCCCGATCCTGTGTGGGTCTTTGCGGGGGTTAGTTACCTATCGATCCTTCGTGGGTCCGACGACTTAGATGGATCAGTGATCATCTTTATTGTCCTTGAAGAAGTATACCTGTGTGAGCTGAATCCTATTGCTTTCCTGTGTGGATTGTGTTGTGCAATCCTGTGTGGATTACGTTTTTCTTTCCTGTGTGGAATACGTTTACTTTCCTGTGTGGACTGAGTTGTACTTGGGCTCGAAGGTTGGAGCGTATTTGAATTGATGACTTAGGTATATGTATGGGCATATACCTAAGCAGTGTCGGTTGTTACTTCGTGATTGTACCTTTCTTCGTGGTTTATCCTTTGTGGATTTTGAGAGACCTTCAGGGGTCTCGGGGTCCCTACTGAGTAGCTTATACTCACCCCTGCACGGGCTTTGCCCGCACTACGTTGTGTTGGTTGCAGACGACGGACAGCGTTGACCTTAGTTGAGGCTTGCAGAGCGGGACGGTACCCGGAGGTGGACCACTGGGCGGGACGTGCTCGGAGCGGACGGCGGGACCCGTGGAGCAGAGGAGCTATCTGTACCCACCCTTCGGGTGGGATTTCCTGTGGACAGCTCGGAGTAGCGGCTTTTACTTTTCAGTTGCTGTTTTCCCTTTCGAGTTGTACTTTACTTTCAGTTTGGGTTTGTATTCTGGCCCTTTTTCTTTTCCGCACTTTCAGTTGTACTCTGCTTTTGTTTAGTGTTTACTTTCCGCTTGTTTACTTTGTACTGTTTGTTTACTTTACAAAGGCAATGCCTTCCCTTTTTACCGGGATTTACGCCTTGGTGCTAGTCGCCAGCCCCTGGCCTATGGAAGGCGGGCTTGGGGTAGTCACGGCACGGACCCCGAGGGAGGGTCGTGACAGTTTCGCCTTCCCCGGTTATTCCCATGTCCATCTTCACTAGATCCATGAAAATTGGATCCCTTTCAATTCTCATATTGTTCAAAACCCCATGGTCTTTTCTACTCAAAGCATCTGCCACCATGTTTGCTTTCCCCGGGTGGTAGTGTATCGTGCAATCATAATCCTTGAGTAATTCAAGACATCTCCTTTTCCTAATGTTGAGTTCTTTTTGTGAGAAAATATACATCAAACTCTTGTGATCAGTATAAATCTCACATTTTTCACCATAGAGGTAGTGCCTCCATATCTTCAAAGCAAATATTATAGCTTCTAACTCGAGATCAGGAGTAGGATAGTTTTGTTCATGAATTTTCAACTGTCGTGATGCATAGGCAATAACTCTATCATTCTGCATAAGGACACAACCTAGTCCTTTCTTTGATGCATCACTATAAATAACGAACCCATCATTCCCCGATGGCAGAGTCAATATAAGAGCATTGACTAATCTTCTCTTCAGTTCTTCGAAACATTCTTCACACTCTTTTGTCCAAACAAATTTAACCCCTTTACGTGTGAGCTTCGTTAATGGGTTAGCCAATCGGGCAAAATTCTGGACGAATCGTCGATAATAACCTGCTAAACCAATAAAACTACGTACCTCAGTTATACTCGTAGGTGCTGGCCATTCTTGGATTGCCTTGGTCTTAGAAGGATGAACAGAGATTCCATCTTTAGAGACAATATGGCCAAGAAAAAAATCTCCTGAAGCCAGAATTCACACTTGCTAAACTTCCCATATAATTCATGTCTTCTCAGAGTCTTTAGGATAATGCGCAAGTGATTTTCATGATCTTCATAGGTTTTGGAGTATACCAAGATATCATCAATACATACCACCACAAATTCATCGAGAAACTCCTTGAAAACTCTATTCATCAGATCCATGAATACAGAGGGTGCATTAGTCAATCCAAAAGGCATTACAGTAAACTCGTAATGCCCGTACCTGGTTCGAAATGCTGTCTTTGGAATGTCTTCCTTCTTTACACACAACTGATGGTATCCAGATCGAAGGTCAATCTTTGAAAAGTATTAAGATCCATGAAGTAGGTCAAATAAATCATCAATGCGAGGTAGGGGATACTTGTTCTTTATTGTTATAGCATTGATCTCCCTGTAGTCGATACATAACCTCATAGATCCGTCTTTCTTTTTAACAAAAAGAAAAGGGGCTCCCCATGGAGAAACACTAGGGAGAATAAATACCTTATTACTCAATTCATCTAGTTTTTTCTTTAGTTCAACTAATTCCACAATGTCCATTCTATAAGGGGTCTTTGATATAGGCCTTGATCTAGGAATTAAATCAATGGAAAACTCAACTTCTCGTTCTGGAGGATGTCCAGGTAAATCTTCCGGAAATACATCTAAAAATTCTTTCAAAACAGGTACATCCTCTATTTGAACATTCCTTTCCTCACCCACAGTCATTTCATTCACTTCCTCCCCAATAATTGAATTTAGTTGAGCTATTGGGGGTGGATCTAAATAAGAATTAGGTGGTGATGATTCTGCTCTAAAGATAAGGTGTTCCTTATCATTATCATCAAGAATCGTAACCTCATTATTCTTACAATAAATCTTCACATCATAGTCCAAAAGCCAGTCCATATCGAGGATTATATCAAACTCAATCATAGGTATGACGATGAGATCAGCAGATAAAGAACATTTATGTTCTCTAATGGGGACTGATTCACAAAACTTTTTTGCAATGATACTTCCCTTAGGAGTTTTAACTGACAACTCCCTTGTTAAATAAAATTGGAAATATCTAATTTTATTAGCAAACTAGGAAGATATTAAACAATGCGATGATCCAGAATCAAATAATGCATTTTCTAAACTTGATGAAACCATTAAATTACCTGCCAGCACATCTTTCGGAGCTTCTACCTCAGCAGTAGTGATAGCATAAGCTTGGCCTTGATCCCTTGGCTGTTTCTGAGGTAAGTTCTCCTTACGCTTCGGAAATTCATTTGCATAATTCCCCATCTCCCTGCAATTGTAGCACTAAATGTTGGTAGATTCCTTCTTCCCCTTACAATCACGAGCTTGGTGGCCTTTTTCACCACACTTGTAACAGACTCCCATTCCCTTCAATCAAGTACTAGGATGTTTCTTCCCGCATTTACCACAGGATGGATATTCAACATTTCCCTTCTTCCCCTTATTTCCATTCCCAGATTGATCAGCAGGTCTCTTCTTCTCTTGCTTTTCTTTAAAGTCATTAGACTTAGAGAATTTCTTTTCGGTCTTGATAGCACATGAGACAATGTATTCGTACGATGAGAAGGATTGTGATACTAATGCTCGACGGAGAAATGGTTTTAACCCATCAAAGAAACGATCAATCTTACTTCTTGGGTTATGTATATAATCTCTAGCATACCTTGCTAACCTTGTAAAGTTATCCTAATACTTTGCAACATTCTCATCCTCCTTCTGTCTCGGACTCAGAAATTGCCTTTCCATATCTGCTCGATGGTCGCGAGGAAAGTATTTTTCTAAAAACAGATCCTTGAACTCCCTACATTCCATATTTGATACTTCATCATCTTCCTTCGTATTTTGAATCAATGACCACCATTGATCAGCATCTCCAGTGATGCGGTAAACTGCCATGATAACTTTTTCCCTTTCACTACTCCCCAAAGCCTGAAATATTTTCTCTAGGGAATTTATCCATTTCTCAGCTAATAAGGGATTTGTACTCCCATTGAACATTGGTGGTTGTTGCCTCATGAATCGATCTAACATTGATCCTCCACGCTACAGATTAGGGTGCTCCATACGGGTAAGGTTATTATTCATAACCTGAGTGAGTTTTCCCAGTATGGTGATTAGCTGATCGGCACCAGTTGCATCACCAGCTCCACTATAATTATATTGAGCAGGAGGGAAATCCCTACATGGAGTATGTGCATTGACACGGTTTCCATTTCTTCCACTAGGCGCCATTTCAAAACAATTGCATAAACTAGATCAGTTTATGAATCAAAATACATAATCTCATACTTATAAAACACTTAACATAAATTGAACTATTTATGGATATAATCCATAATCATAAGAATTATTACACAACACTGGCATGATCACAAGAAAGATCAAATCTCGAAAGACCAATTGGTTTAGTAGCCTTGGAAACAATAGATATATTCATAAAGTTTTACATTACATGATAAAGTGAAAAACTACTACAAAAACATATTGTCTCCATAGTACACACTATTAACCCCTCATAATATCCCTGCAGGTCATTCATAATTTACTTCTTCACTTCCTGGGAAAAATAAAACACAGAAATGGGGTGAGCTCAAATGCCCTGTAAGGATAACAATATAGCGGAAACTTTCAAAAATAAGCATAAACATTTAAGGCAATGAATAACTAAAACAAAAGACTTTTAAACTTGAACTTCAACATAGTATGGCCAAAGTAAAATGAAATAATTCCATTTACTTATTCACATGCATATTCTACTAATCGAATGATCACATGCAATATCAATAACCACATTCATAATGATGGAATGCATAATGCCAGACTGTCATAACCACATAGCCAAGGCCTTGTGCCAAGACTACAAATAATATTTTTCCAAGGCCTTGTGCCAAGACACTAGTTTGTCTCATGAGACCTACCGATGCATCGAGGAGCTATAGCGGGCTCCACCCGTCACATATTAAGTCCAATGCATTCCCATATGAAAAGGTTTAAACATAACATAAACATTCGTATTAAAACTAGCATACGAAATGTCAATACATTCACCATAAACCATGAATGGTATAAAAATAGCACATCCATAGTCAAACATATCACAAAACCTTCAATACAACATAGAAGTTTTGTATCATAATAAATAAACTTCACATAAGTGTAAAATCCAACAAAGGATGTTGACATAGATGAAATCAAAACTCTTTTTAGAGAAATATCTATTTTATTTTGAAATCATTTAAGATCCATATAAAATAAAACATTTTCTTTGAAAATATTCTTATATCTTGTAAGGGAAGCTTCGATGATTTTATAACAGCGGAAAATAGCTGCACCCGCCGTATAAGTTAAAAAAACATTCTTACCTTAATTTTGTCGAAATGGTTAAAAAGCACCTTGTTTAGAAAACGACGGAAAGATTCCTTTATAAACCTCTTATAAAAAGTCAAACAAGGGTATAAATGACTTTAACCCATATTCTTTTGAATAGTAAATATGTTTTGAAATACATTTTTATGAAACATGGATGTGGATGATAAAGAGATCCCAGTAGATTATTACGTATAAACAACCTCAGATAATGAAGAGATTGTGAAATAACCCTTACCTTGTACTTTTCCTTGGTTGGGGTAGGTTAACCTCCTGTATAATGGTGAAATAATTGTTATTAAATTACACAAGAATCATATATATTAATATGATATCATATATGATCTTTTAACATGGATTTGTTAATAATATCGTTGAATTATCGTCGTTCCGGGTGTTAACTTACTCGTTTTCTTTTATATGTTTTGTTACATAAGCCATGTTTGTCATGGATAGGTTGTATATTTTTCATATAAAGAATGATATCAAGTCCTTAAACATCATTTTTAAATCATCAAATGATAATTATACTTGAATGGATACGATGGAGAATGAATCTCATCGCGTTCGTGGGGACGGTAGTCCGTACGTACGCACGAGCAACAATATCATTCTTTCGATATTAAAATAATATATAAATGGATGGTATATCATATATACAGAATCATTACCATGTTATATTTATTATCTACATGAGTTACACATCATTATTATACCCATCCAAATAATAATATATTGAATAACAATTACACCACGACGTTGAGACGGTAAGCCGTACGTACGCACGTATGGTGACATGTTATTCAAAGGGTGGATAGAATACTGAATATGGTTGTACCATATTTATAATAACATCACAGTATATATATGATACTGGAGTTATTATTTTAGAATGTTATCAACAAAAGAAGAAGAAGTGGAAGAAGAAAGGAACTTGAAAAGGGGTGGTGAAAACATTACCTCTTCTTCGGGTTCTTCCTTTTGATTTGATCAAAAGGGCTCCTTAGGTTGGATTTCTGATCAAACTAATGCCTCTAGGTTGTAGTGAGGGAATATGGGAGAGTATTTGGGCAGAGTTTGGATGAACCAAAAGGTTTTGAAGGTGTGAAGAAAAGAGAAAGAGGAGTGACATTTTATAAGAGGGGTGAGGGGCACCTTTGGAAAAGCTAGAAATATTAATTTATAATAAATTCATATTCGGTTTCTAACGGCTCCAAAGTTGATTATTTATATTTTAAGGTGGGGATGGGTCGAAAACAACTCAACCAATAGAATTTAGACATGTTTGGGTACTTATATTAACCTTATCTTTAAGTAATAACTCTAAGTTAATTAGTTTCACATTTAAAATGTCTCTTTGTATTTTTATATAATATGGTTAATAAACTTACTATATACATCCAAGAGACCCCCAAGTGGTCCATTAATGATGAACCTATCATGATATAAGTCTATTGGCCGAACGTTAGAATTTTAGGAATTTAATATCAATTAATAATATAATATTTTTTTTAAGAACTCTTTTATGTCAATTTTTACACTATTCAATAGTTGATTTTTGTGAAACTCATAACAGATTGATTACTTCGAAAAAAGTCAAATAAATCAATACTAATATATCATATTATCCTATAAAATTAGTTTAATTCATTAAAAGTTTCATATTATATTTATTTCGGTATTTATAATATCAATTATTTTAATTTTTCACTATTATAGTAATTAAATCATCATCATTGTGTCATAAATAAATTAAGTTATTTAATGTTAAAAATTATAAATAAAATATTATTATGTAGTAAATTTTTTTATATTTCTAATGAATATTTATAATCTAAAATCTAACATATATAACCCTATGTGAAAATTGTTTTTCTAAAAGATATATGCTTGTGTCATTTTTGTATTCATTTTAACTTAATTAAAATAAAATGTCCCTATCACCTACAAGTGGCACCATGGGGTCCCAAAATCGAACCAAAGATGCCTATGGTCGAAACGTTATCAACCAATAAGTCTAGGACACGTTTTAGGGTAATTTGGTATTATTATAATATTATTTTTTAACCCTTATTTACTGGATTTACCCTTAACCCTGGTAAATAAAATATTTACCGCAGTAATTATTCAAAATGTCTAAAAATAAAAGTTACCTATTTACACAATATGGACATATTTATTCAATATATGGAATCCATTTTTCTAAATTCAAAACACAGAAGTGGCAGAAATTAATTTAAAATTAATTTCTGCTGTCAAAACAAAAAGCGTGTTTCTAAGAGATAATAACTATCAAAAGATTGACACTTGTTTATGTTCGGTTTAATTGTAAAATTGTGTCCAATGACCAAAATTATATTAAATGGTAAAAATATATTCTAAATATACTTTAAAACCACTCAAATTCATAATTTATCACTATTAATTATTTTGATTAAAAAAGTTGTTTTTAATTAAAATTTAGTAATTTTCACTATTCATCAAAATATTAAAGTTATCTGAAAAGTACCGAAATTTCACCTTAGGATAAATTCGATATTCCGAATCCAAAAATGAAGTCCATTTTGAAATATAAAATATATATATTTTCAAAAATTTGGTATTACTATTCATAACGGCTAGTTTGATTGGTTATGGTGTGTTAGAACTCGGTGTTGCGTACAACACACGCTATCACATTATTCAAGGAGAAGCGTACCGTAGAAGCTTGGGGTGTTACATTCTCCCCTCCTTCAAATAATTTCATCCTCGAAATTTCTAGAATACTTATCACTTGAAAAGACTCGGGTGGTTCTTCATCATAAGTTCCTCGGGTTCCCACGTTGCCTCTTCCATCTTATGGTTTCTCCACAAAACATTTACCTGATGCGTCGTCCAGTTTCTCAGCACTTGTTATCTTGTATCAAGAATATTGACGGGCTCTTCACAATAAGACAGATTAGGTTCCATTTCTAATTCTTCATAGGTGAGTACATGTTTTCGGTCAGGCATGTATTTCCTCAACACAGATACATGGAACACATCATGAACTTTAGAGAGACTTGGCGGCATTGCCAATCGGTAAGCTACAACCCCAATTCGTTCTAGAATTTCGAAAGGTTCGATGTACCTAGGACTCAATTTACCTTTCTTACCAAAATGTATGACTCCCTTCCATGGAGATACCTTCAGGAAAACATGATCACCGACTTGAAATTCCAGATCCTTCCTTCGATTATCGGCATAGCTCTTCTGCATAATTTGAGCTGCTTTGATGTGATTTTGGATTACCTTCACCTTTTCCATCGTTTCATCCACCAGTTCTGGACCTACAAGTTTTCTTTCACCAACGTCATCCCAACAGGTTGGTGTACGACATCTCTTTCCATATAACGCTTCATATGGTTCCATCTGAATACTCAAATGGAAGATATTGTTATAGGAAAATTCTACGAGAGGTAAGTATTGATACCGCATACCCTGAAAGTCAAGTGAGAAAGATCTCAAAATTTCTTCTAGGGTTTGAATAGTCGGTTCTGATTGTCCATCTGTCTGAGGGTGGTAAGTAGTGCTCAAATGAAGTTCAGTATCCAGGTATTTCTGAAGACTTTTCCACAATCATGATGTAAAACGGGGATGACGATCAGAAACAATTGATAGGGGTACTCCATGAAGTCTCACAACTTCATTAATATATAGTCTTGCTAGACGTTCCAGGGGTAGATCTTCTCTTATAGAAAGAAAATGTGCTGAATTGGTAAGACGATCAACAATAACCCATATTTCATCGTTCCTTCTAGGATTCTTTGGTAGCCCCATGACAAAGTCCATCGTAATATTGTCCCATTTCCACTCCGGTATGGGAAAAGGATGCATGACTCCTCCAGGCTGTTGCCTTCCAGCTTTCACTTGCTGACAAACCATACATCTTGACACAAAATCAGCAATCTCCCTCTTCATGTTGTCCCACCAAAAATGTTCCATCAAATCTCTATACATTTTTTTGCTCCCAGGGTGTATAGGGAAATTGGAACTATGAGCATCATCCAGCAATTCCCTTTTTAGATCAGGTATATCGGGAACACAAAGTCTCTTCCCAAATTTCAAAATTCCATCTTCATACACAAAGTCTCTTAATCTCCCATCATTCACAACTTTAATATTCTTTTTAAATTCTTCATCATCGGTCTGAGAACTCTTAATCCTTTCTAGTAAAGATGGTTTGAAAACCATTTGAAAATGAATTGATGTTTCGCCTTCCCTGGTTATTCCCATGTCCATCTTCACTAGATCCATGAAAATTGGATCCCTTTCAATTCTCATACTGTTCAAAACCCCATGGTATTTTCTACTCAAAGCATCTGCCACCTTGTTTTCTTTCCCCGGGTGGTAGTGTATCGTGCAATCATAATCCTTGAGTAATTCAAGCCATCTCCTTTGCCTCATGTTGAGTTCTTTTTCTGAGAAAAAATATACTTCAAACTCTTGTGATCAGTATAAATATCAAATTTTTCACCATAGTGGTAGTGCCTCCATATCTTCAAAGCAAAGATCATAGCTGCTAACTCGAGATCATGAGTAGGATAGTTTTGTTCATGAATTTTCAACTATCTTGATGCATAGGCAATAACTCTATCATTCTGCATAAGGACACAACCAAGTCCTTTCTTTGATGCATCACTATAAATAACGAACCCATCATTCCCCGATGGTAGAGTCAATATAGGAGAATTGAATAATCTTCTCTTCAGTTCTTCGAAACATTCTTCACACTCTTTTGTCCAAAAAAATTTAACCCCTTTACGTGTGAGCTTCATTAATGGGTTAGCCAATCGGGAAAAATTCTGGACAAATCGTCGATAATAACCGGCTAAACCAATAAAACTACGTACCTCAGTTATACTCGTAGGTGCTGGACATTCTTGGATTGCCTTGGTCTTAGACGTATCAACAAGGATTCCATCTTTAGAGACAATATGGCCAAGAAAGAAATCTCCTGAAGCCAGAATTCACACTTGCAAAACTTCCCATATAATTCATGTCTTCTCAGAGTCTTCAGGATAATGCGCAAGTGATTTTCATGATCTTCATAGGTTTTGTAGTATACCAAGATATCATCAATACATACCACCACAAATTCATCGAGAAACTCCTTGAAAACTCTATTCATCATATCCATGAATACAGAGGGTGTATTAGTCAATCCCAAAGGCATTACAGCAAACTTGTAATGCCCGTACCTGGTTCGAAATGCTGTCTTCGGAATGTCTTCCTTCTTTACACACAACTGATGGTATCCAGATCGAAGGTCAATCTTTGAAAAGTATTGAGCTCCATAAAGTTGGTCAAATAAATCATCAATGCGAGGTAGGGGATACTTGTTCTTTATTGTTATAGCATTGATCTCCCTGTAGTCGATACATAACCTCATAGATCCGTCTTTCTTTTTAACAAAAAGAAAAGGGGCTCCCCATGGAGAAACACTAGGGAGAATAAATACCTTATTACTCAATTCCTCTAGTTTTTTTTAGTTCAACTAATTCTACAATGGCCATTCTATAAGGGGTCTTTGATATAGCCCTTGATCTAGGAATTAAATCAATGGAAAACTCAACTTCTCGTTCTGGAGGATGTCCAGGTAAATCTTCCGGAAATACATCTAAAAATTCTTTCAAAACAGGTACATCCTCTATTTGAACATTCCTTTCCTCACCCACAGTCATTTCATTCACTTCCTCCCCAATAATTGAATTTAGTTGAGCTATTGGGGGTGGATCTAAATAAGAATTAGGTGGTGATGATTCTGCTCTAAAGATAAGGTGTTCCTTATCATTATCATCAAAAATCGTAACCTCATTATTCTTACAATAAATCTTCACATCATAGTCCAAAATCCATTCCATATCGAGGATTATATCAAACTCAATCATAGGTATGACGATGAGATCAGCAGATAAAGAACATTTATGTGCTCTAATGGGGACTGATTCACAAAACTTTTTTGCAATGATACTTCCCTTAGGAGTTTTAACTGACAACTCCCTTGTTAAATCAAATTGGAGATATCTAATTTTCTTAGAAAACTAGGAAGATATTAAACAATGCGATGATCCAGAATAAAATAATGCATTTGCTAAACTTGATGAAACCATTAAATTACCTGCCATCACATCTTTCGGAGCTTCTACCTCAGCAGTAGTGATAGCAGAAGCTTGGCCTTGATCCCTTGGCTGTTTCTAAGGTAAGTTCTCATGACGCTTAGGACATTCATTTTCATAATGCCCCATCTCCCTGCAATTGTAGCACTAAACGTTGGTAGCTTCCTTCTTCCCCTTACAATCACGTGCTTGGTGGCCTTTTTCACCACACTTGTAACAGACTCCCATTCCCTTCAATCAAGTACTGGGATGTTTCTCCCCGCATTTACCACAGGATGGATATTCAACCTTTCCCTTATTCCCCTTATTTCCATTCCCAGATTGATCAGCAGGTCTCTTCTTCTCTTGCTTTGCTTTAAAGTCATAAGACTTAAAGAATTTCTTTTCGGTCTTGATAGCACATGAGACAATGTATTCGTACGATGAGAAGGATTGTGATACTATTGCTCGACGGAGAAATGGTTTTAACCCATAAAAGAAACGATCAATCTTATCTCTTGGGTTATGTATATAATCTCTAGCATACCTTGCTAACCTTGTAAAGTCAGCCTCATACTTTGCGACATTCTCATCCTCCTTCTGTCTCAGACTCAAAAATTGCCTTTCCATATCTGCTCGATGGTCGCGAGGAAAGTATTTTTCTAAAAACAGATCCTTGAACTCCCTACATTCCATATTTTATACTTCATCATCTTCCTTCGTATTTTGAATCAATGACCACCATTGATCAGCATCTCCAGTGATGCGGTAAACTGCCATGATAACTTTTTCCCTTTCACTACTCCCCAAAGCCTGAAATATTTTCTCTAGGGAATTTATCCATTTCTCAGCTAATAAGGGATTTGTACTCCCATTGAACATTGGTGGTTTTTTCCTCATGAATCGATCTAACATTGAACCTCCACGCTACGGATCAGGGTGCTCCATACGGGTAAGGTTATTATTCATAACCTGAGTGAGTTTTCCCAGTATGGTGATTAGCTGATCGGCACCAGTTGCATCACCAGCTCCACTATAATTATATTGAGCTGGAGGGAAATCCCTACATGGAGTATGTACATTGACACGGTTTCCATTTCTTCCACTAGACGCCATTTCTAAACAATTGCATAAACTAGATCAGTTTATGAATCAAAATACATAATCTCATACTTATAAAACACTTAACATAAATTTAACTATTTATGGATATAATCCATAATCATAAGAATGTTTTCTTTGAGGGAGTATATACTCATAAACCCTTCATAATTATTTGTAAAGAAAATGAGAGTTATCCTAAGCATATCCCCCGGGAGTGTCGTAACCAAGAGTGCAGCAAGGCCCGTTGTCGTGTACCAGTTCCCGTTCGAGTCTAGCTCAAAGCGGTGTTTTCAGGTATTACCCCTAGGTACATCTGTGCCAGAGTCGCCTCTACCTGCTCGTATCTAGACAGGGATGTATTGCTCGGCAAACTCACAAAATCTTTACAATACCAAAATTCTAGGAAGTTCTTCTATACTAATCCTCAAAGTTCATCTTAGGTCTACGTGCTCTAATCAGAGTTTATCTAAATCTAGCTTCCATGGTTTGTACTAAACATCCTCTGATACCAACTGTAACGCCCCGACCCTAGTTACCCAGAGTCAGTGCATTATTACACAACACTGGCATGATCACAAGAAAGATCAAATCTCGAAAGACCGATTGGTTTAGTAGCCTTGGAAACACTAGATATATTCATAAAGTTTTACATTACATCCTAAAGTGAAAAAACTACTACAAAAACATATTGTCTTCATAGTCCACACTATTAACCCCTCATAATATCCCTGCAGGTCATTCATAATTTACTTCTTCACTTCCTGGGAAAAATAAAACACAGAAAAAGGGGTGAGCTCAAATTCCCAGTAAGGATATCAATATAGCGGAAGCTTTCAAAAATAAGCATTAACATTTAGGGCAATGCATAACTAAAACAAAATCCTTTTAAACTTGAACTTCAACATAGTATGGCCAAAGTAAAATGAAATAATTCCATTTACTTATTCACATGGATATTCAACTAATCGAATGATCACATGCAATATCAATAACCACTTTCATAATGATGGAATTCATAATGCCAGACTATCATAACCACATAGCCAAGGCCTCGTGCCAAGACTATAAATAAGATTTTGCCAAGGCTTGGTGCCAAGACACTAGTTTGTCTCATGAGACCTACCGATGCATCGAGGAGATATAGTGGGCTCCACCCGTCACATATTTAGTCCAATGCATTCACATATGAAAAGGTTTAAACATAACATAAACATTCGTATTAAAACTAGCATACGAAATTTCAATACATTCACCATAAACCCTGAATGGTATAAAAATAGCACATCCATAGTCAAACATATCATAAAACCTTCAATACAACATAGAAGTTTTGTATCATAATAAATAAACTTCACATAAGCGTAAAATCCAACAAAGGATGTTGACATAGATGAAATCAAAACTCTTTTTAGAGAAATATCTCTTTTATTTTGAAATCATTTAAGATCCATATAAAATAAAACATTTTCTTTGAAAATATTTTTATTGCTTGTAAGGGAAGTTCGACGATTTTATAACAGCAGAAAATAGCTGCACCCGCCGTATAAGTTAAAAAAACATTATTACCTTAATTTTGTCGAAAAGGTTAAAAAGCACCTTGTTTAGAAAACGACGGAAAGATTCCTTTATAAACCTCTTATAAAAAGTCAAACAAGGGTATAAATCACTTTAACCCATATTCTTGTGAATAGTAAAGATGTTTTGAAATACATTTTTACGAAACATGGATGTGGATGATAAAGAGATCCCAGTAGATTATTACGTATAAACAACCTCGGATAATGAAGAGATTGTGAAATAACCATTACCTTGTACTTTTCCTTGGTTGGGGTAGGTTAACCTCCTGTATAATGGTGAAATAATTGTTATTAAATTATACAATAATCATATATATTAATATGATATCATATATGATCTTTTAACATTGATTTGTTAATAATATCTTTGAATTATCGTCGTTTCGGGTGTTAACTTACTCGTCTTCTTTTATATGTTTTGTTACATAATCCATGTTTGTCATGGATAGGTTGTATATTTTTCATATACAAAATGATATCAAGTCCTTAAACATCATTTTTAAATCATCAAATGATAATTATACTTGAATGTATACGATGGAGAATGAATCTCATCGTGTTCGTGGAGACGGTAGTCCGTACGTACGCACGAGCGACAATATCATTCTTTTGATATTAAAATAATATATAAATGGATGGTATATAATATATACAGAATAATTAACATGTTATATTTATTATCTACATGAGTTACACATCATTATTATACCCATCCAAATAATAATATATTGAATAATAATTATACCACGACGTGGAGACGGTAAGCCGTACGCACGCACGTATGGTGACATGTTATTCAAAGGGTTGACAGAATACTGAATATGGTTGTACCATATTTATAATAAAATCAAAGTATATATATGATACTGGAGTTATTATTTTAGAATGGTAACAACAAAGGAAGAAGAAGTGGAAGAAGAAAGGAACTTGAAAAGGGGTGGTGAAAACATTACCTCTTCTTCGGGTTCTTCCTTTTGATTTGATCAAAAGGGCTCCTTAGGTTGGCTTTCTGATCAAACTAAGGCCTCTAGGTTGTAGTGAGGGAAGTTTTGAGAGTATTTGGGCAGAGATTGGCCTAACCAAAAGGTTTTGATGGTATGAAGAAAAGAGAAGGAGGAGTTCCCTTTTATAAGAGGGGTGAGGGGCACCTTTGGAAAAGCTAGAAATATTAATTTATAATAAATTACAATTCGGTTTCTAAAGGATCCAATATTGATTATTTAAATTTTATGGTTGGTATGGGTCGAAAACAACTCAACCAATAGAATTTAGACTGGTTTCGGTACTTATATTAACCTTATCTTTAAGTATTAACTCTAAGTTAATTAGTTTCACTTTTACAATGTCTTTTGTATTTTTATATAATATGGTTAATAAACAGACAATATACATCCAAGAGACCCCCAAGTGGTCCATTAATGATGAACCTATCATGATATAAGTCTCTTGGCCGAACCTTTTATTTTTAGAAATTTAATATCAATTAATAATATAATATTTGTTTTAAGAACTCTATTATGTCAATTTTTACACTATTCAATAGTTGATTTTTGTAAAACTCATAACAGATTGATTACTTCGAACAAAGTAAAATAAATCAATCCTAATATATCATATTATCCTATAAAATTACTTTGATTCATTAAAAGGTTAATATTATTTTTATTTGGGTATTTATAATATCAATTATTTTAATTTTTCACTGTTATAGTAATTAATTCATCATCATTGTGTCAGAAATAAATTAAATTATTTAATGTCTAAAAATTATAAATAAAATATCATTATGTAGGAAATCTTTTTATCTTTCTAATTAATATTTATAATGTAAAATCCAACATATATAACCCTATGTAAAAATTGTTTTTCTAAAAGATATATGCTGGTGTCATTTTTGTATTAATTTTAACTTAATTAAAATAAAATGTCCCTATCACCTACAAGTGGCACCATGGGGTCCCAAAATCGACCCTAAGATGCCTAAGGTCGAAAGGTTATCAACCAATAAGGCTAGAACACGTTTTAGGGTAATTTATTATTATTATAATATTATTTTTTAACCCTTATTTACCGGATTTACCATTAACCATGGTAAATAAAATATTTACCGCAGTAATTATTCAAAATGTCTAAAAATAAAAGTTACCTATTTACACAATTTGGACATCCTGATTCAAAATATGGAATACATTTTTCTAAATTCAAAACACAGAAGTGGCAGAAATTAATTTAAAATTAATTCCCGCTGTCAAAACAAAAAGCGTGTTTTTATGAGATAATAACTATCAAAAGATTGACACTTGTTTATGTTCGGTTTAATTGTAAAATTATGTCCAATGACCAACATTATATTAAATGGTAAAAATATATTCTAAATATACTTTAAAACCACTCAAATTCATAATATATCACTATTAATTATTTTGATTAAAAAAGTTGTTCTTAATTAAAATTTAGTAATTTTCACTATTCATCAAAATATTAAAGTTATCCGAAAAGTACCGAAATTTCCCCTTAGGCTAAATTCGATATTCCGAATCCAAAAATGAAGTCCATTTTGAAATATAAAATATATATAATTTCAAAAATTAGGTATTACTATTCATAACGGCTAGTTTGATTGGTTATGGTGTGTTTGAACTCGGTGTTGCGTACAACACACGCTATCACATTATTCAAAGAAAAGTGTACCGTAGAAGCATGGGGTGTTACAAAAATTATAATTTAATAAACTTCCAAAAACAGAGATAAAATAATAAGAAATAAACATAACATATATTAACCTTTAAGTTTATCTCATAACATCCATTTTGCATCTAATAAATATGTAATCCTTAATCACCTCAAAAAGAAGTTCATATGAACCCTAAAAGTCATCCATTAATCTTAGTAATACCATAATCAAAAGATCCTTAACAAATTTAAACATTTCACCATCTCACAATCTAGAATAACTCTTTAATCCATTACATAGAGACTTCTAAATCATTCGACATTCTTCATAATCCATTGACTATGAATTTCCACCTAATTTAATAATATATCATTCACCCAGATCATATATCCCCATTATTTTTAAATATAAATCCAATGACGTTTCATTATTTATGGATTAAAAAATATATCATACCCTGAATCCTATTATCTTTATATTATATATGTACCCTTTCTCTTTCATCAAGTTGTCATACTCTAAAAAAGTAATTTTTCACTCCACTTCTGTAATTTCACTTATTGATAGAGTTGGAAAAGTTGAAATCATGAAAACATATGAAAAATATACCATGACCCATTAAAATATTTTATAAATGAGTAGGTGTTAGAATCCCAAACATTTTTTTTCAAATGATTTGAATACTAAAGAATCATTCCCAATAATTAGAATAATCATATTCCATAATAGTGATGATCAAATAATTGGGGAGTGATTAGAAGGTTGTTCAAGATCTCTTCCATCCATCTTGAAAAATGTTCTTTATCATGTAAAAAGAGTCATCCCATAACCATAAAATGAATTATTAAAATTAGAATCCTCAATAGGGAAAAGATAACATAATAGTTTATACATATTTAATCCATCAAACTCCATATATATCTATTTTTTAATAATTTATCCAATAAACCAAATTTACCATAAACCTCCAAATTATTCCATTTGATAATAACTATCTTGGTTATATGGGATCCTTATCCAACACCCAAATAACATCCTAACCTCTAATATTGTCTAAACTGACCTCTTATACCAACTATAAGGCCCCAACCTTAAATGTTTCATAATTTTGAGATAAGTAAAAAATTTAACTTTAAATCACTTCAATGGTCCTTTAAGGTTTATCACTTTATAGAATTAGGTTATAACTAGTTTTTAACAACATAAATATTACAAGTGGACATTTCTACTCACAATGTAAATTTTTCAAAACAAAAACTTTTAAAAAAGAAAAATGCTATATTTCATGATTTTTCTTTGATCCCATCATTAAATCCATAATACATTTAATCTAGTGAAAAAACTTCAAAAACATGGAATGAGCATAAAAATATCATTATGGGATACAAAAATAATTAAAAAAATTAGTCTTCTCAAAACATTTAAACCATGGATACTCTATCATAAAGTAATACTTTTCACCTTTACGTAGTAGAAAATATACATCTCTATATATTAGCTCAATGCTGACCCTTTTTATTTCAGAAATATTAAAATAAATTCATTGAAAGAATCATATAACATATAAAGGTAACTTGGAAAATAAAAATACTTAAATGGAAAAACCATATGGTCAACTTCCACACATATCACTAAATATAATAGCCATACGGCCGACATATATACGCAATGAATTAGAGGCTATAATGAAACCACCTATCCTAGGTTTATCCCAGAACCACCCATATTTTGTTTAACATGTAACCACTAGTATTAGGATTATCAAATAACCCACCGTCAATTGCCCAAGTACTATTATATAATCATAACACATTAAACGATCACAAAAAAAATTTTCCTCATTGCAACAACAAGATATTATTTCAATATATTGACATAATAAATACTTTATCAAAACAATTTTAAATACCAAAGTACCTAAAAAAGTAATATGGCTTTTACTATTATTTTTGAAAACATTATGGCTTGTAGAGGAACTCAAATACTAAATAACTGTCACGATGGAAGAAAGGTCATTATCTCCGCATACGTTAAATAAACATTTCAATTTCTCATTTAATAAAATGATTCATAGAAAAATATTCATTTTGAAAACTTTTTAATGAAATTAAATGTAAAAGTGGTTTTTTATACACCGCTTAAAATATGGCAGTGTATATTATCAAAATATGCTTTAATTAAAGGATATCGAGATGAAGTCCCTTACCTTGAGAACGATTTGTCATGTATGGTCATTACTTTCTTAAATAATAAGCATAGTTTAATTTCTACTTACATGAGAACCTTTTTCATGTTTATTATTTATTTTAAATCACTTATTACCATGAGATAAAAATTTGATAATTATTTAAATTCATGTGTGTCGCTTTTTCGATATTCGGTACTTCAGTTGAAAATGAACTTGTTTTGATATGAATTATCCATGTATTCAGAATTCCATAATATCCAAAATATTATTCATGATTTAAATATAATATATATTCAGTATATATGTATTTATAACATGATAATATCTGGAGAAAAGAAATGAAATTCACTATTTAAGGAGACGGTAGGTCATACGTATACATGAACGCTACTTTCATTTCATTGTCATATTAAGAATAATAATAATCAAATGATATAAATGTATATTATAATTCAAATGTTATATTAATTTCATGTATGTACCACTGTTTTACTAAAACCATACTTCATATGATCCATGTATAGTGGGAAAAAGGCACATCTCTTTGAGGGAGCAGTAGTCCACACTTTCTCAAACGAAATTATAGTATTAACACAACATGGAAAGCATAAAAGGAATGTTATAATAAAATTATCAAAGAATAGAGACAATATAAATATAATATATATCATATATAAAAATAATTCCATCATAATGGCCACCATGAGAGGTGGTAGGAGAAAATTGAAAAATCATCATTTCATGAGACAATTGTTCATTGTACAGAGAAATTGTAAGTTCTCTATCCATTAGATTGTGGTGTGTGTAATTTTAGGTTGATAAATTTAAGATAACAAAATCCTATTATATTAAGGATACATTTGGTATTATAAAATAATTGAATAAAGTGATTTTATGGGGTTGGATATGGAAAATAAATGAAATGAGCTTGAGAGAAAATGTTAACTCTAAATTTGATTACTACATCTGATTTGAGAAAAAAGGTTTTATTGATATTCATTCTTCTAAAAGTCAGGATTATAAGAGGAAGAGAAGGATTTTGGGAGGTTATTTTTGAATAATTTTCGCAATAAAATGGGACTGAGAGGTGTGATTAAGTGCATAGTGGTGGTGGCCTTTTATAAGAGTGAAGAGGGCACTTTAAGAAAGTCCGAAAATATTATTTTATTTTAAATTGATTTTCAAATTCTAATAGTTACAATGTGATATATTTCTATGATAAAATGACAATGGGTTTAAATTCTTTCAACTAATAGGTTTTAAAAAATTTTGGTTAAAAATGTAACTTTAACTTTTTTTCATTAACCCTCAGTTAACTAAATTGACTCATACCATGTCTTCTTGTATTTTTACACTATATGGTTAATAATTACTCTAAAATTACAAGAGAACCTCTAATGGATACTTAATTAAATTTTAAAAACAATATCAGTTATTTGTCCAAATAGTATATTTTTATTACCATTATATCATTTTATAAAATAGTATTTGATTTAAAAACTCATTTATGTCAATTTTGACACTATTTAGTAACAGATATTTGTTAAAATCATAAAAACATTATTCACTAGAAAAAACTACATTAACTCAAATATAACATTTCAAAATCATCCATAATTGTTTTTATGAAATCAGAAAGTTCAAATTACATTTATTTCATTATTTATGATATCATTTATCTGAATGTTTCATTAATAAATTAAACACTGAATCATCATTGTGTTATACATAAATTTTATAATTTATTGTATAAAAATTAAAATTAAAATAACCTGATTTTGGAAATTATTTTTTATTTGTAATAATAATTTATAGTCAAAGTTATCATATATATAACCCTATATTAAAAATGTTTTAGTATAGGTTATATGTATATGTTATATTTCTCTTTCTTTTAAATTAATTATTATAACATGTCATTATCACATACAAGTGGCTCCATGGGGTCCTAAAATCTTCTCAAGTATGATAATGGTTTGACATATCTTATCCAAAAGGATTAGGAAATGTGTTAGGGTACTTCTAGATTATTATAATATTAATATTTACACTTATTTACCTGATTTACCCTTAAATCATTGAAAATAAAAATAATTACTAAAGTTACAATTCATAATTTCCAAAAATAAAAGTAGCCTATTATATATTATGAAACTTCTAATTATAAATATGGAAAAAAATTACAAAATAAAGTAATATAATTTTAATTAATTAATGAATATCACTATATAAAAAAATAAAAAATTTAAAGTTTAAAACAAAATCAAGGGATAATCTAACTATATAAAAAATAGATGAAAACACAGTTTTCATTTATAATACAGTATTTTTAACTAATCATTAAAATATCAATTTTATCAAAAAAAACCGAAATTCAACCCAAGTAAATTTTTATTTCAAATTTCTAAATTTGAATTTTATTTTTTCAAATAAAACATAAAAGTTACAAAAACTCGATTTAAAAATGGTTCACCATCAAAAGGTAGTAAAACTATATTTTTTTGTAAAATACTTCTATTATCCGAAAAAAAAATGTATTTTTCTTATATCATATCTAGCAAACATTTAAGATGATATTTAAACAATAAATTAAATATATAACATATAAAAATCCTTAAAGAGTGATATTATTTTATAAACAAAATTTTTCCCCTTTAAATAGGTTTTTTTTAAAAACAACTTCCATATTCAATTGCTTTTTATTTCCATTTCTAATAATTTTTTAACCAATTAACCATTATTTAAACATGTGTAAACTATATTTTCATAATTCAGTTGATAATATTCGTTCCTTCCATTCAATGATTTGGGTTATAATGGTAACATTTAAAAAATAATGTTTATTTTTTCGTTATACTTGATGTAGTGTATCATATATGCTATTGAACTAGTGTTTTTTTTCTAAAAACATGGGATGTTCCATCTATCTACCACCAGAATTTTTATTCAGGTTCCATTCATAAATGAGAGGTTGATCCACCTTCCACCAAAATCTCTTCAAATTAAATATATTCCCCTAGGAAATGATCTCACACCCATTCCCATCATGAAAATTCCTAGCCATAAGTAACTCATCTCTTATTAGCATTAGAGAAAACACGCTAAATATATAAAGTGTACAACATAATCCCTCTTCATTATGCCTCCCAAGGTCAAAAACAAAGACACTTTATAATTTCACTACCTCAATGTCTTTGGAAAAAAGTGTTTTAGGAAATTTTATGGAATTTCCCTACATTCCTTTCCCTCATCCTTCTCATCCTGAGCCCATATATCCCACCAACGCTTCACAGTTATCACAAAATATAAGTTTCCATCTTAACTCCTTTCATGTGTGGGGTGTCTAGGTGATCCAAAATCATCTAGATAGAATAAATCAAAATTTATGTTGCCTATGGTATACCCTCTTTAGTAAACATTAGAGGGTCCTATGGCTAAAACAATCTCTTTATTTCAAACTTACTCAGTGAATCCATCCCTAGGTCTCAATTAATGAAATACATAAAGTGGTAAAATTTCTCACAAAACTTATCCCCCTATTACTGGGAACCAATGGGGGTTCATTCCCCACTACTGAATGATAATTATCATATATTTCCTCTAATCACCCAACTGGTAGATATCATCTTGGTAGAATATCTATATAATTATAAACACATATTTTAGAACACATAACATAACATTTTCACATGTACACAAAAAAAATACCCATAATAAATAATAAAAATACACTCTATGTAGTTATCCCAGTAGATATGATCACAACCCCATCACTACTCTCCCCCACCAATAACATGGGCTATGAATAACATGGGGTAAACACAACTCCAAAACATCTCCCCACATTAGACATTGTTTTAACCAGTCTGTGGCCATATTTCAATTCTTTGGGAAATTATAACATTTTTATTTTTTACACTTCCTTTAAAATAATTATAGATTCAAAATTAATTTCTTATTCCCACACACGTCTATAACCATAATATTTTGTCTATTCCTAGCATGATTCATGTCACGTATATATATAATTTCATAAAATGATTCATTCTTATACTAACCCCATTAAATTTTGGGAAAAATAAAATATAAAGAAATAGTAAAATAATATGATGTGGGAATATCCTTAGGTGAAATAACATCCAAAAATTATGGAAACATAAATAACAAAAATCCCACCCTATAAACTTGGGTTTTCTCGTACATGGGTTTGCTAATACAATGAATGAGTTCATTTCCTAGGCCTGACACTACCTACTGTACTATCTACCTTCCCCAAATAGTATAAACAATAGAAAACAAACCACTATGATACAACTTTGTAACATACCAACATTTTTTCCACAAATATGGTGCACTGTGTTATTTTTTTATATAACCTGAAGAGTTCCTCCTTGTAACGACCTAACCCCAGATGCCTAGAGTTGGTGCATTATTTTAATACATTGGCATGATTACAAGTAATCAAATCCCAATGTACCAATCAGTTTATCAGTCATGGAAAATAGATTACATACATTAAATTTACATTAAAATTAAAACCATAACATAAAACATGGATAATTATTTGATAACATCATTATTATACCATCTTAACCATTCATATAAGTCATTAAACACTTCTTTCAATCCTGGTAAAATAAAAAATAATAAATGGGTGAACTCAGATGCTCAGTAAGGTCACACAATACAATATAAGCTTTTATAAATAATCACAATATTTTATGGATAGTATAAAACTAAAACCCAAGCCCTATAAAAATAATTTTCATCATAATTTGGAGTGAATAAATCAAATAATTTCATTTAAATATTCACATGGATATTCTAGTAGTAGAATAATCACATGAAATCCCTCTTCATCATGCCTCCCAAGGTCAAAAACAAAGACACTTTATAATTTCACTACCTCAATGTCTTTGGAAAAAAGTGTTTTAGGAAATTTTATGGAATTTCCTTACATTCCTTTCCCTCATCCTTCTCATCCTGAGCCCATATATCCCGCCAACGCTTCACAGTTCTCACAAAATATAAGTTTCCATCTTAACTCCTTTCATGTGTGGGGTGTCTAGGTGATCCAGAATCATCTAGATAGAATAAATCAAAATTTATATTGCCTATGGTATACCCTCTTTAGTAAACATTATAGGGTCCTATGGCTAAAACAATCTCTTTATTTCAAACTTACTCAGTGCATCCATCCCTAGGTCTCAATTAATGAAATACATAAAGTAGTAAAATTTCTCACAAAACTTATCCCCCTATTACTGGGAACCAATGGGGGTTCATTCCCCACTACTGAATGATAATTATCATATATTTCCTCTAATCACCCAACTGGTAGATATCATCTTGGTAGAATATCTCTATAATTATAAACACATATTTTAGAACACATAACATAACATTTTCACATGTACACAAAAAAAATACCCATAATAAATAATAAAAATACACTCTATGTAGTTATCCCAATAGATATGATCACAACCCCATCACTACTCTCCCCCACCACTAACATGGGCTATGAATAACATGGGGTAAACACAACTCCAAAACATCTCCCCACATTAGACATTGTTTTAACCAGTCCGTGGCCATATTTCAATTCTTTGGGAAATTATAACATTTTTATTTTTTACACTTCCTTTAAAATAATTATAGATTCAAAATTAATTTCTTATTCCCACACACGTCTATAACCATAATATTTTTTCTATTCCTACTATTATGCATGTCACGTATATATATAATTTCATAAAATGATTCATTCTTATACTAACCCCATAAAATTTTGGGAAAAATAAAATATAAAGAAATAGTAAAATAATATGATGAGGGAATATCCTAAGGTGAAATAACATCCAAAAATGATGGAAACATCAATAACAAAAATCCCACCCTATAAACTTGGGTTTTCTCGTACATGGGTTTTCTAATACAATGAATGAGTTCATTTCCTAGGCCTAACACTACCTAATGTACTATCTACCTTCACCAAATAGTATAAACAATAGAAAACAAACCACTATGATAAAACTTTGCAACATACCAACATTTTTGCCACAAATATGGTGCACTGTGTTATTTTTTTATATAACCTGAAGAGTTCCTCCTTGTAACGACCTAACCCCAGATGCCTAGAGTTGGTGCATTATTTTAACACATTGGCATGATTACAAGTAATCAAATCCCAATGTACCAATCAGTTTATCAGTCATGGAAAATAGATTACATACATTAAATTTACATTAAAATTAAAACCATAACATAAAACATGGATAATTATTTGATAACATCATTATTATACCATCTTAACGATTCATATAAGTCATTAAACACTTCTTTCAATCCTGGTAAAATAAAACATAATAAATGGGTGAACTCAGATGCTCAGTAAGGTCACACAATACAATATAAGCTTTCATAAATAATCATAATATTTTATGGATAGTATAAAACTAAAACCCAAGCCCTATAAAAATAATTTTCATCATAATTTGGGGTGAATAAATCAAATAATTTCATTTAAATATTCACATGGATATTATAGTAGTAGAATAATCACATGAAATGTAAACAAATAATCTCATAGTTAGGGAATGCATAATTCTGGACATACCATCTGGAACTCCATCCAAGACCATATGTCTATGATGTTTGTTAAAACTCAAATTAGTCTATATCTTGATAACCGCCGATGAATTTTGGGGCTTTCATTAATAGATCCCCAACCTGTAGGTATTTCAATAATCGGTCACCAACCCATTGTGCATTCATTAATCGGTCCCCAACCCATTTATTTCTAATTCAAATGCATTCCTCATATGAAAAGAATGAAACATAACCACCATAAACATTCATATTAAAACTATCATATGAAATGTTCATAATTTAATCATAATCATTAAATGGTATCAAAATATAAAATCTATGGTCAGACTTAACATGAACCCTTCAATATAATATGGAATATTTTATCATAATAAATGAACCACAATTAAGAATAAAATACAATAAATGATGTTATCATAGATTAACATTATCTAATAAAATCATTAATTAAATTTGAAATAAATATCACTTTTTACTTATAAATCATTTTAAAGAATGTGAAATTATAAAATAAATCATTTCTTTTAAAAATAACCTTTAAATATTGTAAGGGTAACTTCAAAATATTACGGTGTCATAATGGTGTAAAATAGATTCCCATTCAATAAAAGTTAAAAAACATCATCATTTAATTTGATGAAAATGGAATAAAGTTCCTCAATTGAAAAATGATAGAAATATTCCATTCAAAATGTTTTATGAAAAGTCAAACATGGGTAAAAATAATGTTAAATAATTGTTGATAATATTTTCAAATACATTTTAAGAAACATGGATATGGATGATAAAGATGCCCCAATATATACTTACGTATAAAGAACCTATGATAATAATGGGGTTCTGAAATTAAACCATATGTAAAAACCTTAAAATATTTATTTTTGAAAACATTTGAATAAAATAAAAATACACATAAAATGTTCATTGTAATCCTTAATATACATATAAATAATAATGTATTCTAAAATCAAAAATATTGAAATGGAATTATGGAAAAATGCCCATATTGCGACAATTTTTTTTGGAAGCGGTTTAAATCCCAGTTAAATGGTCTTGCGACAGTTTTAAAAAACTCTACTAAAATTGGTGTCATAAATCAATATGGGAATTTTACTTCAATTTAGAGAAAATTTCTAGAAAGTGTCATAGAACTTGAATTTTGTGGTAGGTTTTTTAGTTTTAGCAGCGGTTTTCATTTTAAAAAATAACAGGAATCTAGCAGTGGTTTTAACCACCGCTAAATTCGGAACCTTTTACCAAAAAAACTACCACTAATATAGATAAAACTACCATTAAGTTAAGTTGTTTCATATTTAGCAGTGTTTTTATCCTCTAACATAAAATTATCATAATATATAAGAGGTTTAAACCATTCTAATATAATGAATGAAAAAAACAAGCAGTAGGTTCTGCGGCCCCAGAACCTACAAACAGAAAAACACAACATTAACACAAAATGGAATCATAGTGTTACTAAATCAAGGAAGATATAATTAAGGGTAGGGGTTCAAAAAGTTTGGGATAAAAATTAAAATGAATGAAATCATGGTGTTATTGTAGGAATAATGGAATCATGATTTAGAATAGAACACATTTTTGAGAATCATCATAAAATCTCCCTAACAATTCCCCCTTAAAACTCACTGAAATAAATTAATTTCAACATAAACAAGTAATTTCATGGTGTAATGACTACCACTATTTCAAAAAAATTAAATTCAAATAATAATTTTGTTGATCATGATTATCTAACTTAATCATGATCCTCCCCAAACAACAACAACGATACCACCCCTGTGGTTCACAACATTTCACACAAGGCCAAGAAAGAAAAACTTTTGAATCATGATGTAAAAAACATGGTCATGGTGAAATAAAATGCATATTCCTAGAAATATGGTAACCCAATAATCATATCTTAACATCAATTACATAATTGAACTCCTCATGTCACAAATAATTTTCCACTAGCTAAATAGAACAACCTAAAAATACAATGACCGAATCCTTACACCACAACATATCATTATATCTCATAACCCTATTTTCCTTAGATAAACACACTCAGTCATGGAATGACAAAATTTATCAATTGAAATATTTGATATAACTAATACCTTATCTATCACTCTCCATAAAAAATTTTCCTTTGAACCCCAAAACCCAAAATACAAAAAATAAAGGCTTGAGAAGTCATTATGCATTACATTGGATACCCATCATTTTATTCCTCGATCACAAAACAATCAAAATAATGAATTTATAAATATTAACAACTATAGTGAAATACCTATCAAACACAATTTACCCACCTCCAACAATATCAAAAAAATGATAAAATTCAATACCTATTCTTCCACTAAAGAAAACATCTAGAAATATTACAACCTTGGGAGATACCTATGAATTATATACGACTCCATAGAGAGAATTCAAAGCAATTAAAATAACCCATCATAGAATCTAAAGAATACTAAATCCAATGAAATTTAAATCAATGATTCCCTACTATTTTATAATGAAAATAATAATAATCAACTCAATAATTTTAAGATTTCTAAAACTACCCAACACAAATAATATTTCTTTTCTCGAACTTTATGTGATCATCTTACAGTCTAATTCCACAAACATTGTGATTCATAACATAGGGCATTCATCCCAACCGCCTATTAGATCATTTTTGGATTCTTTATATAGTCTTCAACTTGTACATGGAAAATTAAATTCATCCAAAACAATTAATGAAACTCAAACCATGTAATTTCATTTGTGTTTCCTTAATTAAATATCCAATACTTGAAGTTCAATACTCCTACAATTAAAGATTAAAACATAAGCTTAGTAAATATAACATGAATTATAAAAACATCAAAGAGACTATAATAGCATACAAGAAAATACATTCATTATCAAAACATGTCCCTTACATCAACCCATCATCACAACACTTTTTCCCACATCATCATTCAACACAACATCCACTATAACATATTTTTACAAGATATCCATTCCTCCTTTGAAATTACATATACTATAAGATATAATATCAAAATTATTCTAAATATATCAATAATTATATAATTATAATTCATTTCATAGCTTTACCTTATAATAATAAATCAAGAACCACAATACCCAAATATGTAGTTTAAGGGAAACACATCATTGACAATAAATTCCAATACATAACCATAATGGAAATTGTCATCAATCTAACATAGTATTAAACCATAATTAAATTTAATATTTCATAGGAGAACTCCTAAAACATTTATATTTAGTTTATCCTATTTTTATAGAATTTCAACACATGTATCACATTTATTAATGTAAATTCTTGTTTTTTAATTTATCACATTATTACTGTATAATTGCATCATGATTCACTTCCATACTTCATACTTAAATTTAAAACCTATCATTCATAATAAATCACATATAAAATTCATGTAATGTTTTAAATACATTAAAACATAGTACTTAAAATGGAATAAATTGAATTTGAAATATTATAGCATACTTTCATAATAAACAGAATTTAATAAAATTATTGAATTTTATTTATTCAAATGAACTCATATTGACATCATACATTGATTTAATTTTTTTTAAACTATAGGTTCGAATTAACACTTGATATGACATTAAAAAATTTAGAATCGAAATAGTACTACTAAGACATTTCCTTTTTAATATATTTCTTCTTTAAAGTAATAAATCGTTTTTATAATTCTTGGTTGAAAAGAATTTATGGAAATATATTTCATGTAAATATAAATAATGATCTTATAACCTGATTTTATATTAGTAAAATATTGAATAATCATATTAAAAAACTAATTATAATAATCTAGTTAAACAATTACAATTTATTTCTAATATGTTATTTGGAATTTATAGGTATTTCAATTAACACAAAGTAAACACAAATTATAAATAAAAATAATTAATTCTATATAAATAAAATAAATCATCATATTATTTCACGAATTATGAGTGAAATAAGTTTAATATAACATAAATAAATGAGTTATAATTTATCAATAATTATCAAAAGAATATTATAATAAATAATACACTATAAATATATTTGTTGCCATAATAAGAACACCAAAATAAAAATTTTATAATTTAAATTAAATATATTCCTATGTTAATGATGAATGAACCTTTTTTAAAATTATACAATGAAATATTTTCATTTTTACCTATAAAATCTTAGTTGGCTATCAAATTCTATGAGTTGAATCATAGACGGCCCCCTAGTACATTCTTCCTAGCTAGTAAGTCAACATGAAAAACAAGTGGAAAATAGTTGAATATAATATTCAGATCTTCTTATATGTAAAAGAGATACAAGAAACTAAAAAACATATAAGATCATAAAGAAATTTTAATCTCCATAGACATTTATAACAACACATATAGACACATGGTTATATAACACATACATACGACCCCCATTATCTCAATCCCATCTAACATATAAGAAAAAGATAAAAAATTCCCACTTTAGATGTACTGATACAAGAAAATCCCATATCCACTAATCATTTACCAATGATGAAATATTC
Source organism: Viscum album (assembly GCA_963277665.1). Lineage (NCBI taxonomy): Eukaryota > Viridiplantae > Streptophyta > Magnoliopsida > Santalales > Viscaceae > Viscum > Viscum album. The sequence continues at coordinate 1,544,209,890 of OY728157.1, read as the reverse complement.
ACATTACCCTCTCCATCTCCATCTCTACATCCTACTACCGACCCATGTAAGACAATTATATTGAAAATTAATTAATGTTTTATGTTTATATTGAAACTTAAAGTCAATAAAAGGATGTGATCTAAATGATTTTGATGTTTTGTGATTTACCTTCTCACTTCCATTAATAACTTGTAATCATCATTTTCCTACTAAAGACCTCAAATGGTAATGGTCCCAAACCCAACCCACACACTCAACCAGGATTCTCCTTCCTAAGGACTTTACCAACTGGGTCATCCTGGGAGAATGAGTAGGACTGTGTGGGATTGAAATTCCATTTTTATTTAATTTTTATATATAAATAAAATATCAGGAATATTAGAAGCAATATATATTGAAACAATGAAAAATAATAATAAGTTATTATAATGAAAAATGAATTCATGCCCCAACTTTTTTGGGAATCTCATTAACAAAACTCCAATATTATTTTTTATGATCATCCAACAACACTTATGTTCGGGATCATTGTTGGCCTAAACTCTAAGAATCAATTAAAAAAAGATAAATCTACAATTTAATATATCAAAAAATAACATTATCTAACAAATATTTAAACTAATAAAAGGATTATAATAGTTGACCATCTTCTATAAAAACTCTTTGACCCCACACTTTGAGTAAAATGCTTCCTCTTTGGAATTACTATTATTTAATCAAATAAAATTAAGTTAAAAACATATATTTTGAAAAATTCATGTAGAAAAAATAGAAATAATAAAATATACCCAACAATGATAATGAATGGCTGGAAAATTGACAAAAGTTGTTGATAAATGAATGGGTGACTACATGTATAGTCATTTTATTATTCAATAATTTTGGTTTCTATATCCATCATTACATCATCTACTTAATACACTCTTGTAAATCTAATATTTTCAAAATCATGATAGAAAAATAATTCCACATCTTGATGTTGATGGGATTCAATGGCATAGGTCAAATCTTCCACTTCATCACCCATATCATACAAGTCTCTTTGTTTTACGTGAGAAACTACACTCCACCATTCATCCACAACAACTTTCACATAATATACATATTTTTCATATGATGATGAGCTATATGGATCATGTATTTCATGTTTACTAACATCCATAAAGCGAGATACGGTCACAAAAACTAAATTGTAAAGAATATCTTTTAAAACTCATGATAATATCCACCTAGTTTTATTTGAATAAAACCTCTGAAAAATGAATGTGGTAGTTTAATTTGATAATATCAATCAAATTTAAATATTATTACATTTAGAAAAACATAAATATTCTATTATTCTTTATTTTCAAACCCTCTTCCTGATCGACTGAACGAAATCTAAATCCATTCATGTTGCATGCATCGAACATTCTGGCTTGTTTTAGAGGACCTCAAGAAAGGAACATCAAATCTTATGAAAACTGTTCTTGAGTATCAGTATTCATGATATATAAAATTTTATATACATTATTACATTTAATAAATATATGTGTCAACCTAATATCATTATTGATTGAAATGTTTATGAACTTGCACATCGAGAAAACCATTCTATAATCTCTTTATGAACCTATTTTGTTATATCTTTCTCATTCTTTTGTTCATCCTCTAATTCATATATATGTTTGTATCATCAACTCATTAATAAATAAATCAAAAATTTCACTATTTAGTAGCACATATCTATGTTCCTGTAATAATTCTATTTATGTCAATGTAACATTTGATCTCGTCGTAACTGATCGGCCAATAGCGTGAAATATTGTTTATATCCCATGTATTTTAGATTCATTTGATGTGTCATCAACATGTAAATACCAATTGAATATTATCTCAATGTCATCCAAGTATCTAGCAAATAATGTAAGACAATCCTCTTCTAGACAGCCTTCATAAATAGAGCCTTTAGGTTGAGCTTTATTTTTCATGTAAGATATCAAATTCCCAAGATATATTTGAAATAAAATAAAAAACATAATTATGTATTTAATGAAGTTCCAGGAATTGTTTTCTAAAATGAAAAAATATATAAATAAAGTACCTCTATTTAGGATACATCCATCAAAAATGTATGAGACTTCCTGATTTAGCTTCCTCAACCAAATGCATATTTAAATGCATCATGGTAGAAAAAATAGATAGAGGAAATATCATCTCCATTGAAAAAAGTCTCAATTAAAATTTATCTTAATAGTTTTCAAGCTGAAATGGATGCATATTTATCTCACATAATTGTTTTAAAAAAATTTAGAGTTGTATTATGACAACAGCAGCCTTTTTAGGTAATAATGTAGGCAATTCAAATGGATGTAACTACTGTAACAAAATATGTGAATAATGACTTTTCAATCCATTTAACCTACGAAGATTTAAGTCAACACACATTAAGATTTTACTTGAATACCCATAATATACCTTCATATGTTTTAAAATAAGTAGGAATGTATATTTATCAATATTTTTTATTAAAAAAAATTGTTGTTATATACCTTCCATTCTAAAATGTCCTATGATTACACTTTATTTTCATTGCTTGTAAGTACTTCGAAGCATTGACATGAGCCTTCAACTTTCCATGATCATTAAGAAATGTGAAGAGAAAATTTTTACAAAAATTCTTCTGAATATACATCAAATCAATATTATGCTGTAATAAATTAAATTAAAAACACATTAGTTTGAATAATATACTTTTTTTCTTCCCTTGTATCAATCAGATTTCACTTGTTGATACAATTTGAACTCATTTCTCACTATCATTCAAATGATGAACCTTCCCAAATTCTTTTTCAACTTTTCTATGTTGTGAGAATATTTTATAACCTATTAATAATTTTTAAGTGCTCTACGATCAAAAAAATGATTGAAATTTTACTTTTTGAGCAGAAATCTATGAGATGCGTCAAGAAATATTTAAGGACACAAGAAGCACCATTTTCTAGGGTGAGTTAGTCATTCAGGCTCAAAATCAATGATAAAAACAAAACAATCCAATCTCGTTTAATTTTTCCAACTATATAAATTCCAAATTCTAAGGAATTTACTAATTGTAAACATTAGAACATCTGGCATTTTGATCATTTTTCTAGAAGAAGCATCAAATTTTTCAACACTGTTGCTCCATAACTCATATAATTCTTCAATTAAAGGTTTTAAGTATACATCAAATTCATTTCCAATCATGTTTTTCCTCAGAATGATCATCTAAATGATAAAATATTTTTGTTACATAAAATAAAAAGATGATGATTGTGAGGGATCAAAATAACCATCCAAATACTATAACTGGTACTCAATGTACCAAGTGGGTCGAATCCCTCAGTAGCTAATCCTAATCAAACACTCCTAGGATCATATCAGAAATCTGGATGTAATGAATCAAATTTCCTCCACGATTGTGAATCTTTGTGATGTTTCATTGACCCACATATGTTATTATCCACAGAATGATACTCCATTTGTTTGGCATTTTTCAATGACCTGAATAATCTATAAAATAAAGGATTTAAAGGAATGTAATGAAAAACCTTTTCGGGTTTGTTCCTTTTTTTCATCTCCATGGTAGTATGTGGATATAGAATTCCAATATCACCCAAAGACTTCTATATAGAAGAATAAAATATTTTCAGTCTTGGCTTCTTGAATCCTCTCCCCAGTAATGTATACAATCATTGGAACACACATGTATTTTTTTATAATTCATACCAAGCTTGTTAACAACATTTTTAATATCCTAAAACTTATTAGGGAACATTGCCTTAGGAAATGCATCATGCAACAATTCCAATATCATAGACATTTCCTTATTTTTAATTCACATAGGAATTTGATATGGTACAACTTCAGTAGAAAAAAATGTTTTCAATATTTCAAACAACAACTATACTACTCTTGATTTCCATCATCAACTAAACAATGGAATGTATTTGTCTACTATATGATGTTTTCTCTTAAATTAGTCACCACATAATCAGGAAGAGGATCAAATTATATGTTACAATCTTGATCTAGTTTTCTTATAGTCAAAAAAATTACTTGTCACATTGCTATTTTTAACACCCCCAATTGGTTTTTCTGATATGTTTTTATGTTTATGTTGGTGTCTTGAAATTCCAAATGCATCATTTATAAAGCTTTTCATTTTGTTTTCCATTGTCGATGATGTTGGGAGATCATTCTATGGATTAACATCAGTGATCAAACATTCTATAATGTTTCATTCTCTATTCCAAATCCAACAAAAATAATGAGTAGGGAATTAATTTAATATAAAGTGTTCATAAACTTCATATTTCTTCAACCATCTTCTAAATTTACATTTTGGACATGGACATCTTATTATCCCATCAAACAATTTATTGAAAATTGAAAATTTGAAAAACACCTCCAAACCCTTAGAATATTGAGGTGTGTTCCATGGTATGTAATTCATATTTTCTCAATATATATCGAAATGTGCCAATACATTATGAAAAATAATGAAAACACATAACTATTACTTAATAAGAAAATAGATTATTATATACAAGTTGAAAAAATATAAATATGTTAAATAACCATACAGTACATTTTAAATGTACATATAACCATTTGTGAAATAATAATTACAAACACTTCTAAAAAAAATAAAACAATATAGACTATTCGAATATTTCGATGATGAAACAAGTGTAGAATAGTGAACATCAACCCTTCATTAATTGATACATAACAAGGAAATATAGCAAAACTTGAAACGCCTCGGTAAATCAGTATAATGAATCCATGATGTTCTAAACGTCTTTCCTTATCTTTATACACTTGTTTCCTTAGGTTATATTTATAAACAAAACACAAATGGATAAAATTCTTATCAATCCATTGAATCTTATACACAAGGGTGTTTCCTAATTCTTAGTCATACATTTATCACCCAAAAGATAGAAATTTAAATAGAAACATATTACTGTTTAAGTTATCACACTTAAATTCAACAATACTTAATGTATTTCATTCCTGGTATCATTTTATAGTGAAATTGGCTTTCTACCATTCAAACAAATGAGAGATGATACTAATTAAATATAAAAGGAAAATTTTAACCCTATATATCTCACATAAGTGTAAACACGATGCCAATGAGACAGTCCCTGAGTGGTAAAGGCTCCTACTTGGCATCCAAGAGACCCGGGTTCAAAAACCGGGTGGAGGCAAATTTTCGGGTACTGCAGCAGTAATGTACCAGTTAATGTAGCAGTTACTGTTTAGTACTGTAGTATCCGGAACTATTCACCTAATTTGGGCCTTTGGGCCACCTGTTTGGGCCTACGGGTCTCTAGGGTCTTTGGGCCATCAAAGGCCTTCGGGCCACAGGGCCGTTGGGTCACGTAGACCATGGAGTAGCCCAGTTCACACAGAACATGCCCTAGAAGAGGATCAGACCAACATGAGTAGCAGCCACTAGATGCAGAGTTAACCAGATTAGAAAATTAGAGGGTATGGTAGCCACCATCAAAACCAGGCACCACACAGCTTTGTACGGGGCAATGCTAGCCGATCAGAAATGAAAGGTGGGGAGCTAAGGTAATCAATGATGCAAGATTATGGGGAGGGGCAGTTTTAGTAGGATGGGCCTATCGTTCATGTAATGGGCATGGTATGCCACTAGGCCTTCAGGTCATGTATTACAGGTCATTCTGGGCCTTGTGCCTTGGGCCTACGAGTCATGTACGGGTTCCCCTTCAACCCTTAAAAGGGGGATTATCTATAATAAAATAAAAAAAGAATTCATTAGGGACATTTGGAGGAGTAAAAACAATTTTCATAGGCTGCATAAGGGTACCTCATATTTCTTATGATTTTTATAGGTAACCATTAAAATATACATCTCGCATTAAGTTAACATTCATTTTACACATGTTTTATATAGATAAATTATAATTCTATGTAAGGGTAAGAAAAAATTATAAGAATTTCATAAGGGTAACTAGTAAAGTTGTGTAATTGTAAGTTTTAACTAAAATCGGTCACGTAAAGTTAACTAGAAATCATGTATAAAGGTACTCAGAAGTTACAAAAGGGTAATAAGAATTTTTTAAATCACACATAATGGAAAAAATATAACTTCCATATGCTATTTAAAGTCATATATTACACTACAAAATGGTAAAATCCATTTTTTTCATGCTACATAAGGGTATCTTAACACTTATGTAGAGGTAAGAAACAATTGTGTAAAGGTAAGCAACACCTGTGTAAAGGTAACAATCACTTGTGTAAATTTAAGAAACACTTTTGTAAATGTAAGTAGAGCTTACTTAAGGGTAAAAAATGAATAAAAATCATGCCTAATGGTACAAAGTTACATATGTAAAGGTAACGCACAAACTATAAATTCCATGTAAGGGTAATAAAAAATGTTACAAAAGGAATATAAAAATACAATATTAACAAGAAAGATTCCATAATGAATAAATCAAAAGAAATGGTATAATATAGCACTAGATAAAACTCCCCTAAATCACTATGTAACAAAATAATACATTATAAACAATAAATATTCGATAATGAAGCAATAAGGGGAAATGATATAGTATAGTACTAGATAAAACTCCCATAAATCACTAAGTAACCATATAATTGAATGTGTCCTAGGATTTACCATAGTAATACTAATGTGATAAGTAGTTAATAATATATGGTAATAACCACATAGACTATCTATCTATTGTCTTATTCTATATATAAATCGGAAACCCAAGTTTCCCACATAAGCCTCATGATGAAAACCCCCCACCTATACCTTGTTCCTATAATGACAGGTTTCGAACTAGTTTCATGTGATCCAACTAGAAAAATAAGTTAGTTCATCCAATTAGTACAAGGTTTCCCTTGACCAATAGTGGAATTGGGACATAGCAAAAATGACGAATGTTTAACACATGAGTAATAACCATAACTAAATCCCACCCAAGAACCCAATGATATAGTACCACATACATACATAACATACACATAATGCATAAAAATCACATTCTCATGCACGGGGAGCAACTATCATCACATATTTATCACAAACCCACACAAGTTGTAAACATTAATGGGGGAATCAAGGGTTCTCGTCCATATAAACCATTAAAACTCAATGTTCTAAATAGAACATTGACCTCAAAACGTGTCTTGGAATGAAAAAAAACATTTCATTTTTCATAAAATAATTTCCAAACACAATATATAAAATGATAGAAAAACCAAATCATTTAAAAAAATTTAATGTCACCCTTAAACAAGATCTCTCTTCATTGAAAATACAAATCATGACCAGTGACCTTCATTTCCCTCAAAAATCACAGGAACACCACTTGAAGTGTTTTAATAGTTCCACAAAAACCCACCATTTCTTTAAAAATGTTCCAAATAAACACTTCAATGAGGTTATTTCTCTTTCGTATCCAAAACAAGGAAAAAGGGACAAACACATCCATCAAATTATTTAAAACCATACAACAAGACATTTTATAAGTTTTAAACCATGTACACATTTAAAATATCAATTTTAAATACATTAAAACAAACATCATAATACATTTAGATGTCAACACCTCAATTACAAATCAAATTATTTTTAAAACCTATTTATCACACAATAAAAATAATAATCTGGTCAAAAAACATTTCAAAACTTGATTAAAATTTAAAAAGTAAATAATATATTTGACAATAATATTAATATAATAAAAAATTCCATTAATGAATTGAAACATTGTATTCATGTGAAAACCCATTTATACCAACCTAAAATATTCATAATATCATAAAAATGGAATTTATAAAGTAAAATCATCCTTATAATTATAAAATAAAACAGTTTCATAGTGACATCTACCTCTAATATATAGAAACTAATCTGAAACACCGTGAAAATAATCTCCTTCAAAAATGACCACACCCATGGTTGGGATTGGCAACGATGCTTCAGTGGGTAGGGTAGTGCTTTGAGGAGTTCGGGGGTCGAGGGTGAAGTTTCGTGGGGGGGTGGTACGGTGAACCATCAGAGAGGTCGGTGAGGGTCGGACTGGTGGCGATGGGCGGTGAGGGTTGAGATACATGATGAGGGATAAGATCATTGGTGAGGGATTAGATCGGTGACGACGAGGGTTCCTAGGGACATGGGGGGTTGAGGGTGAAGTGTTAATGGGTTGGGGGAGAAGATTTGTGTTTTTAAAAAAATTAAAATATTTAGTAATTGTTTTTAATAAACAGACACAATATTATCTAAAAAATAATTATTTTGGTTTTATAAACTGCCTTTAATGTATGATTTTGGTGTAGTGTGTAGAAATTATTAGATCTTTAAACAATAAAAACATCCCATACCACATTAAAAAATTTAAATAATATATTTAATATCTAAAAATGAATCTCTAAATAACATGAAGATAAATGTATTCAAGATATCAAATATATTATAGGTAGTACAAACACCACACATAAGAAATAGGTTGTTAACATGGCTTAAATCTCATGAAAATTAAAAGTGTGATGGAATTCCATTACCTTAGGTCTGATACTCTCCATACGTGTCTGAAAATACTGTATAATTTTTTTATTAATATTATTAACTTATACCAGAACCATAATAATATTTATGACATCATACAATATTCATTTATGAATTCATATTACCCTTTTATTAATAATTTTCAATATAAAGAATCATTTCATGTAATAATCGTTGTGTTTATCGTATATGTTTTGACTTTTTATTCTTGAACTTACTACTTAGATAAAAATTTACATAATTACATAATATAAAAAAATTATTTATATATCATATATACTCTGTATATAAATATATATAATAGATAGATAAATTAAATGGATCAAAATGTTCATGGAGAGGGTAGGTCGTATGTATGCATGCATGCTATTTCTTTTTTCTTATCATATTGAATCGAAGTAATTAAATAGCATATATTTATATATTTTTTTAAGTATCTTTATTATGTCTTATATTTCAAACTTGTTCATTATATATATATATTTATAATATTTCTTGACTGTTTAATGTGGAGAATTAATCTCACCGCGTCGTGGAGACGGTTAGCCATACGTACGCAGAAGCGACGATATCATTCCCTTCATGGTAAAATGATATAGAATTGGGCATTATATTAATTATTAAGAATAATAATAATTTAATATTATTTATTTATATCCATTATAATCATCATTATACCCATTAAAATAAATTAATTTTTAATAAAAAATTACACAACGGCGTGGAGATGGTTAGTCATACGTACTGACGCATGGTGATTTTGTTATTCATAGGATGGATAAAATGAAGAATGTTGTTGTCCCATGATTATAATAACATCAAAATATATGTATGATACTATATTTATTACTTTGGTTTGGAACCAACATAGAAAGAGGATGTAAAATAAGAGAATAACTTTTAATGAGGGGATAAAACAATTACATCTTTTTCAGGTGTCTACTATTGATTTTCACAAAAAGACTCCTAAGAATGGATTTCATCCCAAAGTATGTAATATAGGATGATGTTAGGGAATATTTTAGAGGAAATGGTCTAGGTTTGGAAGTGCCAAATTTCTTTTTAGGTGTGAATTAAAGAGAAGGAAAAGTTCCCTTTTATAATAGATTTGAAGGGCACTTTTAGAAGATCTTAAATTATTAATTTTTATAAATTTATTTTCGTTTTAAATAGATAAAAAGTGAATTATTTCTATGAAAATATTATTATGTGTCTAAATATCCGCATACAATTAATTTTAATCATGTTTATGTCATAAAATAAACCTTATCTATTGGATTTAATCCCTTGTTAACCAGTTCAACTCTTACCGTGTCTTCTTGTATTTTTATAGTATAGGTTTAATATAGTTACAATATAATGAAAAAAAACTAACTATTTCATTTATGACATATTTGACATTATCCAACTTATTTGGTTGAACATTTTATTTTTTTTACTTCTATATCATTTAATAACACAGTATTAATTTTAAAATATCATTTATGACAATCTTAATACTACATAGTATTTGGGTTTTCAAAAAAATCAAAACAACATGACATATTCAAAAAGATACATCCAATATTTCAATAAAATGTATAAGTTATCTATAAAATTATTTTATGTCACTAATTATTTCAAACCAAATTTATTTTAATATTATTAAGATCATTTATTTTATTATTCCTTTAATAATTCCATTACTATGCAATCATTGTGTCTTAATTAAATTAAATTATTTAATGTAAAAAAATTATAAATAAATTATCATGATGTAGATAAATTTTTTATATTTCTAATTCATATTTATAGTATAATTTATCTTATTTATTACTATATATGAATAATAACTTATTTATTAAAATATGAATATTATACTTTTAACTCTTCTTTAAATAAAATATAAAAGATGTCTTAATCTAAAACAAGTGGATAAAAAAGGATCATATTTTTTACCTACGATCTATTTTTTTGTAAACTCACTTGTCCAATGAAATTAAGACTAGTTTTAGGGTAATTTTATATTATTATAATATAATTTTTAACTTTAATTTCCATATTTACCTTTAACTATGGTAAATAAAAATAAAAAATTACCATTCATTGGAAAAAAAAATTGATCATATTAGACCACATTTTTCATAATGATTACAACCATGTATATTGGATTTTCAAAATTTAATTCACAGAAGTGGTAACATTAAGATTAATTATAATCTGCAAATGTGGCTAGAAAGAGGCTAAAAAGACGCTAAAAGGTTCAATGAATTATTATATCTAATTCTATTATAAAAATTATTGAAATAAATTAAATTTTGTAAATATATGTATGATTTATCTCTTAGGACATTAAAATAAATTTAATGTAAAATAATTATTTAAATGAAAAAATCAATTTTTTAACAATAATTGAGTGTTTTCACTATTCATTAAAAATGGAATGTTTCCAGAAAAATACCAAATAATAACTCTAATATGTTTGGGGTATTATTATTTAAAAAATGAAGTCTGTTTTACAAAATTCAGCTTCCATGATTGTAAAAAAATTAATTTTATTGTTTTTCACAAATGAACATAAAAAGTAGTTCCTTTATGAAAATAGTATTTCTAAACATATAACTATTTTAATAAAACATATAAATTTCATTATAAATATTTTTATTTATTTGAAAAAATTATAAATAACATTTAAATAATATGTATTACTATTTATATTACTATATTTAATAGATAAGTTATAAATATAGTTTTCAAATAATTTTAACACTAAAGTGTTGTTTTGTAGAAACTCAATCTTAAGTGTTACACAATTCAAGTCATTGTTGCGTGAAACAGAATATATTAAAGATAAAATACTATGAAATATTGAGGTGTTAAATAATCCCCTCCAATAAATTTTTTCCTCATAATTTCAAATCATAATAAAAAACTATGTGTTAGACTTTTAAAAATATCATTATCCAAATCCACCATTGGAAAATTGATTAATGAGAAAACCATTTTAAAATAAAGAAAGGTAAGTGTGAATGTCATCTGAGATAACACATACAAGGGTTCCATATAAGAAAATATGGATATAAAAGAAAATTTAACCATCATGTTTGGATGGAGATTGATAGAGAACATTATTAGAAGAAAGTTAACAATCTGAAATCTATAAATCTATGATGATCTAGGGGACTATTTGATTCATTTCAAAATAAAGTACTAGATTTTTTTTAGGTTTTATGATCTTTCCCACAGGTTTGAGGAATTATTTTACCTCATAGAATAATAGCATAATGAAATAGATATACTTACTTAAAGTGTATAGTTTCGTCTTTTAATCAATTCCCACAAAAGAATCTTCTTTTTTCCAAATGATGAGTGTTCAAGATGAATTTTTCACATCTAAAGCACTGGATTCAACTTTTATATAATCTCAAAATTCACAAAATATTAACTATCTTTATTTAGTAACCAAAATGTTAGTACAAGATAATATAATTTCCAAAAAAGATATCAAACATTCTACAGTAAATCCCAAAATTTCATCATAGATCATTCAGAATATAACAAATGTTCCTAAAAAATATTCTAGACTATTATTGAAACCCAAAATTCAGAGGGATTTGACCACATTGTATTCCAAAATAAATTTTATCATATATCACTAAATGATATAATCACTCATAATATCTCATAAAAAAAAGTAATTAAACTAATGAAATATTATCCAAGATAGGTTTATCATTTCCATAAATAACCCATATTGATGCAACCCGAAAACAAAATCATAGATACTTCCAAAATAAATTTCAACTATTACTCCTAAAATAAAATCTTATAGAATTCATTTTAACATAATCATATAAATATCCCAAAATAGTGAACGTCATTCAATATAATATATATCACTTAATTCCAAAATCATTTTCCAATACCAGGGATATCCATATAATAAAACATAAGTTCCTAAAATCAACTTATTATTATTCCATTAACTCATTTATCAAAAAATAAAAAGTCATGCTAAGTAGGGAGTTCACGTAGGCTAGTGGTAGGCGATGTACCCTCTTCTCAATTCATTTTTGGCGTCAAAACCCATATCCTTTATTTACATGATGGGTTGTCATCCTTCCTGTAGGTCATCATTTTTCTAAAACAATATAATTTTTATAACATTCAAAAAAATTAAGATAATATATAAAAAATAACCATAACATATTTTAATGTCAATGTTTATCTCATGCCTTTCATTTTAATTCTTTAATGTAATATCCCTTAATTAATTCCAAATCATATATACACTAAAGGTTATTTATTCCATCATAACTATATCAATACAAGATAAGATAATTTCATCCTCAAATAAAAATATAACATAATAAACATAATGGTTACACAAACTAAAAATAATGTCTTCCAGAGTTATCCCTTCATCAAAATACCATTAATAATTTTAAACATCTCATCATACCTTTATTTCCATATAGGTCATTCCATGTCCTAGTTGTAATCCTATAGAATAATTCATTGACTCGTGTAATTCTTAGGTCTAATATATTTAGATAAATGACTATAAATAGATTCTTAGGATTAAGTTTATTTTCTTCCATTGCACTTTTCATTTTCCCTCCACAATACTTTGCTTTATGTCCTTATTTCCCACACATAATGATTTGATTTCTTCCATTGAGACACTTTACTGGGTGTCTCCTTCCATATTTCACCATGATGGAAACTTAAATTTATTTTATCTTTGGTCTCTACCATTGGAGTTCTTATAATTCTATAACTTTCCTTTCTTTGGTTAGTTCGAGAGTTGGTTATTGTATATGTTATTAATCATATTTTTGGAAAACTGATTAGGAATAAACAATATATCTATCATTCCAATAAAAATTTCTTTAGGTTTCTCCTCCACACCACCTTTCCCAACTTTTCCATCATGATCTATGTTAATATGACTTCTTTGGGATCCATCCATTGAATAAAACCAAAAAGTAGGGTGTGAGAAACCATAGTTGTAAAATCATTTTTATAATATCATGAAACTATATTTTCAATCTAAAACACTTTATATTTCACCAAGGTTACTGATTCACATCTTATAATAAAATCAATCATATTGGTTTGTAAAGAAAATGTGAATTATCATCAACATATCCCCTGGGACTATCAAACAAGGTATGTAGTATGGCCCATTTTCATGTACCAGGTTACCTCGAGTCAATCACAGAACACCTTGTTGGAGTTATTAAAACTATGTATATCTATTCCATAACCCCATCCACTCTTAATATCCATACATGGATATATTTTCTAGGAAAACCCACATAATATCTACATTACCAAAATTTTGGGAAGTTCTTCTATACTTATCTTCAAATTCTATCTTAGAGTTTTGATACATAATAAATGTTTTCTAAATCTATTTTTTAATTTTTTTGGTGAACTTCTTTTAATACCAGCTATAATGCCCTAACCACAGATACCCAGAGCTGGTGCAGTATTTTAATACATTTTCATGATTACAAGTAATCAAACCCTGAAGTACTGATCAGTTTAGAATTCATCAAAAACATATTACATACGTGAACTTTACATAAAAATTCAAATCATAAAATTAAAATTGGATAATTCTTTTATAAACCCTTTATTATCCTAGATTAACCCTTCATATAAATCATAAAACACCTCTTGGCATCCTGGTAATAAGAAACATAAGAAAGTGTGAGCTCAAATGAATAATAAGGTTAAACAATACTATAGAATCTTTCCAAATAATCAAAAACTTTTAATGAAAGTATAAAACTGAAAGAAAAGAATTATAAACATAATATTGATCATAATATGGGAAGAATATATCAAACAATTCAATTTAAACAATCACATAAATACTAAACTAGTTGAATAATCACATGTAATATTAATAACTAATCTCATAATGAGGAAATACATAATGTAGGACAACCTATCAAGGCCTCGTTCCAAGACTACAAGGGCCATATATTAGTCAAAACACAAATTAGTTTGTCTCATGAGAATAATAAATGTGTCAAGGGTATTTCATTAACCAATCCCTAACCCATAGGGCTTTCATTAACCAATACCCAACCCACAGTGCTTTCATTAACTTTTCCCCAAACCGTTTTTTTTCAAATTCTCATGAATTCTTCATATGCAAAGGATGATACATAACCAACATAAACATTCGTATTAAAAATATCATATGAAATTTTAATACATTAACCATAAGGCATGAATTGTATGAAAATAGAACATCTATAGTCATACATAACATAAACTCTTCAATATAATTTTTAAGATTGTATCATAATAAATCAAACATAGTTAAGCATAAAATCCAAAAAATTATATTGACATAGATGAAAACAAAATCCTTAATAATCATTGAAAGAAATATAACTTTTTACATTGAAATTATTTAAAGACATGTGAAATTATAAAATTAGTCATCTCTTTTAAAAATAACCTTGTAATCCTATAAGAATAGATTCAAAATATTAAGGTGCCAAAATGGCAGAAAATAGTCACTCATGCCATATAAGTTAAAAATACATTGTTTCCTTATTTTGTCGAAAATATCAAAAATTACCTCATTTTGAAAAGGTTAGAAATATTCCTTTAAATTTTTTTTTATTAAAAGTCAAACATGGGAAAAAATGACTTCAAAAATTTTTTTATAATATTTTGAAATACATTTTATGAAACATGGACATGGATGTTAAATATTTCCCGGTAGATACTTACATATAAACCACCTAAGTTAATAATGAGTTTGAGAAATTATCCCACACATAAAAACCATAAAAGATTTATTTTTGAAATCATTTTAATAAAATTACAAATAGACATAAAATTATCTTTATAATTCTTTATATACATATATATAAATTTTATTGATCATATAGAAAATTTTCAAATGGAGAATGGATAAATTATTTAAACATTTACAACATCCCATACCACATTTAATATTTAAATAATATTCTGAAAATCTTCAAATAAATATTTAAATAACATGAAAATAAATTTATTAATGACATAAACAAAATAGGGGCGTTACATACACCACACATAAGAAATAGGTGGGAAACAGGTCTTATATCTCACGAAAATTAAAAGTGATAGGAAATTCCATACCATAGGTATGATACTCTCTCTAAGTGTCCAAAACACATGTATAATGTTTTTAAACATATTATTAACTTATAACAGAACTATAATATATTTATTATTTCATAAATGATTCATTTATGACTATACATTACCTATTTATTAATAACATCAATGTTAAAGCAACATTTCAGGTAAAAATAAGTTTGTTTATCATACATGTTTTGACTTGTTATTCTTGATCTTATTACTTATATCATAATTTAAATAGCTTAAGAATATAAAACATGATTTATATATCATATATATTCTATATAAAATCATATATAATAGATATATAAATGAAATGGAACACACTATTAAGGGAGATGGTAGGTTGTACGTACATATGAATGTTGTTTCTGTTTTCTTATTGTATTGAATAGAAGTATGTAAATAACACACACACACAGAGATATATATATATTATAACAGTAGCATTATTATGTAATATATTCCATGCTTATTAATTATATATATTTTTATAATAATTTTTGAATGGTTAATGTAGAGAATGAATCTAACCACATTTTGGAGATGGTAAGTCATATATACACACGAGCAACGGTACCATTACCTTGATGATTAAATGATAAGGAATTGGATGGTATATTAACTATACAGAATAATTATAATTTTATATTCATTATTTATATCCATTATACTCATCATCATACCCATTACAATAAATTAGTTTCGAATAACATATTACACCCAGGGGTGGAGACGATAAGTCGTATGTACTCACACATGATGATATTGTAATTCATAGGGTGTGATAAATGTGAAATATGGATGTCCAATGATTATAATAAAATCTTAGTATATGGATGATACTATAGGTGTTTCTTTTTTTATTGAAACAATATATAAAGAGGAAGTACAATAAGAAAAGAACGTGAAATATGTGATAAAAAAATTACCTCTTCTTTGGCATTCTCATTTTGATTTTCACAAAATAAGTTCTTAGTATGTATTTATTCCAAAACTATGGATTCTATGATTAATTGAGGGAATTTGGGAGAGAAAATGGGTAGGTTTTGGTTGATCCAAAGGGCTCTGAATGTGCAAAATAAAGATAAGGATAAGTTCCCTTTTATGAGAGAGGTGATTGGAACTTTTAAAATATCTTAAAATATTAATTTATTATAAATTTATTTTCGTTTTTAAATAGATACAAATAGATTTATTTAGAGTAATAGATGAGTATGGGTTGGAATACCAAAAAACAATGAATTTTATAAATGTTTAGGTCATAAAATGAACTGTATTTTTTGGATTTAACCATTAGTTAAATCGTTTAACTCTTACAGTGTCTTCTTCTGTTTTTACACTACAGGGTTAATATAGTTACTATAAAATGCCTAAAAAGAACCCCTAATTTCATAAATTATGACATAAATGACATTATCCAAGTTATTTATACTAACTTTATATTTTTAACACTTTTAAATCATTTAATAAAATAGTATTTGTTTTAAAATATCATTTATGTTAATTTTAATACTATTTAGTATTTAAATTTTTAGTAATATCAAATCAGCATGATAACTTCGAACCAATACATCAAATATTTCTCTAACATGTCTATGTTATCAATAAAATTATTGGATGTCACTAATTAAGTATAATTATATTTTTTTAACATTATTAATAACATTTTTTTGATTCTTCATTAAATAAATCTTTTATAGCATCATCATTATATCCCAATTAATTTTAATTATTTAATGTATAAAAATTATACATAAATTATTATAATTTAGATAAATTTCAAATATTTATAATTAGTATTTATTTTAAATTTATCTATTGTATAAACCTATTTTAAAAATTATTTAGTTACTATAATTTGAATATCATACTTTTAACTCTTCTTTAAATAAAATATAATAAGTTTCTTAATTTTACACAAGTTCTTCAAAAATCATATTTTTACCAAATAATTATTTTGTTCAAAACACACTTATCCAATGAAATTAGGACAACTGTTAGGGTAATTTTATATTATATTAATAGTATATTAAATATTAATTACCCAATTTACCTTTAATTTTGGTAAATAAAAATCCAATGTTACTATTTACCAAAAATTATTCTGATCTTATTAGACCAGATTTTTTATACTGATTACATCCATATCTATAAGATTTTGGAGATTCAATTCATTGAAGTGGTAAAATTATTTTTAATTCTAATCTTTAAATGTGGCTAGAAGGCGGGTAAAAACACGTTAAAATGTTCAAGGAATTTTTATATCTAATTATGTTATAAAAATTATTAAAATGTCATAAATTCTGTTATTATATGTTTTTTTCCATTATGACTTTAATATAAAATTAATGTAAAATAATTATTTAAATGAAAAAGATGCGTTTTAATAATAATGTAGTATTTTTCACTAATCATAAAAAATTTAATATTTTCATAAAAAAACCAAAAATTCACCCAAAGATAATTTTAATATTATGAATTCAAAAATAAAGTCTATTTTACCAAATTAAATTTCTAAGAGTGTCTAAAATTATTGTAATACTATTCAAACAATGACATAAATTTATTCCTTTAAGAAAATATTATATCTAAACATATATCCATTTTAATAAAACATATAAATTTCATTATAAATATGTTTTATTTAAGTGAAAAAATTGTTAATAACATTTAAAAATTATTTTTTACTATTTATATATCTATATTTAAATGATAATTTATAAATACGTCATTTGGATATTTTTAACGTTAATGTTTTGTTATGTAGAAACTCAATCTTGTGTATTACCCAAGCCAAGTCTGTGTTGCGTGAAACATTAGCTGTTTAAGATAACGTACCATGAAATCTTGGTGTGTTACCTTCCCTTTATAAAAGAGGATGTCGACTAGCAGTGAGTGTCTAATAAATCGTGTGGGGTAGACTATAACCACTTTAATATAGTACTCTATAGTAGATGAAATAATAAATATTGGGATAACACTAATGTTATTCTTAAATCACGAAAATATTTCCCAAAACTAGGTTCAAGAATATAACCAAATACTAATATTCCATGTCATGTAATATAATACCAAGTGCAATGGAAATCCCTAAAATTAAGACATATAAAAGAATCCCAAAATGAGTCCCAATATCATGTTGAGTCTCCGCATCCATGCACATCACTATGCCCCAAATAAACCCTAATGTATAGTTCATTTTCCTTTCTCTTGACCTGAATCCACAAATTCTCCTCGGTTTTCCAATGGCGGCCCGAGCAGGGTGTGAAAACAACTCAATAGTCCACCACCAATAGTGTCTATAAAATAGATATTCCTATATACTGTATAAATAAGAACAAATAATAATGAATACTAAAAAATAAATCTGTCCATGTCATTCAAAATTAATTAGATCAATCACATTCATTTAGTTCCTTTTTTCTATTACATAAAACCTTCTTTGACCCATTATGGTTGACTGGACCGGGTTTCAATGGGTCACGTGTTGGAAAACATTCATCATTCTTCCATTAATTAAATTATGATTTGGAACTCTATATCAGACTATCTCAACCACTATAGGTAATTCCATGTCCATACCCTTTATTTCAAGACCATCATTCATTTCCCTGGAAAATACTATGTGTAGGGGTGCCTAGTGCATCAGTATAGCCCACCCATGGGAGTGTATCATCAGTTCAATATCCCACTAACCATTCTCATAATCATAATGTCTAATTACATTTAACATTTTTCTTATCCAAAAAATAACAAGGGAAAACCATTTTCATTTTATCACATTTCCATGGTTCTTTATAATCATCAATTTCTTAATTCTCAAAATAAACCAATTTCACTATTTCAATACATTAAAATCATGAATCACCTCTTCCAATCCATTTAACCATGAGTCCATTCCCAATTAACCAATTATCACATTCATCTGTTTACATACCATAAATCATTTAACTCATCATGTTAATCCAAACACCATATCCTGTTATGTTATCGGGTTAAACACATTTACAATTGGTTTAATATTTTCAACCCTTAAATATATAATTTTCCATCCCAATATTTAATGTTAAAGGGAGTTTCACAGCCCATGGGTGTCTATAGGCCATGTATACTCATCCTCATCATATCTCATAGGGATCTTGAGGGGTCCAACACACCATTTACGCACCCATTTAATCATTTTTGTCAAGGGTTTAGATATCAGGAAATGATATTCAAAGGAACAACCACATACACAAAAATCAACATAAAGTCTATGATATATAACATGTATACCACCAACCTCATGTTTGTAGAAGAAATCTCAATTAACCTTGGACCTTGATATGAACTCAAAATACCTTCTTGACCAAAACATAGAATCTAATGTAAAAGAAATATTTAAGGGAATCATAAGGATAATAACATTTACACAATTCCTTTTCTAAAAATATAAGGAAATGGATTGTTATACTTATTAATATTATCAATTCACACCCAAAGGCACTTCAAATAGACATGAAAAAAAGAGATTCATTCTTGGTGAGCATGGGAGGGAAAGGTTAATCACCTGGGCTATTGAAGGGAGAAATAGAATAAAATTTGGTAATAATCCTTGAACATTGAGAGGAATAAGTGTTAAATATAAATTTTTTTAAGAGGAACATGTTTTGGAAAAAAACCATCCACCAACTATGTGTCTCCTTCTATACATGAAGGGAGAATGTAGCATGGTCTCTAGTGGATCTTGTGTTGTTTTGAAAAAATGGGTGATGTCTGTTCACTAGCCTCTAACTAGGGAGGAGAACTGATTGGTTTGGATAGGCCACCTAAACAATTTTACAAACCATGTGGTTTATGTGCCCCTTCCTCTATTCAAGGGGTTAAGCCACACTGTCTCTGGGAAAGTGACACAAAATTATCAGTGAACCTGAAGCAACCATATACTATACACTAGTTGGATTCCTTTACCCACCTTTCACATCCCAAACCCCTAGAACACTCTCAAATCACCCTATAATATGAGGAATATTTTTATTATCAAAAAAGGAGTAATGAAAAATGGATACAAAGTCATACCTCCTCTAATGTTTAAGATCTAACAAAAATATCTCTAATATTTATTGTCTAACTGATAACTCAACCTACATTTGTTGGGGTGTTCTTCCAATAGTTATAATAAACATGCATTGTATGAAAGAATAGGTTGAACTATAATCATATATGGAATTTGATGGTCACAAATGGATATTAGGTGAACCATTCACTATTTTATTCTAGTTTCATTCATTCAATATATAAAAAATAAAACTCTGGATGAAATACAAAAACTAATTATAATATAAATGCATAAATATTCTCACATATGTTTTAAATTATAAATTACATTTATATCATAACACATGTGTATCTAGTTTACAATATATATTATCCATGTTAATTTTCCCATTATATTTTCTATCCTATCTATTTAGTCTTGTCACTCATAATGGTTCATAAAGAGTCTATGAATTTAAAAAAAAATCATATCCACTATGAGCATCAAAACTATGTGTTCATAAAATACCATTTGTCATGATATAGGTATAGGTTGGGTTAATAAGCAACAATCTCATTCAAGGTTATTACATTTAATTAAATCATTTCCAAATCTCCACTTCAACTATACATACATGGATTTCATTTCTTTGAAACCACTCACTTGACACTTTAACAAAATTTTAGGTTTATTTCATATACATAAACATCTCACTAGTGATTTTACTAATAAATTATTTTAATAATCCCAAAAAAATAACTAGAATTTTTTTAAAACCAACTATTTCTACCTAGTCCGGTTAAACATATTATTACATAAAACTTATCATAAATTCCTAAGAAATGCCACACAAGGTCCTAGTGGTCTAGTGTCCTTAGAAGATTAGATTTATATTACATCAACATGAAATTCAATTATAAATTCTTTGTATTAATTTCCATAATGTCCTACTAAATCCCCTGATATTATAAAACTATATTGCATTACTTGGAAAATACTTAAATAAAATGGGTGTGTTATATAGCCTAGAAATATAATAATCTTAATAAAGAAGCATAACATTTGAGTCAAATAGAATAACATAATGTCATAAATGAAAATTCATAAGAAGAATTATATGGAATAATGATATAAAGAAGATGTAATCATAATATCATAGAATCACAGGATTACGACATGAACCTAAAACATGGAATAATTATAAGTCAAGGGTATCCACTAAGAAAACATAACATAGTGGATAAAATCCCATAGTGGATTAAGTTTACTCCCTAATCATATACATGATATATCATGAGATATAGAAATTACCCAATGAATTTTAGGGATATCTTGGTACACCCTTCAAAAAATGTACTTCCATAAGTATTCCATGTATGGAAACCAATCATAAGGCCTAAGAATAAAAAAATAGGAATATAGAATGGGTTATTTAATTATTTATATAACATAACCAAACAGAATATCATATTATTTTCTCTGAAATAAAGAATAAAGAAATTATTGGATTCTAAAATATGGGAAATAATCATATTCCAAGGAAAATTATTCTTATTTGAAGTAAAGACATGATAAAGAGTGGAGAAGTATATTTGGAAATGTACCTATTTAGTAGAGTTTTATAGAAATTAGAAAATAATAATCTACTATATATACTAGTAAAGGCCTTCCATCAGCTACATGTCAATATTATTTTCCTCCAGATCAGAAAATTCATGTGTTCCCATCCTATAATACTCCGCATTCCCCTCTGCTCGAGTTATCCATGTTTCTCCACCTCCCCATCCCCCTCCCGCTAAGGGTTACATGCTTCACGACCAAGAATCCCCTCAAGCACCCACCTTCATCATCTTCTCTCTCCCACTCTACACTAAATCTATCGACCACCATATTTGATTTCCTTCGCCTTATAATTTTAACTCAACTCTCTCAGTGTCCCTTCCCCCGCACGCGGTTGGAAATCAGCTCTTCACGACCTATGGTTCTCACAAACTCCTGACGTCGACGCCATCCTCCTCTCATTTCCCCTATAGTTTGTTGTGCTTGTACTCCATCTTCCTTCTTATCTGAGTTTCACCAAACCTCTCTATCATGTCCATTATCTATTGTTTTCTTGGAATCATGATTTTATTTGGTTCTTGCTTGATAACCCACTACATTTTTACTCCAACTCCACACCCTCCTCTGACATGTGCAGTAGCCATATCTTTATAGTAAATTGACTTTCAAGTGATCTTCTATTCCACAACCTCCATATCGGTGTTTATTTATACACTGTCTCCAAAGTTATGGTTATACCAAATCCTATTTTACTTTATTAAAGTTTTCATTTTACTCTACCGCATCCTCAAATATGAAATTTAACCCCATCACAGTGCCAAATTCTAATATCGATCATAACTTTATGATTATGATTTCAATGTCTATATTTTTATAATAAATTTTGTTTTTGTTCTTTCTCATTATCCATTTTATAATTTTATATAGTGACATCCATTCTGGTTGACTGGTGTTGACACAAAATGACTGAAATCCAGAAATGGTGTGCTATGACTGGAGGGGTGGGCTTCATTACATGATGTTTGGTAGACAACCTTGAATGATGAGGCATGGATCCTTGCACTAGAAAAACATCATAGTTCCCATGTATTATACCCTTCTATTTTTCATCCTCTTTGGTTGGTTTGATATTGAAATCATTTAAAATAAAATTGAAACTTGATCTCAAACTACCATAGACTGCACATTATGAACAATAATATAGTAGTCATCAGTTTATTAATGCATTTCTAGGATCTATTATCTAGGATCTAATTTTATAAATGAAACAGGTTTCAAATATCACTGATCAGTGCTCCTTGACTCTCCTCTTCATATTGGTATGTGGTAGGGTTTTCTTGAATGACCATGATATTGCTTCTTCATATATCCCTTTGATTTCTCCAGTCGAGGTTTAGATTTTGTGCAATATCTACTTTCATATGACCACTGTTTCTATTGTGTCTGATTTCCTCTGATCCAAAGACACATATTCCAATCAACGATAAAAAACATCTAAACTAGGTTAGATCTACATCCTCACATGCAATATTATTTCTACCATTGTGTGGGGTTTCTTTGATTACAGATTGTTAGCCGCCTCTAATTTTGATTCAGAATGATTTATTGCATTCAATTTATTGTCTTATTTATTTCCAAATTTTCCTTTATTATGGTATAGTTTTTTTGACATATTGAATATGAAATAGTTTATTTTATTTGTTACTTATTCTCATCAGGATGAATTATATAATTCATTTACTTTTTCCTCAATCCCTTGCAGTAGTCCCATATGAATCTGTAAGAAGTTCCCTAACAACTACACATATTTTCTCTCCTTTGGTTAGGATCGTTAATAAGAAATATCATGAAGAATACCTTATAGGTATTTTTCAATATTTGATGTAACTATTCATATCAGCCAATTAATTTCTCCTCCATATTCTTTGTTCTTTATTTACTACATTAAAACTGGTAATTTTATATACTACTAACTCAAGTACTTCATTCCTTTATGGATTATTATAAATGAATATTGTAGTCTGTATACCGATACCCAAAACATTAACAACATGTACTCCCGAAAATGTTACACTTCAACATATTCATCTTATTTATTATTATTTATAGGATAATTATGAAGTCATATTATTTTAATCTATTATTTCTTATTTCCCATTATTCCATCTAACATAATGAAATATCAAATTTCATTATGCTTTTTAAATTCTATAAAAACACTTAGATCACTACACAATCATAATATCCAATTATAATATACAATGCACTATGACTTTTCTTATGTAATTGAAATAGAAAAAATGTATCCTCGAGTTATGATACTTCATGTCAATGAATAAATGAACAACCACCTCACTGTGTTATTATTGAATATTTTTCAGTAACTTAAATTGAAAATAAGGGAATATGTAGTTTGAAAGGAAGACTCAAAAACAATTCTACAAAAAAGATCTAAATTGGAAATGAGAGTTTCTTACATTCCATTAAATAAATTTTCATATGTCGTAAATCATATTAATAATTCTAAATTTTACTCTACACTTATGCATGGATTGATCACACATACAATGAACTGGTTCTCAATGACCACAATATGAATCCTTCCTTGAACGAATGTTTTGAATCTATAATCTATGAGGATATGGGAACGAACAACACAAAACGTCTATTCAGAACATAAAGTCCATTATATAATCTATGTGAATTTATGTAATATGTTATGACTCATCTGTTGCATTATATTATTTTTTCATCACCCTTACGGGATCCTTTGGTTGAGTAAGGATTTTATCAAGTAAATTATATTTAATTTTACCCATATTCATAGTTAATTTTTCTCAGACCTATGGGAACTTAATTATATATGTTCTTGATATATATTGTGTGTGTATATATATGTATATATATATATGCATATATTGGAGGTATATATAATTCTAGTCCCATTTTTGGATAAGAAGGATAAATATATACATCTATTTTTTGGAAAAGTTAATACTATTTTACTTCTTGATACTGAAGAGAGATTGAGAGATAGTGGATTCCCCATTAAAGTGGGTGAAAAACTTTTATGTTTCCATGGAAAATACAAAAAAAATGTTGGAGTATATTTGATTACGGTGTACTAACCATTACAGTCAGATATAAAATTGAAAAAAAAAGTAAACTAAGAAAAAAATAGAGAACCTAGGGATAATACAGACTTTCCCTCCCATGCCAAAATAGTCAATAGTAACAAAAAAATATTCACACCCATTATCTTTTCACTCAGACCACACTTATATTTGGTCCACCATATTTAATATCCTTATATTAAAAAACTCAATGTTATATTCTTTTTAATTTGGTTACTAATTACTTAATTTATGTTAACGATAATATTTTGGACTCTTCCATTTCAATATTCATTAATATATATTCCCATTTTAAAACATTTTTATGTATTTTTATTTTTAAACATTTTTTTCTATGAAAAAATTATATTAAATACTTTTGAAGATGAATATTTGTACAATGTTACTTGATTATTGGGTGATATTCTATAACATCATGTAGATTAATATTGTTCTAAAAATACAAATAATAATATTTATGATTTATAATTTGAAACAATTTTTATCAATGTGTTTTCCATCTAATGATTTTATATTTTTTCATAATGATTGTTAAATTAATTTTCATGTATTATTTTTATTATCATTCATATTTCACTGTAAAAAACAATTTTTTCATCAATGATACTTGAAATATAGGTTTTATTGTGGTTTTTTTATTATAAATAATTTTTCTATAATTTAAATTTAATTTTATTATTGGTTTCTTTTTCATCGATTTAAGGTGACATACATTATTTTAAATATTATTTTGTCATTATTTCAATTTGTATATGTTCTCAGTATTTTTTCACTTATATATATTAGATTATTACTATAAGATATTATATTTTTCAATGTTTTTTCCTTTAAATATAAATAACCTCAAATACCACATTTTTACTTACATTATTGTTAATTTCAATACAATTAAAACTTTTCTTTTCATACCAAATACTGCAAGGGGACATAACTAGAAATCACATTCTATGTGATCATTTCAATGTCTCTCCATATTTTATTCACTTCTATTTCAATATTTTTCACCACATCATTGTGATTAAAATAGATTCAACATTACAGTATCTCATCCTAAAATATTATTTTTGTGATGTCTAATTTCATTGCCACACCAATAATTAATGGGAAAATATTACCTATAATTACTCAAAATAGTATCATCAATGTTTTGTGTATCATAGGTTTCCCATAAGAGGAATGACTTTTAGTAGTTGATGAATTGGTTGAGGCTGATGAAGTATTTGTGTATAGGAACAGTTGTTGTTGTTTCACCTATTAGAAGCATAACCTATCTCGTCAAAATTTTCTATTATGGGGAAGGTGGGCTTGTGAAGGTTCCTAGTAACTCTATTCTGCACTGACCTCACTACAGATGGGTCTCACAGAGGAAAAGCTGAATTTGGTTATTGAATTAGAGTCTGATGCTCCATTTCCATTAGGTTGATTCACCAGAGGTAATTTTAGGCCTTTAGAAATGTTCGAATCATTTCACTTTTTATTCGTAGACTTGTAATGATTAAAAAATTGATATCATTTTTAAATTTGCAATTGGGCTTCTGCATTGATCATATTTAATTCAAATTTTATACATTAATCATGTTTAGTATGAGATAGAGGTAAAATAATATTTTATTTTATTTTTTACATTTAATTAATCACATTTACATTATTTTATTTATGTCACGCTATGTTACTCATAAATTTGTGTTCGGAATGAGTGGTGGCTTGGTTGAAGTGACCTATTGGATCCCACTACATTAATCATAAGTAAAAAATGACGTTCTAGTGGGAATAAGGATTCAATGACAAATATGAGACAAAAAAAGATTTACAAGGTGTTGCTTAAGTTAATATGGGGATTAAACTTGTCTTGGGTGTCTCTAGGGTTTCCATAAAGTGGAAAAATGTGAGTTTTTTCTAGTTTATTCATTTACCCTCTGATGGATCCATCATTAACGAATTTTGTGCTCTTGATTCAGATTTTATTTTTCATCTCCAAGTAGGATATTTTGCAAAGTCTGAATATTCGGGGAGGAAAGGATCAAGGATCTGAGCTCTCAGCTACAAACCAAGGCTGCCTAGTAGTTCATGACCCCTGGAACAAGATCTAGGATATCAAAACTAGACAATGTTTTTATTGTCATGGAGATTGAATCACGAGCCTCATATGAAGAATCAGAGGTTGTTGAGAGCTAGGAGGACGAAAAAGGAATTGATTTAGTTATAAAGTAGGAAGGCGTGTGTAGGAGTAACGTTATGAAGGAACTCAACGGAATAAAATGAAGACATTGTGATTTTCATAATGGAAAAATGTCAAAGTTGTGTCATTGGGTAGTAAAGAATTGCTTGTACTACTGATTTCTTTATAATGGAAGTGTATCAGTTTATTTTTCTTAAGAATACCATTATTTGTTTTATACATTGAGATGTACAGAATTATAAAGCCTAACATTAAGCATAAAATTCATAGTACTTGCAGTTCTAAAATGTCTAAAAAATTCCAAAAAAAATAGTAATATGAATATAGTTGGTTTTCGCTTATATTCCTTTAAAATACACAAAACATGCACATCTTAATGATAAGGTGCTCATATCTATATCCATGGAACAATCATAAACAAATACCATTAGTTGTGGCCTAGAACTTCATCATTTAGCCCAAAAGTTCTATTGTGGGGAATAAATGTTTGAAAAGGTATCCCAGTAACTATATTCTACACTGAACACACTAAAGATGGGTTCGGCAAAGGGGATAGTGAATTTGGTTGTTGAATTGGAGTCAGATGCTCCATTTCCATTGGGTTGATTCACCAAATGTAATTTCAGGCCTTTATAAAGTTTCAAATTATTTCCCTTTTTAGTAGTAGAATTGTAATGATTACACAACTGGTATCATTTTTTAATTTGAGATTTTTATTTTGTATTGATCATGTTTAATACATATTTGATAAATTAATAAATATTGGTATGAGATGAAGGTAAAATAATATTTTATTGTTTTGTTTTACATTTTATTCATCATTTTTTCAATTTTTAAATTTTTACATCACATTATTGTTTTATAGTTAGATATTGTCCTGATTTGAGTAGTGAAGCACTGTTTTTTCAATAATAATAAAACTAATATAATAGAAGCATTTTCCAAATTTGGAAAAAATATTATCAAAATAAAAAATGACTATAGTCATTTTTTTAATTGTTTTAGAAAACTTTTGTTTACTTTTTATGATGTTCTCTAGAAAAAAAATTACAGACCCACCTTAGGAAATTAAAAATATGACTGGAAAAGAATATTTTCTTAGCTTTAGATGATAAAGGTAATCAACCACATAAAATATGTATGAAAAAAATGTTTCATAATTCATGTCAAAAATTTAATTTTTCTATGAAAAAATGTTCTTTACTATTAATTATTTATTAAATTTTTATTATGTCAATTTTTTATGTATGGAAAGTTTTGTATTCTCCCAAGAAGCTTCCATGTAAAAAATGAATACATCAATTCACTATATTTTTTCATTTAATAATTAATAAAGGAAGAATCCATCATGTTTAAATTAGAAATCTCTTATCCTATACTTTTATTTCTCAAGAAGGCACCACCAATGTGTTGGATGGAAGTAGTGGATTATAAGGGTTTCATGATACAAGGACCATTTTCATGCCCAGTCATCCTTAATTAAATTCCATTATCATTCAATTTTCACTTCCATTGTCCTTGATATTCCAACTCATAATGTATTTTCATTATATTTTATGCATCCTTTTTTTAACTAATAATATCTCTCAACAGTTTATATTAACACAATTTAAATTAAATAAATATATTCTGGACACACAAAATTATCTTAATTTTTATAATAGTATCTATATTGATATAACAAATACTGATTTTTGGAATGTTTATGTTCAAGAAGGATCTATCAATTATTTTTTCCATTTGATATCATCATTAAATTTTTGACCCTTTACTGGACATACTTTGAAAAGAATCGTTGATCATCTCAACTAATGATGGTTTATTATCTCTATCTCAATTGAATATAGGTATGATTTATACATGGAGGATCTTAAATCCATTGATGGTGAAACTCACTTATTAATCCCCCAAAATCAACATGTATGAAGCCTTCAACTACTATCTTTTCCTCCATATCCACTTGTAAACTAAGTATGCCACCTAGGGAGAAACAACCACCCTAACATGAAACATCGTCGATCACTGTGGTCCATGAAGATACTTCATCACTAACTCCAAAAAACATTAACAGAGACTAATGAAGTGTTCATGTTCCATAATTCTATATGGGATCAAGACAGTAAGAACTATGACCTTCTTTTCAGGTATTTTTTTCCTTTTCTGGTCATTTTTTAGAAAAAGAGGAAATTCTAGAAATTTTATAAGTACACGCCATGAACATTATGAGTACACACTGTGTACTGCATTTCCACAAGAGGTCGTGTGTCGGCCATGTCATAGCTAGACACACGGAAGTGTGGGAGTGACTTGGAGGCCGCATAAAGTGGAATTCAGAAATGCCATGTACACACCGCGTACTCTTAAAGTACATGCCGTGTATTTTGTTTTTTTTTCAATAAACGGATTGTGGTCGCGTCTGACGGACAGAATACCCTTCTTCTAGGTTTTGTTTTTCTAAGAGAACCAATACGGCCACGGATATTCAACGAACCCCCAAGCCCCCGTCCGTCACCGAATCGAACACCATCAGTTGCGTTGGAATTGTATCAGTGAGTTCTCTCTTCTCATAGAGTATCATCTTTTGATTCCTCTTCATTTCCATGTTATCGTGTGTTGAACTTTTTATACATTTTCTTAGATATATAGAGTTTTATGGAGATTCAAGCTTCGAGGTTCACATATAGAAATCTCTAACCCTGAGGTAGGTGGTTTGTGACTTTTCGTTCAAATTCTTTGAGTATTGTGTGCAAATTCCACCAATTCCCTTAAACAGGGTATTGTGTGTTTACCATTTTACCCCTGTTGTTTTCCTTCCATGATTTTATGCTTGTGTAAAGGTAATTTTTAGATGAATAGGGTTGAATTATTTTCATTGTATGTTTTCCATTGCGTGTTCTTTTTTACGACTGTTTGGTCTTATTTAGCCATTTTGGTTGCCTTGCCTGTTTTCCATGCCTGTTGCTATAGGATGGAGAGTTTGTATTTTGACCTGCTTGATATGCTATAGACATCATAGCGATGTATCTCTATAGGTTTACCTTGTCCATATTAATCTTTTATTCTTTTTGACCTACACAGGGCCGTGAGAACCTGGTGTAGTAGACTATATGGGGAATTGACCAAGTGAGCTTCCTCAGTGTGCCTTTAAGCACATAGTCTATAAGGGGGATAGACCGAGTGAGCATCCTCAGAGATCCTAGAACCACATTGGGATATAAGGGGAATTGACTGGGTGAGATTCCTCATAGAGTCCCTATTTACTTTATACTATATGGGGACTGACAGCGTGAGCTTCCTCAGAGAGTCTTTTTTTGAATTGTATGTCCTCGAATATAAGGGGAATTGACCGAGGGAGATTCTTAAGAGTCCTAGACCTTGGGGAAATAAGGGTAATTGACTATGTGAGCCTTGTAAAGGATTACTTGACTACCCAAGACCATACGTGTAATGGACTTTGTGAGCTTACTCAGAGAGTATTTCCTTACCTTTTACTATAAGGGGAATTGACTGTGATCGCTTCCTCAGAGAGTCTTTATATATTCTTATAACTGAACTGGAGGGTATTAGTTGTGTGCACATCCTAGAGTGTTATTATTATTGATTAGTTTCTTTGAAACTATGGATTTTATTCTGCTAAGAACTTTCTTGTTTACTTTTTCTGCAGTTTTACCTCCCATATATTCACTGACTGTTAGGCACAGATCTTCGAGTGGTTTCCTACTGAGATTTAGTCTCACACCATATTTGTCATATGATTTTGGGCCCAAACAGGTTATATTATTGTAGGTATAGATAAGGGCAAGATCCCTTATACTTCAGGTACTTGATTTGTTGTGGATCTAGAGAGCATGAGACCAAGATATGGCTTGTAATGCTGAGAAGTTTATTTGGTTTGTTTTTTACTCTAGTTTAGCACTATTATATTATATCATTGTGACTTGTCTGGATATTTTCATATAAATACGTATCATGCATCATTTTATATATGTGTTATCTATTTTATACTTTCAGTATTCTACTATTACGGTTGTATTTCATTATTACTACTTCCGCTCTTTTATGTATTTGTTTACTTATGATGTGTACTCTACCAATGAGGGAATAGTTTCCTCAATATCACACCCAAGGCCCTTACTACTAGTCGACATCCTCTAGTGTTCAGGGAAATTCACTAGAGGCCATGTGACCAACCGAGTACGGGGTGCCTCTGGGTGGCTTCCAGAACTAGGACATTATAAAGACATTGCATGCAAGGTGTTGGATTGATGGTCAAGGGTATTTAAATCCCTTAACCTATACTATTATTATCCTACCCCAACCTACTTATATATCACTTTCATTTATTTAGTTTCAGTTACATGACCTTCATTATAACTTTATATATTATAATGATCATAAATTGAATTATCCAATTGCATCATTTTTCATTCCTGTAGTGGATTTATCTATCATAAATGCTCTGTATAAATTTTAATTCTTTATTAATTAAATTAAATATTTTCTACTATGTTTATGATTTCTTAAAAATGTATCTAACCTCTATTCCATTACTATGTACCAGTCATTTGTGATTTAAATATATTTGATATTAATATGAACTATTAAGTTTTAAAAATGTGATTATATTTTTAAAAATAAGAATCTCTTTATAGCACTAGGTGAATGCATGAGATAAGTACTAGTTACATATGTTAAAGGAATAAGAATTTCTATTAAACTAGAAATGAACTAAAAAGTTTTTCCATGATAAATTGGGAACATTCAGAAACCATGGATAGTTTAAAACATTTTATAGATTATTAGATATAATGGATAATAAAACAGAGATGTTCCCTTTGATCAAGGTATCTTAATGAAAGAAATTGGGGAGGAAACATTAAAAAAATATCCCTAACAAAAAAGGGTAATATTAAATAGTTATATCTTTTAAGGGATCAAAAATAAAGAATATTAAAGTAATTAAATAGAATAATAGAGTGATTATGTGAGTTTTTAAAGAAAAATTCATGTTCTAAAATAAAGGGCGGTTGTTCTGAAGTTCCCTTATATCGATTTTGGATTCATTATACACATTCACTTAACACCTAAAATAATAAAATTTTATTTATTAAAACTATAATAAGAATAAATCAGAACAATATTTGATTTATTATTAATATTATATATTATCAAGGTCATTTTATTGAGATTCCCTTTCTATATTTACTCTCTAAATGTCATTTGTTTCAGGGTTCAAAGATCGTATTAATTGGAAGGAAATTATGACACTTTTTAGGGTTTTGTTCCACAACTATATATGTGAAATAAAATATTAATCATTCAATTAATAATGTTTTAAATAGTTGTAAATGTGAAATAGTATTATAATAATCTTAGTTCATAGAGTAAAAAAATTATTGTTTTATGGTTAATTCACTTGGGAAGTCTTTCTAACCAGGGTGGACTTACTTATTTTTTAACCATATTATTTTTTATATGTTAAAAATATAAATCATAAAATCATAAGATAATTTAGATAGTATGTAGCCACAATAAGTGTTTCTAAACAATCATTTAATGTGGTGGTATAAAATTAAGTATGTTGTTCATAAAGGTGGTGAACCAACCATTACAAGAACAATGATTTCATTTTAAAATGAATTCAGGAGAGGTTTCATAATAAATATTACATTTTTAAAATAGAATTATGGTATATTCATTATAATTGAGTTATTATTTCTGATTTAATGGGAAATTAAGGATGTTTTAAAATATGAAAATAATTTAAAACATATTTATTGAGAATATTACCTCATTGAATGTCATCTCTTGAAATGAAACTCAAAGAATCTTGGTTTAACCATTTGGTTAGACCAAAACAAAAAGGCCATGGGGGAGAGGGATGGAATTATAAGTAGGTATAAATATAGTAAGATCCATGTCTTATAATATGTGAGGGTAAAGCCTAGTGTGGGTGGTATTTATAAATGGAGGAGAGGGGATTCTTTGAATGAATTATTCATTCTGAAATTATTATTTTTTAAGGATAACAATTGGGATAAATTTTATGAATATTCATAGTAATTGATGAATATGAGTTTGAAATATTGGAATATTATAA
Organism: Viscum album; assembly: GCA_963277665.1. NCBI lineage: Eukaryota > Viridiplantae > Streptophyta > Magnoliopsida > Santalales > Viscaceae > Viscum > Viscum album. Next base: position 1,544,176,200 of record OY728157.1, on the reverse strand, counting down.
CATTTATTCATGTATTTATCTTATAATTTTATTTAAAATAATTTTTTTAATTTCACTATTCATCCAAAGTTACAACATTTCTTAAAAAATTTCTAAAACGATTTGAAACAATTTTTTATATAATTTCATAAATACGAGAAAATTCATTTTTAAATAAAAGATTTAATTATTTTAATAATACTACTATTTATATTATTATCACTTTCCAACCCTTTGAAAATTTAATTAGTCTAATAAAATTATAACATCACTATAACAAAACATAATGTAATTTTATAAACCATTTTTTTGAATACAATATTTTTTTGAATTTTTTTTATTTCCCAAATAAATGAAAATAAAAAATATATATATGTTTTACAAAAATCAAAACTCATATTTCATAATTTCTTGAAATATTTATTTATTTTTATAAGGATATAAATATTTTATATTTTCATTTTATATTTGGAAAAATATTATTATATAATAACATTAGTGATGTTAATATTCTAACTCTTATGTTACAATTACAAATGGGAAAAATACTATTCTAATAGTCATATTACTTCTCTAATGGTCATATTTGTAATGGTCATATGGGTTCTCTAATTTTTAGAAATACCACAAATTTTTTTAAATAATAATTCAATTATATTTTCTCTCACGGTTATATATATATATATATATATATAAATTTTAAAAATTTATATTACATTAAAAATATTATGTTTTATTTCTATATTATTGTTCAAGAATACAAGTTTTATAAGTTGTCTCACAAAAATTTATTTTAATATTAACGTTATCTGATTTTCTATATTCACTCCCATTGTAATATTTTACATATTATAATGTGTATTTATACCCTAATGTAATTTCCAATTCAATATAAAAAAATGGTTCAGTCATCTAGTGCATGTCATTTATATAATAATACATTGATAAATATGAAAAGCATGTAAATTTAGAAAGTAAATTCCATTAATATGATTCTATGTCATTAAAACTCTATCCTAATCCTAGTACATGTTCAATAGTATGGCATCTCACATATGAAACCAAACCAGTCACAATAGCTATCTGAGTCTCACATCACATATTTGGATTCTATGGGGAAACCAGAAATAATCAATGTACATATCTCGAAGTAACCCTGTTAAATTGAATCATTTCATTTGGTAACCCACTGAGGTCTACAAGGTCAAATCATTGCATACAAATTCTCTATGGGATCCTTGATCAAAATATCATCACTCGAGTCAACACCCATTTCTTAGAGCTATTACTTTCACACGAAATCCTTTTAATAATAACATTCCCTCATTGTAGTCATTAGAATTTTCATATTATTTTCATATAAGTGAGATGGTCTCAATCCCATCCCCTTTCTAATTCACCCTAGGTCAGTCCTCAGAGACTAAAACTATCGATAATATACCCAAGTAATTCCAACATCAGTACTCACATCTCTATGGGGGAGGAATCCTCTCCCCACACTCACCTCAACATCCTTTTGGATCTAAGTCACCTCATAGGTTCATCATAGATTACTAGTTCGAATCACTCTAAACCCCTCACATATAACTACATGGATGACACCAAGTCACCTAACCAAAAAGAACCTATTCTTAAATTCCAATTTATATCCCCTTAGGAACCATGTCTTTAATGGAATACAATAATACTCACGGCCTTTATCGAAGATTTATAGAGAATAAATAAGTGTCATATGGTCCCTCGTGGTCCTTTCTACATAATTTCATCCATATATGTTTCATTTTAATAAATAAATTCCATCAATTTGTAATAGACCAGTCACCCATAGTGTTGTGAGATTATATAATATGTTGCTTAAAAAATTATGGGGAAAATCCCTCAAGGTAACATTGAAGAATTATTGGGTTGGTTGTGTTTGTTGAAAAAGTAAGTTTCCATGGGGAATTCTCAAGTTCCAGAGATTTTGTTGACAATCCATTAGGACAAATAACGATGACAAACTAATGGACGATCTGAAGGTGGTAAAAAAACAGATACAAGGTGGCGCTGTGGAGACCAGAAGAATGTAGATGGTGTTGCTTCATGACTACATCAAGCTTCGTGAATGGCAGAGTTGAATAGAATTGATGCGGTGAAGGGAATTGCATGTGGGGCTTTGCAGCGTGCGAGTGGAGCTTCGTAGAGAATGAACAAAGTAAATGAAGGAACTATCCAAAATTACGATGAGCTCCATGATCGAAAACTTTTGTGGTGCTTCGCGATAATGAGATAATTTCGGCATGAAGTTCAGAGCTTCACAATTTGAGATGACGTTCCATTGACTTCACGTGGAAGGTTTACGGGTCAGTGTAATCACCTATAAATAGAACTCAACCCCCTAAAGATAAGTAGAGAGTTTTTGAATAAAATATTATGCTCTCGGATCGCGAAGGTGGTTTGCGAAGGCAGTGTTCTTTGTGAAAGAAGAGCTTTGCGGCGGCTAATCTAGCTCCACAAAAGTTGCGAGCTCCACGTTGGCTCGGTGAGCTTCACAAGGGAAGTCGCTCTGTGAAGACTTGAGATTTTTTAGAGTGCTTCATGAGAGTGATTTGATATAGTGCTTCACAAAAATGCAAGAGCTTCGTGAAGGCTTGTTTGAGCTTCGTTATATTGGGAGCCCTGCGAAGTAAGGTGTTTTGCGAATGTAATTCCAAAGGTAGCTTCCCACTATTTAGAGGTAAAGTTGTATTCATCTATGGATGATAGTTGGAATTCAACAGAGCATCTATCAATAGTTTAGGATGCATGTATTTATGCAAATTAAGAGAACTACAGGTCTATAAACTGTGAGTGGATCCCTTCCAAGTGTAGTGAGCAAAAGAATAGGAAGAAGGTTATCCTTTCTACCAGCAGTGTGCTAGAGAGAGAGAAACATGGACTCACCCTTGGGAAAGTAGTGATATGATACTAAACATTGTAAAGGAAGTGATCGAGGGCAAAGAAGTGATCTATCCTTAACATTATTGGTAGTGAACTTTAGTGGATTTGGTACAGTGGAACATCGTTATTGTATGCTCCTTGGACATAGCCCAGTGAGGTGTACCAAGTAAAAATATTATTGTCTGCCTGCTTGCATCACTGCATAGCATTGAAAACATTATCATTAGATAAAGAAAAAAAGAAATGATCATAATAAACTCACATGTGGAAACAAAGTGACCCTTGTAATAAATATGTCAAGATTCAGTGGGGCAGGAAGAATTTCAAAAAGAATATCCATACCCGGATTCACCCCCCCCCCTCTCTGGGTATATAGGCCCCTATTGGTCCTAAAAAATCATAAAACATTGGGTATTGCATAGAGATAACCGTCCTCTTACAAGATGCCATGTACTTATGATCACAGCATGACAACCTATTTTAAAACTCACATAAGTCGAACTAACCCTCATCTATCCCCAAGAGTCCCTATCTCAACCCAAAAATCATAAAACATTATTATAGAAATTTATTATTAATTTAAAAATTTGATTCAATTAATTTTAAATAGCTAAAAATGACTAAAATATCACTATTTATATCTTTTCACAAAAAATAAAAACAATGGGGGGCATTCCACTCTATTCACACACCCAAATAAAGTCCACACAAAATCCCCAACATATAGTATCAATTCACCCTTAAATTTAATCAATTTATTTTGAAAACCCATGAATAAAATATAAAGTGTAATAGATTCATCAAAATATCATATGTTAGTGGTGTGTTCACCACCTTAGAACATCATCTAGACATTCCAAGAAAAAACCCTATCACCCTAGATGGCTTCCACCATTCTCCAATGAAAAACATATCCAAATCCAAAATAAAATTGAGCTATAATTAGAAAAAAAATGATGGTAAAATTAATGGAATTGTAAAGTGATACATTACTTAATTTATAATAAATAATTCCATGAAATCACACCATGTCATGTAGATAAAATGGAGGAAAGAGAGGGGATGTATTGACCAAAATAGAAATCCTATGAGCAGCTAGTTCAAACATGATCCCAAGGGGGATAACTATAATAATTATTAGTTTTTCAACTTTATAGAAAAATAGAAAATTGATCATGCAAAAATTATAGGAGTAGAAACACAATACCTTCTCATGCAAAGACAATATATAAAGCCCACAAACCATAGGGTACAACTAATCTCCCAAAATTCATCTTCACGTGACCCTGACAATGTCTCTATGTGGATTGAAAAATCTAACCCCTGACCCCCCCCCACCGAGCTACATAGAGTAACAGTGTAAATAATGGGTCATGCCTTTGATTAATGGAGTAATATAATTTCCAGCAATAACATTAGATAATATTTCGGATCAATAAAGTTCCTTTCAAACCTCTTGATCCTCAATAAATATTAAAAAACAACTTCATGAGATGTTCGAATACTCATATTCCCCATCAAAATCCAAATTCTCAAATTCAACCCATATGTTATAATAAAAAATTCTAATTTTCAATGAAATTTACAACCCATAAGGGTCGGGTCCTTATAAGAATATATACTCCAATTATAGAGTATATAACACTTCTATACTTTAGGGAACATTGACCATATATTTTCTAAAAGTAGAGTATCTGCAACCCATTCCCATGGCATGTAATTAATGACTCTACCTATGGATAGTGAGAGGAAACATCATCCTTACATATCTCTAATTCAATGGTTGGTTTTCCTTCTCTAATAATAATCTTAATTCATGATAGACCTCTATTATAAAGTACATAAAGATATAAAATCCAATCACATCCACTATTCTAAATGTCACTTCTTTTTCTTCAATGTTAGTGCCATCATTTCATTATATGGGGTAAAATAATCATGGGCTACCATTGAACCAATATGGAGCATAGTGAAGAGAAACATATCCCATCAATGATTTTTAAAGAATAAAACATCATGTATATAATATTAATTTAAATTTATCACCTATAGAGTTAAACAATGTTTACCTCATTTGGTCATTCCATGTAACTCAAATACATTGAGTGTTCCTCTAATACATGGCATGTGGTTCCCAATCATAAAACACCCCAAGAGTTCAGAATACATTTACCATTAATAAATTGGATTCGATCAATATCTTTTGATTCAAGAAACCATAAACATGTGTGACTAATTCTTATACATTATAAAATAAAAAAAAATTATAGTTTTTAAATGATATATAATTATGGAAAATAATTTCTTGTGAAATGTTTTTTATCTAATTTTTTTTGAATTATTGTTTTTATGAGAATTATTATTATCATATATTTCATATTTAAAAAAAATTAAGACAATATAAATTATGAAAAATTATTTTTTAATTATGTACAAAATGAATTCATAGGTAAAAAAACTAGTTTCAAAAAAAATAAAAACATTTTAAGGAAAAAAATTGTTTTACGAAAAATCTATTTTTAATCGAGAACTGTATTTTTATATTAACAAATTAAATTAACCACAATAAATGAATTATTTTTTGAAATTTGTATATAATAAATACAATGAACTAATTTATCATTCACTTAAGGTTTCTCACCAGATGAGGAATTGGATTAAATTCAGTTCAATATTTACAATACCATTATCAAAAAATGGTTTTTTTAAATTTATACATTGATATTAGAATTAATTTATTTCATATTTTGGAATTTAATATTTTAAAATGTATTCTATAATTTTATTCAGTATAAATAATTTTAGTTTATATGTTCAAATTAATTTGTTTCCCATAATGAATAGTAACCATAATTAAAATCTTGTTACCAACTTAAAGGTTAAAAGCATTAATGATGGGTTGATCTTAATAGATAAGGGTTGGAGTTACATAAAATTTAATGAAAAACATGGGTAAACTATACAATCCCACCAGAATGTACCACCACATGGTTAGATACCTAAATTAACCATAAGAATCATATATAACTAAAGAAACATCAAATTAAAATATATAGGATAATAATATATATCCATGAGAGATAAAACTCAAACTACATTGGGTAAACCAAAAGGATAAAGCATGCCAGACTGAAAAAGTCTCTTTGTGACTGTCTGTTATAAAAAAACATTAAACCACAGAGGTGATTGAAAAAAAGTGAAGCCAACAAGTTACATGATTCACTTACCTTTAACAATGTTCTGCTAAAAAAGTTCTAAACCCACTTAAAATAAAAAAAATAAGGAGTCATCATAGATCCTAATAGGATACCACCAAATAATCTATATACATTAAAATAAAATAAAAATCACAGAGTTCTAGCTTTAAAACAAAATCTAGTTTATAAATAATTCTCATAAATGAGAGCATTTTGTAAAAATTTATTGATTCGCCATAAATGTATACTGTATTCAAAAAATCCAGAAATAGGTCAAATATTAATGAAAATTAGGTAACCATAAAAAAAACCAACATTGTATACCACATAAGATAAGAATGTGATAAAATATCTATGAAATAATCCATCATGTGATAATCCATGTATAAATGAAAAAAACATGATTTGGTCTATAGAATATGATAATATGTACTAGACATAGAAGAACACTAAACTAGGCATATGTTGGTTACAACTGTTATTTAGTATTTCCACAATCAATAAATATCACAAACCCTATAGTGAAATTACACACACTAAAGTGACAAGTATATTTCCTAATGCATCCAATGTTACCAATGTTCAATCTTTGTGAAGACTATTTTAAAATATATGCTGAAATTAAATAAAACCATTTCATTTCATCTAAAATGTTCGTATATGTATTTAAGTCCAAAAAATAATTTTAAATTTCAAAACAGACATTTTCATTCAATAACCAAAATTAATTTACAATGAAATCAAAAAATTGAAAAATTAAAACCACTTTCATAAGTATACCTACCTCAAGAATGATTAAAACCTAAATGCCTTTCACAGTGGATATTAAAAACCAATAGATTAGTCATTGAAAGTCAAGTAACAAAAAAATACAATTAATTGAAAAAAAACACCAAATAATCACAATATGAATCACAAACCAATCCAACACCACTTCCAATACCAATAACAATGAAAAAGCTAAAAAATTTCTTACCAAAGATATGTGAGAAAACCGCCATGAGAGTGAAATAATGAAAAAAACGATCTAAAATGAGGTTTGTCACCTAATATTTCCCCACGACACCCTAAATCTCAAGAGGGATGTCTGTTCACTGAATAAAAAAAAGGGTTATCCATGCATTATGGTTAAAAAGGTGAAACCTAAATAATTTATGTTGTGAACCCATTTTACAGTGTGAATTCCTTGAATTTCATGTTCTCCAAAAAGAGGTGTTGTTTTAGGTCATTTTATATGCTTATTTATCCATATATGATGTGTAATGGTTTCATGGATTTTAAATTTTCCTGATCAAGAAAATACTCATGATATATTCCCTGCAATATGCTCACATCATGTAACCAAATCACAAAATGAATATGTCCACTAGGTATTGTGTAGTCTAGTTTGATGGAAAAAAACTCAAACTCATTACATGAGGGTCCCATAACATAATTAGAACCCTATAAATACATCTAAACATTTAACCTAGACTCAGTTAATTATAATAAACATAAATTTCCAAAAATTTGGTCACTTTTCCTATAAAATTATCTCAATTCTCAAGATGCTTGAAATGCACCTAAACAAAAAGGGAAACCAAAACATGAGTCAAATTATACAAAATTAAGGTAACTAGGTGTTACAAAATCCCCACCATAAATATTTTATGTTTTTAAAATGTCCTTAATATCATGTAATTGTAAAAAATGAAGGCCACCAATCCCTGATCAACAATTTCATCTCCCAAATCTTAAGGCTACCCATTCTACAATTCCACAATACATAGAACAAAAGAATAATTTTACTTCCTAGAAATCTTTCCCTATAATCCATAGTATGAGTTGGTTTCTCAACCATAGTTTTTTAGGCTCATGATAAAATCATTCCAATTCATTCCGATGGGGAGAATACAAACGATACATCATCTAATAGAAAAATTGAAATAAAATATGATTATAATTCAAACTAGATAGAAATTCAAACCAATATTCCACCATTACGATCCATAAAACAATATAAAATAGGACCACAAACTATAGTACCAACTTATCCTTTTTACCTAACCAAAAATGTCACAATAAATATAAAACACTATGAAAGACTTGATCACTAACATCAAACTCTTATGGATGGTTACGACAGTCTGCATAACAATTTTGATGAATATGTGTCATGAACAACCTCTTCTAGAAAAACCAAACCCTTCCATCATATCCAGAACTATAATTGTTCAAACCCATGACCTATCTCTCAATTATACCCAGCATAAGAGATATCAACATAGCCTCCCATAAAAATTCTCAAAGGGTGACCTTTTCATCATGTTCTGATTACTATTATTACTAGAAAACTCAACTAAAAGAAAATTATTTTACCAAGAACCATTCAAATCAAGAAGACAAAACTAACTCAAATCCTTAAGAAATTAGATAACCCTCTCTATATTTCCATCCATCTACAGATGATATTCGATGCTCAATTTCAATTGGGATAACACATCCACTTGAAAATATTCCCAAAATCATGATTTGAAACATGGGTCCCTATAAGAAACAACCATAGAGGGAAAACCATGATATATGAAATATTTCATACATAAATACCTCACATTTCTTAAATTTCTTAATCATCTTAATATTGAGTAGAAACACTAATTTCATGAGTCGATAGATGATCACCCAAGTCATGTCCTTAATACATGGATTGCGTTGAAAAAAATGATGAAATCCATGGAAAAATCATCCAATTTCCATACCAGAATAATAAGGTATTTAAAAAACTGATGGTCTATGGTATTCCTCCTTAATTATCTAATTAGTATGACACCATGATAAAAGATCAGCAATTGACTATATTAACACTGGACACCAATATTGATTTCTAAAATCATGATAATTACTTCTAGTACTTTGGTTTATTGACCAATAAAAATGATTTCCAAAATCCATAAACTCCTACCATAGTGAAAACAATACAAGAAAATTGTTTCTTAAAAAAATATCAACATTGGGAGACCAAGACCACTCACTCAAGATCACACCACCAGAAAGGGTTTTACTAAATCTTTGTAACTCTATGTGACATATCAGCTGGAGAATAACCCTCTCATCAAATGATGATACAACATTCATCAAATCCAAATATACCTACCCTATAAATTCTTCAAATCCGAAGATAATATTAGAAAACAAACTTGTTAGTGACCACACTTCCACTGATTCATTTACTTCTTATATTATTCCTTTCTTTCTCAGTGCATCGATGAACACATACCCTTTTCATGGAGTATAAGACATATCTAAATATAAATATTGAATATACTCATCCCAAAATAACTATCACATGTTAAGTTACCTCTAATTTAAAATATAACATAGAATATTATGATGATATATTTCATAAAAGTCTCCAAAAATAGGCAATGAGGATAAAGTTTTGGTGTATTCATAACCAATTACAAGTCAAGATTGTGGTTATTGTAGTTCCTCTCAATAGGGAAAAACTAGTGAGAGATGTATGATACTACAAGATTCCTCTATATCATGGCACACCCAAAACCTATTTTACAATCATTGAACATTAAATCATAACATTTACTTGGATCTAGAAGAATAAAAACATTATCTTATGTCAATATCACCTACATTTACTCAAAATATATCTGAAATTTTTAATTCCACTAAAACATTACACCATTAAATGTTAAAGTTTTCATTGCATATTGAAGTTTGGAGATGTCCCAAACAAACTACCTGTAATAACCCACTAACCATAAGAGGCTCTATATCACTACCAAATTATTTGGCCACTCCAAGTACAAAACTTGATGTACATTTCTCAGGATCCACTAAGATGCACCTCTCGATATAAAATTCCCCTAAAACATTACTTCTTGATCCAAAAACTCATATTTGGAATGCATACCATAAATAAAATTTTCCCTTAATGTTATTTAAATTATATATAAAAGTTATGTGTGTTCATCCCCTAACTTGGAGTAAACCAAAATATCTTTCATGAAACTAAAAACAAAATTTTCCAATAATTAATGAAATGTCAGGTTTTTCAATGAAATAAACACTATAGTAGAATTAGTGAGACTAAATTGAATAACCAAAGACATGAAATTTCCAAGACACCTACTAAATTATATATTTTTTATATATTCTTCGTGGACCATCAATTGTTGGCATCCCAAAAGAAGGACAATATTTGATAACCAATAATCCCATCTAAGATGACCAAAGAGATCATCATTCCTAGGAAAATGATATTTTTTCATGATGGTCACTTGGTTTAAAATTAAATAATCAATAAAATTAATTACGATCATGTATTCATTATCATAAAGGGGATAGGTGAAACCCATAGTGACATGCAAGGATGAAGAAATACCTTATAATTGATATTCGTATGATGGAACTTATGTTCTACCAAATCAGTTTCCTCTATATGATATAATGGAATATAAATGGGATTAATATATGGTAGTAGGTATCTCATAAACTCAATCTCTATATATGGTGGAAAACTATAAAAATCTTCCGGAGAGACCTTATGTTATTCACTCACCACCCCATTAAGTAGACTACTCTGAAAAAGGATCAATGAAATCTTGAAAAAATTCAGACAATATACATGACATCATCCCATCGTAAGATACAAAAGGCCCTACTTTGCTAGAACCGAAATGTCACACACCATGTAATACATTAGTGGTTCTATTCTGAGATAGAAACTGAACTCAATGAAAATAAAGATCAATATAGTCTTTAATGATGATAATCCATTTCATGGAAATAAACAGGTCAAAGATGTTGAGATGAAGATCCTAGAATTCCCAATTCACCTCATGGTCTACTATCATTACTCAACATACTAGACACTTGAAACCTTGTATAGACCTCTTTACCAAAGGCAAGAAAAGATCCAGAAAGAACATAATAAGAAAAAAACTTAATCCCAACACATATACTAACTTTGGTTATACAAAACAATGAGTATCACCGATATCAATCAAATATAATACTATGAAATATGAAATAAAAATCAATCCTCTAACAATAGCTGAACCAACATCATATCCATTTGGTTCATACTCAAAAATGTAAATATTTCCAATGTCATATCCTCATCGATCTTTCATTTCCACAGGAACAAATTCTTTATCCTGAGGATAATACCCATCACCCTTGGAAGCATCCATACAAACCTATGGTTCCTTTGGGAGAGTGGATCTAAACTTACTACCATGGTACTTCTTCCAAAAAAAAGCTTCACATTGTCATATTTTACAAAATGGTTACAAGTCTTGGGAGCATCCATAAAATTAGTATTGGAATGTATAGTACTACAATATTGATCGAAAGAAACCTACTGTTGACTTAATAAATCCCCTTAAAATGGTTTGGAAGAAAACCATCTACAATGGCGCTTCCTTTTCTGGAAATAAGATAATCCATAGGAAATGACTGTGCAAACCAAAGGTCCTCCACAACTTATTTTTTATGTTATCCTCTAATAAATATTCCATATCTTCTACCACCATAAAGGTGGGAATACACAAGAGAATCAGGAAATCAATCACGATTAGAAATAATTCCATGTGTACTAACTAAACAAAAGGTGTGGAATACTCTAGAACATTATACTCTCCTTTCATGAAGGTCAAGAACTCCAAGGTCTTCCCCTCATATTGTATCCAGAAAAAATGTCTGGTTGAATAATTTTGTCAAAATACCTTGATAAAATCCTCGAGCAACATAGCTTGTGTAATAATATCCCATAATTTTTTTCCAGTCCCTCATAAATATATGTAGTAAAACCAACATTATATTATTTAGTAGTCTAAAAAAAGATGAAGAATAACCCAATTTATTAATACATTCTATTAATTCCTGGTTTCTATTGTCACCATAAAATATAGGTGGGTTATTCATAGTAAATTTTGAACCGTGATTTACTTATTATATTGTGTTATCAAAATATGTTTTTCCCAATTTTTGAATAGTGTAGAAAATATGATCTAATAAAGAATAATTTACCAAATAATTAGACTATATAACCTATCTAATAGCTTCCTCACTTGGAATTGGATGAGATATTCTAGGTGGTATTATCTAATGATCCCAATTAAAAATCAATCAGTCAAAAGAATATTACAAAATCATAGAACAAACATTAGGTATCAATATCAATTATTTTAAAAAAATGAATTTCAAGAATGAAAAAATATATATTTAAATAATAACCATATCTAGTTCATTAAAACAACCTCAAACTCCATGTCTCATGATTTGTAATAATTTTGTACCACCCATGGTAACTAAAATTAAAACACAAATGTGAGATGGAAAGTCCCCTTTCTCACACCAACTATTCGAATTATAATGTTCTTAACTCCAATATACCAAAAAACTAAAACACGCTCAATAAGTGTCAATAAAACATAATGTTGGGAATTCCCTTTGATAATAATATGCAATGAACCAACATGGGAGAACTATACAAGACACCCTAAATGGTCCTCCATATGGTGAGATTCATAAAAGAACCCCAAGTATCCTGAATAACTAAATAAATATCAATATAAAAACGTCTATAAAAGGAATACATATTCTTAAGACCTACAAATTAATCCAAGCAATCCAAACTAGTTCGATAAAGAAGATAAAACTAAAAAATTCTCCATGTGACCATCTGTAACCACCAAAATATCCCACTATCTAGGTGAAGAATAAAAATAGAACCCATCTTGCCTTTTTATTCCCTTTACATTATCTTAATCCTTCAAATAATGTATATTACCACCCAATGGAAAAATAGGAGGGTAATCATGAATCCCAGTATGATACCATGGAAGAACCTATAAAATTTCTAATCTCAATAAAGAAAAGCATCTATATTTACTAGAAAATCCAATTTATAAATCATTTTCATAAATGATACTATTTTTAGAAAAATTATTCATTTTTAATCAATTAATAACAAATTCACAAAATATAGGAATTTATAATGTTTAAAATGAAGTGAGGAATTTATTAGAAAAGCAACCATGGATACACTATTTGATTAGCATGTGATAAAATATCCATCAAATAATCTATCATGTGATAAATTAGGTATAAATGTCAAATCACACCATTTCGGATCTTACCAATGAGATTATGTACTAGAGATAATATAATACAAAACAAGGGATTTGTTGGTTAGAACTAATATTGAGTCCTTATAAAGTATTTTGAAATAAAAAAACATGAAGTAGTGTAACAAACACTAAAGTGACATGTACATTTCCTAATTCTTCCAATGTTCTCAATGTAGTGAGTTTTATAAAACCATTACTAAATCCATTCTAGCATTTAATAAAACCTTTTCATATTAATGAGAATCCTCTTATGGGCTTAAAACCCCATATTTTTTTCTAATAATATCTTTCAAATTTAAAATCATTATTTTTCATTTTAGAACCAAATTTAATTTACAAGAATATATAAAAATTCAATTATTATAACAACTTTCAAAGATAAAACAACCTCAAGAACAATGGAAACCAAGTATCCTTTGAAAAATGATATTGGAAACCAAAATATAATCATTTAAAATATAATAAATAAATGAAAACTATAATAGGTTGATAGAAAACACCAAATGATAAAAATATAAATCACAAATGCATCCAAATCTATTGTTACAGCCACTGATAATGATGAAGTAGGAAGACTGCTTACAAGGGATATGCGATGGAACTACCATGGGAGACAAAAGTTGAAAAGAGAGATCCAGAATGTGGATGATCTCCTAAAATAATAAAAAATAATTCTAAATATAAATTTGGAGGTTCTCACACTAGATAAAAATAATGTTTCTGTATGTGATATAGTTAAAACAATTAAACCAGAAGAATTCACATCATGAAACCCTTTCACAGTGGGAATTCCATGAATTTAATTTTCAATAAAAAATGCATCTCCTCTAGTTAAATTAAATCCTTACCAATCCATTCCTGATGTATAATGGTTTCATAGATTTTAAATTTTTACACTTTTAACAATAATCATGACATCTTCCCACCAATATCTACATGTTGTGTAACCCCTTTGTGAAATGAATTCATATACAAGAAAGTGTGTAGTCCAATTTCCATCAACAAATCCTCAAAATAATTTGGTGGCTCTTTGAACCTAAGGATTAGACACAAAATCTATTTACACATTTATACCCAATCTCCATTAATTAAGAAAAATATAAAACCAAATAGTTATGGTCATTTTCCACTATTAAGGCTCTATGTCTTCGAGAAGCCTGTAATGCACCCAACCAAAATAGGAACCCAAAATAAGAGTCGAAGAATAAAAAAAGGAAGGTAATGGGTGGTTAGATAAAAACATTCCTATATAATATTTTATGAATTTATTTACATCATGTCATATACCATATTTCTAATTTAGAAAATTTATATAAATTTTCCAATGAGAGAGATTTTTTTAATTTAATGTTCTTAATAATTACTTTTGTGACACTCCCCTAAATTATAAAAGGGAACCTCACATCCTCTCTTCTACAGACCACACAATATATTTGAATCAACCATTATCTACCTAAATAATCTAAAAAAATAATTATCCATGAACAAGAGGTGGTGTTCCTCTAAAACTACCTATCCAATAAGCCTTAAGCTTCCTCCCAAATGAGGATACCTAAAAAATAGGATTATATATATACCAATAATTACCATGTTTCTTTTTTCTTCTTCCACCATATAATTTTATATGATAATCCTAAAAAAATAAAATTATTATTATTATTATTATTATTATGACATGTTTTTACGCTAATATTATATTCATTTTATATCTCATTTTCATCTTTTTTAAAATGGAAAAATCACTTGTGTGTATGTGTGCACTACATCCTCCACAATTCATTGGGATTAATTTTTCATTTCCTCTAAAAATTGATTGTATTATGTATAAATTTAATGAATATATATGATATATATGATATAATTATGATTATTTAAATTTAAATTATTATTTAAATTCTTTTTTACATCTATTAAATAGATAAAACATCACTTGTGCATACATACAGACTACCATCTCTCTGAAGTGATGTAATTTATTTATCATAAACAATTTATATGAATGGTCACTAATTCATATATAATATATAAAAGTCAAACTTATGAGATGATTAATGTACTTGATATGATTAAACAAATACCAATTTGTAAGGACTAGAATACTTGAACTAAAACATACATGGAAAACATACCAGTTTTCACCCGAATAATGGCTTCCATGAAAAGTGTTAATAAAATTGTTCTTGTAAATTAAACTAGAATGATAGATAGTAATGTTAATTATAATTTTGTTCAAGAATATATTTAAAATAAATCTACATTTATTTTATATACTTTATCAATGGATATCAACAATGATGGAGCTGAGGAAAGGCTTTCGCCTACAATCTCATTTTATATTACAATTATTTAAGTAAGAAACTACTTTTGTGGAATTATGTGATATTTATCCCTAAAAACCCATATATTTTGTTCTCCTTAATTTATTCTTTTAATTTTCATTTATTACTTCCATTTATAACTATTATTTTCTTAAATTTATTGAGAAAATACATTTAATAGATGATTAATTTATTTCCCCATTAATCAACGATGTTTTTCTTCCTTGTCTATATTCTTGAGAATGTTTCTTATCAGATTTTATTTTTGAAAAAATATGAGAAATATTATTTTTAATAACATTTAATTTACATAAAAATTAATTAATAGAATATTTTCAAATGTTTTATGTAGGAATAACTTTTTAATTTTTATAATGGTGTGAAAAGTATGTTCGATTTCAATGTATATGGAATGAATAGATTTTTACAATTCTCAAAAAATTATTTTATTATAAAATTTATTTATAATATTTCAATATTAATTTTATATTAAATACTTTTCTCAATATTCTAGGAATGTTTATATTTTAAAAATACTGAAAGAAAATAATATTTTCACTTTTATCAAATAAATGTTGAAATTCTTTTTATAAAAAAAATTATATATTTAAAAATACTTTAAGTATTGTAACAATTAACTATATATATGTTCTTAGGATACCAACCACACACTTATTTAGATTAATTACGATTATTTGAAGACGAAATTATTATTAAATCCATTTGTTTTCCACAGGTTAAGCTATGATGAAATGATGAACTTTTCTTGAGCATGAGGAACACTTTTATATGGTTTTAATTAATTGATATATGATCTTGGAATTAGATAGACCTCAAATTCATTGGTTAAATATTTATATCTAATTATGTAATATAGACATTAATGGGGAGTTTATCCCATTCAGTAAAGAAATATATCTACTAAGATATTATTATGAGTGATCATTGAAAATGAAAATGATGGAATGGGGAGTGACCCTAATATGTTATGGGACATTTTCATATTTGAACGATTTATAAGTGAATGAGGAAAAAAGAAATGAATTTATATTCTTATATGTATACAAGAAAAAAATTGTGATGGTGATATTTTTGCATGGGTCATGATTTATTATTGATGATTTTTCACTCTTATAACTTATGTATATTGTTTTGAAAAATACTAATAATATGAATCATGTTTAATTATAATTGAATTTTTTGGCATGAATTTCATAAGATGTTATTATGATATAATTCCCTTAGATTTACATTATTATCACTTATGATCATTTCTTTGTAGCTCCTATGTTTACCATTATAGATCCTCAGATCTAACCCTTTCATAGGAATCATATTCCCCAAAATATGATGAATTTGTCTGAAAAGGGTATGTCTATAAAGTATTATATATGATTAGAAAATTGTGGAATATATTAAAGATAATTAGTGAAATAATTTTAGTATGTATCCAAACATCAATAAAAATAACATATTATGGTTTGGGTGAGTGTATTATATTTATATGTAATGAATATTCATCTAAAATGATGTAATACTTATGTATGTATTTATTTGGATACCTTAGTTGGTGTAAAAGAAGTGTTTAGTTATTTTTAGAAATCAATATTTAAAAACTTTATTGAAAACATAGGTTATAATTCTATGCATAAGATATCATCATGAGTTTATTTAAAGTATAGACTATGTATTTTCCTACAAATAAAATCCCAATCTATATAAAAATAGGTTGATGTATGTTCATGCATAAATTCGCCTTAGGGTAATAATCCTAAAATGGATGATTTGGTGTCAACTCAATCATCACATGGTTAATGAAAAATTTTCCTAAATACACACATAGTTCCGCACTCCCTTGGGATATAAATATTTTCATTAACACTATATTTTGTAACCATTTTGATGGATGGGATGATAGAATATTTAACAAGTTATGATATGTAAATTAATTATGATATGAACATAAAGTGACCTGCGATGAAAACAATTTTCAAAAATTTAGTCTTTGTAATAATGATTTTTAGAATTATATAATTTTTACTATAATTATAGATGTTTTGAAGTCACAATAATCTTTTTTGTTTTATTTAATGAATTTAACTATGAGTAATTGTGTGAAAAATGAATTTGATGTCCAATACAATGAAAATCCTCAAGAGAACCAAATTTAAATCGGATATGGGTTAATAAATGTTGTAGTTATGCCCACTCTGGTATCTGAAGCTATTCATATTAAAATGTGTAACATCCCAGACCTGGTTCACTCATAAGAAACCAAACACAATTTCCCATATAGAAACAAGAATACCCCCCATTATTCCGAAGAATGTTGACTACTAGTGAGGGTAAATGATGGTGTGGGAGGAGACTATACCCTTGTCATTAGAATGTATTACTGAGGTAAAAAATAACCATATGATGTTGAAATAGTATAATAAATAAACTATAGAGGAAAAATCATATACATAATAATAATATATCCATAACCATTATGTCGAACCATATCCAGTAACATAAAAAAAATTATAGTCATGTTTATTTGTTATAAAAAATGGGAAAACAAGAATTCAGAGTAGATGACTTATAAATCATGAAATAACTAAATGAAAAAATATCTAATGATACATCCAATAGTATAGTGAGCATAAGATCATCCCTATAATCTAATACTCCACCTTGGTATAGAAATGTGGTATCTAAATCTTGAACCATTCCTTTATTACTACTCACATTCATAAAGTATATCTGGGTGAAAATATAAGGCCCTAAAAGTGCGTGACATGAGATCAATATTCCAAAACCAATAGGTCTTAGAATTAATTATTATGTGAATTTAAAATGATATTTTTGTGAGAGTAATAATGAAAATAGTAAAAGAAATTTCCATACACATGTCAGTATGAGTTTGTAATGGGATACTCATCTGATACTACTTGCTTCAACCAATGCTACAATATCTATAAATGTTATTTAGTTTTTATTTTATTATTATTTTTATAATAGGTCATAGGAATATATATAAGGTGTCCCTAGACTATCTTACTTGTTTACACCATGAATAAATCCCATGATATTTAGTAAATAATGTTAAAAGTAGACATGTTCATTTGGTTTGTAATATATTAACTAAATCTCAGTGTGTTTTTCGATATATTAGAAACATTGTAAAAATTACTTGTAAACCTCATAACATCTATGTAATTATACATAATGATCCTAGGTATCGATCTATGTGTACTATTAAACCTTCACCCGATGATCACATCTATGGAATTCTATATAGGAATCCTGGTATTTCTTTTGTCAAAGTATATTCACATTTCCTTCTAAGCCCATCAAATTAATTCCAAATAGAAAACCTTTTTATCCTTCATGGGATGGTATAATGGAATTGTCTTATTATCTAATCTAAGGAGTTCTACTTAGGGAACCATGTATCACTCATGGAATATTGAAAATCTATCAACCCTGTATTCCCATTTTACTAAAACTTAACCTTTATTGTTTACTTTTATTTCATTCAATTCTTATATCACGCCCTTTTTCTTAATTTTCATTTTGAGTTCCCAAGGTATTTATTTTGATTTATCGGGGTTTTAGTCTATTTTTATCCATATGAATGGTTAGTTTTTAGGGTTTGGGGAGAAACTATGCTGATATTGGATGAAAATATTGTTTATAGTTCATTATTTCCTATCACAATTTTTCTTTTTCGGAATGTTCATTGTTTCTATAAAGCCATGTGATGTAACAGAGTAACCACGAAGCCTATTTGGAGTGTCTGAGACCCCGAGTATGACTTGTTCATGGTTATATAGAACTGCGTGTCATGTGTGTGAGGGGATTTAATATTTTGACATATCTCGTATAAATAGTTTTCCAATGGTTTCCCAAACCATGTGCTCAAACCATGATAGGTTGGTTTCCCTTCCAGTATAGTGTTCAAGATTGGTGAATTCTTTGCTAAATCATGTTTCCAAACTGTGATACTTTACAAGGTTATTAAAAATGTGAATTTCCCACTTTTACCAATTAGATTTCAAACCTAGTTCAACCCTCCTACCATCCCATTCAAAACTAGGCACTATATGTGTCTCCCAAACCCCTTTACCATATCTATTAATCCCCCATTGATTCTCCTCCTTCGATTATAGGTGTGTTTCTTTGTGTATTGGGGTATTTTCTTCCCTTATCTCTTAATCCTTTCATATTTATACTTTATTTATGGTTGGTATCCTTGTTATATACACCCTAGGGAGAGAGTCATATTACATTGGTCGATTATTTTGATATTAGGATGTCTGGTTTTATCATTTTCCCTTCCTCATCATCCTTTAGATGTTTTGTCTCATTCTATCATCATTGAGGAATATTTTACATATATTTTTTTTCCAAATTAGGAATTTAAATAAATGAGTTTTCCTAAATTGATTTTAAATGTCTTCATTGTGCTTGTTGTATACTATTAGGATATTTTTTCTAATTTCTATACTAGTGGTTTGATAAAAATTAGGTTATTAATATAATTTCACTATTATAAATATATTTATTAAATATATATTTATGAAAATTATTTAATAAAAGTTCAAGTGGGTTTAAAAATTGATTGTTTTATTTTGAAATAGTTTTTTGCCCTGTTTGAGTTATTTGGTATTGAGTGATGTGTGTGTAATTGTAGTTATATTGATTCTAGTGCCTCTTTATGGTTGGGGGAATATGTTGTGACCCTCCATGTACTTTATTTTGATGTTCCCTCTGTTTTATATAAAAATATTTTTGAATTCACAGGGATTTAAATTTACATATCAGTGGGATATGTGTAAGTCCTTATGCAAATGGGGTGTCAATATAGATATTTTCATGATTATAAATGATAGATTCTATTTAGATCCTATTATTATGGAATTATTGAATACCATATATAGTTTCAAGTGATGTTTGTTATCTATGACTTGATTTTATGGACTAGATCCCCATAGAGAGTGTGATAAGAAATATAGGTTATGCCATTGTTGAGTCTAGTTAGAGTAGTCAAGTTCATTATTGATTGTGGATCACATCATGTATCATTAGAATGGTCTTAACCGAGTGAATATGGGTTTCTTATCAATATGTTTAAGACAATCCCATTATTACATATTAGTATTTTCATTTACTTTTTTAGGAATTTTTGTTTTATTTTTTCTTAACTATTCTTAATTACAATTTTAGTTTTACAAATACTTTGTTATTTCTGATGATATACCATGTATTCTATATTATGTTTTGATCCATCCAAATATGAATTTATCTAGGTTTTTTATTCTATTTGTAATTTTGTAATAAAACTAGATTTTAGAAATATGATTTGGAAATGATAGCCTCATTTTATTTTAATAACCAATTTTTGGATATTAGTGTCTGGTTGATTAATTTTTTGAATAACACTATTTTATATCTATATTTTTAAAATAGTTTTTATTAACTATTTTAGGAAATGGAATGTATTGATTTTGTGTTCCATACCTACCGGTCTATTCTATGCTCACATAATACTTGTGACACTTGGTATCAGAAAAAAAATGTTTTTCATGTTTAGGTTCTTTGTTAGACTCTATCTTGTAGAAATATTAGTTCCATGGTTTGAGGGACATGTAAGGTCACATGGAGGACTATGAAGTTTTATTTATTTCTTATTCCTATTTTTTTAAATTAATGTTGTTCATGTTTATTTATCCACATTTTTTTGGACTAAATCATCCACAAATATTCATAAGTGATTACCAGATTGTTGTTGTCATCCCATGGGGATCTAGGATTCCCATAGATACATGATAATGGACCGAACGAGGGACCATATAGGGGTCAATCTGAGCATCCTTATGAAAAAATGGATTCAAAATAAACATTTTTTATTTATCAAGGATGGTATATAAGAGATATAAAAACCCAAACTCAGTATTTTTGTACGTGAGGAGCATCGTGAACTATTACTCAACCATATCATTGATTTTTCTAGGATAGTTCGGGCTTTAGTATATCATTATGATTTTGGGTTTTTGTTTTGGTTGGTTCTTTCGTTTGATAATTATTTTCATATTAGGGGCTGATAATATAAGTGATAAGTTTTACCATGGTGAGCCTACATTGAATAAAAAAACATGTAGAGCTCAAGTCCATGTCTCAATTTCTTCTATTGGTTAGTGCATTAATATTTCACAGCCTACTAAGACATGTGTCTATATTATATGTGACCACTAAATCCCCATTTATGAATTTTTGTTGTGTGGGATGCTTTGGTTTCATATTGGTAGGCCTGTGTGTTTTTTATGAATTTTTTTTGGTATGTTTTTATATTGATAAAATTTATTTTGAAATAAAAAATAATTTTAGGGATGGTTTCATTTTATATAGGTGTATTAATTATTATAATTGGATTTTTAAGTGGGTTATGGAATTTTGAATGTGATTTTAAAATAAAATTTATATGAATTTTAAATGGATGTGGTTATTTTTAAAATAGGATATTTGGTTTTTTTGTGATTCTTGGTTTATGATCTTGATATCCTTGTATTTGAACATACCATGGATTTATTTATTTAGGTTTGGTTTGATGATAATTTAATATTTTTTTATTATGTGGTTTAGATAATTCCACCTAAAAAGGTCCCAAAGGTTTCCCAAAATTCTCTTTCAGGATTTGTACTTACCTAGACTCATAATGGATTGGAAAATTCATAATATTCATGGATTTTCCTATACTTTGTGTTGTTCGGGTATACTTGAGGTTATGAATTGCTTGAGAAGGTGAAAATATTTTTCATGTCATTCAGAAGTCCTGGTATCATGAAGGATTGAGGTGTTTAGGGTTCATTTGAATGACTAGGTTTGGATCAATGGATGGTGATATCATCATCATCATTGCAAGTTAGGATTCTTTAGGGAGTTTTTTAAGATCAATTTTGTCAATTGGTTTATACCTAAGGTAGTGATAGTGAAGAAAGTATTAGAGATCTTGGGTGTCCAACCTGGTCAATAAATAGTGAAGGCTTAAGTAGACTATTCTAATGAGTTGGTTTTCTTTTATCTATAGATAGAATCATAGAATACAATAAAATGTATCATTTTAGTGATGGTTTTTTCCTAGAGATTTTGGATGGAGTTCATCATGTAGGGATGTTCTGTTTGGAAATCTAGCGGATGAGGATATTTTATTTGAGTTGGTTTCTATAGGATAGTCCATAGTATGTGGAAATATAATTTTTCATAGAAACTATAAAGGTTAACGATTTTGTGAGATGTTTCAACCCAAGGAACCCTTTATTGAAGTGTAACTTTCATCAGTACTAGAATCTTGTTCATTGGTGCACTTGATCGTGGACTTCTAGTGTAGTCAATTTGGGAATTTAAATCAAGCGTTCCATAATTCTCAAATGTCTTGCCAACGGTGTGGATTCATGGATCATATGGATTTGTTTTTTAAGTTTCATCTCCAAAATAGGAATCCTCATTTAGTTGTTCTCATCTCAAGAATATGGTGAAAAATATGATTTAATGAATGGTTCTCATCTCTTGAATATGGTTTAGAATATGATTTACGGAACTAGGACTCTAGAGATAGGCTCTAGATTTAATGTTTTCATGCATTCTAAAATTACAATGTGTGGGGGTTGTTGTAACATCTTTAGTCTCTAATCTCAGAGTGGGTATGATTAATATTTTATATATTTTAGTTATATTATTTTATGAAATTAATATTTTTTTGATATCTTAGTCATCTTTTTTCCTGAAACATATCTAGTCAGTCCCTATGGATTTGATAATTTTCCTTGTCAAACTACTTACTGATAGATTTTAATTTTGGGTAATGCTATTTTTATAGATATTTGTTTCATTTGAAATTAAAGAATCAATGTTTGGTTTTATATTTTGGTTGAGATTCTTTTCCGGTTTCCTCCTCATGTCATGTGGTTCGTTGTTAGGGTCTTTGTAAAATTGGGCTTCTTAAATGGTGGGGGTGACCCATTATAGATCTCTATTAATGTTTTCTCATGATCAAGTATGGTGTGACTTGTATAGTTCAACGGCCACCCCATTGCTACCAAATTCATTTGTTTTTATTTAGTTTTTGTATTTTTTTTGGATATTTCTTTTTTAAGTTTAATATTTTGGTTTGAGACATCCCATATTTATTCCTTGGATAAACTATGTGACTTATTTGGGGAATAAAGTTTTTTTAGTGTAGAGAATTTTCACACCACATCCTTGATTTTTTTGTGTTATTTTATTTTTTCTCTTGATCTTTTAGTGTATTTTTTAGTTCAGTTACTAGTGATTATTTCTGAGATTTTGGGGTTTTTGTCATTTTTTTCCTATTCATGGTTAGTGTGCATGGTTTGGGGAGAAACCGTTCAAATGGTGGATGTAATGGGAGTTTCTTGTTCATTTTTTTCATTCACGGTTTTTCTTGAATAATTTTTACATGGATTTTCCTGATCCTTTGTAAGTAATGGATTACCTATATAGCCTTATTGGGGTGTTTGAGACTTGGGGTATGGCTTCTTTATGGTTAAAGAAAACTAAGCACCAAGCATGTGGAAGGCTCTATAATTTTGATAGAGTTATTTTTCATGGTTGTCACATGGTTTCTGAAACTATGTAGCCAGCCCATGCGAGGGTGTTTCCCTTCTAGTATGGTGTGCACGATTGGTTAAATATTTGGTAAACTATGCAGCCAAACTGTGAAGCTATCCCAGTAACCTAAAAACATTAATTTCCATTTTGTCCCAATTATATTTTAACCACAATTAAACACTTCTCCCATCCAATTCAACCTAGTCTCTTAATGGGACTCCCAAAACCCTTTACCTTTTCCATCTTCCCCCATTGATTCTTCTAAATTGTTTCTATGTAATTTTTTATATTTTAGTAGTGTTATCTATTATATCTTCTACCCTACTTCTTTCCTAATCATTATTGCCTTGTCCTCATCTTATAAAAACCCTAGGGTGAGGGCTGGATTATGTGGTTTAGATATTTGGATTCTAAGGGGCGTGGTTCTCTTTTTCGGTATTCTTCTTCCCCCTTCCAGAGTTATTTCACATTCTTGCACCATTGAGGTAGGTGTTTCAATCCTTTTTCTATTATGAATCATGTATTTCAATTGTTTTTTTATTATAAATTGATTTCAAATGATTTATTTATTCTTGTAGAGTATTGTTATGATTTTTATATATTTTTAATGCTATTGGTTTGATAAAAAGTGGGTTTTAAAAGGAATTTCATGGTTAATCATATATGAAAAAATTATTTATGTATTCAAATTGTTTGATAAAATTCCTAGTGAATTTAACATCTTATATGGGTATTTTGAAATGGAGTTTGACCCTATTTGAGATTTTGGGTTATTGAATTTTGTCTGTGTGATTATAGTTAGATAGATTTTGGGGCCTCTTTATGGTTGGGTTCTTATGTTATGACACTCCATAGTTTTTGTGATAACCCTTGTCTTTTCATTAAAAAGAACTTTATGAATTCACATGGATGTCCATTTATATACTGATGAGTTATGTGTAAATTTATTTACCCTTGCGGTGATCATACAGTGATGTTCGTTCATATAAATGGTAGGTTCTATTGAATTCCCTTTTTCCAAACCCCCACTTCTTATCTCAAAATTTTTTCTTTAAGTTACAAATTTTTTATTCTGTATTTTAGTTTCTCAAATAATTGAACATGGTTTTGAAATGTTCCCCCTAATGCTTGTCAAATTTGGAATAAGGTATGTTGTTGTTAGGCCTTCATCTTAGTTTTGGAAATATTTTTGGAAAGAAATTTGTTTTCATTGAAAATTGTTAAATTTTGTAATTATTAAGTCCCAATTGGTACTTTGAGATATTTTTTGAAATTTTCATTCAACTCTTATGATGTGAAGTCATGATTGGAAATTTTCAATGGTTTTTAGTGTGAATGGAACCCCTAAGGGTTTCCACCATAGAAGTGGGCCTTTTCATTAATGGTGTCACAGAGTGGGGAAGGTGTGTATTATTGCATCTATGGGTTATATTTAATTCAAAATAAGTATTTTATTCCGCACTTTTATATTATAAAATTATCATGGGATTCATGCTTTTAATTTATAGGTATCGGTGATGGTTTCTGTTTATTTCTATATTAGATGGGAAATATCGCCTTAGAGATTGGGATATAACATGTGGTTTATGCCCCTGGTGACTCTGTGTAAAGCTTCTAGGTTAGTTATTGAATAAGGATTGCATCATACACCAATAGATGTGTCTGAATTGATAATATCTATTATTTCCTTTTTATATGTTTAGGGAATGTCCATGAATACATATTTATATGTTATTATATTCTTTTTCTTTGTATTTTATTTTTCTATCCTACTTATATTAACATTATTACACTTATCGTGTTCCCTAGATTTTTGGAATTTCTCTTAATTAACCATGATAACTTTTTTCCTTGACCTGTCTAAATATAAATTTATATAGGCTTCTCCTTCTATTCATTATTTTATTTTCAAATAACATTTTGAAATGGAAATCTAATTTTAAATTGAAAGCCTCATTTTTGTTCAAAAAGTGTTTTTTGGAAGAGTTGTATTCGGTTGTTTAAATTTTTGAAAATCCATATTTTCTATCTATATTTTCAATATATTTTTTATGGAATATTTTAAGAAATTAAATATATGGATTCTATGGTTCTTATCTATTGGGATATTTTAATCTCACACCCTACTTGTGCCACACAACATTTGTAAAAATGAGAATTTTTTCAGTTTTAGGTTAGTGTTCGTACTCTCTCATGGAGAAATCCATGTTTCATAGTTGGGGGTGACCTATGGGGTCACATGGATTTAATTTTGGTTTTATTTCATTTCACTTCAAAGTTTTGTAATATTTTTATTTTTTATGTTTATTTATTTTTTGTTTCATAGGATAAATCTTCCACCAAAAATTATCAATAATTCTTTGAAACAAGTCATCTTCCAATGATGATCTGGGATTCCCTTTAGGCACTATCATGGGATGAATTGGGTGACTGATTTGGGGTCAGCCTTGGATGGTTTAGGAAAAATACATGGAATTATATATAAGAATCCTTGTATAACCCCATCATTATATAATCCATTTAATTCACTATTCTTGATGATCCTGTACAGGGGTTCAATGTTGGATCCCTTGTATCACCCACATCATGACATGTGGGATTATTATGGGCTAGCTAAAAACACATACCATTAAATAAATTACATAATTCACATTCACCATTTATTTTTTAAGGAATCCATAATATATATGAAATAATAAACAACGTCTTACAATAATTTACTTACAATGATCACATTTTGTTTTACTAAAATTGCATTTCATTCATCAGGGCCAACACAACACACGTAAACTGGTGGTTCAATATTAGTTAAAAGAATAAATTTCATTGTAATTTAAAAGAGACCCACCCCCGCGTGTGGCCTACATCAAGGTAGAAATATTCCATTCATGAAATTTGGTATCTAATACTAGGCAGAAAAATACTGTATCCATCCATTTTATTAATTATACATTCATGGGGAATCACATGGAAGGTCTAGTGCGTGGCATGATAACACATAATATAAACATCAAGAATTTTATTGAAAAGAACTAGGTTACCTACCTTATATGATAGATAACTCATCATATGATGTCAAATTAATATTAATGTTAGAATGGTATAAATTAGAGAAATGGAGAAATTACCCAAAAATGGCACATTAGCTCACACAGATGTAGTATACCATAAAAATATATAAATGAATAAATAATGAACGTAGACTAAATCACTAATCAATACAAATCCAATGTGACTTTAGGTAAGTTAATAATATCGTGATTGATGGTGGAGGATCACATATGAGGATTAGAGGAATGAGAGTTCTCATGGTGAAGAATAATTGTGAGTATGAGGGAAAAGAAATGGGAGAGTGAAGTTATAATAAGGGATGGGTAAAGAGGTAATTTAAAATGTTTTTAAAGAGTTCTTGGATTGGTTATATGGTTGGCCAAATGGTGTTTTAATAGTGCACCAACATTTTCTAAGGAGGCCACCCCCTTACAATGTTAGGTGCATATTTAGACAATTTGTGTTTTAACCAAGCTTTTTAGAAATGTAATAACTCTATAGTTTTTATTAATATTTTAAAATATCGAAATAAATTTATAACTGTAAATGTAGTACCACATATATAATTCATGGTTTGGGGGTATTTTTATTGCTAAAAACTCATCAATCATGTACCTCACCCTTTTTCTTTATAAACTATAGCTCTAGGATCCAAACAAGAACTAGACACTTCTGGATCCTTCCTAGTATATTAGAAAAAAAATAGAGATAAATAGGATGTTTAAATAGTAATTTAAATAATTTTATACCTCTCTAGAAATAGTGGATGTTATAACATCCCCTATTTAAAATAACACATCACCGAGATTCCCTTGAAAGTGTGGTTGAACATCTTATATAAATAGTTTAGGAAATTGATCACATATTTCATACCTTTTCTCCTATGTCTCATCCCATATATATCCATATTTCTATAGTACCTGAACTAGAATTACCTGAAAATACTTTGATATCCTTCATGCTTCGATCCATGTTTTTTATTGGATGTTACTCGAATGATGCATCAACCTCCAAACTCAGCCTTGTCAAGATCAGTGACATGAGACGAATTCGAAAGGTAATGGAAAATATATGAAGCATATCAGAAAGTATTAATGGCCTCGTATCATTAAGGTAACTACAACTGCTATTTTACTATCCCGACCTTCTCCAACACCTCAAAGGTTTAAACATACCTATGTGAAAACATCCCTTGACTCTATATCCATGGATTCACCTTTGAAGTAGAAACATGAAATAAGAATCAATACCAAACCAGAAACTCTAGAGGTCATTAATGATTATTAGAATAATACTTCTACATAAAAAATGTTGTATCTATACACTTTATGATAAATTATACCTACTATGAGCTCTCTAGAATCAGATGAGGTCCTAGTTGCACTATATATTCTACATTTGACCAGCATAGGGGGAACAATATGGTGTACTGTATAGGGAATCATATAGATTCATATGTATAGATTCATGAAATCTATTAATATAATAATGTAAATATATATTTTATTATTTCTCCTTTGAAAATTATAAATTTAGGACTCATGCTCTTAGATTTTATGTTGGTCTGTGGGAGGTAGAATTTACTCAGAATCACTTATGAAGTCAATACCATTTGACTCCCCTACCAGAAATATGATGTAAAATAAGATTCACTATATTATATGATGGTATGTGGAACTTCAGGAAGATGTATGATCTTCCTGACATATATCCCCCTACATCATCAAATAAAAATTTCTACCAAATAAGAAATAATTTGGTAACTTTTTCAATCTATCAATGATCATACATACTACATCACTTTATCGAAGGAATCTTAGTAAGCCTATCACAAATCACCTGGTGAATAAATCCCATTCTAAATTTATAATAGGTAATGGTTGTAAAATCCCTACTAGTCTTCGGTGTCCTACCTACAACTATTGACATGAGTCACACCATGTAAAAATTTTATCTATTTCCCTTTTTATACCAAGACCCAAAACACTATTAGTGTAAATCATACTCCACCATCACAATACTAGGGTGTCATGACCAAGAAGAGGCATGAGACTCTAACATCATCTCCTATCATATGTCATCAAGTAACCAAATGCATATAATAATGCACATGATAACTTCCCCTTCAATGATCCAACCAATCATTGGGTCCTCTCCTAAAACACTCTCCCTTAGGACTATACCCTTAGCATAAATAAATATGTCTTATATTTACACTATCTATAATTGAAGAGGTCAGTGATAATAATTTGAGTTCCATCTTCTCATACTAGTCTTAAACCTAAAATCCCAGTATAAAAAACAACTTCATCAACTACCACTAACTACTAGCCTCCTAAACGGCCTGTTTCTGTGTCATTTGGCTTAAGTAATCAACCATTGTATAACCCTTCCCGAAAATATAAGCAATCTCAATGTGGAATAAATGGAGGTATTTAACCCATCAGTGTTATATGTGAATAAAATCAAAATATTTGATGATATATTTGATGATTTTTGAGTTTTTGTATAAAATAAATCATTATCAAAGTACATTATACCTTCTAAAATGAAAGGAATAAAAAATTGTTCCTATATCAAAGTTTTACATCAGGTAATTATATTCAGGAGGTCTTAATGGAAAAGATATATATGTCATTACCTGGTATCCCTATATCATAATGTCTCCCATTTGGATGTATAAATAATTACAATATACTATATAACATCTTCCTTACATTGAAATATTAAATATTGTAAATGAAGTCAATCTTCCATTTAGCTACTTGAAATTCTATTCTCACATGATTCAGACCATGTAAAAATAACAACCTTCATATTCATACATTTAAGAGGTTTTCTAGGAATGAAATTTCTGAGATAAACTGCATGAAATAAAATTCTATCCCCTATAAACTTTTTATATAAAATGAATTATTGTTATACTCGCAAGTAACTGTGGATCTCACATTCTCTAGGTCCACTAATACACCAGATTCTGATATTATGTGACTTAATAAGTGAACCATATTTATCCAAAAGAATAATTTTTATATCATACCATATAGATAGAGCTACCTCAATGTACCCAAAATGATTTTAGGATGTTTGGCATGTTCATGTCAAGTATTTTAGTAAACCAACATCTCATCCATGAAGACTTCGATAAGTGAATCCTGATATGTGTTGAAAACCTGATTCATCAAGGATATGAAAACTATTGACGCATTCGTAAAACCAATTATAATAAATAAATACCCATACACTCTATTTCTACTATAGATGTAATTGTGGTATTTCAAAAGTACTTACTTATACCCAATGGTAGAATGAACTAAAATAAATCATTGAGGTAACTAGAGATCCACGGAGATGATCAAAGAGGTTATCTATACGAGGTAGCAGATACTAATTTTTAAACAAAACTTTTTTAAATTTCTGTAAATCCACACAAATCTTAATTATTTTGTCGACCTTTTTAGAAAAAAATTATGGGTGAACCCCATTGTGAACTACTGGTTTCAATGAACCCCTTTTCATCCAAATCCTATAGAGAACTCTTAAGATCATGTAACTCCATAGTGTCTACCATGTTAGTAGGTGTTGATTCTATTTATACTCATGGAATTATCTCAACAGTAAACTTATTTCAAGGAATAAATACTTAAACTGATCCATTATATGGGAAAATTAGTATGTGGAATTCATTGGTCATCCAAATAGAGAGTAGTAACCTAGTCTATAACTCTAACAAGACCACAATGCTCAATTCCATTCTACTCTCCTAGGTATAGCATTATCCTTTATGAAGTTAGGTACCACCCTCAAGTAATGTAAAGGAAACCATCCAATTATAAGAGTTAAAAAATCATGGTACGGAACCAACAAACCTATATTGATAATTATGTTAAATCACGTCATCTTGAGTACAATGACGTCTATATGAAAATATGGTTGCATATCTCAATGCTGCATTACCTACATTGGTGTAGATATCCTAAAAAAATCCCTAGATGGTTATTAACTATCATCACCCAATAGAAATACTAATCTTTGACACCAAGGATACCCCTAATTTCCATAGACATAAAATAATGTGATGTGCTAGTGTAAAATATATAAGACACCAATGTACAGGCTACTAAGATCATACCTCATACTATATAAGGTCTACTAATGTTTACCTTGGGTGTAGGTTTTATTTCATGTATCTAGATATATTCCTGTCCCTGAGCTACATTAGGAATACCATGATTATTACTACACTTATGGTGATGTATCTCATAAGACTATCTACCACAACCACATCCACCTCATTGGCCTGATCAACTAATATTAGTCTTGATTCATTCTTATTATGGAGTTGTTAATCCTAATATCATATTTTGGATCTATGCAGATCCATTATCACTTGTAACTATAGAAAAGGTTCTAAAACTTGTATGAAGATGAACCGTTTTTTTCTCTAGATCAGCACTTAATTGGGTCCCTGGTATAGTATGTATTCATATGGGAATGCCTATCGCATTGGTGAAGTGCAACATAAATATATGTGTGTGACTTATAACTCTCGCTTCCCTATAGAAATACTCAAGAAGACAATTCCTTCTGATAGAGATACCACTTACCTGTCTTTATTCTAAACTTCACTGGCCCATACCATCATATTTCAATAGATTCTTATCTTTGATGATGGCATGGTTCCTTATTTATGAAATGGAAGTCAAGAAGAAAGAATTATCTTGTGATCTAAAGGCATAAACAAGTCTATCTTCAAACCACCCCACTATCATCAACTCTTCACCAGGACGAGTTAATATGGAGGGATGGATATTGTTAAATTGAGTAGAATATTCCATCATAGAAATAGAACCCTATTTAAATTTCATAAACTCTCTAGAGTAGTCATATCTCTATTTATATAGAAATAAGTAATCATAAGGATGAAATGGAATCAGCTCCAAACCATGTCTTGATTGGAATATACCTTAGTGATAGTGTCCCAATAATGCTTATGATAATCATAATGAATATAGGTCTCTAGCTTAATCCTCAACTCTATAGGTGTCTCTAAATTCCCTAAGAAAGATGATAGGACCCCTAACAATGGATCCACATCCTTAGGACCCCCTTCCCATAAAAAGGATAGAGGGTCCACCTAATGAAATTCTCACATTATCTCTACTATAGAATGGGCATGTCATAGGGATCCTATTATAGACTGTAGAAGTTTCATATAACCCTCTTCTAACTGAGAATTGGTCCTCAAATCATGAATAATCAAATGATCCAAGGGTAGAACTATCAGAGGTAATATTGGTGTCATAAATCCCCACACATCCTGATCACGGTTGTCACCTCCATCTAGAAATACAAGCCAAAGGCCATCATGGTAAAATATTTATATAATACCAAATGCATGCTGTAAAACCGGATTTGATAATGGAACTAATCTCAAAACAAAGAAAATTGTAAGTACAAATCCTTGTATATAAGATTCAACACCATTTTCTTACTCACAATATCAAGTCTAGGTGACATAGATGATCATAAGGGGTCACAAAATACATGCCCTCCACGCACTGCTATGGTCAGGCCTCGGTCATGGTATCACTTCTATATCAAAGGAACATATATATGAGTTACAAATTCATGTTATAAAGGAAAATACACATTAAGTTTCAATTTACATATTCATTTAATGGTATCCATTTAATTTTATAATTTGAATTTATTCAAGTTTATAATCATTTATATGACTATTTATTCATCACTCTCATGTTATATGAGTCTCTATTACAAGGATATAAAGGAACAAACTTTACAAGTTACAACTGGCGTGTCATGTAACTACAAAAAGACCCATAAATCTAAAATCAAGATGTAAAAATCCATATAATATGATTAATCTATATGAACTTACATTCCTAATGTATTTTAGTACTAAATTTATAATTTATAATTGGAATTCATTTAATATAAATCAATTAACATTTTAGCTCCTATAACTAAAGTTATATATCTAAAACATGTGATAATCATTCATTTATTGTCCTTCCCATAATCTAGGTGGGAAAACATCATTTTGGTTGAGGAAGACACTTTAATCAATAATTATTTATCTCATTAATCATATTGAAATGTTATTCAGATAAAATATATATAAATAGATGTTCTATAACATATTTTATTTACTTCACATAATAAAATAAATATGGAATGACACCTGTATGACATGTGAGTTCTCATGTTCTTAAAATGGTCTATGGAAAATTATTTCCCTACCATGGAAAAATATAATCCATAATACTTATAATAATCAATGTCACACATCATGTGTGTCACGCAATAGTGAAATAAATACAACTACAATATAAATAATCCATAACAACAAGTCTCATCCTAGGTAATTTTTTTTTCATATATGTGGATTAGATACTCTAAGGAACAATCTCATTACCAAGTTTTGACACATTCTTTGACTCATATAAACAAAACAAAATAGTAAGATAATTAAAGAAACATTTATTACCACTTGTAACATCTCAGTCCTGGTTCACTCAATATTAACCAATCTCAGTTGGCCAC
Organism: Viscum album; assembly: GCA_963277665.1. Taxonomy (NCBI): domain Eukaryota; kingdom Viridiplantae; phylum Streptophyta; class Magnoliopsida; order Santalales; family Viscaceae; genus Viscum; species Viscum album. The sequence continues at coordinate 1,544,142,426 of OY728157.1, read as the reverse complement.
ATGTCCTTAAGAACATCTCCTCGTATACCAGAGGCTCCTGACTAGCATCAATGGTTTGTGTGGATACAGTGGGGAGAATATACGTTCATGATTAGAGTGTGGCACTGTGATAAAAAACAACTATAGGAAGTGGAAAAGGTATAATAGAAAATTGTATAAGAACTACTCATCTAGAAATTATAATAAGAGAGACATAACCACTAATCCAAACCATATCCAATAACAAACACCAAATTTTATGTTGTCTCAATATGATATAAAAAATGGGAATATAAGGAAATAGAGAAGATTTCATATTCATAATTCTATTAAAAATGATCAAAATGTCAAAATCTATCTCCAATATCATCACGAGTATAAGATTGGTCTTCCACTCTCATAACATATCATGGTATAGAACACTAGAAATATAATGTTGGATGCCTCCCCATATTCCAAGATACATCCCTGAAATATGTTCGGTTAGCAGTCAACATCACAATTGGGTGTGAGAAAAACACTATAGACCCCCCATAAATGATGTCTAGATCTATCCATTCAAGGAATACACAAAAAGTAGTGTAAATGTATAATAATGAAAATCATATATGAAATTATTATACTAAGTTCAATTCATATTCCTAATGGGACTCTCATCTTATACTAACTAATTCAAACTATGCCACAAATTCTCTAAATGTTAATTACTTATGATTCGATTATTGTAATAGGAATGCGACTCAATCTCATAGAAAAGGTTTCCCCAATTGATGATACTTTTAAACTGGATGAATAAGTCATGTGACATTTATAAATTAATAAGGAAAGTAGACAAGGTCATCATGTATATAATATATTTCCAGGATCCAAATGTATTCCTTATCTTTTATGAATTTTCATTAAAATTAATAAGAAACCAGAGCCTATCCAAGGCATTCCACCTATGGAACCTTGGAATTTCTCTAGATAACTATGAACACATCACCATACAGTTATGTTCATGGCATTCCATGATGGAATCTAGGTATCACACTAGGCATGGTATAAAGAAATTACTCTTTAATCCCATCCAAGGAATTTTAAATAATAAGCCTAGTGTCACTAATGGAATGACATAATGGAAATGTCCAATGAGCCTGACCAAGGTACTCCACCTTGGGGACCACATATCACTCATGAAAAAAACCCATTCACTCAGTGATCTCATCGAATTTATTCTTATAAGAATCCACATATCTCCCTTAGTGGGATAAAATATTTTTATTTTATTATTCTCAATGAACCCTTCTCATGAGTTATGATTCAATACCCATATATCTTCCTCAGCATGACATGTTGGATAATTATAAACTATCCAAAAACCTATACTATTATAAAATTTACATAATTCACTTGGTTCATTTAATTCACCAGGACAGCTTAAGATATAAGTAAGAAGAATCAGGGTCCTAGGTGCATTTTCTTAACAATTCTCCCTTTTTATTTAACACTAATAACATTTCATTCATAAGGGACAACTAAACACACCTTAATTGGTTGTTCGATTTCATTTCAAAGAACAAATATAATGTTTTTTTAAGTGAAATTCTCTATAGGTTGTATAGTGTTGAGGTAGTCATCTTCTAATGATGAAATTAGGTAGCTATGACTAGCCAAAAAAAGTTCACATCCATTCATTTTATTAATTATATATTTTTGAGGTGTCATGTGGAAAGTCTATCATGCACAATGAAATCACATAATATAAACATCATTACTTTTATGTAATAGAACAAAACAACCTACCTTATCTTGGTATATGACTACTCATTGATATGATCTTTAGATTTGAGATAAAATTATATAAAACTATGAAGTAGCCAAACACCCTAAAATAGGTCTAATTTTCTTGCACAGATTTATCGAACTATTATACATAGAATTATTTTATTGCATTTTAATGTTCTATTAAAGCTTATAAACGCGTGTTAAGAAAGCTATCAGGCATCATATTATATCAGAATAATTTTTCTGGGTGTTACCCCATACATATGGATTTTAAAAATATTGATCTGTAAATACTAAGTAATAGGGATAGATCCTATCATTCCAAGATAAAAGTATAATTATCCCTCATTTTTATGATTAAATAGGTTTTGAAAGAAGATACAGAACTAAATAGAAAAGTAATAAATTTTTGTGAATTAATCCATGATTCTGATGCAATTATAAGGTACATGAACTAGGTATGTGTCCAATCAATACAACATTTAAAAGAGTTTTTGGATAATAATCATAGTTCATCATTCTATATTTATCCTATAAGTAAAAAATATTTATAGAGATATTAAATATTATTTATTGGGGAAAAAATGAAAATGAATATTTTGGGTTATGTATCTCGATGCCGATTATGTAAGAAAGTTAAGGCTGAGTTATATAAGTCTAAGTGGATGCTACATCCATTACCCATATGAGAATTAAAATGGTAAATATCACCACATATTTCATCATGTTACTCTGCAAAACATCTAATGGTTATAATACTATTCTGATTGTATTTTATCGACTTATGAATTCAGTATATGTAATTTAAATTAGAGAAGATTTATCTCTTGATCGATTTTCTAGGATATATACTAATGAAGTCATTTGCCTATATTGAGTTCCACATTCTATTATATCTGGTTGGGATGTGAGGTTTACCATAATTTTATGGATATAGCTTTATAAATATTTGGATATATAGGTACACTCTATCACTTCATATCATATTCAATCAAATTATTAGTCTGATTGTAAAATTCAAACCCTATAAGATATGATGAGAGCTTATTTTAAGGGTTTCAAAGGGGTATCCGATCAGCAACATTATTTGGTCTTGTTTTCATAAAATAATAGATTTTAATCAAGAATTGATATATAATCTTATAAATCCCTCTATAGAAGAAATTGGAAAACTCTAATGTTGTGGGATGATGTTTGAGAATGATATCTATTGGGATGTGGCAAGATATGGCAATAGAAGAGAAGGTTAGGGACAATAAAGACACATCATGGAATATCATATTTGTCCAAAAAATTATGATGATAATAATCAGTGACATCTATAGATTCATTTTGGTGATAATTTATTCCTATAAATATATCTTAGGAATAGTTTTATGATATTTGGAGTGAAGACAGTGTTCAGGCCTCAATATATCTATCCATTTAAGATTATTTATCATATCGATTTGGTATATTATTAATTGGGGATATACCAAAACCTTTATCAAGTACATAATGTGTTCTAGGTATCACTACTAAGGAATTATATATATGATCCTTAGCATGTAATAAAATAAGATGCCATATCACTAGAGGTTGATCTAATATTATAAGGAACAACTGGTGAATATAGTGGATCTAAGAGAGAAATTATTATGGAACAAGACAAGTCACTTGGTCAATATTTTGTGGTGAAATCACAAATTTGTGGATTCTATGTGGGATCCATGGGATGGAATGATGTATAGTTATCTGTTATTATTTGTATTAGAGTGATAGAATTTCCAGATTAAAATTAACATAAAGGTGCAGATTGTTACACCTTGAGATTTTAGAATATACTTTTCATTAATATACTCAACTCATTAAATATATTTTAAATCAAAAATCTATAAACATATATAAATAATTAATATTAATTATGAAATTAGACACATTATATTGTATTTAAATGTGATATAATTTTCCAAACATATGTTCTCTAGAAATATTATTGTTCTTAAAGAAAAAATTTTAAATATTTTTCCATAAAAATTGATTTGGTCATTTTTTTATTTAAAAAGTAATTTAAAGGATTAGTATTATGAAAAAATATTTCTTACATACATATAAAATGAATTTATTGGTTATGAATTGTTTATAAATGAAAACAAAATCATTTGAATGTAAAAAAATTTGGTTTTTTATGAAAAACAATTGTTCTTATGCACATAAGGTGTAGTTATACTAATAAATTAAATTAACAAGTACTCAAGAATGGTTTTATTGACATTTTTCAAATTATATTTTCAATAAAAAAATTTTAAATTCATCTAATTTTTTCACTATGACATTAATTGGATTAAATTTTATTTAATATATCAAAATGAATTTATCTCAAATTGATTTTTATGTGCATTGATATTAGAATTAATTTTTACCACTTTAATTAATTGAATATTATAAAATGGATTCCGTATTTGGAATCATAATATATAATATTATGTGAGGTGAAAAAATTTTTGTACATTGTGAAATTAACCATGGTAAAAATATTCTTACCACAGTAAAGGTTATAAGGGCTAATGAGAGTTTAAACTAAAGAGATAATGGTTAAAATGACCTAAGGACCTGAATTAATATGATTAGATGAATATATTTAAACCATGTATAATACCATATATGAACTTGATCTAGTTTTGAGCCACTTTACCTTGAGTGATCCTGTTTAATATTTTATTATTTTTAGAAATTACAAGTCCACCACTCCCCTCCCTTATAAAACGTTGCCTCTTCTCCACTCATTCCATACCACTTGATTCTTACATATAAACAAGGTTCAGATCAAATAATATTCCATAATTTTTAAGCATGGCCTTTATATTTTTTTTCCCTAAAATATCCACCCAAGAATCATTAATTATCTTTTTAGAAGAGGATACCCAAAAAGAGGTATATATTATTAATAATCATTTTCATGTTTATTTCTTCATTATCATCATACAAATGTTTGATATATATCATAAAATTATGGAATAATAATATTATAAGTAATTATATATTTTTATTTTAATATTTTAGCCATTTCCTTTCTCCTTCCGACCTGTTATAAAATGATAACATCGCTTGTGTGAAAGGGTAAACAATCAGATCCACAAAGCGATGTAGTGAATTTTTCATTTCTTATTTAATTTGAAGGTATTAATAATAGGTTTGATAAATTTATATTATATTAATTGTATAATTATAATTATTGATAGGTTAATTATTTAGTACCTTTCTTTCATACCATCCATCGAAATGTGAAAACACAACTCGTGTGTATGTACAAACTAGAATCTGCAGGAAGTGATGTAATTTATTTTTCATCACTGATTTATATGAATGGTAATTGAAATTAATATGATGAATAATTATGATATGTAGTAAATTATTAATTTCATATATATTATCACAACAATACCAAGGTCCCAGAAACAAAATTCTCAAATTGAAACATGCATGGAAAAGTGACAAGTTTTCAATTGAATAACGATTTTAATGAAGAATTGTTAATAAAAAGTGAAATTAGAAACTGTGTATGAGTGAAATAATGTAACAATTATATGAATATGTTTTTATAATATATGTGTAAGAAATATCTATTTTTTATATATGTGGTATAAATGCATTTTATGAAATATAGGGACTAAGGTAAGAGATTATGTTTCTGTCTCACTTTTAATCCTAAATTGTTATGCATATGTATAATTTAGGGGATTTTTTTTAAAGGCCATAAAAATTTAAATAAAATGAAAATAATACATGAGTCTAAAGGACAAGATCATATTAAAATCTTTATTAGGATGATGGAGAATATCAATGGGAAGATCATCAAGCCAAGTGATGTATTGATTTACTCCTTTATTATCAAGGTCGTCAGCAATCGTATTAGCTCCACGATAGATATGAGTGATAATGAAGTTGATATTGAGAAGTGATCAGATGCAGTCCATACATTGAGTAGTGATTGACCACGCATGGTTTGTCACAATGTTTCAAATAGCTTTTACCATGGTGGTAGAATTTCTTTTAAACCAAACAACCAGATGGACCTAGATTGCCTTTAGAAGCACCATTAACATTGAACTTGATCCAACCAGAAAAGGGACCATGCCAAAACAAATCAATGATACGACGTGGATGAGAAAAATTTTCATCAATCAAAATATGTCCCAGAATAATACAGTCAAGAACAGTGTTATTTCAGTGAATCTTTTGCATGAAAGTAGCTTCATGTATGGAAATAAGAATCCGCTTTCAGGCTATATTATGATTGAGTGAGGACTTGTTAAAAGTAATAGTATTTTTATCATACCAGAGCGCATGATGGAGCTCAGATACAGTAGAAATAAAGAGGTTCTTAATTTACTAAGAGTTTTCCATTTCCACACATCTCTTTAGTTGAGTGTTGAAAGATTCAAGAATCAACCATCTACAGTTAAAAATGTAAAAAATATAGTTCCATTGAGCAGAGGCAGTAGAACAAGAAAGGAAGAGGTTGTTAGTGTATCAGCAGTGTTGATTGTAGTGGATACATTTGGATAAGAGTTGAATACCAACCAATTGAAGGTATCTATCTATGGGAACTCTTTTGTGGGAAAGGCGCCTAATAAGAGTGAATCTTGAGTTCACTATCAAGGGTTTTTCAAAATGTTTTAGATAAAAAATTTCACTATCAGTATTACATAAAAAATTTGATTGTAAATGTCTTTAGAATTGATCTTATCATTGTGAGAAGGGTTCCAAATTAATAAATCATCAGTGTTTGAGAAAGTATAGTTGTTAATGATGTTCATAATGGCTTCCGAAATGTGATCATTGTGAGAATTTAGAATATCATAAATAGAATAGCTAGTGTTTTTAGGAGTTTGGTTTGGTTGATTCATAGAAATATGAGGGGTGACAGTCCAGTTATCCAACCAAAAATTTATAATGGACTCCCTATTAACCATCCATCTGGAATCATTCATGATGGCGGAAAAATATTGTTTAATTCAAGGCCAGATAGAGGAGTTGAGGAAACACAATTTACCTTCCTTGAGTTTTCCAAGGAATATTTTTTTGAGAAAATAGAGAGAATCAAATTTCAATTAAAAAGGTTCAATGTGTTTCTAGCTTGAAGGGCCTCATTAAAGTATCTAGTATTTTATAGGTCAATCCCACCCTTATCAATAGGTTTGTAACAAGTCGAATAGGGGATAGTCACAAGCTTTCATTCCAACATACTAGCAGTCTAGATGAAATTTTTGATAAAGGAGTTCATTTTTTTTATGAGTCTAATGGGCCATATATAAACCATCATATAGTAAACCAATTTGGAAACAATAGTGGATTTGACATGGGAAAATCTTCCTACTAACGAAATGGATTTTCCTTTCCAATAGGAAAGTTGGTTACAAATTTTCTCAACAATTTTAGAAAAGTGAGAAGACCTGGGTCTGCCCTAGAAAATCGGAACACCAAGGTAAGTAAAAGGAACGAAACCCTCTTTAATGCCTATATCACTGATAATGCTACCTTTACGACTAGAGGGGAAGCTTTTTCCAAAGAAGATAGAATATTTGTTCCAGCTAATGCTTTGACTAGAAACTTCTTCATAGTGAGATATGGAATTTTTGAGGTTTTGAATATCTCTTTTATCACCTTGGAAAAAGAGGATGATGTCGTCAGAATATAAATGGAGAGTGGGAGAAATCACATTCTTGGAAACATTAATGGGTTTAATTTTAGTCTGTTCTACAAGAAAATTAATGATATGACGAAAATAATCCTTCGTAATGGATAAAGTAATGGAAGATTGGGGTTCACCTTTCTATACACATTTGATGCATTTGAAGTAGTCTTTGGGAAAATCATTGATCAGGATAGAAATAGAGGCCCAGTTAAAAAGTGTTCTAGTTGTAGCAATAAAAGAGTCATTGAAACCAAAGCCATATATAACCTTTAATATGAAACTCCAGTCCATGGTATCAAAATATTTTTTGATTTCAAGCTTAATAGCGATACTACCCCCTTATGTTAACTTTTTTAAGAGTGTTGACACACTAAGAGTAATGACATATACAATCTTGAATGGATCTAACTTTAATAAAGTCAAATTGCTTCCAGGAAACAATTTTGTCCCTGATAGTTTAATGTCTATTTGCAATGATTTTGGGGATGATTTTAAAGATAGTGCTAATGAGAGAAATGGGTTTAAAAAGGTGTATCTCAGAAGCATTGTCCAATTTAAGATTCAGAGAAAGAAATTGAGCATTAATATTGTGAAGAAGGATAACATTGGTAAAGAAAGATTTTATATCTTTACAAACATCCAAATGAATGATGTCCCAATATTACTGAAAGAATCCATTATTCAAACCATCAGGGCCCGAAGCACTATCAGGATTCAAACTAAAGACAGTGTCTTTAATTTCGTGATCAAATGGTATGTTTAGAAGGAATAAATTATCCTTATAATTTAGCACTTATGGGAGGACCTCAGGAATGAGGTCTTTGTTCTTGTCAGGACCATTGAAGATGGATTCAAAGTAAGAGACAATATTATTAGCAATATTAGCCTCATTGTCTAAGAGGTTGTCACTATATTTTAACAGAGATATAGATCTATAAGATTTCTTGAATATGTGATGTGATTTATAGAACATCATGTTCCTGTCACCATTAGATAACCATTTAACATTAAAAGTTTGTTTCCTCGTGTTTTCTTTAATTTTGAGAAAAGTGTTTAGTTTAACCAAAAGATTGAGTTCTTGAGTCAGATCAGTGTTGAAATCAGAGCTACTGTTTTTGTTTTAAAGTTGAGTAAGATCATCCTCAAGAAGAATAATGTCATTATTAAAATATTTGAAAGTGGAACTACTCCAACTTTTGAGTATCTATCTGAGGTTTATTAATTTAACAGGACAGAAAAACGAATCATTAAAGTGATATATAGAAGACCAAAGCTTTTTGATGATGTCAGTGTAATCATCATTGGGAAACCACACATTGTTAAATATGAAAGGATGTGAGGGTTTCGTATTTTAGGTGGAGACATTGACTAAAATGGGATGATGGTCAGAGTGAAGCTTATGGAGAGTGATTCTAGAGATAGAGTCCCATTTATCCAAGGCAGGAACATTCGTGAAGGCTCTGTCCAATTTTTAGGCAACCACCCTAATGTAGTTCCTCATATACCAAGTGAACTTGGAACTAGTAAGATTAATTTCTATGAGGTTTTTGTCTTCAATAAATGTTTTGAATACTCTTGTAAAAAAGTACCATGATTTAGAACAATTTTCTCACTTGTGGTTAAAATGGAATTAAAATTCCCAATCAAAAACCAATGATTATTGATATTGGTACCTAAATATGTATGGTCATTATATAGTGGTCTTCTATTTTGGTATCTATTTTTTGCATAAATAAAGTAGAAGAAAGAGTTAGTGCCATCAATTACAAAGTCACAAGTAAATACTTGATCCGAGACATTAAAGACATTGAAATTTTTAAGATATGTGTGTGAAAAACCTAAAGGGGTTCAACATTGGAAGAGTTTCTGGTTGCACCTATGAAAGAATAAGAATGTTGGAATAAGTGTGAATAGTTAGTAGAATAATTATTTTTGGGTTCATAATTAGAAAACAATATTAGGAAAAGAGAGGTGAACAATATTTTTAATATGATAACAGTGTCAGAGTTGGAAATACCCTAACAATTCCAAAAGTGAATATTCATTAAGACCTATGTTTGTAGCTAGAACTCCCCTTTTTTTGTTCACTGTGTCCTTTTTTCTAGAATATATTCTAGTTTTTTTATCATTTCATGGACTAGTGGTCAACTTCAGTTTATTTTTTGAAGCTTCCAAGGGGTTTATTGTTGAGATTACCTTAGCATTATTCATGGGTAAGTCGTGTAGAGAGGTATTAAAATGGGAATCTCCAGTATTCCTAGTAGATGTGTCAGTATGAACCACATCATGAGAATTAATCAAATTTCTAGAATTCACCAAAATACCATTATGAATTACAGAATGAGATATACCAACAAACTGAGATATAAATTTAGAAGTAGTAGCTGAGTCTTTTGTGGCCAAAGGTGTAGTATCACTCATTTTAGTGATAGATGGTGGAATCGATTGACTGTTTGGAGAAATCAATGGTAACTTCTTCTGTCCAGCCTGTTCGGTTTTAATGTGTTATTTTAATCAGAAGTGTGGCATGTGTTCTCACTATGATGTGTTTCTTGCCATAGTCAGAGTTATAGTTCAAAATGAAGTATTTACCTGAACTGGCTAAGTTAAGAGAATTGAATTCCTCTTCAGACTACTTACTGCATGCAGGTTCCTGAACCACTGAGGTGTTGTTGCTATTATTAAAACAAGAAGCTATAGGGGGTATTTTGTATGGGGAGAACTGTTAGTATTGAAATTTTGTTCCCCATACATCATAGGCCTTGAGGCAGAAGATTTGAGTTTATCTTCAAGTTGATTATCACTACTAGAATCATGAATAAACGAGTTAGTATTGGAATTGTATATAATAAGTGAAGTAAGGGGAGGTCTATTGAGTTCTGGTTGGACAGAGTTGTCCACAGATATATCATTTTCTTCACCCTGTGAGTTTTTAAGGGGCCAACATGAAAGTGGTTTGAAATCCTAGTGGATAGTACAGGTGTATGTGAAATACATTCCTTCATTATAGGGTTCGGGGTAGGATTAGACTCAATCACCTGTTTTCTAGTATATCTAGGATTGGGTTACAAAGTTGTATCTTTTGGAATTGAGTGATAGTGATTATTTATTTCTATAACCATTTTTTCGATTTCATGAGTTACACATTTATCTTCAACTTCATTTTCATGTTCCTCCACTAATTCGCCCCCGGATTTCCACTCTTCAACCCCTGATAGAATCAAGGCCTTAGGTTTGATAACCCACTTTTCAGTGTTATTCTTAGAAGTTTTAGGTTTTTTAAAAGAGGGACCTTTATCTTTCTTTGTTTTTTTGGTCTTAGTCAATTCAATACCACTATTTTGTGAGGATTTTTTGTGAACTACCCTGTATTTTAGTATAAAGTGACCTATTATTTTATAGTAATCACAGAAAGGGGGATTTCTCTCATATTCAATCCTTAATTAAGCCATATAATCATTAGAATTAAAAGAAATAGAGTACGTTAATTTAGTTTCTGGGTTCACTTCTTCCATAACTCTTGAAAATAATCTAAGATCACCATTTAAAGTTAATTTTTCAGTCTTTAGGGGGGTACTAATACAAGAGGTTAAGTAATTTTGGTCTTTGGATCCTAACAAATGAGTTGATGTTATGCAGTTTAACCCATACCTAAGCCATTTCATTTCTATGGGTGTTCGGATTAAAAGAAAATTACCATACAGAGATACGTAGCAGACTAGGTTTGAGTTGCAGATTACCTATCTTCCATATCCTATCTAAGTCTTCTTATAAGGAAAACAAGATATGGAAATAACCCTTACCCAGTGGGACTAGTTTGCAGTTTGTAAAACCCCAAAAGTGATGAATTCAGGGCTTAATTCAAGGTATGACTGAATTTTATCCCCATTTAAGTAATAAATGCAACCCATGATAGAGTACTTACACATTTTAGTTCGTTGTTGAATCACTTAGGGATCTTCCTCTACATATAATCTTCCATCATACATTTTTTTGAAAATGGGAGGTTTTGTCAGTGTTGATTTTGAGGGTCATTAACCATTCAGTTCTTCGAGGAAGGAAATCCCCCTAGTTTTAACATCCATCGCTTGTCCTAAACCATTTTCATTAAGGATTTTTCATTCTTTCTTTTGAACCTCATTGGAGACAAAATAGATCTCCCGTGTCGGATCAAAAGAGGCCATGATTCAGATGATTTAGTAGTGATATATCCTAACATCTTCTATTTCTGTAGATTTGGTAAAGAGGTTCGAGGATTCTCCGATCCGTTTAGAGAGAGCCCCCTTCATCATGTCTTTTATAATCTTCTTAGTGTAATTTTGTGATATATGTATCTTATGTCAAATATATTTTTTATTAGTCTATTATTTACTTTAAATTCTATGTATTAAAACCATTTTTCCTATTTTAGAACATAAAATTATCAATAAAATATTTTTAAGGATTGCTTACCTTATTTCTTATTCAACAGAGGAATTATTTATTCCATGTATATCTTATTCCATCTTTTTTATATAATATTTTATATATAAATAAATTTTTGACAAAGAAAATTTTTACTACCATTTAATTTCATGAAAATGATTAATATTAATTTTTTTAAATGATATTTCGTATAAATTACTTTTGAAATTTGACAAAATTGTGAAAATAATGATTTATTTTATCATAAATGACATTAATGAATTTTCCCACATTCATAATCATCTATTTCATTGAATATTACATTACAAGTTTTCATTTTTTTCACATAACACATTTATATTTACAATTTGATAAATTTTTTATTTTTAATGATATATAAAGAAACAGACTTTTCCTTTTTTCATTGAAATATTAAAATGATATTTTAATGGCACTTTTCTCTAGTTTTAATATCATGTATGTTCAGTTATGCTTCACCAGGTATATGTTCTTAAGATACAATCAATATATTTTTATTCATTTTTTATGATTAAATGATTTTGAAATGATTATGAAACAAATTTCATTTCATTTATTTATATTTTAATTAAATGATGAATGTTTTTATGATCTTGTGGAGCATGTTTGTATGTTTTTTATTTTATGAAATGTTGTCCTCAAATTATATTTACCACCAATTCAAAGGGTAAATATATTTCTCTCATTAGATAATATAAACTAGAATATGTAGTGATACTATTTTAGTAAGGGATTGTGTACACTATGATAGTCTTGGGGGTGAATGTCGATTAAAGAAGTATTATAATGTTGAGTGAACTCAATCCACAATCAGAGTTTGTCTACTCTAGTTCTATTGGAAGTGTACCATTACTAAATAAATTATTTATCTATTAAAATTTTTATTACGCATATTTAATTCTTATTCTTATGATATGCTATAATATCACATGATTGATCATTTATTATTTCTCTCTCTTGTGATTCATGTATTTTTTATGAAAAAATATTTTACCGTGTCTCCAGATAAATTTTATTTGACTAATTTGGTATGAATTTCATTAATTAGGATCATATTACCATACCCTTATGTTTATCTTGTTCTCACATATAATAATTTATTAGTATCTCTTGTGTTTACCCTTACTATGATTCTAAACATTCACTTTCTTATATTTCGTATTCCCTTGGTTATCAAGAAAGGATTTTAGTAGGTTATATATAATTAGGGTTCTATGTAAGAAGAAAATTATAGAAGATAATGAATATCTATCATGAAATATTTTTATTATGTTTCTAGTATCGAAATACACTAATACATTTTGGTTTTCTAGTATATATTATTTTATGATATATCAAATATTCATCTAAAATGTTCTAATTTTTATTTAGGTAATTGTTTGTCACATTAGGTGGGCATTATTTGTATACTTCTTAAGGATTTGGGTCAGGTAACTCCCCACTGAAAAAGTATGTGGTCCTTATCTACATGGGATGTAAGTCTAGATAGAATCCTAGGCATGTACCTCGTGTACTAAAAAAGATGTTATCCATAGTATACATGTTTTAAACTATAATATCCCACTCCATGTGATATATTACTCATCTAGAAGCCCTATATACCATATAACCAAATTACATGGTGTGTATTATTTTAATTTATACACCGTGTTGTCGAGATTTTTCTATAAAGCTAATTTTCATCAAGAATATTCTCTTCATCCCTTAATTACACAATGAATTTTTTTGATCTTCACACCAAGCACATTGATTTAGGGTATATATTTATTTGTGGATATATTATATCCACATTTCACAAAATAATTAAATTTACATCATTTTTTATTTGTAATATTTTCATGAAAAAACATTCCTTATGAAGACCAGCCGATCAATCATCTGGAACACCTCCAACATGACCAAATCCTTGTTGTTGAACCCATAATTTGATATTTTGAAACAATAATACATCACATAATTAATTGTTCATTATAATTTTCAAATTATTGTAGAGAACTAAATTTTTATTGCGAACATGAAAATAATGGAGGGATAAATCTGTAAAAACATAAAGAAAAATATTCTCTAATGGTCATGTGTGATTCAACCAATGTTCACAGGAATAAAATCAAAGAACCAATGAGATAGAATAAATTCCAAGAAAAAAGAATGAAATCATAATTTCTAGTGAAATAGAATGTATGAATTGACATGATATATATAACATGGATTTAACTTTAGTGATATTGATCCAGGTTCTCAATGATAGTCAACAATGTAGATAATAAAAAATAATTTAATCCCTACCTCAGATTCAGATCAATCGCTATAGAATATATTGATGTACCTATTTCATTTAATAATTATGATATACTCACCATCAATCCTTAATATCAAATTTTTACATGATTAATTTCAACCATGAGGATCTCCTCAAATCTCTTAGTGTTATATGGATAATCATGAAGATTTATCTAAACTATAACACCCCTAAGATTATAAGGTATTTTTTCTGTTTAATAAATTCAATATCTTTAATGGGTTATGTTTCACGAAACAGCCAACTTAAATGAACAATGTAATATTATTATTTTAATAACTTATTCATTCCATTCACTAGAATGAATAGTATTAACAAAACTATCAAACATATAATTGTCCAAATAATTTTTAATGTAGAAATTAATTACAATTAGTTAATGATATTAATAAAATTTAGATATTATTTATTCAATAAAATTTTTTGGTATTCACCCATTAGATTTGATAAGAATATGATAAGAAAAAATCCAATTTTAAATAAAAAAGATATATTTCTCTTAATACAGTTTTGTTTCCTTTTAATGGTCCACATTTTTTAGAACTAAATTTAAAAAAATTATAAATTCTATTTAAATTTTTTTTTAATTTTTAAAATCAAACTGTCACAATAATCTTAGGGTGATTTTTTTAATTTTAGTGAAAATATATATTTTCCATTGAATATTTATTTTTTATAAAATTGTCAATTTTCTTATAGTAAAATATATTTATGATTTTAAATTGATGTCAATTTAAAATAAAAACTATTTATTTTCAAATAATATAATTTATTTCAATCATTATTACACATTATTTTGTTATAATTATATTTTTGGGTTTAAAATTTAATTTTCAATAACACTGATTGTAGTTGGGTTTTATCTATTAAATTTAAAATTATATACTGCCACTTCTATGTTTTTAATTTGAAAAGAATGGATTCCATATTTGGTATCATAAGTTCCACATTTAGTAAATAGGTTCCCCTTTATATGTCAATATTAATAGTGAATTTTGTAATTTTTTATTATTACCATGATTAAGGGTAAAATAATATGATAAGGTTTATAAAATTACCCTAAAAATTGTTTAGTTTTATTGGATGGGTTATACTCAACACTTAAAAACTAAATTTTTTATTCTGAGTTATTTAATTAAAACATTTCAATGAAAATGAAATAGATATTATTAAATTCAATTATATTCCCAAAATGTCACTTTCTTGGTCTTAAATATTTCTTAAGTGTCCAAATGTGGAAAAGGGTGGGTTAATAATGAAAATAGGTATCTATTTTGAACTTAATAAACATATTTTTATGATATGAATTTATTTATCACTTTTGGGGGCCATTTGTATGGGGTAATTTATTTTATAAATTTTACTTAAAAAAAGTCAAATATTTCACTTTTATATTTTTAACAAATATATTATTCTAATATGGTTATATTGAGAACATATCTTGGTCTCTGAAAATTATTTTGAAATATAAAATATTTATTTATTTCAAGGTATTTAATTTTTAATTATTATAAGGCAATAATTACCATAAATAATTACACAACGATGATGTGATAATTATTTTACTGATTAAAAAATAACAATAATGATATTAAATATATTAAAATGAATATAGTTTTAAATAATTAATGTCCTCCCAAAAGTTTGTGAAATATTATTACATATTATGGGTTTATTAAAAATTTTAGTTCTATGTTTTATTGTTATCATTGTTTTTGTTAAGGTTATTATAGTGGATGGTGTTAAGATTATAACTAATGATATTTTATAAATATATTATTTTATTAAATTATTTTAAAATCAGTAAAAATATTTAATAATAAAAATTAATTAAAAATTTTCCAAAACTATCATATATTATTCATTTATTATCTAGTTTATATTTTATAAGTTACAATTATTTCATTTAATATTAAATAATTTTTTACCATCATTAATATTAATATAGGTTATTTAAAGTTAGTACAAATGATAAGGTTTAAAATAAATAAAAATAGGTAAAAAGTTTACTATATGATTATATTATAACATTATATTATCTTATATTCAAATCCATGGCCATTTGGTTGTATTTTAAAATAAAATTAATTTATTATAATTTAATATTTTGACAATTCCAAGGGTTCTCCTCACCTCAACTATAAAAGGGATCTCCTTCCTTCATTTCATTTAACCACATTGAGGATTCCATATTGACCAAAAAAGTCCATTTATCTTCTCAAAATCATAAGTTAGGTTCTTGAGGATCTTTTACTTCCAAAATATCAACTATAGATCCCTTAATAAGATATTAAAGGAAGTTTGTTGAAGAAGCGGTAATCATCTTTATTAACTCTTTCATGTTTGATTCTTCTTCCACATAATATTCATGTTTTATTTCCATGATAAATTAACAAATAAAATATAAATATATAATGAGATTTTATTTTCATTATGTTACAACCATATTTCACCTTTCATCCATCCTATGTATAATAAAATTATTGTGACTGCGTATGTACCGCTTCCTATCTCTACACCATGGAGTAATTTTTTTTATCATCAATTTACATGGATGTGTGTAATGTTAGATATAATAGTTTTATATGATAATTATAACATTATATTTATTCAATAAAAAATTTATATACCATCAACTCCCTTGACTATTTACTATTAAAGGAATGAAATTGTCACTTGTGCATACAAACGGCCTACCGTCTCCACAATACGATGTGATTCATTTTTAATGATCACCATTCAATAATGACTATAAAATGGTATTTAATTAATAAATATGGTGTCTATGAACTGAAAATAATTATTTATATTATGTAAATTTATACTGTGTACATGAACTGAGACCTATATAATGAAACATACATAAGAAAATGAAGCAGTTGACACACGAAACAGAGTAATTATAAAATATTGTAAACAAGTATGTGATAAAATATAAGAAACGTTTATGATATCATAAATATCAATATGAATATTTAATTATTCAATTACATTCCTAAAACAACTATAAAGGATATTAAATCTTGTACAACCAAAAGGGAGCGTGAGGTAAAAATTTCATCTCAATTTAAATTTCATTGGTACTTTTTTTTATTATGAACCATTATACTTTTATTTGTTTTATACAGTTCCCATTTATTTGTTTATGATCATAATTTTTTTAAAATAAATATCCATATTTCATGTATCAAGGATCTTATTATTATATAATTTTGTATCATTTCTATATACAGTGTTTACTAGGAATATTATTTTATTAACTTTAAAAATAATGTTGCATATGTATCATATACCCAATACATGTATTTATTGATAAGGATTATTGATTATTGAATTAAATAAATCAGTTTTATATATGAGGTATTCTTTTCACATTAAATCACAGGTGGGGCCCAGTTTTAGATAGTCTCTTAATGCATCAGTAGTCTCATGAGACCAAAAAGTTGGCCAAATTAAATGGGCTTTTATCTATGATGATTAAACTATCTTATGAATTTTTTTGAAAGTAAATGTACCATTATGCTTGAAATCATGGTGTCATATAATTAATCATATCTATCAATAAAATTTTAGTGATTATTTTCCATTATATTTTAACTTTAATATTAATTATGGATTCAAATTATGCTCAAGTTATTATTTACATCACATTTATTTCCAGTCACTTATATTGCTATAATGACTACGCCTTATCCTCTCATGATTGATTTTTTTTATTAAATGATATTTATTTCAGTTATATAAAAATTTTCAAATTGATTATATTTCATTTATTATTGATTCATGAAATATTATATTGTATTTAAACTTTACTAAGCAATTCATGCAACCCATTATTTTTTTCATTTTCCAAATTTTCTGAAGTTGTGATCATTAAATGAGTTTTAAAGGATATTGTTTTTTTAGATTTTGTTATGTATTATTTTTTATTTTTTTAATACCAATTTAAAATGTCTATCATTTCAATAATCAATTTTCCCAAAACTAAAAAAAAAATTCATTGCAGATTTGATTCTTTTATCTGGTACCAATGTAATAATGTAAGGTGCCATCTTTAGGATACTATGTTCACGACCATTAAAAAATAGTGTTTACATTGATCCTCTTCTTGGTAAATATATTTAATCAAAATTATATATAATATAAATTTAATAATTTTTATTTTTTTATTCTTCACCATCATGAGGTTCAAATATAATTGAATTAGGTCATTCATAGGTTAAAAATAACATTCTAGATTGATCTGTGATCTTAGTTTCGCCAAAAAAATTCATTAATAAGAAGTTATATCATTATTTATGAAAAGTGTAGGTATTTTTAAAATATTTATATTAATTTATGAAGTTATTATAGGGTTACAAAAATATCCTATATCCACTCCAGCATAAACACTCTAACCATGGGCATCATCAAAATTATTTAATGAGCCTAAACATAAAAAACTAGAGTTGTTTCTAAAAATGATTGGATCAAAGAAAATAAAGTCTCTAAAATTATTCCATATTTAAGTTAACTTCACTTCCCTTACCCACACAATGAACTAATTATATTGAAACACTTTTGTTCATTGTATTTTAGTTTCTATAATATTTTTTTCTATTTTATTACGGTTTCTCATTATTTAGATGAATAAAATAAAAATTAATATGAAAATTTCATGGTTCATTCAATAAAAGCTTAAAAATTTTAAGGAGTTGGAATCAACCAGTAAGATAGTTTCTAAACATTAACTAATTATAATAAAATTGGTAAGAAATAAAGTTTTCTCCAAGAAATTTTTAATTTCGTGTATTTACGATAGACCATACTTTATGTGTCACGTAATATAACTATGGAAATATGTTACCAAATATTGATTTAACTAGGAAATCAATTTCAACACTTCAAGATTGATCATTACCTGTATTTCCAAAAATAATAGATTTAAACATTTAAAATGATTTAACCAAAATTTATAAATTATAAATGAATTAAAAAGTATCTGATTAATAGACAAAACCATGTAACAATATTCCTTCACTCCTTCGAATTACACTTCTTTAAATTGTTCAATTTACTTCATTAATGTGGTAGATGTTTCCACCACTTATGTATTTTATCCTTTTATTTCATATTTCAAAACTTACTCTTCTATCTATTTAGAATGTGTAGATGTGTCTCCATCATGGTTTTTTAGTGTTATCTTCATTATCTAATGACTACTCATATTTATCCATTAACTAGCTATCTTCATTAGAACTCTCTATCATTTCACCCTCAAGTTCAAATTCATGATTGGGACATTTTTTAGCTCATTAGACACTTTTTATACCTTTTATAGTAGTTGAAATCCATATCTAAACTATTATTCCATGAAAATTATTTATTCTTCTCTGATACTTGTTCAGTATTCAATCTTTTTATCACATTATGAATATGGTCCCCATATTTTATTTTTAATTGTCCATTTGATAATTTGTGTCTCACAAAAAAAGGTCATCCAATTAATTATCTAAGCTTATATGGGCATTAATCTTGATAATATTCAGCCATAATTAATGAAACACCCAAGCACAAAAAATGGAACAAAAATACTTAAGATAAAATAAAAAAATAAAAGTTTTTTGAAGAAAGTATTTGATTTAATCAATCAAAGTATTGAATATTACTATATTTTTATTTCCATGGAAAAGGATTAAAGAACATATTTTTTATGTAGAATTATTAATTCTTTTAGATGGAAATTTTATTTATATTTACATTTTTATCAAACTAAGACTGGCCCAAAAAATATAGTATACTAAAATAGTGAGGTCAAACCCATGAGAAACTTCGATACTCTTTTGAAATCTCAAAACTTATTGTTAAATATAGACAATATTATCAATAATTTAAATTGAAACACTACACTAAATTATAAAAAAAATTACACTAGATTAGTGAGTAATTAATTTATCTATCCATGAGGTTAAATAATATAGGGGAATAAATATCCAAATATGGTATTTGGTTATTTAAGATAATACAAATCCACTCGTGATATTAATCAATTCAATAGATAGGAAACATACGAAGGTAATTAGTCAATCTTGGTCAGAAACAACTAATTCTACCTATGTTTAATTAACTTTCATGGTTTGATTAAATCAATAGCACCTAGATTCGTCAATTTCAATATCAAAATAAAATATAAATATGGTTAGGTCTCTCGATATCATTGTCCTTTAGTATAATGTAGTTTCCCCTAATTTACATAACTCCTTCTAGGAAACTAAGGCATATGATATTGATCAAGATCAACATAATACTAATCAATAATAAAACCCATAATAAAATAATAATTAAATCATGATGTACATAACCCTTTTTTATCAATACTACCCTCTTCAATTATTTTAGACACTAATAGTTGTGTTTTCATTGGTCATGAGTGAACCCTGAAACATAGAAGATGTAATATCACTAAAATAAAATATTATTTATGTTAAATAGAAAATTTATGTGAATGATGATTATTCATCCAATTAAAAAATTCCATGTCTAAAAAATGTAAATGAAAAGTGAAAATAAATCATATCAAATAAACCTCTCTATATTTATACATGGGAGATCCTCTTAGAGCCACCCCTGTTTATATCAAGCATGGTCGTTTTTTTATTATAAATTTTAAAATAAGATAATCCATTAAACTAGGAAATAAAATTTATATCAAAACAATATCATGGAATAATACCATGATATCCATTAAATATAGTAAATTTAATTTCAAAACCCTCTTAACTCAAGTTCATTACATCACGATCAACATCATCAAGGAGCATATGATTTATCAATGGAAAACACAAAAAGCTACACCTCAACTTCCAAAGGTACCATTATGGTAGACAATATCATAATACATTTTGAAATCCTATAGAACAAAATATCATGTGAGACTATGACTGTAGTATGATGTTTTTGAACCATTTATATGATCTACTAATGATTCAAAACCCTTCACATCCTATTGATAAACACCACACAGATTTAACTTTCTCCATAAAACGCTATCATCTTCATCTTTTTTCAATGTGAAAGGACACTTCCCAAAAAAACATCTTACTAGGAAAATAACCCCAATATAAATTCCATATTACTATCGTACATATTTTAGGACAACAAAAAATAATGATAACCACTCCAGGATCATCCATTGCCATGGTAAATTGGGATTATTTTATGCTCGATTACTTCCATTGAATATATATGTCCCAGAGTGAATATTCAGATAAAATTCTGAATTTAATGATGGAAATAAAAATTATATATCACCACCTTGGATTTTGTGACCAAAATGTATTAATAGGGTCACCCCAAGTTACTTTCATGTATTATATACTTCTAGAATTATTTGAAAAAAATAATCGGGTGAAATGCATAAATTTGTTACGTATCATCCCATCCATTTAGTAGATATGTCTAAAATATCATGTTTAAATAAAAACCATACTTATTCTTAGTAAATTTAAAATAACTCCTTACATATATAGGGAACCATATCTAGATAATGATAAAATTTTAACCCATAAAATATCTTATATATCACCCCTGTAGAATATTATGTATCAATTACATATAGGGGACCTTTTAATTTCTATCCTCAACCAGTTTCTTATGCAATGTGTAAAAAACCATATCTATCACTTTCCATTTCCAAATTCATGGTCTTCAAATATACTCAACATAAAACTATCCAAAATCACAAGAACTTGTTCAACTTAAAAAATCAATCATTTTCCAATTGTAAAACAAATAACAAAATATAAATAATAAATTATAACTCATAAAACACTACATGTTTTATTGAAAATTCATACATAAATCATATTCATTAAATTACCAACACATAAACATTTATTTACCCCTAGGAAAAATGTAAATATAAAATAAAATAGAATATACACTATAAAAATGGAAATATTCAAATTATCATACCCATAAAAATAAATTCAAAACCATAAATTAATATGGATTATCCAATAAAAAAGTGATCTAATCATGCTTCATGTATAATTTTAATTCATGACTCATCTAATATTCCAATCACATTATTCAAATTTTCATTAATATCCCTTCCATTTATTATCTATTATACTAGAAATTCCTTTCACTCTTCACTAATGATCATTAGAGTATATATATTATCAATAAAAAGTATGTGAAAACTATCTATAGTCTTATAAGTAATGTAACTATTAATATAGAAATTAAACCAACAAAAATAACGAGGACTTCCATTCGGGTTCTATTAAATCTAATGATAAACATAGTGGGTTTTTTATGTAAGAACAATTTTAAGGCTGTAAAATGAGGCAATGGTCCTAAACTAAAATTCATGCCATTAAATTAATCTCAATATAAAATACTTTTGTTTCTTATGTTTTCTTTGTAGGAAATCATATCTACACTCCCCTTCTCTTCCCCCAATGGATCATAATTTGAATATTCAAAATACTGATGAAATCTCTTCAATTTATTTAAAAATTATATTTCTCTCATATTTTTTTAGTGAAATGATTATGATCACAATCCTCAAAACCTTGAAATTCAATTAAATATATCACCTTGATCATCTCCATTAATATTCAATGAACGAAATTCCTAATAGTGATCATATGATTGGTGAATTGTTCCCATTAAAGGTCAATATAATTTATCTTACTTTCTAAAATTTTCATTATTTTTTCCTCTTTTTTAAAATATTGTGGGATAAATGTATGAACTGTCAAAAAATATTATTCTTAATAAAAAATTAGTAAATAACACCCCAACCTTTTCATTTTAGTAAAACAAATTCTTCATAATTATATAACCCAAACACCCTTTTATGGTTAATAAAAATAATGCATTTATTCTAAGGAACTTGGGTTAGATGGAAAAATAGGATTGAGATATACAATCCTATAAAGAAAAGCATGGTCTCCATCTCATGTTAAATGAAAAAACATAGGGTAGGCCTCAAGATCATATTGTCTAAATTATACCAATTAGTGGCCAAAATTATTTTAATTTGGTTCAAAATCATCATTCCTTGATATGATCAAAAATATGTTCAAGTATTTTTGAATATCCAATTAATATTTCAAGAAATAGGGTGTAGACGTAAAATATCAAAACTTATTAGAGTACCTCTCAGTATTGGCTATCAAAATTAATCATTATATCAAGTCATAAAATGAATGAAAATAACTAGTCTAAAAATTGGAAATTTAAAATTATAAAAATAAAGAATTAGAAAAATATCGTCAATACTTTTGAAAGAACATGAAATATTGAAAGTGTATAAAACTAAAAAAAAAGTTTTAAAATATGTTTCTAATATTTACAATCATGATTAATAGAAATTTTCCTTCATGTAAAATTATTTCATTAAATTAGTGATGTCTCTTATATCCATCAAGCCTAAAAACTCATTTAGGTGGTCCAAAGATCCCTCCCCAACAATTAAACTAAAAATTATCTCCAATTTTTAACAAGGTAGAGAGAGATTCATCTCATTATGAATTTATTTATTATAAAATAATTTCATAATTTAATAAAGGGAACTAAAATTATTCTAATTTAAATTATCTTAATTTCATTGACCATATTATTGAATTTTTTACATTCGAACCCTTGTATGGGTTTCAGTGTTAGTTCTTTCTCTGTTTTCATTACATAAATTATTCAACTTATTTAGAGCAGTAAAATAAAAATGAACAAGTTAAGTTAATGTTTTTTTCAATTAAATCAAAAAAATATATGAGGGAGTTGGAATCACCCTCTAAGTGAGTTCCTACACTAAAAAATTCTTAATAAATAGGGAAAATAATTCTAGTTACCAAATATAATAAATTTACTAAAAGTTATAACGGTATATCTTACTTTATTTGTCATGGAATAAGTGTTTAAAAAATATAAATTAGTGTATATTTCACCAGTACATGGTTTTTTACTCACCCAAATTGAACATTATCCGTATTTTCCAAGAAATTATCCATAAATTTATTTTAGGTCAAATAATGATTTTGAAAATATTAATGAATTAAAAATTATATTATATCTAGACCAAAATAAGTAACACATATACTTAACATATTTTTATAGTTATAATTATTAAATTTATTCAATTTCCTTTTCCAATTTTGTAGTTTTCTGCTCTTATTTTTGGATTCCTTATTTTATTTCATCTTCCAAAAAATCATCTTATTTATCTTTTTAATTTTAATATGTGTCATCATCCCATGATTCAATTTCAATTTCAACTCCATAATTAGAGGACTCTATAGATTAATCCTTTAACATGGTATTACCATTGGACCACTCTCTCGGTTCATCCATGATTTTAAAATCATCATCGAGAAATTTGGTTGGTTTAAGTAACACTTTTTCTACATTCTCTACAAGTTAAGATCCTTCTCTTAATAGTTCTTCCATGAAATAGATTCATTATTCCTATAAACCTGGGTTGTATTCATAAATTCTATATTGGTATTAATATATCACCACCTTTAATGTTAAATTATTCTTTTTATTATTTTTATTTTTTAGCTAAAAAGGTTTAATGGCTGTGCAAAGTGTATATGGGCCATCGTCAAGTAAATTTGCAACCATGGTTACAAAAATTTCCAAATATGTAATAAAAGGACCCAAATTCATAACATAAAATAAAAAAAATTATATTATATTTATTTAATCTAATAAATCATTTTTTTCATCGTTAATATTTTTTTCATTTATACCTAGAAGTGGTGAAAAAACATGATTAGTTATAATATGTCATTAATTCATTATAAAAGACAATTTTTGGAATTAAATTACACTTAAAATAAAACTAGGACAAAAAAATATAGTTCAGTGAATGTGTGACGATACCATAAGGAAATATGACTAAATTTTTAATCCCTAATCAAATAACTTAATCTTTACAATGTTTTTTGGAATTCAATTGAAACCATTAACAAAAATAATAAAAATTAAACTATATTAGTGATTTGGTGGTCTAATTGTTAATCAAGACGAATAGTAGAGGTTAGTTTGTATCCATGGATAGCTTTTCATTGTTTATAACAATTAAAATCTCCTCATTTGATAAATAAAATTAATAGTTTCATGAAATCTTGTGGAAACTAGTTCCACTTGGTTAGTGATGAATAATTATACCAATTCCTATTTAACTTTCATGGTTAGATCAATCTAATAAGACAAAAAATCATGATATTCTATCTCAAAAATGATTAGTGAAATTCATTTTATCTCTTGTGATATTATTCTTCTCTATAACATTTATTTACGCCCCTAAATATCTTCCAATATCTCTAGGAGACTAAGGTATAATATATTTTTAAAGCTATACATAACACTAATAAATAAAAAAACCATGACTGAAGATGAATATAAATCCTAATATACAAAATATTTTACGTCAATCTCACCATATTCTATGATCTTATCTACTCATAGTTGAGTGCTTCTTTGTAATGAGTGAAAAAAAAATTCATTGAATATGGAATATGAATAAAAGATAAAACTAAATTATTTTAAAACCATAGAAACATTACTTGAATTTAAATTATTCATTCAATGAATGAATCCCAATATTAAATAATGAAAAATTCATAAAGTGATATTATATCTATGAAACATCCCCAGGTAGATATATGGATGCTCTTCGTAGTGTCCCTACTTCTACATAAATCATCTTCCTCATATAATTCTACCATTTAGGATAGTGAAATGATTATAGTTATTCCATAAAATTTGAGGAAATAAATTATCATGGAAGGGTTCCATTAGATCCCTAAAATATATGACCTCTAGTTTTAGAAACATGTTTTCCAACATCATCACACCATGATAGAAATCTTCATGGTATAAAGAATTTATCCTTGAAAAAACACAACATCATTCCTCTAATTACCATAGTAACCTAGTTAAACATATATTAATGAAACCTAGATAAAAATCCTAATGTTGATCTCCTAGAATCGTGATACATGATCCTTATTTCTACAATATATCTCGGTGGTGCTTAATATCAATTTTCATTAATTATCCTGAATTTTCCCTGAGACTGGGGATGGGGTATAATTTTTTTAAAACCCTCATCTTTGTCTACTACAATTTCATGAAACTATATGAAAAAAATGAAAAACAATATGATTTAAAGACCTCATTCTTGAGAATGATTTTCCTCTTCATATTTTATCCATGGTACTTGTAAAACCCCTACAAAATAGTTATCACACTATAGAAATCCATCCCTCTAATGTGGAACATACTATTTTTGACTTTAGAATAAACCTGGGATCTATAATACAAAGAACATATAAAGGTTATTAATGAATATCATGTGTTTCACATGCATGCTGAAGTAGAAACACAGAGATTTAGTAAAACTTTAAAATTTCATAAAGTAAATAACCTTTACACAAAACCTATTTGGAATGTGATCACCTTGAGGTATGAACAGTTTGTTCCCCAGGTTTGTTCATGTATCATCTAATTCAAGGAAATATAGTGTGAATCCCTTAATCATGATACGTAAATTTACTATATATCATATATCCCATTTTTCATATATATAAAGAACTTATCACTAAAAAAGGTAACCTATCCATAGTGAAAATAAAATAATTCATTGCATATATATAAAACTATATTTAAAAATTTCCAAAAAATTTAATGGAATATATCTTATGTATTACCTTATATAATATTATATATTAGGTCCCTTTTATAGAAATTTTTCAAATTCTTCCTCTATACCAAAAATATATCATATATATGTTTTCCTAATAGGGTAACTTTCCATTTTAAACCTTTGCTAATTTTTATGCATTGGATAAAAATATTACCCATCTCTTTCTTTTTCTAAAATCGTATTTTTCAAATAGAGTTTTCTAAAAATAAAAAAAAATGTTTTTATGGCTTATCCATATCCATAATAATGCCTTGTTCTTAAATAAGAAACTAATATAATATAAATGGAATGAGTAAAAATTAAAAAAAAAATAAATTATTATTAAAAAAATGTGTAAAATTAGACCGATCAATAACCATGTGATCAATAAATTAGTTCTTAAATACGCTATTTCTTAAAATATCCTCATAAAATTCTTAAAACATAACCATTTATATTACTATCTGTCACACCTGTTTTTATTTTACTTTATTTATTTTAGTTATCATGGCATCGGGTGTTTTTGCATGTGTGTGGGCGAGTCCTGGTTGGAAATTTTAATGTTTGGATGAGTTTATGGTTTGGGATAATGCGCGAACACCATACGGTTTTGTTGCGCATCCCGTTTGCAGTACACTTGGGTACCGTACGGTGCACACGTACCCCGCGGTCATTCAGTTTTAACGTTATTAAATTCGTTCGTTGAGTGGATTAATATATATATATATATGATTATATAAGTGTATAAATATGTATATGAGTATATATGTTTATACATTATTATTATTATTATTATTATTATTAACATAATGTGCATATATGTATGTTTATATGTGTATATATACCCGTATGATGATAAATATATATTTTCATAACATTATATGTTTATGCGTAAATGTGTTTATACATATGATTATATATGTCTATACATTTATAATATGTTATGTATGTTCATATATGTATGTTTATAATTTCTTTTTTTATGTAGGTTTGTCTATATATGTTTATATATATATATATATATATATTCATATATGTTTTTAATTATAATAATAATTATTATTAGTAATATTACTATTATTATTATTATTATTAAACTCTTTTTATTTACTATCTTATTCTATTTTATTTTCTTTGATTTATTTATTTTATTTGACTTTATTTTATTTATTTCTTTTTTTCATTTTTCTTATCCCTTTTATTCTTTATTTTTTTCTCTTCTCCCTCTTTTCCCCGTAACCCTAAGCGCCGCCACCTTTTTTTTCTTCCTTCTTTTTTTCTCTCCCCCTCCTCTCTCTCTTTCTCTCTTCCCTCTTTCTTTCTTCTCCCTCCGCGCGACCCGCTCCCTCTCGGCCCTCCTGCGCGTTCCAGCCACGCGACCATCCGCCTCCCGTCCGGCGCCCCTCCTTTGGCAGCATTCCCTCCGGCCGCGCCTCCTCCCTTCGCGTCTCGTCCAGGCGTCCCTCCTCCGACGGCGTTCCCTCCGGCACTCAGCCGTCTCTGGTAGCACCCCCTGCCAGCCTCCGGCGCCCGGCCCATCTCCGGTTGCACCATCTGCCTCCGTCCGAAATCCCCCTGCCAGCGTTTCCCTTTGCCAAGTCTCCAGTTCCTTTTCTCATTGCTTCCCTCCTACTATAAACCCCTGTGATCTCCCTATTTTGGCCAGCAACTCTCCTACGAGACAATTTTATATCCGGTGATCCCCTGCCCCCCGGTTGTCTTCGATACAACCCTTTTTTTGGCCGGCACGAATCTATTGGACTGCACGCCCCCTTTTCGGTCATCGCACGAACCTCCGACCAAGCACGCCTCCAATTCAGTAGTGCACTGCCATGTGAACCTTTTGTTTGGCCGCACTTTCCCCACACCGACCGTTTTTCCTTTTTGCGCGACCCTGCTGTTTGAGCGCGCCTGCGCATGGGGGTGATGTTAGTGTTGTTTCTTCATTTGGATAGTTAATTTGGCATATTTGTGATTAATGTGTTTGATGTGATGTTTAGTTTTTTTAGTGAACTTAGTTTGGGTTTTATACCTTATAACACATTCATGTGAATTAAGACGCATTTTTATGGAAACTAGTCATGAGTTTAATTTTTTTTATATAAATTGTGCAATTGGTTTATCTAACCATGCAAGTGGTGCGTTTTTGTTTTAGTGGGACTTAGGTGTGTGTTTGATCAAAAGTGTGTTTTGGAATGAGTTTAGTTTGTGTAAAGTTGCGAGTTACATTTTGAATTTTATTTCATAAATTTTAGATTGGTTTAGTAAATAGTGTGGATGGTGCGAAGCAGGTTTTGATATTTTGTCCATGTGGTTCTTTTGTGTGGGTTGTATGCTTGTATTGTTTAAGTTAAGTGGTTATGCGTTTTTAGTTTCTGTGCATTTATTGCAGTGTGTTGACGAGGTGACTCCGCGACACCATGGTCATCGGCTTGCGCGTACTTGTACGCCTGTGTGAGGTTTGTCGTTTCATTGCATTTGGACAGCGTTTCGAGGTAGGTACCACATTGCACTCACCTTTAAATTTAGAATTTATTAATTTCTTAATGTTTTGTTAATTTTAATGAATGATAAATAATGTTATATAATAAAATTTTAAATGATTATTTAGTGTGAAAAGATCCGTTTATTTTATACCGAACACTTGGAACATTTTCTTGACGGGCGGACACCCAGTTTTGAAAGAATGCCAATTTGGGCTTTAAACATAATTCATGGAATTTCAAACATACTTTTAGTTTTAAAGAGAAATGATTTCATATGAACAAGTGTTTTGGGCTTTCTAAAAAAATGAGGTTTTGCTTAAAAAGTTGTGAAGGCCCGTTTGTCACTTTTGTAAAATAAATTATTTTGGAAAACCCATTCAGGGGTGATCTTTGGTATGCGTTGATTGTGTGAGATTTATGGGATGTTGTGCATCGTGACTGATTGTTTGGCATTGTTGATTCACCCCTCTTTTTAGTGCTTCTGTTGACATGATAACTTGGCATAGTGAGTGAATCTTCTGAGAACGATTGCTGCACTAGTTTAGATTACGCACTGGCTAGTTGCCCCATAGCAGGGGAATACTGATTTATTGCTGCTATGGTGATTGGGCCCCTCAGTTAGGCCATGTAGGGATATACCGGGTGTTAGGGCGTTATGACGTCATTGAGTTAGGGCATGCCTTCAGGATGAGTCAGATGTATTGTACGTTCTGGATTGTTCACGATCTTCTAGGTTCGACCCATGTCTCTTTTAGTGTTTATTTGTATATGGAAGACGATTGAGAGGTCGAGTTTGGATGTCGACCCTTGTGTGCCACTTTTTCCCATTCCCTTAGTGTGTGTTGTGTGTGATTTTATTTTTGACTAACAACTAAAGTTTGGTTTTCTAATTGTTCGCAAAATGTTTTAAAATGCTATTCACCTGTTCCTTTCAACATTAAACTTCTTATAAATTAAAAAGGGCAATGGACTGTTACTTGTTTTCAAAATGGAAAGTGTGTTTGTATGAAAACCTATATTTTCTATAATGTAGTTCAAACTAGAAGTTGGTAAATTCTTCTTTTAATGGTATTACTTTGGGAATAGATTTTTCGGGCTAGCCTACTGAGTTTTAATACTCACGCCTATAGTGTTTTCTTGTTTTTAGTCTCTGTTGTAGGTTTGACTCGAGCTTGCTCGCCGTGGACGAGAGTTGGTGGTAGCTTGACAATCGAATCTCGGGGTCGTGAGGAGTTGGGTTCGTGGTCAGGTTAGTTATGTTTTTGGCAGTTTTATTTTATTGTCGTTTGTTTATTTCTGCTTCTTAGTGAATTTTTATTGGGCGAAATCGTTCCCATGTGTACTCTATGATGCCCTGGTGCTTGTCGCTAGCCCGGGAGGATCGGGAACGCCTCTTGGGCCATGCCGTGGACCGACTCGGGTGATCGGTTCGGGGTCGACCCGGGTTGGTTCGTGACAAAATGGTATCAGAGCAGGTCGGCTCCTGAGCAGACCTTGTTTTTCAGAGTGCCCATTGCTATTTGGAGTTGGCATGGTAAAGGGAATAAAATTTCTCGGACTCGAGGCGGGGGAATGGGAAGGACGTCATGAACCCTTTCTCGTTCTAAACCTCGAGTTACCATGAGATGTCCAGTTTGTTAGTTTCTTTTGGGTCTTCTGGATTGTTTTATGTTGGGGAAATGAAAAGGGAGTTGGGAAAGTAGCTTCGTGAGCTGACAGGGCCTGGCAAGCCTTGTGGAGCTGGAGACTTCACCCTATAATGCTCTTAGTGACGATGGTATGGCTGACGTATGGATTCCAACCATATGGTCGAGTCATCCATCATTACTAGTTTCCCCTTTAGTGAATGGGTTTTTCCTTCATTTTGAAACTCATTGAGTAATGTTGAATTTCAAATGGTATTGGTTTTGTTTTGATCAAGTTCCTCGTTTCTTTGTTCCTTAGTGTTCGCCCCCACGAAGGCTCGATGGATGCTTAATGTGCAGCTTCAGGTGGTTCACCCTCTGTTAATCCTCTAGTTGGTCAGCCCATCGATTATGTTTTGGAGTTCCGGAAGTTGAACCCTCCTCTATTTTATGGACAAGAAGGGCCTCTTGAGGCAGAGGAGTGGTTGCCGAATATTTAGAGGAAGTTCAGTTCCATTGGTCTACCTGATTCATTAATGGTGAAGTTGGCTACCTTCATGCTTGAAGGTCCAACCTGGAAATGGTGGAAGTCCATGTCTCGGAACAAGCCTGGGGAATATTTGACATGGGAGTTTTTCAAGTCATCGTTCATCCAACAACACTTCTCTAAGATAATGAAGCTGAGGAAGAGGATGTAGTTGTGTTGTCTCCAGCAGGGCGTTGAATCGGTACTGGAGTTCTATCGACATTTTGAAGACCTAGTTCCGTATGATCAGTGGTTTGTTGCGAATGATCCCGGGAAGGCTCGACAATTTGAGTATGGACTCCGACCTGAGCTGTGATCGAGATTGGAAGAGCTCAACCTAATCACCTTCTCGGATGTTGTCGAGCAAGCCTTTCTTACTGAAGCTGATCTAGTAGGAGGAATTGAGGTGGCGAATCCTCCAGCTTTGGGAATCATTTAAGATGATGCTAGTAAGAAGAGTAAGAAGCGACCTGATGCTGGCGGTGTTGGTAGAGGAATCAAGAGGCCTTCAGACCTTCAGCCATCTTCTTCACAGCGCAATGTTGTGATCTGTCACCAGTGTGGTAAGCAGGGTCACAAAAGGCCGACATGTTCAAGTGCTCCAAGACCCTACCACACCTGTGGACGTCTAGGTCACTTGAAGCGCTTTTTCCGAGGTGTTTCCAAGAAGCGCGCTAAATCTAGACCTGGATTGTCAAAGGTCACCTCAGCCTGTCAGCAGGAGTAGGGAGATGTTGGTGGATGAGCTTGATGTTTTCCTTTTTCGCGATGCCTCTTGGGTGTAGTAATCATTACCTATACTGTTTTTTGGTGTTCTTTTCTTTCAGTTGAAATAATGGTTGTGACTTAACTCTTTTAAACCTTTGATCTTATGGATGTGTGATTGTTAAAAAAAATCTGGTTCTTGTGTCATGATTTTGTGGTTTCATATACCTGACTGCGAAGCCAGAATGTGCTTCATTCATCAGATCTCTAGCCATAGGCCTCGGAGTGAAGCTAGCGCGTAGTCGGGGGAAACTCCAACGAAAGGTGAAGTCTTGCAATAGGGTGTTGTTCTCAGTAAGTGCACATAGTCGGAATCATTTTCCTCATTATGCCTAGTTTATGTGTAATGACTGCCTGGTCATGTCGTTGCTCTCATTTATTAAGATCTGCTCGCTTTATGCCTTCTGGGTGGGGGTGGTGGGTTGGACAGGGCCCCCCTCCCACCCGTAGGCAATGATGGCTGATGATAATGCTGGGAGGTCCTCCTATTCTTCTCTTCTCGAAAGCTTTATGGTGGGGAGTCCATTCGACCTCCCCATGTTGAAAATTCTTGTGATCATGAATTTGATCTCAAGTGATGGTGTTCTGGTCCTATTCCGGGAACTGACATGACACTTGTGGTGGAAATAACCGTCACGGGTCTCGCCAAATTCAATTTATCTTGATTCGTATGGTGGGGAGTCTGTTCGGACTTCCCGTGTCAATCTCCCAGTTTTGTTCTAGGTTTTGGTTGGGTTGTTGTTGGTCTTATATAGAACCACAAAACTCTATTTTCTTCTTTTCATTAGGATTTTGGGCATGAGAGTTCCAGTGTCATATTGGAGCAAGGTTTTAAGATATACGCGTTGGATGTGGTTTTGACCTGTTTGTTGGTTTCAAAAGAGTAGTCTTGTTTTTATTGGCGTTGTTCCGGATGTTGTGTTTTAAGGTTGAATTGAAGATGGAGAATTGGTTGAGTTCTGTTGAATGGTGTTAAGGTGGGTGTATGTTGGGCCTGGATCTACTATTGTTAATGTTCTTTGTCCTTTGAAGCGATCAACTGGAGGTGGTCACACTTTTGGGGGCGGTTGACACTTAGCGGGTAATTCGTTCATATTATATGAGTTCTTTTGGTTTATCAATCCCCTTTTTGGGAGTGTTTCAGAATCTTTTTGTTTTCGTTCTTTAGATATTTCTTTAAATTGTAATGTAATGTCGATTTTGATTTGGGGTTTTGAACTTGTTATGGCTTTCCGGGGGCGGAAAGCTTTATGGTGGGGAGAATTGTCACACCTGTTTTTTATTTTACTTTATTTCTTTTATTTATCATGGCGTCGGGTGTTTTTGCATGTGTGCGGGCGAGTCCTGGTAGGAAATTTTAATTTTTGGATGAGTTTATGGTTTGGGATAATGCGCGAACACCATATGGTTGTGTTACGCAGCCCGTTTGCAGTCCACTTGGGTACCGTACGGTGCGCGCGTACCCCACGGTCATTCAGTTTTAACATTATTAAATTCGTTCTTTGAGTGGATTAATATATATATATATATATATGATTATATAGGTGTATAAATATGTATATGAGTATATATGTTTATACATTATTATTATTATTATTATTACTATTATTATTATTATTATTATTATTTTTAACGTAATGTGCATATATATATGTTTATATGTGTATATATACCCGTATGCTGATAAATATATATTTTATTAACATTATATGTTTATGCGTAAATGTGTTTATACATATGATTATATATGTCTATACATTTATAATATGTTATGTATGTTCATATATGTATGTTTATAATTTCCCTTTTTTATGTAGGTTTGTCTATATATGTTTATATATATATATGCATATATGTTTTTAATTATAATAATAATTATTAATATTAATATTACTACTATTATTATTATTATTAAACTCTTTTTATTTACTATCTTATTCTATTTTATTTTCTTTGATTTATTTATTTTATTTTACTTTATTTTATTTATTTCTTTTTTTTCATTTTTCTTATTCCTTTTATTCTTTATTTTTTTCCTCTTCTCCCTGTTTTCCCCGTAACCCTAAGTGCCGCCACCTTTTTTCTCTTCCTTCTTTTTTTTCTCTCCCCCTCCCCTCTCTCTTTCTCTCTTCCCTCTTTCTTTCTTCTCCCTCCATGTGACCCGCTCCCTCTTGGCTCTCCTGCGCGTTCCGGCCGTGCGACCATCCGCCTCCCATCCGGCATCCCTCCTCTGGCGGCGTTCCCTCCGGCCGCGCCTCCTCCCTCCACCTCACGTTCGGGCGTCCCTCCTCTGGCAGCGTTCCCTCCGGCACTCACCCGTCTCCAGTAGCACCCCTGGCCAGCCTCTGGCGCCCGGCCCATCTCTGGTTGCACCTTCCGCCTCCGTCCAAAATCCCCCTGCCAGAGTTTCCCTTTCCCAAGTCTCCAGTGCCTTTTCTCGTTGCTTCCCTCCTACTAAAAACCCATGCGATCTCCCTATTTTGGCCAGCAACTCTCCTACGAGACAATTTTATATCCAGTGATCCCCTGCCCTCGGGTTGTCTTTGATACAACACTTTTTTTGGGCTGGCACAAAGCTATTCGGCCGCACGCCCCCTTTTCGTTCGTCGCACGAACCTCCGACCAAGTGCGCCTCTGATTCAGTAGTGCACTGCCATGTGAACCTTTTGTTTGTCTGTGCTTTCCCCGCACCGACTGTTTTTCCTTTTTGCGTGACCCTACTGTTTGAGCGCGCCTGCGCATGGGGGTGAGGTTAGTGTTGTTTCTTCATTTGGATAGTTAATTTTGCATATTTGGGATTAATGTGTTTGATGTGATGTTTAGTTTTTTATAGTTAACATAGTTTGGGTTTTATACCTTATAACACATTCATGTGAATTAAGACGTGTTTTTATGGAAACTACTCATGAGTTGTTTAATTGTTTTTTTTATATAAATTGTGCAATTGGATTATCTAACTGTGCAAGTGGTGTGTTTTTGTTTTAGTGGTACTTAGGTGCGTGTTTGATCAAAAGCGTGTTTTTGAATGATTTTAGTTTGTGTAAAGTTGCGAGTTACTTTTTGAATTTTATTTCATAAATTTTAGAGTGGTTTAGTAAATAGTGTGGATGGTGCGAAGTAGGTTTTGATATTTTGTCCAGGTGGTTATTTTGTGCGGGTTGTCTGTTTGTATTGATTTAAGTCAATTTGTTATGCATTTTTAGTTGATGTGCATTTATTGCAGCGTGTTGGCGAGGTGAATCCGCGACACCACGGTCATCGGCTTGCGCGTACTTATACGCCTGTGTGAGGTGTGTCGTTTCATTGCATTTGGACCGCGTTTCGAGTTAGGTCCCCCATTGCACTCACCTTTAAATTTAGAATTTATTAATTGCTTGATGTTTTGTTAATTTTAATGAATGATAAATAATATTATATAATAAAATTTTAAATGATTATTTAGTGTGAAAAGATCCATTTATTTAATACCGAACACTTGGAACATTTTCTTGACAGTCGGACATCCAGTTTTGAAGGAATGCCTATTTGGGCTTTAAACATAATTCATGGAATTTAAAACATACTTTTAGTTTTAAAGAGAAATTATTTCATCTGAACAAGTGTTTTGGGCTTTCTCAAAAAATGAGGTTTTTCTTAAAAAGTTGTGAAGGCCATTTTGTCACTTTAGTAAAATAAATTATTTTGGAAAACCCATTCAGGGGTGATCTTTGGTGTGTGTTGACTGTGTGACCTATATGTGATGTTGTGAATCGTGACTGATTGTTTGGAATTGTTGATTCACCCCTTTTTTTAGTGCTTGTGTTGACAGGAGAACATGGCATAGTGAGTGATTATTCTGAGAATGATTGATGCACTAGTTTAGATTACGCACTGGCTAGTGGCCCCATAGTAGGGGAATACTGAGTTATTACTGCTATGGGGATTGGGCCCCACGGTTAGGCCATGTAGGGCTATGCCGAGCATTAGCGCGTTATGACGTCATCGAGTTAGGGAAAGCCTTCAGGATGAGTCAGATGTATAGTATGTTCTGGATTGTTCACGATCTTTTAGGTTCGACCCATGTCTCTTTTAGTGTTTATTTGTATATGGCAGACAATTCAGAGGTCGAGTTTGGATGCAGACCCTTGTGTGCCACTTTTTCCCATTGCCCTTAGTGTGTGTTGTGTGTGATTTTATTTTTGACTAACAACTAAAGTTTGGTTTTCTAATTGTTCGCAAAATGTTTTAAAATGAAATTCACTTGTTCCTTTC
Organism: Viscum album; assembly: GCA_963277665.1. NCBI lineage: Eukaryota > Viridiplantae > Streptophyta > Magnoliopsida > Santalales > Viscaceae > Viscum > Viscum album. The sequence goes on along the minus strand of OY728157.1, from coordinate 1,544,105,929 downwards.
AACATTAAACTTCTTCTAAATTAAAAAGGGAAATGGACTGTTACTTGTTTTCAAAATGGAATGTGTGTGTGTATGAAAACCTATATTTTCTATAATGTAGATCAAACTAGAAGTTGGTAAATTCTTCTTTTAATGGTAGTGCTTTGGTAATAGATTTTTCGAGCTAGCCTACTGAGTTTTAATACTCACACCTATAGTGTTTTCTTGTTTTTAGTCTCTGTCGCAGGTTTGACTCGAGCTTGCTCGCCGTGGATGAGAGTTGGTGGTAGCTTGACGATCGACTCTCGGGGTCTCGAGGAGTTGGGTTCGTGGTCATGTTAGTTATGTTTTTCGCTGTTTTATTTTATTTTCGTTGGTTTATTTCTGCTTCTTAGTGAATTTTTATTGGGTGAAATCGTTCCTATGTGTACTCTGTGATGCCCTGGTGCTTGTCGCCAGCCCGGGAGGATCGGGAACGCCTCTCGGGCCATACTGCGGACCGACTCGGGTGACAAGTTCGAGGTCGACCCGGGTTGGTTCATGATACAATCCCACATAAAGATTTTATCATATGATAACAATTTCATTTAGGCATAGAAAATTTCATTAAACTTTTCTCAGTGGTGGTGTAGTTCTATATAGAGTCCAATGTTGTTGAAGCATAATATATCACATAGATCTTCTCATCTATAATTTTTTTAAAGAATATTCATATATTGGGGTTTCATGTATCACATATTAGCTCAAAATTATATTCCTAATTTAGTTCTTATATCACTAGTGGTGAAGTTAGTTTTTTTTAAATCATTTAATTCAATCCTACAATAATCATAAAAAATAAATCTAGTGTATTTTGGAAGCATATTATGTTATGATAAATATATGTTATTAAAAACCTTTCAAAAACTCCTCTGAAGAAATACATTACCTAAAAAATAATTTAATATTTTATACATAATTATATTAAATAAATATTGTGATGAAATAAATTATGGATTTTTAAAACTCTGATTCTATAAATTTAAATCACCTGTTTCAAAGAAAATATATTTTCCACCATAAAATTTATTTTTAAAAAAATTGATCAAATGGTCTTTTCAAAATATTTTATTAAAAAAATTCTATATTTGATAAGAATTAATCAAATGAGCCACTAAAAATAGTAAATTCATCGAGGAACGGTTCAAGATAGAATTCAATGAAATTATAAAATATGATTACCATGAATCCATGGGATATTCCAAGGAAATTACACTGTCCAAATAGATTCCTTTAATAAGTAAATATAACCTAAGGATATAAGAGGGACATTTTCCCATGGTTATTAGGGGAAATGGAAACATGGATATTCCTTAAAAATCCATCAAAATATTAATAATTCTTCTTCTATGAAAGTAATTAGAATATTAATTCTATGAAGGGTATTGTTAAAAGAACATTCTATATAAATTGACCATATTTTAAAAATCTCATGAAAACTCTCCAAATTTTTTTTACTGTAATGATAATCAATTAATTATTTTCATTCATTGGAATTTTTAGTCCTAAATAATTAGGTGTAATATGAATGATAAAAATACATTGTATGTTATAAATGGATACCATTTTTTTCTTTTAAATATTTACCAATTTTATTTTTAAATACCCCCATTATAGTTAGGTTTAATAATATTTCAATTAATGTAACTAGTTTTCAACCATTATCATGAAATAATTTGTACATACATATCCTCGGTAATGGATTTGTTATGTAACTAAGACTTTGTCATATAGATTTCAAATTAACTCTAAAAATATCAATGAATTTAAATTATTTTTTAGTATATTACTAACTAAAAATGATAATTATAAACATATCCTCACATTTTAAGTTCATATATTCCAATTTTGGAGTAATTAATTTCAATTATTGTTTAGGTGGCCAAAATGAGTGATGGAAAAACATTTGGATCAATTTCCTTGTCCATATATTGTTATAATAAAAAATTCAAAATTATTGTTTCATCATTTTAAAATATATTATTTATTCCATAAAATAATTTACAGTTTGAGTCATCTTTTATCTTATAGAAAGTTATTATAGTAAGTTCATTTTAATTTTCCAATAAATTATAAAATCTCATCTTATTATATAGATTCAAAATTTATTTTATCAAATAAATTTTCTTATATATAAATGGTTCACCAAACATAAAATGTGTGAAACATTATTATTAAACTTAGGGTTATTTCATTTAATCAAAAAATTTAGAGTAAAACATGTCTTCCCTAATTTCATCATCAATACACCATCATGGAAATTTATGATTCATTTTTATACCTTTAAGAATGGTTTTTCTAGGGAGATTGGTGATTCTGAAAATGATTTTCTCTTACTCCTTGTTGAGTAAATATAAGTCAGTTAAACTATTTGGTTATGGACTCTCACAAATATATCCCTATGATATCTAGATTGAAATATAGTAGCTTCGTAAGATATCTAGATTGTTACTCTTATAAGTCCAAGCTCTAAAATCAGTAAGGAAGAAAATAATTTATAAAGATTTATGTTTAATAAATATCCCAAATCACAAAATTCATCTCTCTATGTAATGGATCTAATAACATGAAAAAATGAAAAATAATTAGACTATAAAATATTTTAGATGGTTGGGGTTTTTTCCATTCAAACACCCCTCTTATTAGGAAGTATCTTTTAATTCATTATAGGCTTATTTTATTATTGTATAGTTTCTTAATTAACCTTGAATATTTCAGAATTTTTTTAAGTTATTATAATAGTGGTATGTTGATTGGAAGCTTCTTGACTATGTCCCATATTTCCTTTTGAATTTATTATTTATCAATGCTCTTAGATTAAATAATCCAAGATCAAAAAGATATTTAGATGTTTTATTTCTATTTAAATTATTCCACATGTTACACTACTAGTTTTTTTATTAATTTTAAAATTAATTTCCATTTTATTTCTCAATAATCACAACTATTGTCCATTATTTTTTTTGGGTAATATTATGATTCCTTTCTACCCCTAGTAGTCACCAAACTCACATTGATTTTTTTTATTTTATAGTGTTTCATATGTATTTTATCAATGTCCCTAGCCACCATTTCCATTAGAAATCATAACCCATTTTTCAATTTCATTTTTTATTTTTTTAATTCTACTATATTTTTTATTTATTTGGTTTCAATATTTTGGTCAGGTAATAATTTAATGTAAATCCATGCGTTATATGTATTAAATGGTGGTTTTTAGAAATTATATTGTAATTGATCCTTAAAATTATATTATTATGGTAGTCTGTGGAATTATTATTGAAATGGTTCACTATATTGATTATGTAGATTTATAAATCTATATTGGACATGACAGTAATATCCTTATCCTTAATTAAGTTGTTGAAACAATATATGTGGATTTGGAGTAGCAAAAAATTCAATTCTAGGAACTTAAATATAGTGATTAATATAGTAATCTATAAATAAATAAATGATAGATACCTCAATAAGGGTAATTCTTTCATTTGAATTCATAAGATCTATTTTTCTTAATAAATATTTATTTAATTTTATATTAAACTTAAATTGGGATAATTTAGATTATCTTACCTCATTGACATCAAATTTTATAGTTTATATAGATCATTATTTTCATATATAGATATTATATCTTTTTTAGGAATATTCATTATATCACACAAACACATTCTTAAGGATCATACAGGTATATTTCCATTAAAAATAAAGAAACATTAAACCAAGTTCAAAGGTAAACTACATCATTTTCCTATATGAACATAATAACTAACACCCTACTTAAAAAATCATAAATAATATATTTCATCATAACATGGAAGAAATTATCATAAGATTGGGTGAGATTAGATTTTAAATTAATGTAAACAATAGAGAGATGTAAAAACCATGAACATAAATATATAAGAACATGAGAATAACATTTTAAACCAATAACAATCATATAAAAGACCATAATCATGGGTTATAACATAAATATTTTTAGTTAATAATACATGAATCCTAAGGGAATCCAAGAACATTATCCTTGAGAGTATAAAAATGGAACAATTAATGGAAATATCAAATATACATAAGAATTGAAAATCATTTACATAATAGAGAAGGCTCATAACCAAGTCTATCATAGTTTAATGAGTTCACGCCCCAAACCAGCATAGTAGTCAAGGATTACTCCCAATATTATCTTGGTGGTTAAACTCCCTTACTAAACTCGGTTTACTCACCATTACAATCATGTTTATCTCATGAGATTTATATATTTACCCAATGAATTGGAGGGAGATACAGGTCTCATGCATCACATAATAAAAATCCTAAAAATGATTTCCAAAAGATCATAAAATATTCATCATATTAGATCACATAAAAAGAAGTGGGTTTTATAAGAATTAAATCACAACATAACCCATGAAAATTAAATGGGTTTCCTATAAATTTCATCATAACAAAACCCATTGAAATTAATTCGGTTTCATATATAGTTCCTATAACATAAATAATTGAAATGAAATTGGTTTTATAACCATATATTCATAATAATCATTATCCATTCTTGGAAATATTAATTGTTTTACAAATAGATCAGATCCCCAATAAAATAAAAGCAACACCAAAGATTTTTATCATTGATGAAAACAAAATCCCTAAAAATATATAAACCATTCTTGTGGATAATATATTTTCTAATTTGAAAACACTTATTTAAAATATTAATACATTCAAAATAATAATGAAAAAAATTTAAAAATAATAATAATTGAAACATGTAGTGTATGATTCAAAACATTTACTAGTCATAAGGTGGAAAATTCCATTCATGTCATACACAATAAAAAAATGATTCCATTCACATTTTCAATAAAGTAAAAATAATCTCATCTAGAAAATGAAAAGAAGATTCTTATTTAAAAAAATTAAATGTAAAAAAGTGGTATAAATAACAATAAAATATATTATATGATTTAAAAAAACTTATTTAGATATTTTTTTCTTGAAATCATGGATGGGGAAGCAAAATCACTTTCAAATGAAGAAAAAAATAGATAAGTATTCATAAAAAACATTTTTTGAGATCTTGAGTATATAAAGTAAGGAAAAATAGATTAAAACATTTATTCTTAGGAAATAACTATACGATATTAAAATTATTGTGTTTTTTAGATATATATTATAATAATTTATCCTTAAAAACATATTCATTAACATTCCCAATAAATAATTATATTTTAATAGAAAAAACTAGGTACCATTTTGTTCTCTTTTGAATCATCATAATTATTAAGTATTGACATTAAATGAAAAAAAATGAAAACAATTATTTTAATGGTATATAATGTCAAGGGGTAGTATATACACCACATAAAGGATTATTGGTTCATAACATGTCTTATGTCCCAAAGAAGGGAATTTGAGATAGAAATATCTTACCATAAGTCTCGACTTCCATAATATACATTTGAACCTGATGTATAATAAATATTAGTCCATTATAAATATATTAATGAGAAATAATCATATTTATCATATCTTTTGTGATTGAAAAATAACTTTATATTAAATATTTATCGATAATTTGTTGTTAAAATCATTTTTCAGGTAAAAACTAGTTTGATTTTCAATTATGTTTTTTTTTTTGTATTTATGATCCGTTTAATTTTATCTTGGTTATATAATATATATAATTTTAAATAGTATATAAATATAATAAATATAATTTGTATATATTAGTATATAAATCCATTATATTCAAGATATTAAATGAAATACATCATTTCTAAATATGGTTGGTCATTCGTAAGAATAAAAATTGATTCCATCATTTAAAAAATAAAATGAAAGAAAATAAAATAATTTTTTCTAGAATAATTTTTATTTTATATATAAAACATATGTTTATTAAATCTATCCTTATTACCTTTCTTTAGAAACATTAGCGGAAAATGAATCACATCACTTCACGAGGTGCCAGTCCACCGAACACATGATTAGAATTATTATATTCTCTATGGAATAAAAATTAAGAAGTTATATGTTATAATATAGTTACAGATGTATTATTATATCATAAATATTATATATGAATTTTTTTCATCATTAAATCCATCTATGAGAAGAGGTGATAGAAATCGAATTTCATTGGTTTGCAAGGTAGTAGTCAACTATACACACGTTCAATGGTTTCATTTCCCATTTGAGGGAGGAGGAGATAGTTTTAAAAAATTAAAAAACAAAAAAAAATATATAATTATATGTAATAAAAAAATGTATTATATAATAATTGTTTACAAATATTTTAAATAGGAGTAGGAGGAAGTGAAATAAAATGCTTAGTTCAGGATGTTCCCACTTATTCAAAGAGCTTCTTTTGGTTTTCCCCAAAAGTAATCATATATTGAAAATATCTCAAAACCAAGGATCCAATAAGGATTTTAGAGATTCAAGAAAGTGATTAGGTTAGTTACTATCTAACCCAATGGGTTTTTTAATAGGGTAATGTAGATAAGTAAGAGTGCTCTTTTACAAGTGGGGGGAGGACATAGTAGGAATTTTTGAAACAAATGAATTTTTCCCATATTTTTCTCATGCCATAAGGATCCAGAATAGACCATGTTCTAATAATTAAAACATATGTGGTCATAATATGTCCATAAAAAATGAATTATTCTTTTTTGGGTATTTTTTAAACTTTATCATTTTATTTTATCCCCTAGTGGACCTTTTTTTCCCTTAAATACGATAATTAATTTATATTGAATCTATTATTCATTATCGATAAAAATTAATATGGGCCTATTATATAATATTAATTATTTTGATTCCAAATATTGAAGTAATTTTTCCAAATTATATTCATATATTTTTAAAATTATAATTTAAAATTAAAACCATAGATGCAATAGAAAAGCGGTTTTCTAAATAGAAAAGTTACTAAATTTTGAAAAAAATTTATATAAAAACTCAGCAGAAAATTATTTTAAATTACCTATATTGGATTAATTATAATAATATTTATATAATTTTAGTTTTTAAGGAATTCTGAAATAAAATTATCCTTATATTTTTTTTAAAATAAAACGCATTTTTCTATAAAAATCTAATTTTTCACTATTTACTGAAAAGTTGTTCTTTTTTATCAATATGATTCGGTAATATAAAAAATTATAATTAATATTTAAAATTTTTTTATTCATATTCGTACCACCCTATTTAATTTCTATTTCATAATTTCCATGTTAAATAGTAATATTAATAGTATATTATGGTTTGTTAGAACTTGGTATATCATGTATTGCAAGCTATCGAAGTAATTAAATTTAATAAAAAAAATATTTCAAAAAATAAATGGGTGTCGTATTCTAGCCCCATTAAAATAAATTTCACCCTCAAAATTTTTCCACATTTGTCCAAACAAATGAGTATAATTCTAATTTATTTTATCCTAATGTTCAAACATAGATTCCTCAAAATGGGGGTTTCACCGCAACACATTAACTGGGAAAGTGGACTGGTTTAATAGAAATATTTTTCAATGATATAAAATCTACAGCAATTGTTCCTAATGTGAAATATCATTATTAGATGGTATGACTAATGATTTTAGTACATGTCAAGGGTCTACTATATACATATTTAGGATATATCCATGGAACACATCATTGACATCAGAGAGGATTAGTGTATGTTCTAGCCGATATGTTACCATCATGATACAATAAATAATTTTAAAGGTTAAAATATACCTATGGAATAGTTTCCCTTTCATCCCTAATCTCTAAAATTATTCCATATTAAAACTCTATGTAATACATTGTCATCAACATCAAATTCTAGATCACACTAAAGATTATAGTCCTAACTTTTCAATCGACTTTGTGTCATCCTTATGTGTTTTTTAATGGATATAACTTTCTTTCCCTTTTCATTAGCTATCTAATATCCCAATAGATTACTTTATTCATCTTTGTTATATCATGTTATAGAACTACACTTTTTTATAAAGGGATTCAAGAGTATCCATACGAATAAATGTGTAAAATATATTGTTTGATGAAAACAAAACTATAGTAAGGAGTTGATAATATTACCCATTTAAATCTATAGAATAAGATCACAAAATATTTTCGGGTGTTTTATTTTATTTATGAGACTTAACATCTATATAAAAATTATAGAATGTGTAAGAAATCAACTATGTATCTAGATCTTGCTAAACAAATCACCATAACATTGAGGTAAACCTCATATCCCAATCAAACAAAATGGAATTTGGGACACCATGGAACCTTACAAATTCTTTGATGTATATCATGTAAATTTGATCGAAATATTAATATTCTTTTATAGCGATGAAGTGTGTTGAACTTTTAAGGTGATTGAATACAACCCATATATCATTATTCAATTTATATGTTTTGGGGAGTCTGATAACAAAATCAATAAAGATATTTTCCATTCCCATTTGGTTATGGGTAATGGATGTAAGATTCCCTCAAAATTTTGTATCTTATACCTAAATTTCTAACATACCAAGCATTAGGATACAAAATCTAGATATCTTCGTACCTATAGGGTGATTATAGAATGATGAAATATGTTCATATTCAACTCTTCTTCAAATCTTGTATGAGTGGTACACATACATGGTTATTGAATTTTATCATTACACAAAAATCAAGGTTCCAATGAGGATCCTTTCTCACCATATTCTATATATCTATATCATCCTTCTGTATATCTTTAATCGTCACCTTGATAGATGAATAAAAACACATTTGAGAAAGATAGTATTTATCCCCTTCCTTCAAAATTTACAAATCTATCCTATGGAAATCCATAAATATTGGAACTTTTTTTATCCTCGTCATGTATAAGATATTTAATACCTTAAGATTTTATGGAAGTATTATCAGGTTAATTTATTCTTTTAGATATTTTTGTTAAACACAAGAACGATTTTAGCTTGCATTACATGAAACACTGAGTTTATCTTTCATTAAACACAATAATGAGTTTAAATTTTGTTAGAGACAATATTGATTTTATATTTATTGACATTCAAAATTAATCTTATCTGGCAAAACATGAAATACTGAGTTTAAAAATAATGTGGCCTATTATTAAGATATTATTATTTAAAAGGATTATTATCACCAAGCCATTGGAATGGAGACTATGAATATGATAATAGATTTATAAAAATACCTAAATTAATAATTTATATAAAATTAATTCCTTGGTAATAAATTAATTAATAATAAATGTAAATACAGTTTGAAAAAAAATAAAATCTTTTTTCTCAAAAACTATTTTTATGAAAAAAACTTTCTTTACCACAATAAATAAAAAACAATTTAGATTAATGATATTAATGAACTTTATATATTATATATTCAATAAAATTTATAAGTTTTATCTTATTTGTTTTCATTCTAAGAGACAATAATAAATATAATTTTATGCTTTAAATAAATATTTTTCTAAAAAGTAGTTATATCACCTTTTGGGGAAACTCATTTTGAAACTAATTTTTCACCCATTTAGAAAATTTATTTGAAAAATAATATTAATTTTAAAAATGATCTTGTCAAAAGTAAATTTTGGTGAATTTTTCAGAATCAACGTAAAGTATTATTTTTTTATGAAGAGTGAAAAATACTAAACTATAATTGAAAACTGGCTTTTCATTTAAATTATTTATAGAGTTAAATAATATTTTAAATTTATTTTAAATTAAAATTACATCAATTACATGTCTAATAAAAAATTTCGGTCATTGGAATCATTTTCACATTTAATTTATTTATAAAAACATTTTAAACTTCAGAAAATTTTCCCTTTAAAAAACTCACTATCTCATCATGCGTGGGGGGGTTAATTTTAAATTAAATTTTTACACTTATGTGAATAGAATTTGAAAAAATGGGTTCTAAAATATTAATCCTCACAATTTATATTATCTAATAAGTTAAAAATAATTTTAAACCAAAACTAATAGTGAAAACTATAAAAATTAATTATTAAGGTTAAAGTAAAAATGGGTTTACTGTGGAATAAAATAAAAATATAAAACTTAAAATGACCTAATAATTTTTCTAAAATATATTTTATGGACATATTTAGACCCTATAATTTCTAAGTGTTAAAAATACATCATTTTAGAGAATTTTGTCTTATAAAGAATATGGGTATAGCTTTTCTTTTTAAATAATTAGAAGTCTTCCACACACCTGACAAATAAAATACCATCCACTCTCCTCTCCTATTACAAATTCATCCCCAATGGGTTCAGCCAATCAAATCCCAATTCAATTTCCAACTTCCATCATCTCATCTTAGAAGAATTGACTTCTTCAAAAATCAATCGAGAAAGTGTTTTGGTTCAAACCAATGAAAATTACCTAAAAAAGTGGATATTTGGAAATATAAAATGGAAGTCCGAACTTATGGTAAAGGGTTTATAGTCTCTATTTTATTTCATGGAAAAAAATGAATATTAACCAATAATTTATTTTCTATTGTTTATATAATAACTCTTTCACATGTTATGTCATTGATCCCATTATTTTCATGATATTCAACGTTTTATTTGATTTCATTCTCTTGGGGGTTTATGATTCAAAAGATTACAAAATAGGTAAGTGCTTTCCATGTCAGTTTTTTGTTTCTGTGAGATACATTCCATTTTAACAAATATTTTATTATATGTATTGTATATATTTTCAATGAATTTGATTTATATTTCGTCTGGAGAAAAATTTTTAATTTACATATCTATTTTAGGATATCTCAATCATGGGGTTTACAGCTCAAAAGATACACAAGCTATATGGGATCATTATCATAATTTTTCTTCTTTAATACATATGTTATGTTATGTTCCTATATTCTTTATGGAGTGTATATAAATATTCTTTTATATTTAATTTTAAAAATAAATTTATTCCAATGATATTATAAGTTTTATTTAATGTTATTATTTCATTATTATTGTAATTCAATGTTGCCATTATGGTAAGGATTATATGTTAAAATCTCATCATTTATCAGGATTTATCTTGATTATGCTCCCAATGATGAAATAATATGATCTTCCTCCCAATAAACACATGTATTTTTCTTCTACTCTAGTTATTTATAAATAATATAAATTTCCTTTCATTTAACACTATTAATGTACTCAATTCCTCGAAATAATGTTTTTAAGAAAAATGAACTCTATTTCTATCTTCGGTCAAAACCTAAATTTCTAATAAAACTATGTTTTTTAAAAAAATTCAAAAATGTTTTAAACAATTTTTTAGTGACCTATCAAAAACATTCTTACCCAATTATGGGGTTTTATGAAAAAAAATTAATGGAATGTTCATGTTGTTTTTTAATTATTCCCATTTGGATTTTTACCGAGAATTTGAAAGGATTGTTTATTTTAATGAGTGTCAAATGAATGTAATTTCCCTTTATCACGACTGTTATTTTATTTTAGTTTAATATTATGGTTTTCAAGTATATTTCTAAATAAAATTATTTTCAAACAATTTTATGTTTAAAAAAATTAAAGTGTTAAGGATTTTTTCCTCAAGAATTATTTTAAATTATTTTTAAAGTATCTTTTATAAGCATTCAAGTTCAGTATAAAAGAAAAGTATTTAAAACATATTTTATGAGAATTTTTTTAATAATGTATTTTAAATTCATGATTATTTTTCCAAAGAAACATTCTAAGTGTTTTTTATTTTGAAATTGTTCTCTATATAAGATGACATGATTTGAGGTTAATCATTATTTACTGAGGATAAGAACTGAGGATAAAATTAATATTTTTATTTGAATGTTTTATAATGAAAAGATGTCTAAAAACCCCATTACTCATCCAATGGTTATAACATGATAAAATTAATATTAAACCTGCTTATTTCTCCATGGGTTATGCAATTATGAAATGATAAAATGATTATGAAAACTATATCATTTCCACTGGTTATGATATGATGAAATGTTTTATAAATCTTATTTATTTTCATGCTTTCTAAAATTAGGAATATTCTATGATCTTGTGGTACAAATATGAATTTATTAGTCAATAGATAATACCTATATCTCCCTCTAACGTATTGGGTAATGATGAATGTAATATGAGATCTATGGATAAATGGGAGGATATCCCAAGAACAAAAAGGAGGGTGTGTGGGATTTTATCTCAATACAAAAATAATTGGGTACACAAAAGGCTATATTATGACTGAAATAAGAGGGTACATGAGAGGTTATACTACACCAAAAACAAGTGAGTTTGTTTAAGTTTATCCCAAGCCCAAATAAGGTAGATGGGATACTAACCAAATCCTACCACATTTTGAATGTCTTGGTATATATCCTTGAAATATGATTTTCTATGCTTCTATCTATGCCACAATTCTATGTTTTCTTCTAATGTTATTCTCTCATGGATCATTTTCTTTTCATTTCAAACTATTAATTTTATATGAACTACAAAAAATTATGTCATGAATCAATATTATGATATTTTTATTTGCATGGAATGGTTTTTAAATGATATTATATTACTCTAATACACTTATTCTCATATTATGCTTAAATATCCCCTTATTTACCCTTAACGGTCATCTAAGTTCATGTTTCCTTATCTAACATTTCCCCATGTTTTGAAGAATGTTTTTATGTATGATTTCTAATGGGGAATATCCATATGGGGACACTGAAGATCTTTTATGAATTAAGAATATTTTTTTCAATGTTTTTAAAATAAATAAACTATAATTGTACATAGGCATGTTTTTTTAATGCAACAAATATTCATCTAAAAATATGCAATCTCCATATATGAAAATCCTAGGTCTCTATAGATTGTATCAGAGGAATGGTTTATTAAAACATTGGAAACAAGGATGAGATAAAAATTATGTGGTCCCTATATATATTTATAAGGATATGTCATGGTATATCTCGAAGGATAAGTTTATGTATGATCCAACATGTAGAAAAATGTCCTAAATTTTTGGTAAGTATATAGCAATTAGTTTCTAGGAAATTACATACTTGTATAGACACTATAAGTTATTTGTCTATAGAATAAATATTCCTAGGGGTAATAACTATAAAAAGGGTACACTGAGCTTGACATGACAGTCAGTTGGGTCATGAACACAAACCTTGTTAGAAACCTTTTTTGAAACTATCGGGGGATATGTATTTTAAATTTAAAAACTATTCATGAACCAAAATGAATGACATAAAAGTATGATTACTATTAATAACCTAGGATAAACATAATGTGTCACACATTGAAAATATGTAACATTTTAGATTCTATATAAGTAATTTTTCATAATTATGAGGTTCCACACTGTGATTATTATTGTTCACACTCTTATTTTTATTTTTACTCAATGGAGGGAACCCAAAGGAACTAGGTTAACATTGAATGATTAAAAAAAATTTCTGGGCATTTGAATGGAATGATGACTGGAGTGAAAGATTTTTGGATTATTCCTAATAATTTATCATGAAACATGATTAACAACATGAACATTAACTGACTCCCTAACTCACTGAAGTAGATAAGGATAGAGTTATCAAATATTTTTGGTATTTGACATCAAGGAAGAAAAAAGATTCAGTTTCTAATATATCAAGAATGTAGGAAGTAAAACCCATGTGAATGTCTCAGAAGAATGGGAAGATGTTTTGTGTGTGGAAAAGAAGAAAAAAATTAACTAATTTCCATGGAAAAGGAAAATTTCAGTTAATGAAATGGATTGGAATATTTGTAATCCATTGATATAATTGATGGTTAAATGTTTAAAATATAGGAATTATCGGAATTATAAAAATCTATGTCCTAACGAGACATCTTGTGAATAGAATCAACAAAGTTGTATGACTAAAGGTTTTGATTTTGAGGATGAAGAGACTACAAATGGAATATTAGAGGAAGGATGTATTAAGAAAAAAGATGATAAAATCTTATTAATAGTTTGAGATGGAATTGGGATGATTGGAAAATTTATGTATTGGAAATATATAATTATGAAATATATTAGGATTTATTATTATATTATTTTCATAAAATATTTGAAAGAATATGTGGACCGACGATGATGACCTGGAAAATTAATTTAATGAGAAGGTTGTATTTCATGGAAAACACATTATTAAAGGAAAGATAACCCTTAATATGTTTCTAATGTTAATATAATTATTTTGGGATAAAGAGATGATTTATATGGATAAAGTAAATTAGATAATACTAGTTACCATGGAACTGGTAAATGTTTTCTTAATAATGTGGTTTATACTATCATTAATTGATATTACAACATTTTTGGATTTAATAAATATATCCAATAGTCAATATTTTATGTAACAAATGAAGATGAATGTATGTTTTCAATATAATTTTATAGTAATTCAGGTTGTCAACATGTTTTAAGAGAATACAAAATGATGGTATTCACATTTTTGGTATGTGATAATTAATATATACTACACATTATTTAAGGGATCAATGAAAATGTCATTTTGGAAATTTATGTACATTTATTCTAATGTTTTCAATTTTCATCATATGGAAGGGTCATAAGGATAAAAATTTATAGAAGGGTTTAAGTTTAAAATTAGATAAGGATTTATGGATGAACGTATTAATTAACCTTATTAATATTTATGAATATTGGATAACCAGTACTGATCAATTTTTTATGATGATAACTAATGATATATAAAATGACTTATCATTCTATTTATAGAACTTATGGTCTATATTTTCATCATGTATAACAAACTCAACATCAAATTTTGGAGTATCGGGTGAAGTTGAAATTTATAAATGCAAAATAAAATGGTGAGACTGTTATTATGATATGGAATGAAATCATGTATTTATATCTTCCTACTAAATTTATTCAAAATAAGTAAAATTGTCTTCAAATAAATTTTTTTCCAATTATCACCATTTATTATTATATCAATGAATGTTTTCATGATTTTTATGGTCATTAATATTCTCTAGATCACCCAATCTATTATAATTAATGATCTCTATCACACTATATATTTATTTTGGATTTCATTATATGTAAAAATTTGTATTTCCCTTTAATGTCCAGCTATGTGGAATCCTAGTAATGAGTTACTATAGATGAACTTTATATAACCAATATTCCCTTTTTAATGTTAGTTTTGTTATTCACTTTTATGATATGGTTTTTAATGACAGAATTTTAAAATGTTACCACATTGATGACCGAGATAAATTTTGAGGGATAAAATAATTTTATGGGGGGTATAATGTAACAAACAATTATTTTATGGAAATTAATTATTTCAAATTAATTTAATATTTTCCATATTTTATGTTATATGCAACACTGAATTCAGCATGTGTTACATGAAACACGTAGTTTATATTATGTTACAATAAATATTTATCTTCGATTCCCTTATATGAAACACAAAGTTTTTAATGTGTTCTATGAAACACTAATCTTATCTTATATTAATCCTAACACTGATTTTAAACAAAATATAAAATATTATTAAAATATTATTATTTAATATGATAAAAAAATCCTAATCATTTTATTGGAGGGTTTGAATAAGATTAAGTAAATTGTAAAAATTTATGGATTGAACTGGTATATAAAGTAATTCTTCAGTGACAAATTATGTAAAAATTTAAATAGAAACTATTTAATAATAAAAGAAATAATTTTCTAAAAAACTATTTTTATGAAAACAAACACATTTTACCTCAATAAATTTAAAAAAACACTCTTTATAAATGATTTAATTATTTTTATATTATATATTCTATAACATAATTAAAATTCATAATATGTTTATTCTAGGTAATAGATAAGAATATATATAATTTTATGCACAAAAACTTTTTTTTCGAAAACACAGTTTTTCACATTTTTGTATGGAATTATTTTGAATATAGTTTTTGAATTTTATAAAATTTATTTAAGAAAAAAAAATTAAAATAATAATTTAGAAATTATCTTAGGGTGAATTTTTAAGAATTTTTTGAAAATATTAATTTTTTAATGAATAGTGAAAAACACCGATTTATAATTGAAAACTGCCTTTTCCTTAAATTAATTATAAAGAAAAATTAAATTTTTAATTTTTTAAAATATAAATTATATAAATTAAAAATAAATTAATCTAATTTATGTCATTTTCATCATTTTAGTATTTCATTCTGAAAAAAAATTAAACATTGATAATTTTCTATTCTAAAACTCTTCTTTTATGTTGTGTCTGTAGTGTTAATTTTAAATAAAATTTTCCACATATATGAGTTGAGTTAGTAAAAAAGGATTCCATTTTAGGAATAAGGTTAAGGGAAAATAGGGTTTACAGAGGGGTTAAATAAACATGGTAATGGTTAAAATGAAAAAAAAAAACAATCCAAAATCTATTTTCTTTCCATAGATATATCCTATAATTTATAAATATCAAGAATACTCAATTTTTCTACATTTTAACATGTAAAAAAAATTTACACCATTTAAAGAAATTATAAGTGTTCTACTTACCTCACTTTTAAAAGGCCACCCACTCTCCTCCCCTCTTCACAAATTCAATCCTTTTTTCTTCAGCCAAGAACTTACCAAATGACTTCACAACATACCACTTATCATCAAAGATGACTTAGTTTTCATATTAATCCATACCTGGAATCCATTGGGTGTAAACCTAAGGAGGTTACCCAAAGAAGAATAGGTTCAAACATATATGAAAATGTCAATGCTTAAGGTTTGGGATTTGTGGTATCTATTTTTTCTAAGAAACATTTAAAAATTCAGAAATAGTTTCTTTTGAGTGGTGTATATACTTCTAGTTTTACATTTTATATAATTAATTACATTCCCTTCATGATATTAAAAGTTTTATATGAAATTATTCTTCATTATGGATTTTTATACAAAAAATTACTGAAGTGGTAACAGATTTATATCTCACTATTTAATTTTTCAAGATACGTGGCATATTAAAAACTTATTTCTTATATCTGTTGGATATAATTTCCATGAGTTTATTATTTATTTCTTCTCATTAAAATTATAGGGATTTTTATATATATATTTAAGGATCACTCATTCATGAGGATTATAGTTCAAAATATACCAAAGTAGTGAGGTATTTTTGTCACTGTTTTCCTTCTTTGAGAGATATGTGATATTTTTTATCTATATTATTTATTAGTTTCACATATATCCCATTTTACATGTAATATAATGAATTTGATTATTATAATGAAATTCTATTTTTTATTTACTTCTATTCTTCTATGGGTCTTGCGATTCAAAGTTACCAAAGAGGTATAATTTTTATGTTACAATCTCTTGGTTTATTAGGGATTATCAGGATTATGTTTTTGAAAATAAAATAATATCATGTTATAATAATGAAACTAATTTATTTCTAAAAATATAGTTGTTTCTGGAGAATATATTTTTTCCCTTCACATTACACTCTTTATGTAATCTATAGTTTGAAATAATTGTTTTTTGAAAAATCATATTTATTTTTTCTTTTGTCAAAAACCCTTTTATTCCAAATAAATGTATTCTAAAACTGATTTTAATATTCTTAAAATTATTTATCAATGAAATTTTTACCCATGTAGTTTTTTTTACAAAACCTTTTGAATGAATTTTCATGTCATTTTCCAAATACTACTAGTTTGTTTTTTATTGAAAATGTGAAATAAACCTCTATTTCCACACGAATAAAATGAATAAAATTTCATATAATCTCAAAAATAGTTTTATTTTAATATTTATATTAAATATTTTAGTATTATCTTCAAATAAAATTATTTTCAAAAATTTTATGTTTTAAAAAAAATTCAAAACAGAAAAGATTTTTTCCTCATGAAATTACTAAAATGATTTCTAAAAATCCTTTTATAACATGTAATGTTTATTTTAAAAGAAATGGACTTAAAAAATATTTTATAAGGATTAGTTTTGAAAATTAGTTTTTGAAGTTATTTTATTGTCCACAATAAATGATCCAAGTCATTTTTCTTTCTAAATCATTCCCTATCTAAGATGACATCCATTGAGGTTATTTATTCTTTTCTTGGGATATGAACCAAGGATACCATTCCTATTATTTAATTGAATAGTTTTTAAAGATTAAATTTTTATGAAACCCATTTAAATTTTATAAATTATTATATGATAAAAAATTTATGAAACTCTCTTCTTTTTCCATAGGTTATGCAATGATGAAATGATTAAATGATTATGAAAACTTTCTCTTTTAAATAGTTTATGATAAGATGAAATATTTTATGAAATTCATTTATTTTAAATGGATAACATATTATTAATGTTCTATGATCTTTTATAATATTATTGTATAGATTATGTGAAGGGTGGGACCTATATCTTTCTCAAATACACCAGGTAATGATTAACGTTATATGATCCCAAAGGGTGCATGGGAGGTCATCCCTTGCCCAAAAACAGAGGGTATATGAAAGGTTTTCTCACACCCGAAACATGAGTGTACATGGGAGGTTATCTGAAGCAAAAAAACATTAGGGTTCATAAAAGGTTATCTCAATCCCTAAACAAGAGTGTACATGGGAGGTTATCCCAAGCCAAAATTAGGAAATCAGGTGATTATCCCAATACTAACTTGTAATGAATGTATTAATGGATGGCCTTGGAATAATATTTCCTATATTTAGGTGTATGAAATAACTATATGACTTATGATAATGTTTGGATCTCACAGATCATGTTCTTTGATTTCCTTAAATTTTATGTAATATGAACTAACAATATTTAGGCCCTAACTCAAGATTATGTTATTTTATTTATACGGTATGGTTTTCAGATGTTATTTTCATGTTATTATACACTTATTCTCATTTTATGATTAGTTATATCACTTTTTTAATCTTATTGTGAACCTTATATCATGATTTCATATGTTTCCTTACCCCATGTTAGGGAAAAAGGTTTAGAACAGGAGTACTAAATGTGATGTTCATTATGAGGGACCTTGAATATTTTTCATGAATTAAGAATATTTTGTTTATAGATTCCAAATAAGAAAAAAATTTATAATCATCAAGTTCATGTTTGTGTAATAAAATGAATAATCATCTAAAAATGTGTAATATTCATTCATGATAAGACTGAGTAGCTTTAATCTAGAATAATACTTTGGAATCAAAGAATCACCCACCATGTTTTCTTTATAGGGTGGTAATGTATTGAGAAGTCATAATCATTAATTAGATATTACCGTTTCCTCTAGTGCTTGTTAAAATCCTTGTGCATGAATATATAATTTAAAAAACAAGATCTTTTAAATATCAAAAATTTCCCAATAAAGATAAGTCCTATGTATCTTTAATTAAAATATCACTATAGCTAAATCTATATCATGAGTTGGATAATTTTCATCATGAGCCTCAAATTTTCATGGGGAATAAGCTATAACAATGCCATTTTATAAAATAATTAATCCCAATAAATTCATGGATTCAACACTAATGATTACAAACCCTTCTCCTCTACAAAGTAATGTAATCACAGGTGAACTCCCTATTCTTCTCTTCAGTTTCTTGAAATTTTCCACTCATTTATATATTTAATTGAGAATGGATCCCTTTCATGTTATCGTGCTAATTGTATTACATAGTTATCACAAATAAAATATAAACCATCAAAAATATCATTTAAAACCATGAAACTGTCATATCTACGTCGCTTTGGTTAGTTTGGTCCAATATTTAATAGCCTTCATCTTTAAAGGTTCCACTTATATACACTCAATTAAGATTATATGACACTAAAATGAAACCTTTGGTAGAAAAAATTCACTCTTTTTGAAATTTTCATTCAAATTATCCTTCCTTGAGTTTAGTAGTATAATTATCAAGTGATTTCCATTCACCTCCTTCCTCTTTAATAGTTAATAATATCATATACAAACACTAACACAAACTAATGAAGTTAATATCAAAATACTCTATTTATTAAATCTAATAATATAGATAATGAATTAAAAATGAAAAATGGAATCACTACATCATCATAGATTCTATATGTTATAAGAAACATTAACTTTGGTACATCTTCCATCTGAACCTTAATTAATGACATCTAGAATGATGTTCAATCTTAGAAAAGTATTGAACTTTGTTCTTTTTTTTCAAACAAGTCATCATTATGGGGAGGAGGATACATGTTCTTTATTGTGATATTTTTCAGAATTATAGGATCATAAAAATGTTGCCTCATTACATAATTATTTTTCTCAAATAAAATTGGTGCACCCTAAGATGAAAAAATTGGAAAACTGAATCCCTTATTAATATTCTCTTGAAATCACTTCCTAAATTCGTCCAACTCAACTGAACCCATTATATAGGGGTATTTTAATTATGTTTGGAACCAAGAATAAGTTATAATGAAAAAAAATCGTGATTTAGTGTAATTCCAGGATAATATTCTAGAAATACATCAAAAAAATCCAAAATAATTAGATTATCATTGATGTTGAGTTTCTCCCAAACCATATGATATAAACACCCTTTATGAATAGTAGTCAAAACTCATACAATATATGTTATTTCCATCATAAGTTTATGTTTATCATCACAATGATAGATAATCAAATTTTTCTTCTAATATCAAATATTACATCCCATCTTTGGTATTTGAAGTGGGATTTATATGGATAAATCCAATCTATTAATAATATAACAATGAATTCAACTAGTGGACGAATCACAAGATTTACAGGAATCATATTCCCAAAAACATAAATCTAAGAGGAATAATATAATTGATATGTGATCATCTTACCATTTTGGGTTTTCAATACTAATTTTATATCTAACTATGTGGGTTCCATCTTGATACACATAGTAAATTATTAAAATATAAAATAATGGGTATATCATGGGTTAAATTAGATATTATGAGTTATAGAGTAGATGGTAAGTGTACATTTCACCATTCCTTTATCACACCCCTCATTATAAATATTGATTACATGATATTTCTCCTTTTATATAGGCTTTAGAGGTTACTGACATTCATAATTGTCATTAACCTTTATATTTGGGAACTTTTTATCATAGTTATAATTCTCCTTGAATTTGAAACAGAATAGTTAGTGTGGTGCATTATATGGTGCTTCGTCTCTACTCACACAATTATCTAAATTCTTCTCATCACATAATCATTTAGTCACCATATAACATTCCCTTTAAAATTTGAATCATTTACTAGTTCCCTTAATATAGCATCATTTATCCTTCCAACCACACTTCGAGCATGAATAAAATATCATCTACTTTTCTCTATGGATATTTGTGTCTTCATTAAACACCAACATTATTTTCCTATAAAAAAATATATGATTTATGGGTAAATCTAATATATATTTCCACCTTTATAGAATATAAAAATATTTATCCATATATATTAATGTCTCTTATGGATAACACCCTTCTAATACTTGGTTTTAATACACTGAATAATTGATCAACCTCACTTTTATGTGAGAGGATAATTCCAAAATCGTACCTCACAAGTATTGTAAAATTTTCATCAATGGTACCAATGGATTCAACATCCCTATAATTTAGCTCATGAAATTCCTTCTCCATTTCCATACAAATTGTTCAAGGGACATTTTTATTGACAAATAATCTATTAATCTCACCTCACTCAATGGAATCAATTTCATATTGCTTGTATTCATAATGAGATTCTACCACTAATCCACATTATCTTCTAAAGGAAAAATATCCAAAGTGACTTTTTCATATACTGAAAACTGTATAATGGTAAATATTTTACTAGTGGTACTGACTCATTTCTCATAAACTGCAAATTTTTGGGCCCACTAAAATATGGTGGTTATTTCCTATTGAAAGACTCAAAATATTGGTGTTTTCTCTACTTCTCATTTATACGTTCATCATGATTAATAGAATAAAAAAATTTCTCAACATATCAATGATATTTCTAATTTTTCTCCCATAACAGTAGGTTTGTCAAGAAGAAAATCATTTCATTATCGATTTCATTAATCATTAACATGGATCCTTTTCTACCCATCATCTAAAAAATCATAGTGTGAGAAAAAATAATCATAATGGGAAAACACATATTCATGAAAAATCATTTATGGAATGTCTAAATAAATACACATTCTGTAAAATCTAAGACATATAAGGTTTATCATAAGTTATTAATGGTAATAATTTATTTAAATTCATTCTATTGGTATATGATGAAAATATAAATTAACCAAATAATATCCCCTACGAGTATCAATCCAAGTGCGAAGTAAATAATATTTTTTTATACCAGGTAAAGGTCGAGGGAAACTTGACGTTCCTTTTTCAAACTTGTTGGACATACATATATCTATTATCAAACCATGTAAACTTTTAGAATCCATATTTGTATGTATTATTGGGTAAACCACATAACCACTTCCTTACCAAAACTTTAGGATGTCACCAAATACATAGGATTATCTTAAAGGGTTTCACTAAAGTTTTCTCATCCAAGGTTCCAATAGTTAACTAAATCTATCCTATGACACCAAATGTAATGACCTTGTATTTTCATACATAGATGTTACATTTTTTAATGATAATTTATTACATTATATAAAAACATGTCTGGCTATCTTAATAGTATAGTTCTTTTAGAAATAGGGAAATATAAACAACATGTTCATAGGTGAACTATATCATATATTACTAAGTTATTCATAAATAGAAACCTTATTTGAAAAATCATACATAATAAAATTCTTCATAACCATGGAAAAGGAAACATAAGATAGGGTGATATCAGATACTCAGTATGTGTAAGCATGAGAGATATTTAAACATAGCGTGAGAGGAAGTGTATGAGAACATGAGAATAACATTTGAAAATGATTCCTAATATATCAAAGATCATAATATTGGGTCATGGAATAAATATTAGAAGTTCATAATACATGAAGTATAATGTTATAAAATTACATGATCTATGAGATCAAAACAACGTCATAATTCATGGAAGTTTAGTATACACAGAAGTATAGAAATCCATTTTCCAAAAAAGGAAAGGAACATTTGAAAGTCTATCATAGTGTAATGGGTTCACTCCCCAAATATTTTTATATCAAAATAAAAAGTGAAATTGATTAAATTGATAAATATTGATTTAATTATTTTATAATTCCACTAATTTTACTTAAAAATCAATTTTAAAACAAAATTTAAAATTATAAATTAATTAAACAGAAAGGAATTTTACAATAAAAACCATTATTTTTTCACCATTAATTGAAATGTTAATATTTTTTATAAAACAAATTCACCCAGAGATATTTTTTAAATGTTGATTCCAAAAATAATGTTTGTTAATTTAATTATATTTTCAATAAATTAATAAATTCTAATTTATTTTTTCATAAAAATATATAAAATTTTTTTTTGAGAAAATAATATCTTTGAAACATATAAATACATTACAAAAAGTTAACTCATTTTTATCAATATGTTTTAATTATATAAATCTATTATACATAATATTTAAAATGTTTTTATTACTATTCATACTTCCATGTTAGATGGAATGTTCATGAAATCATAGTTAAATACTTATATAAATATTATATTATGGTTCTTTAGAACAAAGTGTTATCCATATCACAAGCTATCAAATGAATTAAATTTAAATAAAACGATATATTTTATAAAACATCTGCATGTTATAGTGAAGCCTTTTATTCAAAAAATTATGCGTTTTATAAATCCTTATCTATCAATTTCATTTCTTTTGTTATCATCTTTTCAATTATCTCCCCTCTATATGATCAATCTAGAAACATTATCTCATTATCTAACATACAGTGGTAGAAAACACTTAAAATTGATGTTAACCTATGGATTTGTGTTTAAATTTTGTACAAAAATTCTAGAATCTCTCTCACTACTTATATAGAATATATCATATATGTTTTCTTATTATACATATTTCTTTTCTCATAGTCATAATCCATGTGGTAAGAATCAATAATTGAAGATTATGCCTTTTATGTTCATCCCACTTGGTTAATTTTACTAGATGAAGGGTGTAAAACTTATCTCTGGATATTCATTAAAATGATAAATAGAAGTATTTCCAATTTACCTCCTCGTATGTAACTCTTATTATCATTAATTTTTAAGTTACTATTATAAATTCCTTGATGTTTCTATTTGGATCCCCTGTACAAGAATGTGAAAACTAAGAAATAATTGTTCGAGTTCTATTTTCAATTCAAACTCATATTGAAAATAAGGATATTTGGTCAAGAGATTTTGATTAATTATTTGAGGTTCACAAAAGGATCTAATGATTTTTTATAGATTCTCTACTTTAATTTCACTTTTATAGCTGTAGTGAAAACATCATGTTTAACTAAAATATGATAGTGAAATTATCTCAAATTTTGTTATCATATTTTCTAGGTCTCTTAATATTCAATATATATATATAGGTTCTAAATATATCTATATCAAGAGTGAAAAGATATCCAATTTGAAATCTATTCATGCAATTTTAATTCAGTGATTATATGTTAATGAATTGGTACGCCTCCTCTGACAATTGTTCCAATTGATTCAACAAAATTTTACACTACACCTTATCACTAGGTTGTCAAACATAATTATTTACAAAAAAATATTTTATAGTGGAAACATTTATTTTCAACTAATAAGGATAAAATTATTAGTTTTTCATAGGGTGAAATATTAACATTAGGATTTTTTAATTATTTTATGTGGAATTATGAGAACATAAAATTAATAGTTACTAATAACATTTAGGAGTTGAATCAAAGATTGATCTAAGGGTAATATTTAAGGTGTAATTTTTTATAAGTTTTATAATTATTAATACTTCTTCTAGAGGTTGATAAATTAGATATTCATGATCACAAACCTCACACCTCTAGTTCCTGTGATTGTGATTTTCAAATACACAATCAATATTATAGGTTGTTATTAATTCATTTACATGGTAATTTTTGAAACATTTCCAAATACATAGATATAAAACTCACCTATCACTACAAATTCACCTTCGAATCAAGATATATTTATCTCATGTAGGTATGGGTGAGATTTTACTTTCATCGACGTACCAATGATCACTAAGAACATCACCAATTAATTGACTCATTTTAGGCAATATAAAATATTAATTCTATGGAAGGATACTGTATATTAAAAATGAAATTAAAATGAATAATAAAATTAATATTGACTACAATCACATTGAAATAAGTATAACACAACCAAAATAATGAATAAATAAAAAAATATAATTATAAATTTATCATTACTCAAGTAAGTACAAGGCTCCCCCTCACTAGATCAAAAATATTTTAGGGGTTTATAACTCTATGTTAAGGACTGCAACAATGGAAATCATTAATAAATATGAAATTATAAAATATAGTATTATAATTATGAAACTAGAAACCATCCAAAAATTCTAAAAATAAATATGTTCATACTCAATCTATAAGCTACCTCTCCCTCTTGGATTATTTCATTTGTCTCTAAGATGATCCATATTTTATCCAATAAGAATGTTTTGTAATTAATTTTTTTGATGACAGAAAATTTCACTCCTACGATCTCAAGATAATTTGTCACTTGTAAAGATCATGCAACACTGACATTCAATTCTAAATTTGGTTAGACAAGTTTAATGTAATATTATATTTGTCTCCACACAATTCCACATGTGAGACTTCATGACTAAAGTGTTTCTTAGCTAGGTAGTTTTGAAACATTTCTTTAAAAATAAGATGATATTTAAACATGTGGGGCACAGATGAGTTGGTTAAAGGTTGTGGCATTCTAACACCCTGGTTCTGTGTTTGATTCCTCACAACACACTATGAGATATATGCCAACAAACCTCTCATGGGCCCCTCTACCCTATTGGGAACTGGCCAAAGCTAATGGGTTGTCCACCTTGGGCCTCACTAGTGACATGCGGCGCGCAGGAAGGGAGGCCACCCCAATACCTCGTTACCCATCACCATGTTTGCCTTCAGGGCATAGGTGAGTTGGTTAAAGGAAATGGTGTCCTGACCCTGAGGTTTGGGGTTCGATTCCTCACAATGAAACACACACTATATGCTAAAAAAATCATGTGGTCCCCTCTACCCCATTAGGAACTGGCATAACCCAAAGATTGGCCACCTTGGGCCTCTTTAAGGACATGCAACATGCATTTGGGGAGGCCAACCCGATACCACGTAACCCATAAACGTGTTTTCCCATGGGGCATGGGTGAGTTGGTTAAAGTCGGATTCATCCTGACCCTAAGGCTCCTTGTTCGAGTTCTCACAATAAAACACAAACTATATTCTAAAAAACCAATCTTGGGCCCCTCTATCTTGTTGGGAATTGGATCAAGGTCAAGGTTGGCCCACCTTGGGCCTCACTGGGGATGTGTGGCGCATAGGTGGGGAGACCACCCCAATAACTCACTACCAATTAACACATTTTTAAATTACCTGTGGGGTATGGGTGAGTTCATTAAAGGTGGTGGCGTCCTGAACTCGAGGTTTTAGATTTGATTCCTCACAAGGCAACATGAACTATATGCTAAAAAACATCTCGTTGGCCCCTCTACCCCGTTGTGAACTGGCCTAAGCCCAAGGGTTGGCCACCTTGGGCCTCACTAGGGATGACTGGGACGTTGGTTGGGAGGCCACCCCAAAACCTCATTACCCATCAACAAGTTTTCCTACGGGGCACGGGTGTGTTGGTTAAAGGCGGTGGCATCCTAAACCTAAGGTTTCTAGTTTGAGTGCTCGCAAGGCAAGGCCCACTATATGGTAACGAACCTCTCCCGGTCCCCTCTACCACATTGCGAACTAGCTTAATCCCACGGTTTTTCCACCAAGGGGTTCTCTGGGATGTGTGGAGCCCAGGTGGGGAGGCAACCCAAATACATCATTACCCATCAACACATTTGTCACAATGGGGTTCATGATTCTCCTCAGAGGCTCATTTCTAAAGTGAATGTAGACACCCTGCATATGAGGCCTGATGCAGTACCTGAGAAAGGAATTGAGGAAAGATGTGTGTAGGATGCATGTGCATCAGGTCAAGAACACTCATAGAGATTCATGTATCACCCAATACTGGGTATGAGGTGCTCTCATTAACTACTGGGGAATGAACTCCTATCCAGACAGTAGGAAGTCAACAGGATGCTCCCAACCCCCTAGATGATCCTAGGTCATATAAGGTAATAAAATATGCTGGAATGGATTTGTAGGGTAGTGTTCCTCCTCTAGTCTATGTTAGCCCGAATTCTCTGCATTATGATTAAACCTACAAATCAAGGGAATATTTCCTTGATTCCCCCCATCCAAAACTACTAGAAGAACCTCACTAGTAAGAAAGTAACCTAAACTCATGTTATCCAACAACACTTTCACCCTACTATGTGGACAATTTTTGAGTGATGGTGAAGATGGAGAAAATTCCCTTTTTTAAACCTAATGGTAATGTGGAAATGAATGACGAACAGAATCCCTAATTGGGAAATGAAGTCCCAAGGATAGAAATGACCCCAAATGAGGGAAAAATAAGGGAATATAGAAGAAAGGTAAATTCCTTAATAAATCGGACCATGATGAATAACCTTTCAAAAGGGGCATGGCCCTAGAATGACAAATATCTTCTAATGGAACTACTAAGGGTTATATAATTCCTAAATGGACAATAACCTTAGGCACTTTATTATGGAAAAAAACCGATGCTTATTAGAAATTATGAATTAAAAAAAATTGAAAATTGGACGAGATTTAAATGGGAATCTATGAAATATGCTTTTGTGTCATAGAATAATCACACCTATAGTATGGATAACCTTTGTATTATTAGGCATGAAAGTGTCCAAGTGATCACATGTGATAAGAGAGATAAATACATTATTGTCTCCATCTGTAATTTAGGACATAATTATCAAATTTTTTATGCCTAAATATCATATCATAAGAGACAAAATCCGTGGAAAAATCTAGAAGAAATTTCATTAAATGAGGCCCTAAAATGGATTGTGTTGGGTTATTTCAATATTTATTTGAAACCTAAGGAAATACTTGGATCAAGATTTAATAGAATAGTTGCTCTTGATTTTACCCCTACATTGATCAATGAAACTTCATGAAGGTTCCAATTGTAGGGGTTGATTTCACTTGGAGCCGGAATACCTTGAATGGAAGGTAGGAATGCATGATTGATAGGTTATTTTTTCATTTGGATGATAGGAGTTCCCCTAATGGGATGTTGGGTTACATGCTACAAAGACACCATTCTGACCATAACCTCATCATTGTGGATGTCTTTTCCTTAAAGAGGCTTTTCCTCTGCCTTTTCTCTTTAACAATGGTTGGGATATATCTCCAGGATGCTAGGAAACCATTTTGAATGCTTGGAAACTAGTTAACATAGGAATCCCAGTTCAAAGGGTTATTGATAAAATCCAATATACTAAGAAGAAACAAAGGGAATTGAGTAAAAAATACTTCCCAAAGCTGGATGCTGATATTCAAGATGCTAGACAACATCTGGTTGAGGTCCGAGATAAACATCGTAGGCAAGATACTCCTTCTATGGAGGAGGTTCATGCTCGGGGAAAGCTCTATGATCTTCTCACTATTAAAGAGACTCTGGAAAGGAATCAAATGAATATTAAATGGCTGAAGGAAGGAGACATAAACTCAATCTTCTTCCATAGATTACATAGGGAGAGGAGATCAAAACTGGTGAACAATTCCATTATCATTAATGGGTAGCTTCATATCCCTGAGAATGACATCTCAAAAGTTTTTGTTGACTATTTATACAAGTTTTAAACATATAATTGTGATGATTACACTTTGAGGATGATTGAAAATATCACCCTATGCATTGATAAGCAATATAATTTCATCCTTGTCTCACCACTAGACAAATAAGAGGTTAGGAAGGATCACTTTTCCATCAATATGGAAAGTACAGTCAGGCCTGATGGTTTTCCAAATTAATTCATCATGTTTTACTGTGATATTTTACTAAATGACATGTTAAAAGATGTTAGTTACTTCTTCAATCAATCTTAATTTACATATGGAATAAATTCAAGCTTCGTTGCTTCAATCCCCAAGAAATCTAATGTAGTGGATATCAATGATTTTTGGTCGGTTGCCCTTGGGAACACTGTATCTAAAGAAATCAGCAAAATCCTTATGCTCAAGATGGGGGGTAAAAATATAGGGGCACATCACCTCAAATCAATATGGATTTGTTCATGGTCGGTGTATACAGAATTTCTTGTTCACAGCTTCAGAAAGTGTGAACTTAATGAGGAAGAAAGTAAAGGAAGGGAACTTTGCCTTGAATATTGATATCTCAATGGCTATTGATACCCTTAAATCGAATTTCATGCTCAGTTTTCTTAAGAGATATAGCTTTTATGATCCCGTATTAATAATGATTAAATTCATTCTCTCATCAGCACGGTTTTACATTATCATAAATGGGTCGCCCATGAAAAATTTTCAGTGCACAAGAGAGTTCGGCAAGGTGATCCACTCTCGGGCCTCCTATTTTCCATTGCAAAAGATTATCTGAGCAGATGATTTAATGATCTTACCATTTTTTTCCTATATAATAAAATCATACCTAGTATATGTAAACATGTTTCATCACACCTCCTTTACGTGGATTACATTATCCTTTTTGGTTAGTCCTATCAGAGGACCATATCTTCCATTCCTGCCCTTTTTCATCTATTATGATGAAGTGGAAGGGTAGGAAATCTCTTGGGTAAAATACTACATTTTTTTGGAGACATACTCATGGTAGGAAGACAGAACAGAATCACATGAAGACTTAGAGTTTGGAAAGGTTTTCTACCCTTCACATACCTTGCTATAACAATTTTTTGGGGTAGAGTAAAAAAGTCACTTCCATAGAGGAATCAGCTCTTGCATTGTTACTCAACTTGCCAGCTAGAAAAGGAAATCAATGTCGCAAGTTGGGAGGGTGTGACTTGTGAACCCAGTCATCACCACTAAATTTTTCTACTCATTCTATTTATACAGATGGCTAAAAGGTCTCATTAAAGAGTTTCAAGGAGTGATCAGGAACATCATTTGTACTGGTTCGTTTCTCAAAAGGAACTAGTCATCGTTTTATGGAGGTAATGCATTAATCCCATTTTAATGGGGAGACTTTGCATTAAAGACCTAAGAATTTTCAATAATAGTCTCATTAGTAAATTCATTGGGAGCCTATTGACCACAAATAAACCCTCATGTAGATTCTAATCTAGAAGGTTCAAGAGGATGTTTTTTGATGATTATAATTTCTATATTGGTTCCTTGGTGTGGCCATCCCTTAAATACTCTTTCAACGAGATTATGTGCAACAAAAAATGGCAAGTCTCCAAAAAATGGACCTAAATTGTGGGAGATCTTTATTAATGGATAGCCTGCTGAGGGATCATATGACTATTCATACTGAATGATTACAAATGACTATCAGTGAGCTCATGGAAACTCACAATGTTATTGATTTTTCCCCATGCAAGTTAAACTTGAAATTCAGCATCATGAATTCATCGATATTAACACCTTCATCTAGACATCATGTGCTAGTGGATGATATAATTCCAAATATTACAAATGATTGGAGTGTGTTAGCATAAACATGCCACATACATGGCGGTAAAAGTTTAAAGAATATTTTATCCAGACCTCAATAAACATTCTGCTATAGATAATCTAGAAAACCTGACTACCTCTTCTTGATCAACTGAAGAAATTCGGACAACACATTATCTCAGCATGCTTTATTTTCATTAAGAAACAAGTGAATATTAGGAACCTATTCATTTATTGTGATTATACATGGATGATATGGGAATATGCTAGTCGAAGATTTTCAATGACCCAAGAGTAGGTAGACAGCTCTAGGATTTTCTTGACTTTATTTCCCATTCAGAATAGAGTCTACAGGTGCACCATCTCTTGATTGCAGCAACTACATCTGTGATTTATTCAATTTGGAGGGCTAACAATGAAGAAACATTCTTGGGTCATATACCAACAATTCATGCTGGAATTATTGGCATGCACAGGGAGGTTCATGCTGCTACCAAGGTGAAAACAGGGGCCATGAATAACACTGTAAGTGAATTGAATTTCCTTTTATTGTTGGGAGTTGAAGGTCATCTCATGAAGCCTCTTGTTCTGAAGTCTATGAGATGGATTCCAATTATTGTCTCTTGGGTTAAATTCAATGTAGATGGCGAATCCTGAGGTATACCTTGACCCTCAGGGTGAGGAGGTATCTTCGAAACCCACCATGTATTTTACAAGGGCTGCTTCTATATCTAAATTGGAGTTGGGAATTCTTACAATGCTAAATTTTGGGCGATGGTGGTTTCCATCAAGAATATTGTCCTATATCAATGGACCAACCTATGGATTTAATCGTACTCTGAAATGATGTTTACGGATCATATGACTCGTATGAATAATGTTACATGGATGCTTCTGCCACATTGGATTAAATGCATCAACTTATCCAATCAGATTAATCTGTGTATTTCACATGTGTATGGAGAGGAAAATTAGGTGGCATATTCCCTATCCAAGAGATCCATAATAGAACTAGAAACACTATGGTCATTCAGATCACCTAAGTTTGTTGCATAACTAATTAATGATGACTTTCATGGAGTATATCACTCCCACCTCTTTAAAATCCACTTGAGGAATTAATGTCTACCATCACATTAAATAAATGGATTGACTAGATTCAGAATTTTTTGGCTGTTGTTGTAGCTGTGACTTTTCATGTTGTCTGGAAATCTCGAAAGGAGCTCCCTTTTTACGCCAAGGATATTCCACTCATGTTGGTGCATTACTGATTCATTGTGAAATATATGTTGTTTCTCCCACACAAACTGGCATCATGGACAACACCTACTCGGACATCTAGCTGCATTAGTTTCTGGTAACTTCATGTAGGCTAACGCAGCCACTCATGTTCAACCACATATGCTATATCCTGCCTCTTTGTTTCTGTATAAAATCAAATTTTTATGGAGTTGCTTTGGGATTTCCATATTTCAAGGGTCCCAGTGGTGTCCACTATGCATAAAGGGGCCTCCCCCAAGGTTTTCTTCACCATTTCATTGGAATAGAAATGGATTATACAACTAAATTATGGGCAACAAGTTGTCCATTAAGACCCCTTATATTTGTACTTCTTTAGTGGAGGATGACATGATAGGAGTGACCCACTCAATGTAATTCTTCGTGCTCTATGTCATCTGGAAATATTATTTTTCATTATTAAATATTTGGGTTAATAAAAATTGGACCATACTTTCTAGTTAGGATGTTATTGAATTTATAATTCTTCCCACATTGAAATTTTTATAGTCCATTGGATGAAAACAATATCCAGGATGGGGCTTAGAATTTCATTGCAAACAGAATGGATACAATGTTGGGGAATCATGATATCTCTTTGGGTATAATATAATATCATAAATTCGATGAATATTGTATTATAGGTGTATATAATGTGGGGAAGTACGTCTTTAGGTGTTGTTGGGTGTGATATATCTTTGGTGGATTATTTTGTATACATTAATGTAGTGGATAGACACTTAGTTCAGGGATAATATAGATTCTAAAAAATTAGATATTCTCAACACAAATTATGTTATCCCTTCAAATTATCCATGGGTTAATATTTCAGACTACATTGGAATTTCTTTAGTCTAAAGATGTAGTTTGGAAAAGTATTGGAATAAGTGGATCATCTATTATAATGGACACATGTTGATTTGGTGGTCGACATATCATCATGATTCGATTCCTAATTTTTTTATTGTAGATTTATAACTATATATTTTATGATGGATCTATCATAGATCATGAATAATATTCGGAGAAAATGTGATAATATATTTTAATATAATGTAGTCTTAGGGGTGAAATTCTCTCAGGCCCTCACATATCCTTCATTGTCCTATCAATATAAAATTTTACTTAGAAAATTATCATATTTCATCAAATTTATACAAATTAATTTTTCTCAAATCCATTAACATTTTTTAAAATAATTTTGAATATCTGAAGATAAATGGATAAAATATAACCAACATTTCATTTTATTGACAAATCATTTTTTCTTAATATGGTTCAAAAAATGTTAAATTTAAGAAATATTCATCAAATACAACAAAATGAAAAAATAAACTAAAAAACATATATTTGTTATGAAAAAAAGGTGTGAGGGGATAAAATTTAATTATAATAAATGAAATGTGATAAATTATTTACATGAAAAAAAGAATTAAATGTAATGAACATGTCTTATGGTACAACAAAAAGTTAGAGTTGGTAATATCGTGCAAGACATACATATGAAGGAGAATCACCATGCGGGTCAATTATATATAAGGTATAATAAAAGATGTTAAATAAAAGAGTATAGATGAAAATGTGGCCTCATGTAATTATTTAATATTATCTCTCATTATTTAACATTAACGTTGACCTCTCCCATAGTTCATTTTAACACTATGTGATTTTAGAAAATATGTTTTCAAAAATAATTTTTTTTTCTCGATAGCTTGTTTCACAAGTAACACTAAAATAAATGATCTGGGTCATATTTGATAAAAATTTTAGAAAAATATATAAGAATAATAAAATATATTTCAAATAAGAATATATTACTCACCAAAAATTTATTATATTTAGAGTATAGATAACTAATAAGACTTGAAATTAATGTGGATTACACTTTCTCGAAAAACTATTTTTTTTAAAGTGTTGAATATATAATCCTAATATGTTAAATTATCAAAAATTTAAAATATTATTATATATGAACTAAAATACTAACATTCATAAAACTATAAATTGATATGAAGTAAATATAAGAACCCTTAAAAATATCATTTTGTTAAAAGAACATTTATCCTTCTTCAATTATATTTTCAATTATAAAAATTAAATTTTATAATTTTAAATTCCGCATTCCAAAATTTTCCAATTTTAATTATTTGAGATTTTTCTAAAGAGGTATATTTCTTTTGTAAATAATGAAAATTACCTATTTTTTTAAATAATGTCACTTTTATGACATTTTCAAAGAAAAATATTGATTTAAAAGTTTATAAATTTATATATATATATATATATATATATTATTTAAAAATTAAAATAAATAATTAAAAAAATTACAACTTGAAGAACACATTTTATTTACTTGGGAAATATAAGTAATATTGTACTGAAATAAAACTAGTTTTGGTCTCTTTCTTTAATCATAGTTGTAAGCATCTAAATACACATTTTCTGAAAATGGTTTTTACATGCTATGTGTGATAATATTAAAATTAATTTTTATCACAATTAGAAATTTTATTTGGAATATTTATCCAAAATATGGAATAATTAGGTCAAAATTATTTATTATGGAATATTTTTTTATTCACAAAAATTAAATTACATCATTAAAAATGAGTTACCATGATAAAAATAAAAAATGGTAGCAGTGAAAACATCTAAGTGTAAAATACTTAAAAATATATTAGAAACATGTGTGAAAATATATTTACAAGGATTAATTTACATTACCCCATCCCCCACTAGATTATTTTTCATGATTAGATCTACCTGACTATTCATTTTTTACTTTACATTTTATATTATAACAAAAAGGTCACTCGTAACCCTTATAAAATGAGTCACCACTACCACTACATCTCTTCTCATCCCATACCTCTTATATGTGAGCAACATCTACATTAATAACTCCTAAAAACGCATATTAATATCCTATAGGATCTGGTATTCTAAAAATACAACCTCTAAAAGCCTTAATCATATTTTAAAAGGAGAACTTCTTAGGTCTATGAAAGATAGAGAATGTTCGACTAATTAAGGATACAAGGTAATGGTTCTTGTCATCACAGCATCATTTCCTTATAGAATATTTCATATTCACCACTTGTTTATCTTTTTTTGTTTATATACTTCTTTATCAATTCCTTTTATCTTTATTCTAATAAAATTCAAGAAAATAACATATCCATCTCATGTTCTCTATTCAAGGGAATTTAATTCATGTGATACCAAGTTATAAAAGATATTGATAACTAAAAAATATTTATTGGAGATATGATGTTTCTTCTTGAACTTATTTCTTACTTTATTGGGGCATTCCACTATATTATTATAATAAAATGTATTTTATCTTCCTATCCTAGGAAAATGAATTGATAATTCAAACCAATTTTCATGATAAATTATATTATCTTAAAACTATAATTTGGGTGACAATAATCCAAATCCTTACCATGTGAGCTTATTTTTTTCCATATAAATGGACTATATTACCATGAATAATCTCTATTGTTATCTAGAAACTAAAAAAATTATATTTTTGGTGGAATTATTATTTCACTTTTCCACTTTTAAAAATAAATCTTTATTAATTTTTTAACAATGTGGGTTTTTAATAACTATATTTTAAAATAATAAAATGTTATCCATACTTTCATAAAAAATGTTTATCTTCCACTCCATATTACCTTTTTAAAACCATTGTTCTATTTTCTAGTACCGATTATTGAAGATTCCTTTTAAGTATAATTTCTTTAAAAAAGCTCACATCACTCTTTGGAAAAGTGATCTGTATCTATTTATTTTATGATAATGTTAAAAAGGTTTTATAAAACCCCTTTTATAGTTTCATTTCCATTTTATTTTTTACATGAAATAATATTTGGTAATTTTTACATTATTATCCCTAATTCCCATACAAATTCCCTTATAATATCTTTTCCGGGATTAAACATACAGTAACTAATAGTTTAATTTCGGATCCAGTATTGTATAGTACAATTAAAAGTGTTGTTCTTATGAATGTGTTTTTTATTTACGTTAACATCCTTAATATATATTTTTTTGAACTATGGATATGTTCTTATGAAAAAACCTGCCATATTTATCTATAGTGATTATAAAATATTCTTTAAATTTATAATTTAAAATGATTATCTTTTATATTGTTTAATTATGTGATGTTTTCAATATAAATAT
The DNA here is from genome assembly GCA_963277665.1 of Viscum album. NCBI lineage: Eukaryota > Viridiplantae > Streptophyta > Magnoliopsida > Santalales > Viscaceae > Viscum > Viscum album. The sequence goes on along the minus strand of OY728157.1, from coordinate 1,544,069,704 downwards.
ATTCTTACTCCTATTTATCACTTTTTTAATGGTTATTATGATGATGGGTGGGGTCATATATCTCCCTCAAATTAAAAATTTCGGGTTTCATATCACATGAAAAGATTAATAATTATATTAACATGATGTGGGAAGTTTTTTTCATAAAATTATCATGTGAACATGATGTTGGTAGATTTTTTCACATGTAAGTTATGTAAACATGATGTTGGTAGCTTTTTCCATATGATTATTTTGAAAACATGATGTGGGTAACTTTTTTCACAAGTTTTTTCTGTGAAAATGATACGATGATCCTTTTTCAATGTTCTGTTTTGAAGATATGATTAATGTAGATTTATTTACAAGTTTACAGTCCCAATGTTGTGATAGAAAAATTGTTCGCAATTTGTTGTATGAACCTGATGTAGATATCTTTATTCACAAGGATTTCATGTGAATGTGTAGTAGGTGTCCTTAATCAAAATAAATTCTATGATTTATTTTTCTATAAATCGATGTTATGTTATGATTTAGTGACAAGTTATATTTCCATGACATATGGATATGATTATACGCCCTTGATCAAGTTTATTATCTCACACTCTTGTGACACAATACTTTATTTTTATTTGATATTAAATGTATTTATATATAAAAAAATATTATTTTTCCATGAACTTTTAATTATCAATTTCTCCAATGCTCATGTTTTCTCATATTCATAAGATATCACCCCTATTGATTTGTTTGAAATTTTTCACCTATATAGCATTTGTGCCCAGAACATTCTTATATTTCCATTATTTAGGTTATGAAGATGAGTATACCCTATGTAGAGTCTATAAGGGTATATAGTTTGATTCAATTAGGGATAAATGATCACATGTATTATAAACCAGGTTTCTTATATAACAGATCCTAAAATATACTAAAGCATCTGTTATTAGGATTTCGATGTTATCATGAGGTGTAATTTTTAAATTTTTTAAAATATGTATGATTAGCTTGGAAAATATCAGTTGGAATCATATCCTATATATAAAGTATGTATTTATAGCACATGAATGAGATTGTGGGTTTAGTTCACCTCGATCATTGGTCCATTTCCAAACTATTCTCCATGTACCACAAAGTACATACACCCACCATTGTACATGTATATATAGTGAATTATATAGTAAGTAGGCCACCAATAATAAAGTCACTAAAATAATCCAATATATATATGGGTGATTCACAGTAGAATAAATAAGTTTAAAATAAAATAATATAAGTAACCATTACATCCTTGTATTTTTTAAAATCCACTTAGATCAGTGACCTTACCAACTTCAGACAATGTATGGATAAGAAAACATCCCAAGGTTTTATTAAAATATGAAAAGCTATGTCAATTACACATGTTACCACTATAATGTAATAAAATCAAGGGGAAATTTTTTTTATAATACCATACCATTCTATGATTATAATTCCAACATTCTAGGTTTCCACAATTCTCAACTAACCCTTGGTCCAAATATTTAAATATACTCAATTGGTAATGAATCCCAAATTATCCATGTATAATTTGTTGATGATATGTTGTTAGTACACCCAACTACCCATGTATGATAGATTATTTTATTATAACCATGACTAAAAAATCAAATATAAATGAATACTTGGTTTACACTATGTCAAACCTGCTAACAAATGTTGTAATTTAAGTAGGAATTAAATACAACCCTCTCATTATGAAGGAATTATGGGTTATCGCCATTCCCAACCCCCACATAATATTTAAATTAAATGTAGGGAACATTCATAACACATTCCTATATAAAATTATATAAGTTTATGGAATAAATGTGTCCCCCCACACATAGTTTAATATACTATCAACCATAAAACTGTTTTGAGTATCATATTACCAATCATAAAAAAAATGAATCCATATGGTCCACCAATTACCCAATACCAACCATAAGGGCTATGAATCCCATAATACCACTATAAGGTGACTTCCTCTTTGGAGGAGGAACACTATTAATACATATATAAGGTATCCTAAATCATATCATAAGAGATGACCCTATTCATACACTCAAATTCCAAGGATTCATGACATTTTTCCTATGTGAAACAACCACCTACAACTATATAAAAAAGAATCATTTTTAAAGGATTGAATATGAGTATATCCACCGTGATGTGTGTCTCATCATATATGAATGTGAAATATAATTCTATTCTCAATTTTTTAAACCATATCACCAAACACACAAATCACACTATTCAAGAAATAGATATAAAAAATAGAAGAAATCTAAGGTCCACTGACTGCTTGTGTGTAGTTGCTTTCTATCAAGAAATCATTAGATGAATTTACCTTAATTGATGGGAATCAAAAAAACATGAGAAAGACCCTCAAATTATTGATTTGGAATAAATGTTACCATGTTAATGATATAAACATTTAATAGGGAAAGATAATTCCATAGTTGTTTGGAGGGATCTAGTATGATGAATAATATTTAAATTATATCTTAAATAAAGGTGGGATCTCAATTCAAAAAAGGAAAATGGTTGTGGAGGAGTTCGAGATCACTCACAGAACTAAATAATATTATTTTGTGGTTTTTTTTATTTTAAAACCTATAATATAACATTAATAAATTTTCAAAAATTTGATAGGATTATATTAGGTTCTCATTTATCCCCAAACAAGTAATTCGAGTGTTTCCACTAACAATTTGATGATCTACCTATAGACTACTAACCCTATCAGCAACCCCAATGAGTAATCGGTATTAAAACATTGGATACCCAATAGTATATTTTGAAAATTTTAGTATTATTTCATATACCCTCTATTACTCAAAAACCTAATGAAAATTTAAAATATCCAAAATTTAGTAAAACCAATACATTCTAAATAATAATTAGTACAAATTAAAGTTAAAGTTTACCTTTGAATTATTTATTCCTTAAAAATTTTATAAATATATATTCTCACGCTATAGATATTTTATCAGTCACTATTAATGAAAATCACTAGAAACTAAGGAATTACATTAGTCTCTTGTACCCAAGACTAATGGATGTAGAAATGATATAATTATTCTCACATCAGTGGTACAAAATCATTATGTAGTGTATTTTTAATCCAATGAACTACACATATGAATCACTCCTCAAAGGATGTGTTGACATACAAATCTATACCTTTCATTCTAATCATGTGATATAGATCTATCTCATATATTCAAATCTAAGATACAAGTGATAGGAAATGTAAAGAAACATATATTTCATGACCATCTAGTGGATAAGAATCTATGTAGATCCTATCTAGTTATAAAGAAACATTTTTTTTAAAAAAAATGATTGAGGCCCAGTATCCCCTTTATTAAAGAAAAATAAAGTTTTCAGCAGAGGGTACAAATAAAAACCAAGATGAACTTCATAAAATAGAATAAGAAATATTACCCTATTCGAGAGTGGTTACTTATGTTGTGTTAAGGCAGGCACCCACCTTTTCCATGTGGGTGACGCCCCCTCCTCCCAGTCATTTCTTGAATCCATGCAACACCTTCATCATTTGAAGGTCCTTCTAAAACAATGGGGTGGTGATGAACACATAGGGATCATCATTTCTTGATCCATAACCTTCACTATTGGCAGTGATCAAATCAAAGGGTTTAGAAATGATAACATTACAATGAAACTTCTCAAGAGGAGAAGAGATGTTATGAATGGATAGCAGTTATTTCTTTGGTAGGAATGCTTTAGGTCTGTCCAGTTCCATCTCTTCCTTTTTGTTACCTGAACTCAGCATAGAGAAGGTCTTCCTGGAGTCAGGCTTTGTATCTCTGTTGTTGGACTTTAACGTCTACTAAAAAAATTTAATCATCATATTATCTCATTGGGGGTTTGTAAAATAGATATTATATCTGTATAGGAGATGGATTCATATTCATGTTCAGGGTTTCAGGTGAAATTCCCGGGAGAGGACCATGTGTACACCTGAAACCTACAGTAATGGGGGTTCTCTAGAGACAAAAATCTCAACGTGAGTGTCAGACTTATTTTTATTAGTTTCTCCCCTACCTTTTATATGATTTATTAACATAGAAGTAGGATGAGAAATACCTTGTCATAGAAAATAGGGACCTTAGATATTGTCCTCCAGTGATCTTTGAACTTAACCTTCTCTAAAGTCACGACATCAAGGTTAATCTTACCCTTTCAACATTTTAGAGCATTAATCTCTTACCTCACTCTATCATCAAACATTTCTTGATCCGATAGTTCCTTATCTACATGGGTATCAACTTAGTCTAAGTATTTTATTTTAGATTCCATGCATTTGACCATAGAATCCATAAAGGAAAATCATCTATCATATTTATTAATACCTTTAGCAATATCAGCCCAACTACGGGATGAAAGGGATTCTGCCATCCAGTTGTGATATCTGAGTTGATTTTTGACCATGAGTTTTCATCTTAGACTGAGTTAACCTAGCTTGGGTTCTTTTAGAAGAAAATTTGTCATAAGGGATCAGAGGTTCACCTAAATGTTGTTTTAACAATGCATCATTTTTTGGAAGGGTTTAAGTTTCTACTTTCTTTTATATTGGTACTCATCATACCCTTTCATAATGAATTTGTCACACTTATTTCTTGAGCGATTGTTGGACCTGGAGTGTCCTATCAAACAACACAAGTTACAAAACAAAGGCAATTTTTTATACATAATTTTCAAACTGATTTCATCTTGAGAAGTAGAGAGAATCCCATTATCAATAAAAGTGGATCCTAAATATAAAATTCTGGAAACGTATCCAAATATATCTTTCTTAATGGCTAAGTCTGATAGAATTGGAATCCTTATTGTAGAAGCAATATCCAATAGAATTACAGAGTGCCATATAACCCAATTTAAAACAAAAATACTAATCCAGACAAGAGAAAATGTGTCCATAAAATCATAAAGTCTCAAGTTTGGATTCAATTCAAAAATCCTAAGGGTAACTGGATTTAGGATTATCTACCCAAATCCCCAAGCTTGACCTTTCAATTTATCAAATGAAAAAAGTGTGTGGAAGAATCCCACCCTAGTGAGATACATTTAAAATCATTGAAAATCTAGATCTTATGGAGATGGGAAACAATGTTAGAAAGTTTCCAGGTTATCATTCCTTTACTGATATTTATTGAATGTTGGAAAAATATGGGTATATACCTCTTCATCTCAAGATATCTATACATCTATCATATTTCATATAACATCTTGGTTAACATAGGGTATACTTCACATTTACAGGTGCGTAAATCTCAACTAACATCATCACTTATGATCATTGAGATGAACACCGTTTTATAAACATAAATATTATTATCACCTTCTTCAATACAATTTGGGAGTATTTACCTTCCACATATTATCTACTACATCACCTAGAAGTCTAATTCAATATGTAAAATATCCACCACCTAATCCAATAATGATGATGTAGTCCTCAGAGAAGTAATTTTAGACCTCCCCAGATTCTCCTCAATATAAAAATGCATCTATGAAAATACTCACTCAAACTATCACCAATTAATAGCCTCCCATGACACCTATACCTTTATCTTTATATTTTAAGAACATACTACAGCATTCTATTTCTTAATATTATAAAACAACTAAATATCAAAGGACATAAAGTATTCAACCCAAATCCTCTATATAATATTTGATTATCAATGGTAGAATATGCACTTAAGGTTATTATGGCACGTATAAACAATGATTTTTTAGTTAAGAATTTCACGGTGAAAAAGATTTAAATAATGAAACATTTCATCCAACTCTAGATCATAAACTAGATAATTTCACTCATATAACCTCAACCTCTAATATTGAAAAAAAAATACCAAAATAATTCTATTTTTAAATTCTAAAGAACTCAACACATAATATATCAAAATACACCATTTATTTTCTTCCCATATTAGACTAACTCAAGATTATATTGTAATTCAAAATTTTATTTATCTCTTAGAAAACTATCTCCTAGAAACTAACCCACTAAAAAATTACCTTTATTTTATTTTGGTTAATTAAAAGAACTTATAATATTGATATTTCTATAATTAAGCTCTTATAATAACCCATAAATCCTAAGAATATATAAATATTGAATATATTTTAAGTCCCTTCTAAAAAATCACAACATTTACCTACATAAATTCTATTTAAATGCCTCAATTGGATACATTATTCCCTTTGAAGAGCACTTGAAATTTCCAAAATTAACACAATGAGATGTAGGAAAGAGACTAATATTTATATGAATATATTGGGAATTAATTAAAGAATAAAACCATGAAGAAATCTAGATATGGAAGGAATATTATATTTATTAGGACCATGAACATATATATTGCATTCAATAGTCTAAAAGGTATTATAAGTAATTCAAATAGTCCATATCCACTTCTGAAAGAAATCCATGGAACACTGTATACCCTCATCTTATTCTAGTGATAACCAAAGCTCAATCAATCATAGAGAACAATTTGTAATCACTCAACTGATACAGAATTTTATTGAAATAAGGATCTGGGTATCATTTCTTGATCATCATAATGATTATTATTCAATAATCTAAACACAAACAAAAATTCATATCAAAATTTTTTGTGAATAAAATTGGGGAACCCTATTGAGAGGTACTCAGGAGAATACACCACTTCCACATATGTATTGATTCGTGATCATTATATAGTCCAGTATTAAATAACCCAAATAGAAACACAAAATCTCTTAACCCTTATTAGTGAATAAATTTTGAGAACCCTACAAAAAAGTACACAGGTGAATAAACCCTTTCAACTCTACGTGTTGAGATCTTAGGTTCATGATTTAATATGGTATAAATATTCGAGAAATCTCAAAATTCCTCATTATGGCCTCATAATTTAGGTATTGGGGTGTTTTGGGGGTTAATTACCATTCAGAAAACGTTTTTCAGTTTAGGGGCTAGAGGGCCATAAATGTTTTTGGAAAATAATGATGGTGGGGATGGATTTATTATAAATTTCACATGTGGTTGATGTGGAAAAAATATTATGAAATTGTAGTTTCATAGAAGTTATAAAAATAAATATTCATGTAGTATATCCAAGGAACTGTAGAATTTGACATTTTTTAATCAATTATATTTAGAAGAACAAAAAAATAGTTCATATAAAATGATGTTTTTCAAATTTGAAATTTATTATATGACAATTTTCAAGTCATTAAAATATATATGCCCATTGGAATTTTTGTAGTTCTTTTATACTAAAATATTTTTATCTCTCACTATAAAATAGATAATTATCACACCCCTATATTGAATTAGGTTATTCATCCCAAACTGAATAAATCATTATGTTCAATTTCTTTTCCATTTATTTTTTTCAAATAATAGGTAACAAAGATTAGTTTAGGTTCTAAGACAAAAAAAAATCTTGAATAATGTAAATATATGAAGGAAATGTTTTCATATTTCAATTTTATGGAACTAACATTGGATTATAATAGATATAAATTAAAGCTTATTTATATCATAAAAAATGTAACTTCCACTGATATAGAGAAATAAGAAAAAAATTCATTTTTGGATTAATATTTTTTAGATAGTTAGTACCTATGAATTTTGTGGCTAATATTGTTTTATAATAATACATTCAATGTCAAGGGAAGGATAGAAACTATGGATTTGATGATTCATTTGTTAAAATTGTAAAAAACATCATTCTGTATAAAACAATGTGTTTCTAATACATAGGTTGTTAAAACTAAATATGCATAAAGGTATGGTAATATGATATTATATTAATGAATTTATTAATATTTAAATCTAATTGAGTTTGTTTTGGATTGATTTTGTGCAATAAAATAGTATATTTCTTCTCTTATCAACACTCTCTAAAAGTAAGGATATGAAAATTAATGTGGTGAATATTTTATGTGGAATATCTAAATTGAAAATTAAAAAAGATAACAATATATTTTTATTGAACGTATTCATTTAATTTAATATAAATAATTATCTAGAAATTATTTGAGTTACTCATGTATGGTTAAATCATTAAATACAGGAAACTCGGTAGGCATGTCAAATAAATTAAGATAGATCCATGAAAATGTGTTATAAAAATTTAACATGATGGAGGAAAAAATAAATTTTATTCCCCATGTGATTCGCTAAATATTATCAAGGGAGTAGTCACCAAATTCAAGTGATTAAATTTTCCCCATGATCAAAATCCATTATGCATCAGTATTAGGGTGTTATTTGTAAGTCAGGGTTTACACCAGACCTAAGCAATAACATTAAATGGGAGTTATTGTAAGATACATGGAAAATTTATGGTGGTAGTATTAAGAGACAATAATGTGGATGTTATGTTTCTTAAATGGTAGAAAAGATATGACTTTATGCTTCAGGTAAGGTATTCCTTTATTATGATATTCCAATGCCTATATAGTCGGTGGTGGTCATAGAAGATGGATTACTAGAGGAAATTTCTATACCTATAAAGGTAAAACTAATGGTTTCATATCAAAACTATATAATATTGTGGAATTAATTACTATGGAAGAAAAATATGTTATCGTTACTGAAGTAAACAAGGATATAATGTGGAATATGAGTTGTCCCAAGGATTTGGATAGGGTCAAAGGATATAATATTCATATTATAATACCTATAGTCTAATATATCATTCAAAGAATCTATTATTCATTTCTTAGATGAGTTATATTGATCCAAAATATCATTTCATTATAGTATTATTAACAAATGGTTATATAGACTTAATTAAGATTCATGGTATCCTAAATCTATCTGAGTTTAAGAAAATAGTGATGTTTATTTAAAAATTGAGTCTTTTTAAAATGAAATTAGGATTTATTGATAATATAGTGAGTGTAAATATACAATAGTGACTATTAAATGATTGGATTTTTTGTGAGGAGTATCTCATAAATCAATCTCTAAGTTGGATATTGTTTAGATAATTAAATCCTAATTTAATGTGGTCTATATGATTCACTTGTCCCCCTATAACACCATTTATCCTTGGTATTTAGGTCATGGGGGTCACATGGGGGAATTTACCTTTTTTCGAAAGAATGGAGGTTCATGGGTTAGCGGTTGTGAAAAAAATAGAAAATAATGTGTCATATTCATAATGATTATGTTATAATTTTCATGTGTAATTAACACAAAATATCTATTAATAAATTCCTTTTTTCATTGAATTAATGAAACAAATTTTTACATGGGAAATACATGGGCACATGGATATCAAAGGTTTTCATTATTCTGAATCAAAAAAATCTGAAAAATTATTTAACATTGAATACAATTTTCAAATTAAAAATTTATTACATGTGGATTTTCCGATTATTAAAATCTATTTAGAAACATGAATTTTTTTCTAATATTGTAAATATATCCTTATATTAGTCCCAAACAAATTGTGAATTCTTCCTACCCATCATGAATATAAGAGCTATAGGAAAATTGGGTATTTTTTACAGGCCATTTGCGACGGGACGACATTGAAAATACAGTTTTTTCTATGATCAATCGCAGATAGTATCACTGAGTTTTTAAAAATACTCAGTTGTGATGGGCCCGACGCAAAAACATAAAAAGAATATTAAAAAAATTATTTATAAAATAATATAAATAATAATAATAATTACAACAAAATATTATTAATAAAATAATAATAATAATAATATAAATAATGTAAAAATAATAATAATAATAATAATAATAAAATAATATTAATAAACTAATAATAATTATAATAAAGTAATATTAAGATAATAATAATAATTATAATAAAATAATATTAATATAATAAAAATATTATTATTAATATTAAAAAAAATTAATAATAATAATAATAATAATAACAATAAAATTATTAAAATTTATTAAATAATAAAAACCTCAATTTTTGAAAAATATAATAATAACAATTAATTATAATAATTATAATATAATAGTAAATAAATAAATATTAAAATATTAAATAAATAAAATAAATAATAAAATAAAATAAACATAATATTCATAATAATAATAAAACTCGTTAAACCATGAGTCAGACATCGCATGTAATTCATCGGATGTTGGTGTTCCTGCTCTAGTAATCGATGCACCTTCTCATCCTCCTACTACTACTACTGTCATCGACACATCACATTCAATCTGCCCCAGTATATACTGATCACAATGTGTGTCAGATTGAAGTGTGGTTGATTCCTACACACCCCACCAAAGTCTCAAAAAAGTCCTAAATGCCAATGTAACTACGTTTCCATTTTCATTCGATGTCGAACCTATGTCACTACATATAAACCCAATTTTAATAGCCAAATTTTTTCCCATTGTTGACAGTTAAAAGAGCATACTAAGCTCAAGTTCCCATTATATAATGAGAAGTCAGCACAATAGGCACATGGGCTTCCTTTACTCTCATGTCCTTCAAAAATAAGAATGTTTTTTCAGTTAATAGCACTGAATAAATATTCAGTGTTGGTAGTTCAATAAAGAATGATGATGAATATAGAAAACTTGGTTACATTGGCAGAAAAAATCGTTTATCTATTTTTTGTCGTGTTCCAAATAGTTGAAAACAAAACATGACTTCCCAAAAGATCTTTGAAAAAAATAATTAAGTATTAGATAAAATTGATATGGAAATTAACTTACAAATAGTAGAAAAAAGATAACAATGTTAATTAAACAAGTAGTAAGAATTCAAATTTTCCTAATGGTAGAAGGCATTTTTTTGATGTATTTCCCGATTATCGTTATTTATTTGTATTTATTACTAATTATTAATATTTATTACTATTTATTACTAATTACTACAAATTATTACAAATTATGACTATTTTGTATTAATTATTACTATTTTTTACTAATTTTCACTAATTTTAACTATATATACCAATTTTTTACTAATTATATCTAATTATTACAATTTATTACTGATTATTACTGATTATTTCTAACCATTACCAATTATTTCTAATTATTACTATTTACTATTAATTATTACTAATTATTACTGTTTATTCCTATTTATTACTATTTTTTACTATTTATTACTATTTATTACTAATTATTACTCTTTATTACTAATTATTACAAATTAATCCTAATTATTAATCAATATTTCTAACTATTAAGAATTAATCATAATTATTACTAATTAAGCATAATTATTACCAATTAATACTATTCATTAATATTAATTACTATTTGTTACTATTTATTACTATTTATTACTAATTGTTACTAATTATTACTATTTATTACTATTTATTACTATTTATTAATAGTTATTACTACATATTACAACTTAATACAATTTTTTACTAATTTTTTATAATTTTACAAATTATTACAATTTATTACTATTTATTACTATTTATTACTAATTATAACTAATTATTTCTCATTAATCGTAATTATTACAAATTATTTCTAATTATTACTAATTAATCATAATTATTAATAATTATTCCAAATTTTTTGTAATTATTGTTAATTATTACATATTATTACAATTTTCTATTAATTATTACTAATTATTAGAATTTATTAATATTTATTTCTAATTATTACTATTTATTAATATTTTTTACTAATTATTACTATATATTAATATTAATTACTAATTATTATTATTTATTATTATTTATTATTAGTTATTGCTAATAATGACAAATTAATAATAATTAATCCTAAATATTACTATTTATTACTATTTATTACTATTTATTACTATTTATTACTATTTATTACTATTTATTACTATTTATTACTAATTATTACTAAGTATTACTATTTATTACTATTTATTAATATTTATTACTCTTTATTAATATGTATTACTAATTATTACAATTTATTACTAATTATTACTAATTAATCCTAATTATTACTAATTATTACTAATTAATCATAATTATTAATAATTAATCCTGATTATTATTAATTATTAATATTTATCAATATTTATTACTATTTATTAGTAATTATTACTATTTATTACTATTTACTATTAATTATTACTAATTATTACTATTTCCAACAATTTATTAATATGTATTACTAATTGTTACTATTTATTACTATTTAGTACTAATTATTAATATTTATTACAATTTATTAATAATTTTAACTAATTATTATTAGTTTATACTATTCATTAATATTTATTACAAATTAATTCTAATTATTACTATTTATTACTAATTATTACAAATTATTACTATTTATTAATATTTATTACAAATTATGACTAATTACCACTAATTATTACTAATTGTTACTAATTATTACTAGTTATTACTAATTATTACTATTTATTACTATTTATTACAAATTATTACTAATTATGACTAATTATCACTAATGACTATTAATTAATAATAATTTATATAACTATTAATTCATAACCCCTAATATAACAATTAATTTATAATAATTAACACTAATCACACGTAATTATTTATAAAAATAATATTGTAAAATAAAACGATCTAATTCTAATTTAATTTAAATGTTGCTAATTAAAAATAATTATAAATAAAATAACTAAAAATAAAATAATAGATAAATACCATAAAACTCAATCATTCGTAGGATCTAAGCCAAAAATGACGTTCCAATTTAAAACCTTAAACATTGAAAAATTTTGAGTAAAAAAATGTAAGTAGAGAGGGAGAGGGGTGGAGAAAGGGGTGGAATTAGAGAAAAATTTATGGGGGTATATATAGGTTAGATTAGTTGCGACGACTCCCATCATAAATACTAACCTACCGACATAATATTTGTGACGATATTGACCTCTCGTCGCAAATACTAAAAAACGTCGCCGAGTATTTGCAATGGTTATAAAATCTCATCGTAAATACCCTACCTACAGTTTGGCACGGAACTCGCACTAAACCTTTTATAACGGGAAGAATCGCCATGTCGCAAATAACTAATTATTTGCGGCTGGAGAGGGTCTCATCGCAAATAAAATCCATAGAGGGACGTATTACTAGGAAAACCACGTAACCTCTTCCTTAAAAAAACTTTTATATGTTACCTTAAACATAGAAATATCTTATGGGGTTTCACTAAATTTTTCTCATCCTAGATTCCAATGGTTAACTAAACCTATCATATGATACCAACTGTAATGACCTGGTATTTTCAAACATAGATATTACATCTTTTTAATGAGAATTCATTACATTACACAAAAACATGCTTGAGTATCTTAATGGTATAGTTCCTTTGGAAACATGGAAACATAAACAAGTCATTCAATGGTGAACTATATCATCTCCTAATATGTTCTCCATAAATTGCACCCTTCTTTTAAAAATCATACATAATAAATTTCATCATAATGAGGGAAAAGGAAACATAAGTTTGGGTGAGATTATATACTTAGTAAGGGTAATAATGAATGATATGTAAACATAACATGAGAGGAAGGGTATGAAAATAAGAGAATAACATTTGGAAATGATACCCAGTATATCAAAGATCATAATCTTGGGTCATGGAATAAATATTGGAAGTACATAAGACATGAATCATAAGGTAATAAAAGAACTTAGTCAATGTGATCAAAACAATAACATAATTCGTGGAATTTTAGTATACACATAAGTGTAGAAATTCATTTCCCAAAAAGTCAAGGATCATTGGAAAGTCTAACATATTGGAATGGGTCCACTCCCCAACCCATCATAGTAAACAAGGTTCACTCTCAATACTATCATAGTGGAAAATGTCCATTACTAGACTGGGTTTACTCCCCATTCCATTTCCCTTTATTTTATGAGATTACAATTATTACACAATGGAATTCATAGAGACAAAGTCCACACTCGTCACATTATGAAAATCATTAAAATGTGTTCTAGAAGATCATAAAACAGTGAAATATTAGATCCCATGTAATTAAATGGGTTTCATAAGAATTATATCATAGCATAACCCATAGAAAATAAATGGGTTTCATATAAATTTCATTATAACATTACCAATGGAAAAGAAATGGGTTTCATATACAATTCATCATAATATAAACTGTGGAAAAGAAATGAGCTTCATAAACATTTATTCATTACAATCAAATCCCATCTTGAGAAAGAATAAAGATGGTACAAAAATATCATATCCCAAGTAAAACATAAGAAATAATAAATGTTTTTTAATTTATGAATAGAAATTCTCTAAAATGATAAAAATTTTCTTGTGGAAAATATCCATTCAATTTGGGAAATACTAGTTTTAAAATTATTAACTTCCTATTTAATGAAGAAAACATTTTATTTGAAAATATTCTTTGAAACATTCAATGTAATCTTTAAAATATTGATTTTTTATGATGGTGAAAAATTCCATTCATGTTGTAAACATTAAAAAAAATATTACTTCCACAATTTATGTTAAAGTAAAAAAGACCATCCACCAAAAAATGAAAAAATATTCCATTTTAAAAAATTAGTAAAAATAATATCAAGGGTACCAAATAATTTGAAAAAAATTTATTAAAATTTTTTTTAAAACATTGTATGCAAGAAAAATCATTTTTGACCAAAATAGAGAAATAAAGAGATTTTTATTCTTTTTATAAAATATCTACTATATAAATAAGTGAAAATTAATTTCAAATAAGTATTGTCATGAAATAACCATAGTAGTGGAAAGTTCATGAGATTCCTATGAGATATATCATACGATTTCATAATCTAAAACATCAAAATAATCAAACCCGATAAACGATGGTTTTGTAACAAAAAAAGTTTTCACCAATTTTGTATACTTTGAATCATAATCACCCTTAGATATTGAAATGTAATGAAAAACCACATATTTTGAAAAGAAGGATATTCAGTACATAACATGTCAAAGGGCTGTATATACACAACATAAAAGAATATAGGTTCATAACATATCCTATGTCCCAAAGAAGGATATTTTTAGACTAAAATACATTACTATATGTCTTAAATTTATTTTTACATGTTTTAAACTCCTGATTCAAATATTATTATTTATTTATGACTTTTTATAACCATTTAATCAATAATTACTTGTTTAAATTAATTTTTAAGTAATAACTACTTCATTTTACTCTATGATTTGGATTGGTATTTCTTATCTTTAAACTTCTACCATGTTTACATAATCTTCATAATTTTAACCATGATAATAATATCATATACATTAATTATATATTTATTTGTAGTAATCCATAAAATTTAAAGATATAAAATAAAATACACGGTTCATGGAGATGGTTATTCATACGTATATATGAACATTGTTTCCATCATTTAATGAAAGAAACTAAATTAAAATTATTATTAAATTACCTATAAAAATATTTATGCCATATATATCACATATATTGGTTAACATTATCTCCATTACCTTCCCTGAAAATTATTAGTGGAAAATGGATCACAACGCCACGTGAGGTGATATTCCACCACACACTTGAACGTTGATAACATATTTTCTGTGAAATGAATGTAAAAAAGTTATATATATTATATTATCATTGGAAAACTATATTTATATCATAAATATCATAAAAAAATTATACACATCATTAAATCCATCCATGATAATTGGTGATGGAAAATAAATTTCTTCGGTTTGGGAGGTGGTAGTCCGCGAGACACAAAATCAACAATTTCATTTCCCATTTGTGGGAGGATGAGATGGTTTTAGGTCATGAAATTATCAAAAAATCTCATTATATTTAATAAAATGAGTTTATTATATCAACTTTTTTTAATAATATTTTAATCATGTTTATGAAGAAATAAAATAAAAATCCCAGTTAAAGATGTTAACTCTTCTTCAGACAACTTCATCTAGTTTGGTCAAAAAGCCTTCCTAGGATGGATTTATGACCAAAAATAGGATTCTAGGAGGTTTTAATGGAATTAGGTAACTTATATATTTAGTTAATGTCCTAATTAATTTTTTTTGAATTATGTAAAAGAGAGTAATGTGGGTGGCCTTTTATAAGTGTTGTATAGGACACACTTGGAATTTTTGAAAATAAATAATTTCACCCTTGTTTTCCTCAAGAAAAAAGATCCAAAAGGTTTTATTTTATTTCTTTAGAAGATATATGTTCAAAATATGATCATTCAATAGTAATTAAATGGTTTTTGGGTCATTTTTAACCCATATAATTTTATTTTAACCTTCTTTAAACCCATTTTTATTTTAAAATTTTTAATTTATTATTATATCTTATAATATTCATTATTGTAAAATATAATGTTCAAATTATTATATAATATTAATTATTATGTTTCCAAATATATAATTCATTATTCTAAATTCTTTTTTCATAAGTGTACAATTTTAATTTGAAATTGAATGCACAAATGCAATGAAAAAGCAGGTTCCCAAGGGGAAATATTTCAAAAGATTCAAATATTTTTATACAAAAATAGAAAATTAAATTGATTAAAATGATATAAATTGATTTCATTATATTTTAATTTTACTAATTTTACGTTAAAAACAATTTTTGAATCAAAATTTAACCTTATAAATTCTTTAAACTGAATGCCTGTTAGAATAAAAACTAGTATTTTTCACTATTCATTGAATTTTTAATCTTTTCTGAAAAATTCTAAAAAAATCACTCTAAGAAATTTTTTAAATGTTGATTTAAAAAATTAGTTTGT
Organism: Viscum album; assembly: GCA_963277665.1. Taxonomy (NCBI): domain Eukaryota; kingdom Viridiplantae; phylum Streptophyta; class Magnoliopsida; order Santalales; family Viscaceae; genus Viscum; species Viscum album. Next base: position 1,544,052,949 of record OY728157.1, on the reverse strand, counting down.
TAATTCAATTAAATTTTCAAAAAATATAAAAAAAAATTCTTACTGATTTTTTCATAAAAAGTAATAAAGTCATTTTTTGGAAAATCATGTCTTCAATACATATAAATACTTTACTCAAAATTAACTACGTTTAATCAATATGTTTTAATTATATAAAACCATTATAAATAATATCTACAAATTTTTTATTTATATTCATACTTCCCTGTTTGATGGAAATTTCATGAAATCCTTGTTAAATAGTTATATAAATAGTATATTATGGTTCTTTAGAACTAGGTGTTGTTTGTAGTGAAAGATATCAAAGGAATTAAATTTAATCAGAACAATATATTTCATAAAATCTCAGGACGTTATAGTAGTACCTATTATTCAAAAATATTCTGTGTTTTATGAAAACTTATATATCAATTATATTTCTTCTATTGGTTACTTTTCATTTAGCTCCCCTCTAGATGATGAATATGGAAAATTTCTCTCATAATCTAACATACCATTATAGAAAAACAATATTAATTGATGTTAACCAATTTATATTTGTTTAAATTTTATATATAATTTCTAGACACTTTTACACTACTCAAAAGGATGTACAGTTTAGGGATTTTGATTAATTATTTATGGTCCTCAAAAGCCTCTACAGATTTGTTCAAGATTCTCTACCATGGTTTCACTTTTAGATTCATAGTGAAAACAATATGTATAACAAGAATATGATAGTGAGATGATCTCAAATTTAGTTTCCATATTGTATAAGTTTATTGATTTTCACAATATAGATATAAAGGTTCTCAAAATATCTTTATCAAGAGTTAAATGATATCCAATTTTAGATGAAGTCATGGAAGTTTAATCTAGTGATTGTGTTTAAAAGAATTGGGACCACTCCTCCCACAATGGTTCCAATTGATTCAAAATGATTTTTCTCTTCACCTTATCACTAGGTGATAAAAAATAATTTTTTAAAATAAAATATTTTATACTAGAAACATTTATTTTCATATAAGATGGATGAAATTATTAGTTTTCATAGGGTTAAATATTGACATGAGGTTTTTTTCTTATTTTGTGTGGAATTACGAGAACATAAAAAATAATATATACTAATAACATTTATGAGTTTGATCAAATATTGATCTAAGGGTAGGATTTAATGTGTCATTCTTTAAAAGTTTTATAATTATTAACACTTAATCTAGAAGTTGATCAATGAGATATTTCATGATCAAAATCCCCACACCTCTTGTTTCTAGTGATTGTAATTTTAAAATATGCAATCATCATTATAGGTTATTATTACTTCAGTTATAAGGGGATTTTTGATAAATTTCTGAATACTAGGATATAAAACACACCTCTCACTACTAATTCACCTTCAAATTATAATATATTTTTCCAATGTAGCTATGGGTGGGATTTTATCTTTCATTGACATTCCAATGATCACTAAGAACATCACTAATTAATTAAGTACTATTATGTCTTATACAAGATTGATTCTTTGGAAGGATACTATATATTAGAAAATAAATAAAAATGTCTAATCAAATTAGTATTTACTACAATACCATCAAACTAAGTAGAACACAACCAAAATAATGAATAAAATAATGTAGAGAATTATATATTTCTTATAACTCAAGAAAGTACATGGCTCTCACTCTCTGTATCAAAAATATTTTAGGGGTTTATCCCACCAAGTGAAGGACCAAATCAATGGAAAAAATGAATATATATGAAATTAAGAAATACAATACTCTAACTATGAAACTAGAAACAACCCCAAAAGTCCCAAAATAATGATATTCATTTTCAATTTATAAGTAATATCTCCCTCTTGGATTATTTCATTTGTCAATAAGATTCTTCATACTTTCTCCATGTAGAATTTTCATTTATTAATTGATATGATGATTGAAAATTTCACTCCAATGATATCATGATAATTTTATGCTTCTAAGGATCATGTAACATTGACCTTTATTTCCAAATTTTATTTGACATGTTTAATGTAACATTATATTTTTCTCCACACAATTCCTATGCATACCACATGTGACACATCATGATTGGAGTATTTCTTAGCTTGGGTCTTTCTTAACATTTATTTAAAATTAATATGATATTGATTTTATAATTCTTCTCAAAAGTAAATGTTTATACTCCATTGGATAGACAACAAACTCTAGGATGGGTCTTAGAATTGCATTCCAAATAGAATAGATACTATGTTGGGGATTCTTCATATCACTTTGAGTGTAATATAATATCATTATGTTGATTAATATTATATTATAAGTGTATGTAATGTGGGGAAGTCTTTATGTATTTTTATCGGTGATATATCTTTGGTGGGTAATTTTGGATACTTCTATTTAGTGGATAGACACTTAGGTCTGGGATAATATGAATTATAAATAATTACATACTCTCAACACTAATTATGTTATCCTTTAAACTTATCCATGGGTTAATATTTAATACGACATTGGAATGATTTCTTAGAATGAAGATGATGTTTGGAATTGTTTTAGTATCAGTGGATCTTTTGTTTAAATGGACATAGGTTGAGTTAGTGGTTGACGTAGAATCATGCTCGGATGCCTAATTTTGGTGTAGTAGATTTATCACTACATATTTGATATTGGATCTATCAGTGAACATGAATAATATTAAAAGAAAATAATATAATATATTTTTATATAATTTAGTCTCGTGGGTGAAATACTCTCATCCCTCACAAGGCCTTCATTATCCTATCAATATAATATGTTCTACTCAAAAAAATCTCAGAATTCATCAAATATTTACAAATTAATTATTCCACTATCAATTCACATATTTCCAAATCATTTTGAGTATTAGAAAATAAATGGATCAAATAGAAAATAACTTTCATTTTATTCATAAAACATGATTTATCAATAGTGTTAAAAAAAAATTGATGTAAGAAATATTCCTCAAATACAACAAATAGTGAAAATACACTAAAAAACATAGATTGTTTATACCGAAAAGGTGAGAAGTGATAATATTAAAGTATAATAAATGAAATGGGATAAATTATATACATGAAAAAGTGACCTAAATAGAATGAACCTATCTTATGGTACAACAAAATGATAGATTAGGTTACATCATGCAAGACATACATCTGAACGGGAATCACCAGGGGTCAATTATATATAAGGTATAATAACAGATGTTAAATAAAATAGTACAAAAAAATGATGAATCATGTACTTATACAATTCTATATCTCATTATTTGTCATTAACGTAAAACTATCTCATCAATAATTGTAACACTATGAGATTTTAGAATATATTTTTTCTACAATATTTTTTTTATCGACTGTTTGTTTCACAAGTAACACTAAACTAAAATGATATGGGACATACTTGATGAAAATTATTAAAAAAACATATAAAAATAATAAAATCTATTTTGAATAAAAAGATATTACTCAAATAGAATTTATTATATTTATAGTATAAATATCTAATAAGACTAGAAATTAAAAAGGATTACACATTATTAAATAACTATTTTTATTAAAAAATGTTGTATATATTATCCTAATAAATTAAATTAACAAAAATTAAAAATATTATTATATATTAAATAAAATAATAACATTTTTAAAACTATAAATTGATATGAAAAAAATTGAAGAACACTTAAAAATAACATTTTTCAAAAAGAAAATATTATCTTTCTTCTATTGTATTTTCAATCTAAAAAAATTAAATTTTCAAATTTTAAATTAATAAAATTAACTTAATTTGTAAATTCATCATTCCAAAATTTTCAAATTTTAAATATTTGATATTTTTTAAAGGAGGTATAATTTCTTTGTGAATAATGAAAATTACCTATTTTGGAAATACCGTCACTTTTATGACATTGTCATAGTAAATGATTGATTTGATGGTTTTTAAATTTATATATATTTATATATAATATTTAAAAATTAAAATAAATAATTTAAAAAATATCAACTTGTATAACACATTTTTGTTTCTTTGAAATATTAAGTAATATTATACTATAATAAAACTAGTTTTGGCCTCTGTCTTTCAACTAATTATCCAAAAGGGGAAATTAGTTTTAGATTTATTTTGAAGAAAAATAATAATAATTTATTTCAAAATAATCCAATTAATTTAATTTAAATAACTAAAAAATATAATTTTATCGTAATCATTATTTTAGGTATTGAAATACACTTTTTATAAATAATGTTTTTTACATGTTATGTTTGATAATTTTATACTTATTTTTTATCAAAATTAGAAATTTTATTTGGAAAATTAATCCAAAATATGGAATTATTAGGTGCAAATTATTTATTAATGGTTATTTTTTATTTTTGAAAATTTAATTACTCCATTAAAAATTAATTACCATGGTAAAAACAAAAAATAGTAAAAGTGAAAAAATATAAGAGAAATTTTTTACAAATATATTATAAACATGTGTAAAAATATATTTACAAGGATTAATTGACCTTATACATTCCCACACATGATTATTTTTCATAATTGGACATACTTCACCATTTATTATTGACTTTACCTTTTATATTATAATAAAAATGTCACTCGCAACCCTTATAAAATGAGTCCCCACCACCACCACATCTCCTCACATCCCATACCTCTTATATGTGACCTTTATCTACATGAATAACTACCAAAAACTCATATTTCTTTCTTATAGGATCTGTTATTCTAAAAATACCACCTTTAAAGTCCTTAATACTATTTTAAAAGGAGAACTTCTTATGTCTAATGAAGATAGAGAACGTTCGACTAAGTAGGGATACTAGGTAAGGGTTCCTGTTATCCCATCCTTATTTCCTTTTGGAAAATTTCATATTAACCTATTGTTTCTATTTATTTTTTGTATATACTATTCTATCAATTTCTTTTATCTTTATTTTAACAAAATTCAAGGTAGTTGACATTTCATCTCATGTTCTCATTTTTAATAGAATTTAATTTAGGTAAAACCAAGCTATAAAATATATTGATAACTAAAAAAATATTTCATGGAATTATAATGTTTCTTCTTGAAATTATTTATTCCATTATTGGTTCATTCCAATATATAATTATATTAAAATTTATTTTATCTTCTTCCCCTGGGAAAATGAATTTTTAATTCAAGCCAATTTTTATGACGAATTATAATATCTTAAAGGTATAATGTGGGTGAGAATAATTCACCTACTTCCCTTGTGAGATTCATTAATTCCATATACATAGTCCATATTCCTGAAAATAATCTATTTTTATTTTTCAATTCAAAAAAGATTATTTTGGGTGGAATTATTATTTCATTTTTTGTCTTATAAAAATAAAATTTTATAAAAAATTTACAATGTCGGTTTTCAATAACTGTATTTTGAAATATTAAAAAGGTTTTACATTATTTTATAAAAATTTATTTATCTCCCACTCCATATTACCTTTTTAAATCAATTATTTTATTTTCTAAGAAATATTATTGAATATTACTTTTAAGTGCATGTTCTTTAAAAAAATCACATCACACTATTGAAAATAAATTTTAAAAGTGATATTTATCTATTTATATTATGATAAAGTTAAAAAAGTTTTATAAAAACCCTTTCCTAGTTTCATTTCCATTTTATTCATTATAAGAAATATTAATTGGAAAATTTTAAATTATTTTCATTAATTCCCTTAAAAATTTCATTATACTATTTGTCTGGGGATTAAACATGAGGTAACAAATAGTTCAATTCTGGATCTAGTATTGTATAGTACTATTCAATCTGTTATTCTTGTCACTGTGTTTTTTATTTATTTTAAAATCCTTAAAATATTTTTTTCAAAAATGGGGATATGTTCTTATTAAACAAGACATATTATTTATCTATAAGGATTATGAAATATTCTTTAAATCATTAATTTAAAACGAGTGACTTTTCTATTGGTTAATTATTTGATGTATTGAAAATAAATACTTTCTTACTCACATTGATCAATTTTTTTGGATGGTTATTATGACGAATGGTGTGGTCATATATCTCCCTCAAATTAAATTTTTAGGGTTTAATATCACATGAATATATTAATTATTGTGTTAACATGATGTGTGGAGTTTTTTCACAAAATTATCTTGTGAACATGATGTTTGTAGCATTGTTCACAAGTAAGTTGTGTAAACATGATGTGGGTATTTTTTTCATAGAATTATTGTGTGAACATGATGTGGGTAGCATTTTCTCAAGTTTTTTTGTGAAAATGATGAGGGTATCCTTGTTCATAGGCATATTTTAAGGACATGAGGCCTGTATCATTGTTTACAAGTTGGGTTGATTTCTCTAATGCTTGGGTTTTCTCATTTTCATAGGATCACACACTTTATAATATTTTTTAAATTTTTCACTTACATAGCATTTGTGCTCATAAATTTATTATATTTTCATTCCCTATGTTATGAAGATTAATATAGCCTATGTTGAGTCTATGAGGGTATCTAGTTTGGTTCAGTTTTGGATAAATGTTCACAAGTATTATAAAAGAAGTTTCTTATATAACTAATCCTAAAATATAAATAATCATATGTTATTAAGATTTTGATGTTATTATGAGGGGTAATGTTTAAATTTTTTAGGATATATATGATTATCTTGGAAACTCTCAGTTGGTATCATATCCAATATTTAAATTATATTAGCACATGGCTGAGGAGTGTGGGTTCAGTGCACCTTTATCGTTGGTCCATTTCCCATATATGCTCTATGGACCACAAAGTATGCACACCCACCATTGTACAAGCACTAGGCATTACTAATATAGTTAGTAGGCCACCACAAATAATCTCACTAAAATAATCCAATATATATTTGGGTGATGAATAGTATAATAAAGAAGTAATATATATAAAAATATAAGTAACCATTAGATCCTTGGATTTTTTAAAATCCACTTGGATCAATGACCTTACCAACTTTAGACAGTGTATATATAAGAAATAAATACCAAGGTTATATTAAAATATCTACAACTGAGTCAATTACACATGTTACCACTATAATGTAAGAAACTCAAGAGATAATTTTGGTATAATACCCATCATTCTATGATTATATTTCTAAATTCTAGGTTTCAACAATTCATGACCAACCCATAGTCCAAATATTTAAATAAACTCAATTGGTAATGAAGCCCAAACAATCCATGTACAGTTTATTGATGGATATGTTTTTATAACACCCAACTACCCCTGTATGATTGTGTATTTTATTATTACTATTACTGACCAAATCACATATAAATTAATACTTGGTTAGCACTATGTCAAAACCGAAAACAAATATTAGACTTTAGGTTGGAATTATATGGAAGCCTCTCATTATAAATGAATTCGGGGTACGAAATACCTATTCCTCCCCCACACTTAGTTTTAGTATACTATCACCCATAAAACTACTCAGGGTATCATATAACCACTCATAGAATAAATAGATTCCATATTGTCGACCAATTACCCAATATAAAACATAAGGGATATAAATCCCACAATACCACTCTAAGGTGACTACCACTTTTGAATAGGAACACTATTAATACCTCTATAAGGTAACCTAATGCATTTTATAAGATATTACACCATTCATACACTCAAATTCAAAGGATTCGTATCATTTTTCATATGTGAAATAACCACCTACATCTATATAAAAAACTATCATGTTTAACGGATTTACTATGAGTCTATCAACCACGACGTATGTCTCATAATATAAGGATGTGGAATATAATTCTATTATCAATTTTTTACACCATATCACCATATGCACAAATCATGCTATGTAAGAAATAGATATAAAAAAATAAAAATCTAAGGTCCATTGATCGCTTGTGTGTAGCAGCTTTCTATCAAGAAATCAAGAGATGAATTTACATTAATAGACAGGAATCAGAAAAAAAATACAATGAACCAAAAATTAGTGATTAAGAATAAATATTACTATAGTAGGGAGAGAAATATTTAATAAGGGTTAGAGAATGAGATACTTGTTTAGAGGGATCCAGTATGATGAATAATATTTAAATTAGATCATAAATAATTGTGGGAGCTCAATTTGAAGTATATAAATGGTTATAGAGTAAAAGATCATTCACAATACTAAATAATATTTTTGTGATCTTTTTTTAAAACAAATAATATAACTTTAATAAATTTTCAAAAAATGGCTAGGAATATATTAGGTACCCATTTATCTCTAAACATGTACATGGGGTGTGTCCAATAACTATTTGATGATCTACCTATAGACTATTATCCCAATTAGCAACACTAATGAGGTATTGGTACTAAAACATTATATGCCCAAAGGTATCTATTTAATATTTTTGTATTCCTTATTATACCCTCCTTTAATAAAAGACCTAACCACCAATTTAAATATCTAAAATTCAGAAAAACCAAGACATTCCAAATAATAATTACTATGAATTAAATTAAAAGTTTACCTAGGAAATATTAATTCAATAAAAACATCATAGTATAGTGTAACACCCGAGATTTTTATGAGTAATATTTTGTTTTTATATATCATCAAAGGATATTTCACTACATACTAGCTTGGCTTACTTTACACGAAATCGCGACCTTCCTCGATAGCTTGCGTCGTACGCAATACCGAGTTTCGCTAAACAACGATATGCTATTAAAATATTATTAAAACTAGCTGTTATGAATAGTAATAACCATTTTTTGAAATTTTAAAAAAATTATCTTTCAAAATGGACTTCATTTTTGGATTCGGAATACCGAAATTAGCCTAGGGTGAAATTTTGGTATTTTTCTGAAAACTTTCAATTTTTGATGAATAGTGAAACCACTAAGTGGTAGGTTAAAAACTGAATTTTGCATAAAACTTAATTTTACCACTTCTGTGAATGGAATTTCGAAAATCCGAGAGACATGGTTAATATCAAGGACTAAAATGTGGTCCAATGAGATGAAAATAATTTTTTGGTGAATAGTAACTTTTTACTTTTTTTACCACGGTTAAAAGTAAATAGGGTAATTAAGGGCAAAAATGATATTATTATTACCCTAACACATGTCCTAATTCTATTGGACAAATGTAATTCGACCAAAAACAAACTTAGGAATAAAACATGACCATCTAGGTCCACTTGGATTAGATTAGGACATTTATTATTAATTTATTTAAAGAAGGGTTAAAATAGTTAAAATCAAAGTTTAATAAGTAAATCATTTTTAATATGGGGTTATACATAAGATAAATTCGACTATAAATATTCATTAGAAAGCTAAAAATATTTCCTAAATGACGGTATTTTATTTTTAGACATTAAATAATTTAATTTATTTATGCCACAATTATGATGCAGTAATTATCTTATTTATGAAATATTGACATAATTGATGTTATAAACACCACAATAAATGTAATTTGAGTCTTTTTATGAATTCCACTAATTTTTTAGGTTACTATGATATACTTGTGTTGATTTAATCAACTTGGTTCGAACATATAATTCTGTTATGAATTTCAAAAAAATCATATATCAAATAGTGTCAAAATTGACACAAAATAGTTTTTAAATCAAATATTATATTATTAATTGTTATTTTATTCCGAAAAATCTAAGGTTCGGCCAAATAAGTTATATAAGGATATATATATTAATAATAAACAATTTGGGGTTCGTTTGGCATGTTATAGTAAGTGTATTAACCATATAGTGTAAGAAAACAAAAAGACACGGTAAAAGTTAAATTATTTAACTTAGAGTTAAATCTAATTGATAAGGTTAAAATAATACCCTAAACATGTCTAAATCCTATTGGTTGATAGAAGTTCGACCCATACCCACTTTATCTTCGAAATAAGACCCTTTGGAACCATTATAAACTGATTTTTACTTTAATATAAAATAATATTTTGAGATATTCCTAAGGTGCCCCTCTCCTCCCTTATAAAAGGGCACCTCCTCCCCCTCCTCCTCACACCAAATTGAGCACTCACGCTCGGACAATACCTGCCATTTTCTCCTCTCCACTTCCCTAGAATAATCCTAGAGGTCCTGGTCTTCTTCAAAGACCAATCTTAGTTCCCTAAGTGGAGGATTCAAAGAAGCGTTCCAAAGAAGAGGTAATATCCATTACCGATCTTTTCAATTTCTTTCTTCTTCAACATCTTATTCTTTAGTTGTTTCATGATAAAGTAATAACATCAGTATTAATTACATACTGATATGTTATTATAAATATGAAACAACCCTAATTCACCTTCTATCCATCCTACAGAAAAATGAAATCACCGCGCGTGCGTACGTACGGAATACCGTCTCCACGCCGTGGTGTAATCTATTTTCCACCATCACCTTAAAAGGATGGGTATAATGGTGTAATGAGTTACTATTTCTGATTATAAAATAATATTGATACTGAAATAATATATATATATATATACTCCAATACAATTCCATGATCATAGGAACGATATCATCACTCGTGCGTACGTACGGAATACCGTCTCCACGATGTGATGTGACTCGTTCTACATGATCATCATTAGATAGTAATTATATAAATGAATTTAATGAATAAATATGATATATGTTACACTAATACCATTCGGTATATAAGTTATCTATAACCTTAAAAGAATAATAAGAATTTATTCGGCAAAACATGCATAAGAACAAAAGGCAATAAAGACTCGAGTAACAAGTAACAATGAAATATTACTAACAAGAAGCTAAGAATATGACCATATATGATGTCATATCAATATGTATGATTCTGGAATAAGTCAATAACATTATTTAAACCATTATACAGGAGCTTTGGACACGTACAAAGCAAATCGGACCTAAGGTAAGGGAAATATCACAGTCTCATTTTTATCCGAGATTGTTTATTCGTAAGTATTTACTGGGGTGTATTTTATCATCCACATCCATGTTTCATCAATATGTAATATTATTTCCATCCACCTACAATTGTTTAAATCCATTTTTACCCTTCGGTGAGTTTTTAGTAATATGTATGAAAGGAATCTTTTGTCGTTTTTTCGTACGAAGTACTTTATGACTTTTCCGACAAAAGTACGAAGAATGTTTTTTTAACTTATACGGCATGAATGGATTTTTAAAACATTATTTCCAAGAAACTTCCTTTAAAAGTTTTCAAGTTTATTTTTAATCAACTTCTTTTATTTTAAAGTCGTATGACATGTTATGAAAGGAAAAATGTTTTTGAAGTAGAAAGGATATTTTCCTCAAGAATGGAGTTCAAGTATTTTATCAAAATTATTTTCCATCTAAGATAATGAAAGGGTTATATTTTTATCCCTATTATTACATTGGTTTGATTATGTTGTGATGGAAATATTTTTATGAATTCCTTTATCTTATATGAATTGTTTTATGATGTCATGTTGTTTAAGAATCCCATTTTTATTTCATGGGTTACGCTATGATGTATGGTTTATGATTATGTGGCACACATAAGAAAAGATTCATTATAAGATGGGTGGGACCTATATCTCCCTCCAATGCATTGGGTAAAGATTTTATATCTCATGAGATAGACATGGCTGGAACGGTAGGTTATACCGGTTTAGTGAAACAGGACTGGAACGAGGGTGACTCGGTTCAGAAAGGGACTTTGTCCACTAAGATAGTCTTGGAAATGAGTCCTGACTAACAAGAAATTATTTTCCATGATTATGTGTGCATGCCACAGAGTTTCAAGTTTTATGTTATGATTATGGGGATCTCATTTTCACTTCTATGATTTATTCCATGTTAAGATATTATGATCTCTTTTGCAGGTTATGATTTTCAAAAAGATATGATATGATTTTTATTTCCTTTATTTGCCCTTGCTGAGCATTTGAGCTCACCCTTTTATGTTTTCTTTTCCCCGGGTCAGGAAGATGGATATTAAGTAGAATATGCTAAAAGGGACCCTAGATATGATGAAATAAATGGGAGACACTATAGAAGATTTATGAACCAGTTGTTTATGTTTCCCAGTTTCTAAAGACACTATAACTATACAGTCCTTTGTGGTTTTGTCATATGTTGTAATAAGTGTGCTTCAATTTTGAAGTATTAACAATGTATATAAAGTATGGGTCGTTAAAGTTGGTATCAGAGGAAAGGTATAGTCAACCTTTGGAAACTAGGATGTGAAAGCCTTAGTAATAACCATAAGGATAAGTCTAAGCACAGAACACAATTTTAGTGTTTTAGAAATGGCCATGAATACCCTAGGATAAGACCTTAAGTGTGAAATTTTATTCTTGATTATGTGGTTTTCCTATTATAATTAGTGTTGCTCACACAATTCTTCTTGGTTTTAGTCAATGGCTGGAACCCGAAGGAACCGTGTTAATGCGGAATGCGATGGGCAATGCAATGATTGTCCCCCTGAGCAACCAAACGATATGGGAGCTGGAATACAAAATCTTGTAGACATGCTCACACAACTTTCTCAAGCTATGAATCATGCAGGACTTCCAAATGAGCAAAGGAAGGAGAAACATTCTGTTGAATCCTTTATGAGGTAGAGTCCACCTTCTTTCAGTGGGTCTACTGAACCATTAGTTGTTGAACAATGGATTAGTACCACTGAAAAGATATTTTCAGTTCTTCAATGTTCTGAACATGATAAAGTCATCCTAGCAGTGTATCGTTTGGAAGGAGATGTTGATCAATGGTGGAATCTTATTAAGAATACGAGGCAAAGGGATGAAATTGAGTTTATGGAATGGGACGAGTTCAATAACTTATTTTTCAATAAGTACTTCCATCGTATTCTCCGAACAAAGATGGAGAAAGAGTTTCTTGAACTGAAGCAAAGGGATGATGAATCTGTTGGTACCTATGAAGCAAATTTTACAAGACTTGCAAGGTACGCTTCTGGTATTATTATCCAACCTGAGAGTAAGATTGATCGATTCTTTAGTGGCTTAAAACCAAGTCTTCGAAGGGTGTTAGCCATAAGGGACTTCAATAGCTACGAGGAAATCGTTTGATGTGCTCTCAAAGTCGAGATGGAGATTGGAGTAACCCATCAGTCACATGGGTTTGATAAGAAGAGGAAGATGGAATTCAAAGGAAAATCTAAAGAGCGCACTGAAAATAAGATAAGCTTTCCCTTATGCTCAAAGTGTGGAAAGAAACATGGTGGGAGTTGTCTTAAAGGGACAAGTAAATGTTTCAAATGTGGAAAAGAAGGTCATCGGGAATTTTAATACCGCGATAATGGGAAGAAGATGTCTAATGATGAAAACAAAGGAAGGGATACACAGAATGAACCTACTACAATTCAATGTTTCATGTTCAAGGAGATGAGGCATTATACCAATCAATTCCCAAATCCAAGGGTTGATGATGATGGTCGACGTCAACAAAATCTTAAGGCTAAAGACAAAGGAAAGTCACATGAAATTTCTATCAGCGATGTGGAGTACGATAACGAAGAGGTGAAAGGTACACTTACCATCCACTCTAAAGTATCAAATTTTTTATTTGATTCTGGATCCACCCACTCTTTTATTTCCGAAAAATTGTCTAAGGGTATCACCATATTACCTCAACAATTAGATGTTGAGTTAGCTGTGACAACTCCTAATGGCACAACAGTCGCATCAAAAGTTTATAATTCTTCTCCGATCGAAGTTTGTGGGAAAGTGCTTCCTGCAAATCTTGTGATACTTCCTTTAGTGGAATTTGATGTGATTCTTGGCATGGATTGGCTTTCTCTACATGGAGCTCATATCAATTGCCAAAGAAGGGAAGTCACATTTCATATTCCAGATCAATCTACGATCGTCTATCGATGCAAGGATGAATATAACCTTCCAGTGGAAATTTCTTCCATCTTATGGATCTTGATTCCACTAAATGAAGGTTATTTATCTTAAATGGTTGGTGAGAAACTCACGATTAAGAATATGCATATCATACGGGTGTTTGATGATGTCTTTCTGGAGGAATTACCGGGTCTTCCACCAAATCGTGAAGTTGAGTTTTCAATAGAACTCGTACTGGGTGCTTTGCCTATTTCAAAGACACCTTATAGAATGGCCCCAATTGAGTTGCAGGAATTGAAGAAGCAACTCCAGGAGAATCTTGATAAGGGATTCATGCGCCCTAGTGCGTCACCTTGGGGAGCACCTGTTCTATTTGTTAAGAAGAAAGATGGATCAACGAGACTCTACATTGATTATCGAGAACTTAACAAGATCACTATCAAGAACAAATATCCTCTCCCACGCATTGACGACTTATTTGACCAACTACGCGGAGCTCAATACTTTTCCAAGATTGATCTTCGTTCAGGGTATCATCAATTAAGGGTCAAAAGGGAGGATATACCAAAGACGGCTTTCCGTACAAGGTATGGACACTATGAATTTATAGTGATGCCATTTGGTCTTACTAATTCCCCTGCTATCTTCATGGATCTAATGAATAGAGTCTTTAGAGACTATCTTGATCAATTTGTGGTAGTTATTATAGATGATATTCTTGTCTATTCAAAGAGCAAGGAAGAGCATGAAGATCACTTGAGAATTATATTGAAGACCCTGAGAAAGGAGAAGCTTTATGCCAAATTTACCAAGTGTGAATTTTGGCTTCAAAAAGTTGCATTTTTGGGTCACATAATCTCAAAAGAGGGGATATCTGTGGATCCAGCAAAAACAGAGGTTATCGAAAGATGGTCGAGACCAACAACAGTAACTGAGATCCGAAGTTTTCTTGGTTTGGCTAGATATTATAGAAGTTTTGTAAAAGATTTTTCATTATTATCTAATCCACTCACCAAGTTGACTCGGAAAGGAGTTAAGTTTGTTTGGACAGAGGAATGTGAAGAGAATTTCAAGGAGTTGAAAATAAGGTTATCCAGTGCACCTGTGCTCACACTGCCTTGTAGTGGAGAAAGGTTTGTGATCTACAGTGATGCATCCAAGAAGGTATTGGGGTGTGTTCTTATGCAAAATGATATGGTGATAGCTTATGCCTCACGACAGTTGAAAATCCATGAGCAAAATTACCCAACACATGATTTGGAGTTGGCTGCGGTAATCTTTACATTAAAGATTTGGAGGCATTACCTTTATGGTGAAAGGTGTGATATTTATACTGATCATAAAAGTTTAAAGTATATTTTCACACAAAAGGAGATGAATATGCGTCAAAGAAGATGGTTGGAGCTGATTAAGGATTATGACTGCTCAATCCATTACCACCCTGGGAAAGCAAACAAGGTGGCAGATGCATTAAGTCGACAAGACCATACTAGTTTATCCATGATGAGGATCACAAAAGATCCAATATTTATGGATTTATAAAGGATGGATCATGGAATTATAATGGAAGGGGAAAAATCTTATCTTTCTCAAATGAATGTTCAACCATCTATACATGAGAAGATTAAAGAGGCACAGAAAGAAGATGTCGAGTTACAAAAGAAGGTGAGAAATGTTCCTGAATCCAACCTTGATTGTGATGAGATAATAAAGTTCAGGAATCGGGTTTGTGTTCCTCCCATCCCCGAATTAAATAAGGAGCTGCTGGATGAGGCTCATAGTTCTTCATTCTCTATTCATCCTGGAAGCACGAAGATGTATAGGGACCTGAAGGAGTACTTCTGGTGGGATGGAATGAAAAGAGATGTTGCGGAATATGTCTCTCGATGCTTGGTTTGTCAACAGGTTAAATCTGAGAGACAAAATTATAAGGGGATGTTACAACCATTACCCATACCCGAATGGAAATGGGAAAACATCACTATGGACTTTTTCACAAGACTTCCTAAAACATCCAAAGGAAATAATGCTATTTGGGTCATAGTTGATCGTCTTACAAATTCTGCACACTTCATTGCTATTAGAGAGGATTTCTCTCTAGATCAGCTTTCCAGGATATATGTAAAGGAAGTGGTAAGATTGCATGGAGTACCACTTTCTATTATATCTGATCGGGATCCGAGATTTACCTCGAAGTTCTGGCGAAGTCTTCAGCATACTCTGGATACAGAGTTGAGTTTCAACACTGCTTATCATCCCCAGACAGACAGTCAGTCTGAGAGAAAAATTCAAACCCTAGAAGATATGTTGAGAGCTTGCTCTATGGATTTCAAAGGAGGTTGGGATCAACACCAACCTTTGGTGTAATTTTCTTATAATAATAGCTTTCACTCCAGTATTCAGATGGCTCCTTATGAAGCTCTCTATGGAAAGAAATGTAGGACTCCAACTTGCTTGGATGAAGTTGGGGAAAGAAAGCTATTAGGACCTGATCTTGTTGATGAAATGGCAGAAAAGGTCAGATCTATTCAATAACACATAAGAGCAGCTCAGAGTCGACAGAAAATTTATGCCGACAACCGAAGAAAAGACCTAGAGTTTGAAGTGGGTGATAAAGTGTTCTTACGAATATCTCCCTGGAAGAGGGTTATGAGATTTGGAAAGAAGGGGAAGTTGAGCCCTAGATATATCGGTCCTTTCGAAATACTGGATCGTGTTGGAAAGGTAGCTTACCGATTGGCGCTACCACCGAATCTCTCTCAAGTTCACGATTTGTTCCATGTATCTATCCTGAGAAACTACATACCTGATCCTTCACATGTACTCAGCTCAGAAGTTGTACCGCTGGAGCAAGATCTTTCTTATGAAGAACAACCGATAGAGATTCCGGATCGTAGCGAAAAAGTCCTACGCAACAAGACCACTCGATTGGTGAAGGTTTTATGGAGGAACCACCAATTAGAAGAAGCTACATGGGAGCTTGAGGATATGATGAGGGAGAAGTATCCTCATCTGTTTGTTACAAAGTGACGAATTTCGAGGGCAAAATTCTTTTTAAGGGGGGTAGAATGTAACACCCAAGATTTTTATGAGTAATATTTTGTTTTTACATATCATCAAAGGAATCTTTCACTACATACTACCTTGGCTTACTTTACACGCAATCACGACCTTCCTCGATAGCTTGCGTCGTACGCAATACCGAGTTTCACTAAACAACGATATGCTATTAAAATATTATTAAAACTAGCCGTTATGAATAGTAATAACCACTTTTTGAAATTTTATAAATTTTATCTTTCAAAATGGACTTCATTTTTGGATTCTGAATACCGAAATTAGCCTAGGGTGAAATTTTGGGATTTTTCTGAAAACTTTCAATTTTTTATGAATAGTGAAACCACTAAGTGGTAGGTTAAAAACAGAATTTTGCATAAAAAATAATTTTACCGCTTCTGTGAATGGAATTTCAAAAATCCTAGATACACGGTTAATATCAAGGACTAAAATGTGGTTCAATGAGATGAAAATAATTTTTTGGTGAATAGTAACTTTTTACTTTTTTTACCACGGTTAAAAGTAAATAGGGTAATTAAGGGTAAAAATGATATTATTATTACCCTAACATATGTCCTAATTCTATTGGACAAGTTTAATTCGACCAAAAACAAACTTAGGAATAAAATATGACCATTAAGGTCCACTTGGATTAGATTAGGACATTTATTATTAATTTATTTGAAGAAGGGTTAAAATAGTTAAAATCAAAGTTTAATAAGTAAATCATTTTTAATATGGGGTTATACATAAGATAAATTCGACTATAAATATTCATTAGAAAGCTAAAAATATTTCCTACATGATGGTATTTTATTTTTAGACATTAAATAATTTAATTTATTTATGACACAATTATGATGCAGTAATTATCTTATTTATGAAATATTCACATAATTGATGTTATAAACACCAAAATAAATGTAATTTGAGACTTTTTATGAATTAAACTAATTATCTAGGTTACTATGATATATTAGTGTTGATTTAATCAACTTGGTTCGAACATATAATTCTGTTATGACTTTCACAAAAATCATATATCAAATAGTGTCAAAATTGACACAAAATAGTTTTTAAATCAAATATTATATTATTAATTGTTATTTTATTCCTAAAAATCTACGGTTTGTCCAAATGACTTAGATAAGGATATATATATTAATAATAAACAATTTGGGGTTCGTTTGGCATGTTATAGTAAGTGTATTAACCATATAGTGTAAGAAAACAAAAAGACACGGTAAAAGTTAAATTATTTAACTTAGAGTTAAATCTAATTGATAAGGTTAAAATAATACCCTAAACTTGTCTAAATCCTATTGGTTGATAGGATTTCGACCCATCCCCACTTTAGTTTCGAAATAAGACCCTTTGGAACCATTATAAACCGATTTTTACTTTAATATAAAATAATATTTTGAGATATTCCTAAGGTGCCCCTCTCCTCCCTTATAAAAGGGCACCTCATCCCCCTCCTCCTCACACAAAATTGAGCACTCAAGATTGGCCAATCCCTGCCATTTTCTCCTCTCCACTTCCCTAGAATAATCCTAGAGGTCCTGGTCTTCTTCAAAGACCAATCTTAGTTCCCTAAGTGGAGGATTCAAAGAAGCGTTCCAAAGAAGAGGTAATATCCATTACCGATCTTTTCAATTTCTTTCTTCTTCAACTTCTTCTTCTTTAGTTGTTTCATGATAAAGTAATAACATCAGTATTACTTACATACTGATATGTTATTATAAATATGAAACAACCCTAATTCACCTTCTATCCATCCTACGGAAAACTGAAATCACCACGCGTGCGTACGTACGGAATACCGTCTCCACGCCGTGGTGTAATCTATTTTCCACCATCACCTTACAAGGATGGGTATAAGGGTGTAATGAGTAACTATTTATGATTATAAAGTAATATTGATACTGAAATAATATATATATACTCAAATAAAATTCCATGATCATAGGAACGATATCATCACTCGTGCGTACGTACGGAATACCGTCTCCACGATGTGATGCGACTCGTTCTACATGATCATCATTACATAGTAATTATATAAATGAATTTAATGAATAAATATGATATATGTTACACTAATACCATTCTGGATATAAGTTATCTATAACCTTAAAAGAAGAATAAGAATTTATTCGGCAAAACACGCATAAGAACAAAAGGCAATAAAGACCCGAGTAACAAGTAACAATGAAATATTACTAACAAGAAGCTAAGAATATGACCATATATGATATCATATCAATATGTATGATTCTGGAATAAGTAAATAACATTATTTAAACCATTATACAGGAGATTCGGACACGTACAAAGAAAATCGGACCTAAGGTAAGGGAAATATCACAATCTCATTTTTATCTGAGATTGTTTTTTCGTAAGTATTTACTGGGGTGTATTTTATCATCCACATCCATGTTTCATAAATATGTAATATTATTTCCATCCACCTACAATTGTTTAAATCCATTTTTACCCTTCGGTGAGTTTTTAGTAATATGTATGAAATGAATCTTTTGTCATTTTTTCGTACGAAGTACTTTTTGACTTTTCCGACAAAAGTACGAAGAATGTTTTTTTAACTTATACGGCATGAATGGATTTTTAAAACATTATTTCCAAGAAACTTCCTTTAAAAGTTTTCAAGTTTATTTTTAATCAACTTCTTTTATTTTAATGTCGTATGACATGTTATGAAAGGAAAACTGTTTTTGAAGTAGAAAGGATATTTTCCTCAAGAATGGTGTTCAAGTATTTTATCAAAATTATTTTCCATCTAAGATAATAAAAGGGTTCTATTTTTATCCCTATTATTACATTGGTTTGATTATGTTGTGATGGAAATATTTTTATGAATTCCTTTATCTTATATGAATTGTTTTATGATGTCATGTTGTTTAAGAATCCCATTTTTATTACATGGGTTACGCTATGATGTATGGTTTATGATTATGTGGCACACATAAGAAAGGATTCATTATAAGATGGGGGGGACCTATATCTCCCTCCAATGATTGGGTAAAGATTTTATATCTCATGAGATAGACATGGCTGGAACGGTAGGTTATACCGGTTCAGTGAAACAGGACTGGAACGAGGGTGACTCGGTTCAGAAAGGGACTTTATCCACTAAGATAGTCTTGCAATGAGTCATGACTAACAAGAAATGATTTTCCATGATTATGTGTGCATGCCACAAAGTTTCAAGTTTTATTTTATGATTATGGGGATCTCATTTTCACTTCTATGATTTATTCCATGTTAAGATATTATGATCTCTTTTACAGGTTATGATTTTCAAAAAGATATGATATGATTTTTATTTCCTTTATTTGCCCTTGCTGAGCATTTGAGCTCACCCTTTTATGTTTTCTTTTCCCCAGGTCAGGAAGATGGATATTAAGTAGAATATGCTAAAAGAGACCCTAGATATGATGAAATAAATGAGAGACACTGTAGAATATTTATGAACCAGTTGTTTATGTTTCCCAGTTTCTAAAGACACTATACCTATACGGTCCTTTGTGGTTTTGTCATATGTTGTAATAAGTGTGCTTCAATTTTGAAGTATTAACAATGTATGTAAAGTATGGGTCATTAAATATAGATATTCTCAACCTCTATATTTTTCATCAAACTCTTTTAGTGAAAATCACTTGAAACTGAGAAATTACATTAGTCTCTTGTTCCCAAGTCTAGTGGATGTAGAAATGTAATAATTATACTCACCTCAGTGGTACAAAATTTTTATGTAGTGTATTATTAATCAAATGAACTGTACATATGAATCACTCCTCAAGTGATGTTTTGAAATCAAAATCTATAACTTTTATCCTTATCATGTGTTATGGATCTATCTCATATCTTCAAAGCTAAGATACAAGTGATACATCATGTAAAAGAACATATATCGCATGAACATTTTTTGGATAAGATTATATATAGATTATATCTAGTTAGAAAGAAACATTAATCCTTGGTACATTAATTAATTATATAGCACAATATACCCTTATATTAGGGAAAACATTAAATCTACATAATTAAATATATAGTGACCACATTGTACCAACTTATAGGAATGGGATGATGCTATATAAGGAACAAAATTATCAAATGCTTGAACCTCACCTGATGATATGTAAGGAATTTGGGAAAATCTAGGTATATACATCTTCATATCAGGTTACCCAAACATCCATCATATTTTAGATAACATCTTGGTTAACATATGGTATACTTCCCATTTACAGGTGGGTAAATCTCATCTGAAATCATCACTTATGATCATTGAGATGAACATTGTTCAGTAGATATAAATCATGTCATCACCTTATTGATCACAATTTGGGATTATTTTCCTTCCATATATTATCTCCATCATCACCTTGAACTATAATTCTATATGTTAAATATCCACCACCCAATTCAACAATGATGATGTGGTCCTTATAGAAGTGATTTTAGACCTCCCCTAATTCTCCTAATTATAAAAAATTCATCTATGAAAAGGCTCACTTCAACTATCACCAATCACTACCCTCATATGACACCTATGACTACATCTTACTATTTTGAGAACATACTACTATATTATCTTTCTTAATATTATAAAAAAACTCAATATCATAAGACATAAAGTATTCAACCAAACCCCTCTATATAAAATTTGATTATTAATTGTATAATATGAACGTAAGGTTCTTCTGGATGGTTTGAAAAATGCACCTTTCTTCCATGAGATACTGGTGAAAAATTTTCAAATCATAAATCATTTCATCAAACTCTATATCATAAACTAAAGAATTTAACTAATATACCCTCAACCTTTAATACTGTACAAAATTTCCAAACCATTATATATTTAAAATAAAAAAAAACAAATGCCTAATACATCATAATACACCATATATTTTCTTTTAATATTAGGTTGACTCTAGATTAGAATTTAAGTCAATCTTTAATTTATCTCATGAAAAATTATCTCCTAGTAACCAATCCACTAAAACATTAATACCATTACATTTTGGTTCATTATAAGAACTTATAATATAGATATGTCTATAATAAACCTCTTATAATAGCCCATCATTCCTAGGGATATCTAAATATTAAATATATTTTAAGCCCCATCCCAAAAATAATAACAATATTTAGCTGCATAAGTTCTACTGAAAT
Organism: Viscum album; assembly: GCA_963277665.1. Taxonomy (NCBI): domain Eukaryota; kingdom Viridiplantae; phylum Streptophyta; class Magnoliopsida; order Santalales; family Viscaceae; genus Viscum; species Viscum album. The sequence continues at coordinate 1,544,030,850 of OY728157.1, read as the reverse complement.
GCCTCAATTGAATAAATCATTTCCTATGAAGAGCACTTCCCATATACAAAATTAACACTATGAGATATTGGAAAGAGAACACTATTTATATGAATATATTGGGAATTCATTAATGAATTCAACCATGAAGGAATCTAGATATTGATGTAAGATTACGTTTATCAGGACTGTAAACATGTATATTTCATTCAAAAATCTAAATAGTATCATACGTAATTCAAATAGTTCATATCCACTTTTGAAATAAATCTATGGAACACCATATACCCTCATCTTATTCGAGTGATAAACAAATCTCAATCAATCATAGAGAGCCATTTTTATTCACTCAACTGAAAAATTATTTTCGTGAAATGTGGAAGTGGGAATCATTTCTTGATCATTATAACGTTCATTATTCAATAATCAACACACACACAAAAACTCATATCACCCTTCTTAGTGAATAAAATGGGGGAACCCCATAGAGAAGTACTCAGGTGAATAAACCCCTTCTACGTATTTACTATTTCATCATAATTATATTTTCTAGCCTTCAACAACCCATATAGAAACACAAACTCTCCTGAATCTTATTGGTGAATAAATTGTGGGAACCCCATAAATAAGTACACAGGATAATGAACACTTTTAACTATGCATGTTTAGATATATGGGTTGTGATTTAACATGGTATATAAATTATAGATAATCCCAAAATTCTTCATTATAGCCTCATAATTTAGGCATTGGAGTGTTTTAGGGGTCAATTCCCATTGAACATATATCTAGTAGTTCACGGGATAGAGGCCCTTAAATATTTTTTAGAAAAGAGTGATAGTTGATATAGATTTATTATAAATTTCACATGTGGTTGATGAGTAATAAATATTGTGAAATTATAGTTTCAAATAATTTATAAAAAAAATATTCTTGTTGTATGGTCATGGACATGTAGAATTTTACATTTTAAATCAATTTGGATTAGAAGAACAAAACAAATATTTCATAAAGAATTATGTTTTTCAAATTTTAAATTTATTATATGACAATTTTACAAGAATTAAAATCATTATACCTATTTTAATATTTTTAGTTCTATTATACTGAAATGATTTTATCTCTCATTATAAAATAAAGAATTACAACTCCCCTCTGAGGAATTAGGCCATTTTTTCCGAACTGAAAGAGTCATTATGTTCAATTTTATTTTAATTTCGTTTTTTCTATATTTTTTCAAATATGATGTAACATATACTAGTTTAGGTCATAGAACAAAAAAAATCCAGAACAAGGGATATATATAAATGAAATCTTATGATTTTTTGCTTTTATGGAACTAACATTGGATTATAGATGTAAATTAAAGATTATTTATATCGTAAAAATATGTAACTTCCACTGATATGGGGGAATAAGAAAAAATTTCAGTTATGGAATACGATTTATTAGATAGATAGTACATATGAATTGTGTGGATAACATTGGTTTATAATAATACATTCAATTTCAAGGAAATTATGTGAACAATGGATTTGATGATTCATTTGTTAAAATTGTATAAAAACCATTCTGAACAAAACAATGTGTTTTTAATACATAGGTTGTTCAGCCTAAATATTCATGAAGGTATGGTAATCATATATTTTATTAATGAATTTTTTTAATATTTCAATCTAATTGATTTTGTTTTGGATTGATTTTGTGCCTAAAATTAGTATATTTCTTCACTTATCAGCACTATCTAAAAGTAAGGATATGAAAATTAATGTGTTGAAAATTTTATATGGAACATATAAATTGAAATTAAATAAAGTTAATAATATATACCTTATTGAATTTATTCATTGAATTTATACTAAATAAATCTCTAAAAATTATTTGAATGATACAAGTATTGTTAGATCATAAAATAAATGAAACTTAGTGAGAAAGTCATATAATTTAAGATAGATCTATGAAATGGTTTTAAAAAAATTTAACATGATGGATGAAAAATATCTTTTATTCTTCATTTGAGTCACTAAAAGTTATCAAAGGAGTAATAACGAATGAAAAATTATTAACATCTCCACATTATCAAAATTCTTTACGCATTAGAATTACATAGTTATTTATATTCTATGGTTTACACTAGACCCATCCAATTACATAAAATGGGAGTTATTGATAGATATATGGAAAACATAGGATGTTATTATTAAGAGACTATAAAGTGGATTCTTTGATTCTTAAAGGGGAAAAAAGATATGAATTTATGCTTCAGGTAATGGATGCATTTACTATGATATTCCAATTCATATATAGTCAGTGGTGATCATATTAGAAGGATTACAAGAGGGAATTTTAATACCCATAGATGTAAAACTAATAGTTGTGTATCAAAACTATATAATATTGTGGAATTATTAAATATGGAAGAAAAATATGTTACCATTACTGAAGTAAGAAAGGATATAACATGGAAGAGGATTTTTTCAAAGGAGTTGGATTTGGTAAAAGTATATAATTGTTATATTACAATTCCTAGAGTGTGATATATCATTCAAATAATATATTACTCAATTCTAAGATGAGTTTTATTGATACAGAATATTGTTTCATTATATTATTGTTAAAGTATTGTTCTTTAGACTTAATTAAGATTCTTGAGATCCTAAATCTAGCTGACTTAATGAAAAGGGTTATGTTAATTTAAAAATTTATCCTTTTTTAATTGAAATTGGGATTCATTGATAATATAGTGAGTGTAAAAATACAATAGGGACTATTAAATGAGTGGATTTTTGGTGAGGAGTATCTCATAAATATATCTCAAAGTTGTATATTGTTGAGATATTTAGATCTTCATTTAATGTGATCTATATGAATTACTAGTCCCCCTATAATTCTATTTATCTTGTGTATTTAGGTCATGGGGATCACTTGGGGGAAGTTACCCCTGTTCAAAAGAATGGAGGTTTTTGGGTTTGAGGTTTTGAAAAAAAAATTAAAAAAAATATGGGATATACATAAATATTATGTTATAATTTTCAGGTGTGACTAACACAGATCATCTGTTAATAAATTCTAGTTTCCCATATAAATAATGAAATAAATTTTTACCTACAAAATACATGGCCACATGGATGTCCAATGTTTTCATTATTGTGAATCTAAAAAATCCAAAAAAAACATTAACATTCAACACATATTTAAAATTATAAATTTATTACATGTGAATTTTCATATCATTAAAATATATTTAAAAACATGAATTCTTGTTTTTATATTGTAAATAAATCCTTAAATCAATCCCAAAAAAATAGTTAATTGTTTTTGCACACCATGAATATAGGAAATTCTTCCCAAACCAAGAAAATTTATGTGTTTATATTTTGTTCAATTTATAATTTTATTTTCCAAAATTTCTATAAAACCAAGTACTCTAATAGGACCATAATGTTTTTCAACTTATCTGAGGGTAACTAATATATCCATATTAATATTATATCTATATTTTGAGATATGTAAATTGTTAAAATAGTATTTATCTCTCTCTCTATTGAGTGTAAATTCATGAAATTATAAGTAAATACATCATTATATTGATCTTAAGTGGAAAAAAGATGATTTTTTATCTATTGTAACACCCCAAGCTTCTACGGTACGCTTCTCTTTGAATAATGCGATAGCGTGTGTTGTACGCAACACCGAGTTCTAACAACCAATCAAACTAGCCGTTATGAATAGTAATACCTACTTTTTAAAATTAAATATATTTTATATTTCATAATGGACTTAATTTTTGGATTCAGAATATCTAATTTAGCCTAAGGTGAAATTTTGGTACTTTTCGGATAACATTCATATTTTGATGAATAGTGAAAATTACTAAATTTTAATTAAAAACAACTTTTTTAATCAAAATAATTAATAGTGATAAATTATGAATTTTAGTAGTTTTAAAGTATATTTAGAATATATTTTTACCATTTAATATAATGTTGGTCATTGGACATAATTTTACAATTAAACCAAACATAAACAAGTGTCAATCTTTTGATAGTTATTATCTCTTAAAACACGCTTTTTGTTTTGACAGCGGGAATTAATTTTAAATTAATTTCTGCCACTTCTGTGTTTAGAATTTAGGAAAATGGATTCCATATTTTGAATCAGGATGTTCAAATTGTGTAAATAGGTAACTTTTAATTTTAGACATTTTGAATAATTAGTGCGGTAAATATTTTATTTACCATGGTTAAGGGTAAATCCGGTAAATAAGGATTAAAAATATAATATTATAATAATACTAAATTACCCAAAAACGTGTCTTAACCCTATTGGTTGATACATGGTCGACCATGGGCATCTTTGGGTCGATTTTGGGACCCCATGGATCCACTTGTAAGTGATAATGACACTTTATTTTAATTAAGTCAAAATGAATACAAAAATGACACAAGCATATATCTTTTAGCAAAACAATTGTTACATAGGGTTATATAAGTTGGATTTTAAATTATAAATATTCATTATAAAGATAAAAAGATTTCCTACATAATGATATTTTATTTATAATTTTTAGACATTATATAATTTATTTTATTTATGACACAATGATGATGCATTAATTACTATAATAGTGAACAATTAAAATAATTGATATTATAAATACCCAAAAAAATATAATATGAACCTTTTAATGAATTAAACTAATTTTCTAGGATAATATGATATATTAGGATTGATTTAATTGACTTTTTTCGAAGTAATAAATCTGTTATGAGTTTCAAAAAAATCAACTATTGAATAGTGTCAAAATTGACAAAAAAGAGTTCTTAAAACAAATATTATATTATTAATTGATATTAAATTCCTAAAAATATATGGTTCGGCCAAGATACTTATATCAGGATAGGTTCATCATTAATGGACCACTTGGGGGTCTCTTGGATGTATATAGTAAGTTTATTAACCATATTATATAAAAATACAAAGAGACATTGTAAAAGTGAAACTAATTAACTTAGAGTTAATACTTAAAGATAAGGTTTATATAAGTACCCAAAACTGTCTAAATTCTATTGGTTGAGTGGTTTTCAACCTATCCCCACCTTAGCCTTTGAATAGTCAACTTTTGAGCAATTAGAAACCGAATATGAATTTATTATAAAGTAATATTTCTAGCTTTTCCAAAGGTGCCCCTCACCCCTCTTATAAAAGGGCACTCCTCCTTCTCATTTCTTCACACCTTCAAAGCCTTTTGGTTCGGCCAAACTCTGCCCAAATACTCTCCCAACATCCCTCACTACAACCTAGAGGCCTTAGTTTGATCAGAAAGCCATCCTAAGGAGCCCTTTTGATCAAATCAAAAGGAAGAACCCGAAGAAGAGGTAATGATTTCACCACCCTTTTCTAAGTTCCTTTCTTCTTCCACTTCCTCTTTCTTTGTTCTTACCATTCTAAAATAATAACTCCAGTATCTTACATATACTGTGATGTTATTATAAATATGGTACAACCATATTCAGTATTCTATCCACCCTTTGAATAACATGTCACCATACGTGCGTACGTACGGATTACCGTCTCCACGTCGTGGTGTAATTGTTATTCAATATATTATTATTTGGATGGGTATAATAATGATGTGTAACTCATGTAAATAATAAATATAACATGTTAATGATTCTGTATATATGATATACCATCCATTTATATATTATTTTAATATCAAAAGAATGATATTGTCGCTCGTGCGTACGTACGGACTACCGTCTCCACGAACGCGATGAGATTCATTCTCCATCGTATCCATTCAAGTATAATTATCATTTGATGATTTTAAAATGACGTTTAAGGACTTGATATCATTCTGGATATGAATAATATACAACCTATCCTTTACAAACATGTCTTACGTAACAAAACATATAAAAGAAAACAAGTAAGTTAACACCCGATATAATGATAATACTAAGATATTATTATCAAATCAATATTAAAAGATCATATATGATATCATATTAATGTATATGATTCTTGTATAATTTAATAACAATTATTTCACCATTATACAGGAGGTTAACCTACCCCAACCAAGGAAAAGTACAAGGTAAGGGTTATTTCACAATCTCTTCATTATCCGAGGTTGTTAATATGTAATAATCTACTGGGATCTCTTTATCATCCACATCCATGTTTCTTAAAAATGTATTTCAAAACATTTTTACTATTTACTAGAATATGAGTTAAAGTCATTTATACCCTTTTTGACTTTTATAAGTGGTTTATAAAGGAATATTTCCGTCGTTTTCAAAACAAGGTCCCTTTTAACCTTTTCGACAGAATTAAGGTAAGAATGTTTTTTTTACTTATACGGCGGGTGCGGCTATTTTCCGCCGTTATAAAATATTCAAAGCTTCCCTTACAAGCTTATAAGATTATTTTCAAAGAAAATGTTTTATTTTATATGGATCATAAATGATTTCAAAATAAAAGGAGATATTTATTTAAAAAGAATTTTGATTTCATCTATGTCAACATCCTTTGATGGATTTTAAGATTATTTGAAGTTGATTTATTATGATACAAAACTTCTATATTGTATTGAAGGTTTTGTGATATGTTTGACTGTGGATGTGCTATTTTTATACCATTCATAGTTTATGGTGAAAGTATTAACATTTCGTATGCTAGTTTTAATACGAATGTTTATGTTATATTTAAACCTTTTCATATGGGATTGCATTGGACTTAATATGTGACGGGTGGAGCCCGCTATAACTCCTCGATGCATAGGTAGGTCTCATGAGACAAACTAGTGTCTTGGAACAAGGCCTTGACAAAATCTTATTTGTAGTCTTGGCACGAGGCCTTGCCTATGTGGTTATGATAGTCTGGCATTATGCATTCCAACATTATGAAAGTTGTTATTGATTTTTGCATGTGATTATTCGATTAGTAGAATATCCATGTGAGTAACTAAATGGCATTATTTCATTTTTACCTTTGCCATTTTATGTTGAAGTTCAAGTTTAAAAGACTTTTGTTTTAGTAATGCATTGCCTTAAATGTTTATTCTTATTTATGAAAGTTTCCGCTATATTGTTATCCTTACTGGGAATTTGAGCTCACCCCTTTTCTATGTTTTATTTTTCCCAGGATGTGAAGAAGTATGTTATGAATGACCTGCAGGGATTTTATGAGGGGTTAATAGTGTGGATTGTGGAAACATTATGTTGTTGTATTAGTTTTTCATTTTATGATGTAATGTAAAACTTATGAATATATCTAGTGTTTCCAAGGCTACTAAACCAATCGGTCTTTCGAGATTTGATCTTTCTTGTGATCATGCCAATGTTATGTAATAATGCACCGACTCTGGGTAACTGGGGTCGGGGCGTTACAGTTGGTATCAGAGGAAGTTTAGTACAAACCTTGGAAACTAGATTTATATAAACTCTGATTAGAGCACGTAGACCTAAGATGAACTTTGAGGATTAGTATAAAAGAACTTCCGAGAATTTTGGTATTGTAGAGATTTTGTGAGTTTTCCGAGAAATACATCCCTGTCTGGATACGAGCAGGTAGAGGCGGCTCTGGCACAGATGTACCTAGGGGTAAAACCCGAAAACACCGCTTTGAGCTAGACTCGAACGGGAACTGGTGCACGACAACAGGCCTTGCTGCACTCTTGGTTACGACACTCCCGGGGGATATGCTTAGGATAATTCTCATTTTCTTTACAAACCATTATGAAGGGTTTATGAGTATATACATCCTCAAAGGAGACATTTTTATGGATTATATCCATAAATAGTTCAATTTATGTTAAGTGTTTTATAAGTATGGGATTATATATTTTGATTCATAAACTGATCTAGTTTATGCCATTTTTTAGAAATGGCGCCTAGTGGAAGAAATGGAAACCGTATCAATGCACGCACTCCATGTAGGGATTGCCCTCCTGCTCAAGATAATTATAGTGGGGCTGGTGATGCAACTGGTGCCGATCAGCTAATCACCATACTGGGACAACTTACTCAGGTTATGAATAACAACCTTACCCGTATGGAGCACCCTGATCCGCAGCGTGGAGGATCAATGATAGATCGATTCATGAGGCAACAACCACCAACTTTCAATGGGAGTACAAATCCCTTAGTAGCTGAGCAATGGATATTTTCCCTAGAGAAAATATTTCAGGCTTTGGGGAGTAATGAAAGGGAAAAGGTTATCATGGAAGTTTACCACCTCACTGGAGATGCTGATCAATGGTGGCCATTGATTCAAAACATGAAGGAAGATGATGAAGTATCAAATATGGAATGGAGGGAGTTCAAAGATCTGTTTTTAGAAAAATACTTTCCTCGCGACCATCGAGCGGATATGGAAAGGCAATTTCTGAGTCTGAGACAAAAGGAGGATGATAATGTCACAAAGTATGAGGCTAACTTTACAAGGTTAGCGAGGTATGCTGGAGATTATATTCGCAACCCAAGAAGTAAGATTGATCGTTTCTTTGATGGGTTAAAACCATTTCTCCGTCGAGCATTAGTCTCACAATCCTTTTCATCGTACGAAGACATTGTCTCATGTGATATCAAGACCGAAAAGGAATTCTCTAAGTCTTATGACTTTAAAGCAAAGCAAGAGAAGAAGAGACCTGCTGATCAATCTGGGAATGGAAATAAGGGGAAGAAGGGAAAGGTTGAATATCCATCTTGTGGTAAATGCGGGAAGAAACATCCTGGTACTTGCTTGAAGGGAATGGGAGTCTGTTACAAGTGTGGTGAAAAAGGCCACCAAGCTCATGATTGCAAGGGGAAGAAGGAAGCTACCAACGTTCAGTGCTAAAATTGCAGGGAGATGGGGCATTATGCAAATGCATGTCCTAAGCGTCAGGAGAACTTACCTCAGAAAAGGCCAAGGGATCAAGGCCAGGCTTATGCTATCACTACTGCTGAGGTAGAAGCTCCGAAAGACGTGGTAGCAGGTAATTTAATGGTTCCCTCAAGTTTAGAAAATGCATTATTTGATTCTGGATCATCGCATTGTTTCATATCTTCCCAGTTTGCTAAGAAAATTAGATATTTCCAATTTGATTTAATAAGGGAGTTGTCTGTTAAAACTCCTAAGGGAAGTATCGTTGCAACAAAGTTTTGTGAATCAGTCCCCATTAGAGCACATAAATTTTCTTTATCTGCTGATCTCATCGTCATACCTATGATTGAGTTTGATATAATCCTCGGTATGGACTGGCTTTCGGACTATGATGCGAAGATTTATTGTAAGAAGAAAGAGGTTACGATTCTTGATGATAATGATAAGGAACACCTTATTTTTAGAGCAGAATCGTCACCACCTAATTCTTATTTAGATCCACCCCCAGTAGCTCAACTTAATTCAATTATTGGGGTGGAAAAGAATGAAATAACTGTCGGTGAGGAATTGAATGTTCAAATAGAGGATGTACATGTTGTGAAAGAATTTGTAGATGTATTTCCGGAAGATTTACCTGGACATCCTCCAGAACGAGAAGTTGAGTTTTCCATTGATTTGATTCCTAGATCAAGGCCTATATCGAAGACCCCTTATAGAATGGCCACTGTAGAGTTAGTCGAACTAAAGAAACAACTAGAGGAATTGAGTAATAAGGGATTTATTCGCCCTAGTGTTTCTCGATGGAGAGCCCCTGTTCTTTTTGGTAAAAAGAAAGATGCATCTATGAGGTTATGTATCGACTACAGGGAGATCAATGCTATAACGATAAAGAACAAGTATCCCCTACCTCGTATTGATGATTTATTTGACCAACTGCATGGAGCTCAATACTTTTCAAAGATTGACCTTCGATCTGGATACCATCAGTTGTGTGTGAAGAAGGAAGACATTCCGAAGACAGCATTTCGAACCAGGTACGGGCATTACGAGTTTACTGTAATGCCGTTTGGATTGACTAATGCACCCTCTGTATTCATGGATCTGATGAATAGTGTTTTCAAGGAGTATCTCGATGAATTTGTGGTGGTATTTATTGATGATATCTTGGTATACTCCAAAACCTACGAAGATCATGAAAATCACTTGCGCATTATCTTGAAGACTCTGAGGAGGCATGAATTATATGGGATGTTTAGCAAGTGTGAATTCTGGCTTCAGGAGATTTCTTTTCTTGGCCATATTGTCTCTAAAGATGGAATCTCTATTGATCCTTCTAAGACCAAGGCAATCCAAGAATGGCCATAACCTACGAGTATAACTGAGGTACACAGTTTTATTGGTTTGGCAGGTTATTATCGACGTTTCGTCCAGAATTTTGCCCGATTGGCTAACCCATTAACGAAGCTCACACGTAAAGGGGTTAAATTTGTTTGGACAAAAGAGTGTGAAGAATGTTTTGAATAACTGAAGAGAAGATTATTCAATGCTCCTATATTGACTCTACCATCGGGGAATGATGGGTTCGTTATTTATAGTGATGCATCAAAGAAAGGACTTGGTTGTGTCCTTATGCAGAATGATAGAGTTATTGCCTATGCATCACGATAGTTGAAAATTCATGAACAAAACTATCCTACTCATGATCTCGAGTTAGCAGCTGTAATCTTTTCTTTGAAGATATGGAGGCACTACCTCTATGGTGAAAAATGTGAGATTTATACGGATCACAAGAGTTTGAAGTATATTTTCTCACAAAAAGAACTCAACATGAGGCAAAGGAGATGGCTTGAATTACTCAAGGATTATGATTGCACGATACACTACCACCCGGGGAAAGCAAACAAAGTAGCAGATGCTTTGAGCAGAAAATACCATAGAGTTTTGAACATGATGAGAATTGAAAGGGATCCAATTTCCATGGATCTAGTGAAGATGGACATGGGAATAACCAGGGAAGGTGAAACATCAATGCTTTTTCAAATGGTTTCCAAACCATCTTTACTAGAAATTATTACGATTTCTCAGACCGATGATGAAGAATTCCAAAAGAAGATTAAAGCTGTGAATGATGGGAGATTGAGAGACTTTGTGTATGAAGATGGAATTTTGAAATTCGGGAAGTGATTTTGTGTTCCCGATATACCTGATCTAAAAAGGGAATTGCTGGATGATGCTCATAGTTCCAATTTCTCTATACACCCTGGGAGCACCAAAATGTATAGAGATTTGAAGGAACATTTTTGGTGGGACAACATGAAGAGGGAGATTGCTGATTTTTTGTCAAGATGTATGGTTTTTCAACAAGTCAAAGCTGGAAGGCAACAGCCTGGAGGAGTCATGCAACCTCTTCCCATACCGGAGTGGAAATGGGACAATATTACGATGGACTTTGTCATGGGGTACCAAAGACTCCTAGAAGGAACGATGCAATTTGGGTTATTGTTGATTGTCTTACCAAGTAAGCACATTTTCTTGCTATAAGAGAAGATCTACCCCTAGAACGTCTAGCAAGACTATATATTAATGAAGTTGTGAGAATTCATGGAGTACCCTTATCAATTTTTTCTGATCGTGATCCCCGTTTTACTTCAAGATTTTGGAAAAGTCTTCAGAAATCCCTGGATACTAAACTTCATTTGAGTACTGCTTACCTCCCTCAGACAGATGGACAATCAGAATGGACTATTCAGACCTTAGAAGACATGTTGAGATCTTGCTCACTTGACTTTCAGGGTATGTGGGATCAATATTTACCTCTGGTAGAATTTTCCTATAACAATAGCTTTCATTCGAGTATTCAGATGGCACCATATGAAGCGTTATACGGAAAGAGATGTCGTACACCAACCTGTTGGGATGACGTCAGTGAAAGAAAACTTGTAGGTCCAGAACTGGTGGAGGAAACGATGGAAAAGGTGAAAGTAATCCAAAATCACATCAAAGCAGCTCAAAGTAGGCAGAAGAGCTATGCCGATAATCGAAGGAAGGATTTGGAATTTCAAGTCGGCGATCATGTTTTCCTGAAGGTATCTCCATGGAAGGGAGTCATACGTTTTGGTAAGAAAGGTAAATTGAGTCCCAGGTACATTGGACCTTTCGAAATTCTAGAACGAATTGGGGTTGTAGCTTACCGATTGGCAATGCCGCCAAGTCTCTCCAAAGTTCACGATGTGTTCCACGTATCTCTGTTGAGGAAATACATGCCTGATCCAACGCATGCACTCACCTATGAGGAATTAGAACTGGAACCCGATCTTTCCTATTGCGAAGAGACCGTCAGGATTCTTGATATGAGAGAACAAGTACTGAGAAACCGGACGACGCGTCTGGTAAAAGTTTTGTGGAGAAACCATAAGATGGAAGAGGCAACGTGGGAACCCGAGGAACTTATGATGAAGAACCACCCGAGTCTTTTCATGTGATAAGTATTCTAGAAATTTCGAGGACGAAATTATTTGAAGGAGGGGAGAATGTAACACCCCAAGCTTCTACGGTACGCTTCTCTTTGAATAATGCAATAGCGTGTGGTGTACGCAACACCGAGTTCTAACAACCAATCAAACTAGCCGTTATGAATAGTAATACCTACTTTTTAAAATTATATATATTTTATATTTCAAAATGGACTTCATTTTTGGATTCGTAATATCTAATTTAGCCTAAGGTGAAATTTTGGTACTTTTCGGATAACTTTCATATTTTGATGAATAGTGAAAATTACTAAATTTTAATTAAAAACAACTTTTTTAATCAAAATAATTAATAGTGATAAATTATGAATTTTAGTAGTTTTAAAGTATATTTAGAATATATTTTTACCATTTAATATAATTTTGGTCATTGGACATAATTTTACAATTAAACCAAACATAAACAAGTGTCAATCTTTTGATAGTTATTATCTCTTAAAACACGCTTTTTGTTTTGACAGCGGGAATTAATTTTAAATTAATTTCTGCCACTTCTGTGTTTAGAATATAGGAAAATGGATTCCATATGTGGAATCATAATGTTCAAATTGTGTAAATAGGTAACTTTTATTTTTAGACATTTTGAATAATTACTGCGGTAAATATTTTATTTACCATGGTTAAGGGTAAATCCGGTAAATAAGGATTAAAAGAATAATATTATAATAATACTAAATTACCCTAAAACGTGTCTTAGCCCTATTGGTTGATACATGGTCGACCATGGGCATCATTGGGTCGATTTTGGGACCCCATGGATCCACTTGTAAGTGATAATGACACTTTATTTTAATTAAGTCAAAATGAATACAAAAATGACACAAGAATATATCTTTTATAAAAATAATTGTTACATAGGGTTATATAAGTTTTATTTTAGATTATAAATATTCATTAGAAAGATAAAAAGATTTACTACATAATTATATTTTATTTATAATTTTTAGACATTAAATAATTTATTTTATTTATGACACAATAATGATGAAGTAATTACTATAATAGTGAAAAATTAAAATAATTGATATTATAAATACCCAAAAAAATATAATATGAAACTTTTAATGAATTAAACTAATTTTCTAGGATAATATGATATATTAGAATGGATTTAATTGACTTTGTTCGAAGTAATAAATCTGTTATGAGTTTCACAAAAATCAACTATTGAATAGTGTCAAAATTGACATAAAAGAGTTCTTAAAACAAATATTATATTATTAATTGATATTAAATTCCTAAAAATATAAGGTTCGGCCAAGAGAATTATATCAGGATAGGTTAAGCATTAATGGACCACTTGGGGGTCGCTTGGATGTATATAGTAAGTTTATTAACCATATTATATAAAAATACAAAGAGACATTGTAAAAGTGAAACTAATTAACGTAGAGTTAATACTTAAAGATAAGGTTACTATAAGTACCCAAACCTGTCTAAATTCTATTGGTTGAGTGGTTTTCGACCTATCCCCACCTTAGCCTTTGAATAGTCAACTTTGGAGCCATTAGAAAACGAATATGAATTTATTATAAATTAATATTTCTAGCTTTTCCAAAGGTGCCCCTCACCCCTCTTATAAAAGGGCACTCCTCCTTCTCATTTCTTCACACCTTCAAAGCCTTTTGGTTCGGCCAAACTCTGCCCAAATACTCTACCAACATCCCTCACTACAACCTAGAGGCCTTAGTTTGATCAGAAAGCCAACCTAAGGAGCCCTTTTGATCAAATCAAAAGGAAGAACCCGAAGAAGAGGTAATGATTTCACCACCCTTTTCTAAGTTCCTTTCTTCTTCCACTTCCTCTTTCTTTGTTCTTACCATTCTAAAATAATAACTCCAGTATCTTACATATACTGTGATGTTATTATAAATATGGTACAACCATATTCAGTATTCTATCCACCCTTTGAATAACATGTCACCATACGTGCGTACGTACGGCTTACCGTCTCCACGTCGTGGTGTAATTGTTTTTCAATATATTATTATTTGGATGGGTATAATAATGATGTGTAACTCATGTAAATAATAAATATAACATGTTAATGATTCTGTATATATGATATACCATCCATTTATATATTATTTTAATATCAAAAGAATGATATTGTCGCTCGTGCGTACGTACGGACTACCGTCTCCACGAACGCGATGAGATTCATTCTCTATCGTATCCATTCAAGTATAATTATCATTTGATGATTTAAAAATGATGTTTAAGGACTTGATATCATTCTGTATATGAATAATATACAACCTATCCTTTACAAACATGTCTTACGTAACAAAACATATAAAAGAAAACAAGTAAGTTAACACCTGATATAATGATAATACTAAGATATTACTATCAAATCAATATTAAAAGATCATATATGATATCATATTAATGTATATGATTCTTTTATAATTTAATAACAATTATTTCACCATTATACAGGAGGTTAACCTACCCCAACCAAGGAAAAGTACAAGGTAAGGGTTATTTCACAATCTCTTCATTATCCGAGGTTGTTTATATGTAATAATCTACTGGGATCTCTTTATCATCCACATCCATGTTTCTTAAAAATGTATTTCAAAACATTTTTACTATTTACTAGAATATGAGTTAAAGTCATTTATACCCTTTTTGACTTTTATAAGTGGTTTATAAAGGAATCTTTCCGTCGTTTTCAAAACAAGGTCCCTTTTAACCTTTTCGACAGAATTAAGGTAAGAATGTTTTTTTTTACTTATACGGTGGGTGCGGCTATTTTCCGCCGTTATAAAATCTTCAAAGCTTCCCTTACAAGCTTATAAGATTATTTTCAAAGAAAATGTTTTATTTTATATGGATCTTAAATGATTTCAAAATAAAAGGAGATATTTCTTTAAAAAGAATTTTGATTTCATCTATGTCAACATCCTTTGATGGATTTTAAGATTATTTGAAGTTGATTTATTATGATACAAAACTTCTATATTGTATTGAAGGTTTTGTGATATGTTTGACTGTGGATGTGCTATTTTTATACCATTCATAGTTTATGGTGAAAGTATTGACATTTCGTATGCTAGTTTTAATACGAATGTTTATGTTATATTTAAACCTTTTCATATGGGAATGCATTGGACTTAATATGTGACGGGTGGAGCCCGCTATAGATCCTCGATGCATCGGTAGGTCTCATGAGACAAACTAGTGTCTTGGCACAAGGCCTTGACAAAATCTTATTTGTATTCTTGGCACGAGGCCTTGGATATGTGGTTATGATAGTCTGGCATTATGCATTCCAACATTATGAAAGTGGTTATTGATTTTTGCATGTGATTATTTGATTAGTAGAATATCCATGTGAGTAACTAAATGGCATTATTTCATTTTTACCTTTTCCATTTTATGTTGAAGTTCAAGTTTAAAAGGCTTTTGTTTTAGTAATGCATTGCCTTAAATGTTTATTCTTATTTATGAAAGATTCCGCTATATTGTTATCCTTACTGGGCATTTGAGCTCACCCCTTTTCTATGTTTTATTTTTCCCAGGATGTGAAGAAGTAAGTTATGAATGACCTGCAGGGATTTTATGAGGGGTTAATAGTGTGGATTGTGGAAACATTATGTTGTTGTATTAGTTTTTCATTTTATGATGTAATGTAAAACTTATGAATATATCTAGTGTTTCCAAGGCTACTAAACCAATCGGTCTTTCGAGATTTGATCTTTCTTGTGATCATGCCAATGTTATGTAATAATGCACCGACTCTGGGTAACTGGGGTCAGGGCGTTACATCTATCCTATTAAGTCACATGAATGATTCTCTCCAGATGAAAAAAACCATACATAGTTACTAATTATCATGTTTTCCTTTAGTTTTCTACAAATCCAATTCCTATGTGAAGGTTTATAAGTCACATGTAGAATAAATACATGTCACAAAACCACTAAAGAAATCTATATAATCTCTGTATCAAGTAAACCAACCCATAACAATGTATGCATAAAAGATACACAAATATAGCATTAGTAGATCCCATAGACGTCTATATACACTACACACACTAAACTACCTAATAAATCTCATGATACCTTCAAATAACTTTTTAGAGACACATTGATAGTCAAAATAACAATTAGAAACTTCAAAACCAAACCCAAATCAATAGAAATTAGATAGAATATAAAAGGGTATATCATAACTATTTTGAATAAAATAGAAACTATAGTATATTTAACTGGGACCATACATCATACCACTAATAGAACCTCTTCATTTCCAAGTGAAATATATTCAATTACATAAATTTTGTTTAAATATATATATCCTAGTTTTATCCTATGGAAATATAATTGCACTATAGTTCCATGCTCTATTTTTTCCCCACTCCTTAGACTCGATTCCTAAAACCATATCCTGATTTTCCAAAATATGATGTCCCATATGAGATTTCCAGTCTTTATACCTACCCAAAACCATAACCACTACCATGATGAGGTGTTCTCTATAAATATAACTTGATATGTTCAATCCTATAATACATTAAACACTATTTATGTGGATTATGACACTTAGATCTAAAATTATTGGCCTTACAATATTAGAAGCACACTAGATGCATCCTTTATTGAGGTAGAAGGAATGAATCACTACACTAACCACTCTACTTATCTCCACTCTAGGATAAAATGTTACACTTCCACTTTTTTCATTCTCGATATTTGGTTTCCTATGGTGAAACCTATCAAAATAAATGATCACGGTTGTCTTTGAAGGATAATCCATAATCTCAACATACATAGACTTCAACATCCCACTAGTTCTTTACGGAATCCTCTTTTTGGCTGTTAAGAACAATGTCAAGTAAAAGATCCATGAGACCTCAGTTGTGCACACATGTACTATAGAGGCATTTAACTAGCGGTAAGGGATTATAAATTTTGTAGGGAGACTATAACTATTATCAAATAACCTTAAATTACTGAAAAAATAAAGATAAATCATAATCCATACTATAAAAAAACATAGAAAATAAATTCCAATGAAAACCATCATAAATAAGAATCACATGATATAAAAAATATGAATGAATTATAATGGAATAAAAATTATATAATAAATTATAGGATCTCAAAACGGTTTATTCAAACCAAAAAAATTTCCAAAATAAATAATAATAATTAATAAATAAACAAAAAGTAAGTTCAATACAATTAATAATCTTATCAAAAAATTTATCTATCCAAAAAACTACTCCATTAAGAGTTATTCTATTACCCTTATTGGAATTTGTGTCCATAAATTTGCATTCCCACTATGATTCATGAACATAGTCTAAAAACTAGACTCAGTAGGCTACCCCAAATGTTGTCCCTAAAAAATTCAATTGTAAATATATAATAACATAACTTTTATATGAGGTATGTCACCTTTTTATTTACAGTTTATTAATTTATTTTTTGACAAATGTGAAGGCCTAGTGAGGCTATGGAGAAAATGAGGGTGTCCATGGATTTTTGGATCCTGGAGCCAAGGTGTTTTTATAAAACAAGTGGGATGCATGGTTAATAGAAATGCTTCACCCCAAACCACATAGTTTGGGTAAACCATGTGTGGAATTTCAGTTCACATTAGAGGGTGGATCGTTTTCCCAAACCGTGTGTCCCATACTGCTCACCAATGAAAATTCTATAGACTTTTTGATAGAGTAAAAACCTATTGTCATCACACTATTTGAATAACAATTCACCAAGATAATGAAAGTGGGTTATTGAGATAGAGAATGGAACACATTTGTCACACAGTTTTTCCAATCATACGACCAATCTATGTAACCCGATTTTTTAAGGTGAAATGGCCATTGTTTCCTTAATTCCTATTATTTTTAACGCACCTCATCATTTTCATTATTCCTCATACTAGAAATATTTCTCCTCCAATTGGATATATTCTTTAATCCTAATTGAGTATTTGATATGGATGCTCCATCCGGACTCTGATATGATTATCATTCACCTTGATAGATTTACATAGAAGAGTTCTCTATTCATGTTTCACCTATCATTTTCTTCCCTTTCTATTGGAAACTATATTTTGGTGAAGGATCTTATATCGTATTTTTAGAGTGTTCTTCTATTCTTCTGTTTTATTATCTAGATAGAATCAAAAGAAGATTCTCGACTAGTGTCCCTCTACCAAGTAGAGGTAGTTGTTCTATATCTTTTCACTCAATGTCTCATTTTATATTTCTTTTTTCTGTTTTCCACATATTTTAATTTCTATTATATTATTTATAAATTAATTTAACGTAGAGTTAAATGAAAAATATATGTTTTTGTGACATTCCATGACACCATTCGGTAAGGATGGATTTTTTAAACCATAACCAGATCGACACAAGGGGTGGGTTATGCTCTTTTAATCGTGTTTATTCCACCATTGGGGTGTGATGATATGACCTTATACAATTGAGAAATGAATGATGTGTTCAAGTGATTTTTTAAATGTAGTAAGAACCTTGTATAATCTTTTAATTATATATAGAATGTATATCTTATTTAATCCATTGGATTGTATATTAATATGAAGAGACTTGTGAAATGGTTAATGAATTGGTTAGGATGCCCTGCATATTTCTACTCCTTGGATCTTGTTTAACTAGCTCAATTGGATTCCATGAAAATTTCTACTCCATGGATATAGAGTTTTTATTTGATTTAAATTCTAGGATGCCTTGGAAATTTCATCTCCTTAAATACAATGAACCAAAAGGATTCCTCATACATTACTACTCCTTGGATCCTTGTTGCATTACTCATTAGGATTCCTTGGAAATTTCCACTCCTTGGATCCTTGTTTCATGGATTACATGGATGATTCTGAAAATTCTACTACAAGGATCCATTTTAATTAGTTTAATTGAAATGTTATGATTCCTTGGAAATTTCTACTACATGGTTCGGGCTTATTAGGATTCCTTGGAAATTTCAACTCCTTGGATATTGTATACTTGATTTACTTTTTTTACTCGATATCCATTGAATTTTCTACTACTTGGTCCAAAGAACATGTAGGATTGATACAAGAAAAAATTTTAAAGTTTATTATTTCATAAGAATGATATAATTTTTGGAGAGCCCTTTCGATTTGGTTGTTTGATAAAAGTGACACTTGATAGAATGAAAAATATCACATCATTTATTGTTACTTATAGTCTTTTAATATTTGTATATTACTTCAACTTATATGCACTTTCTAGAATTTTAATATATACCATTGCGGGTGGCTTGCTGAGTTTCATATGATACCTTGTTTTGGAAATTTTTGGGTACCAAGACAGACATTAGGGATACAGGTTGAAGCAAGGGAAATCACTCACTTGTAGATTCTTGATTGATTTGTGTACCTGAGTCGGGGAGCCGATGATCAAGCTTTGGTCTTGTAGTGATATCTAGGGATATTTCTTTCTATTCTTTTGTGCTTTTAAAACATTTATTATATTGGATGCTTGTTTCCATGTATTACATGTCTTTTTTATAGAATTCCATTATCATTATTTTTATATGAAACGATTGAATATGATTACTTGGTTGTTTATATGATGGATATTTTTTATTCAGTAGTTAAGTAATTCATGTTATTCCTAAATTTGTTTTATTATTTTACCATTGTGATATAATATGACTCTGAGGGTATTGTCTCCCAACTATTCCACCATGGACCCACACTACTATTCAGTAGCCTATAGCATATGGGGAGCCATTCTTGAGTCCATGTTCCCAACCAGTTTTGGTTACTATTGTGTGAACTAGGTCTGAGACATTGCAAAGTGTTATCAGAGTTTTATTTTGTTTTCTATTATCATTTGTGAATATTAGAAAAGTGATTATGAATGTTTCATAATTTGGAAATGATCAATGTTTGGTTGTTGCTAACCAATGTATAGGTAAATGCCACATTACGTAGTACGAGACATGTTTTTCTATATTGTACTTGTTATAGTTCACTTGATTTCACCATTGGGTGATGTATTTTCTATTTTATATTCATTATGAATAAATATTTTTCCCTTGGACACTATTATCAAGGAAATAATTCATCATGCATCATCATAGGAACATTGGGATTTATATTTCATGAATTATGTCATTCCATATTTACTTACTTCATGCATTGGCTACATCGTGTTTTATTAATTTAATACTATATCCAAGAAATTTTGCTAAAAATTCATATTGGGACATGATAAATAGAATTTTGGGATTAAATAGAGGCCCCACATTATTTTATAAGTTGTTTGGGCATTTATAAATTAGATGTTTTGATCCATAATTCTACCTTTTAAAGTGAATTATTATGTAAATGAGAATGATTTTGAAGGAAATTGAATTATAAAATGAAATAAGATCTACTAAATGGGGATTAAAATTGAAAATTTAAGGGTTTTTTCCTATAAAACATTCAATTAACACTCTTTATATCAAAACCCCTACCTTTTAGTGAAGAACATGGATCTCACCTGAACTTAGTAGTGGTAAGTAGGTAGTATGTCATGAATTCATATGATCTATATCTCACCCAAACAAAGTTTAAGGAGTAGACAGAGGGTATGTGATGTGTGTTAAGGAAGTCTTGTGCATTTCTAACACGTATATTTTTGGTTGTGTTGTTATTAATTCTTGTATGCATCATGTGATTGACATTGTAGATATATGTCACTATAAAAGCCTCCAATAATACACAAGGATGGTGGTGAATACCATGTTCAAGAGGTGGTGGACCATGGGACAATAGGGGAAAATATATGAGTGAATCTATAGGCACTACATATTATTTCTGATTTGTGGTTGATGACCAGTTTAGAAAGGGATTTCTACTATTTATATAGACTATTCAAGAAGCACTTCCACTTACCGCATCTATGGAAGATTTTATGTGTGTGTTTTAGTAGAAGCATATGCTCACATTTTCAGGCTATGAAATACCACAAGCTATATATTCATGGATAAAGTACATGCTATCAATTTTAGAGCATCCTGAGACACCTATTGAGAGGAGAGTTAAGCTCACAACATATATACATTGGATTCCTCCAAGATTTGGTGGGAAAAGATTAATCATGAGGATATTCATCAGGATATAGCTTGGAGAGATTTCTAGATAGCCTTTTATGATTAATTCTATCCTGATATGTTGAGGACCGATATAACTAGAGAGTTTATGCATCTATAGTGCGACTTCATATCAGTCATGAACTATTATTTCCATTTTATAGAGCTACAGTATTTCACACCTATTATGTTAGGTGATGAGGTGTAAAAAACAAGGTGATTCAAGGATGGTATCATCTATAAAATATGATCATAGAATAACATTTTATATATTAAACAATGACAGAAATAATAAATCAAGTGTGGATTAGAGAACATAAACTAAGGGAAATTTGGGGTGCAGAGCAAGGTAGATAAACTTCTCGACCTGGCAGTTTCTTTATCAGGTGGATTTAAGAGATGTTGTGGGGTATTTAATAATGGAAATACTGGCCAAAGTGTGAGTTATAGTAGTTATTTTCTATGTGTAATGTGTGTAAGGTATGGAAACTGAGGAGATAGAATAATTGAGACCCAGTCTAGTGTCGATATTACAGTAGGATGGGCCATCTATAAAAATTTTGTTGTACCTTTCCTCTAATTGTCAGTGAGAGAGTGTCTGCACCCACTCCACTTTTAGGAGTATGATGAAAATATTTTCTTCATGTATGGAAATAAAGTGTGATTGTCAAATTAGGATGAGTTTTTGGTTATGGTCATGGAAGATAGAAACCAAACATTCAACAATAAGAGATTGAACCTACTGAGGGTAGTCAAGCAATATCTTAGGGTCACAGTTCATGCCAGATATATATAGTATAGCCACTACCTAATGGGCATAGTTTCGGGCCTACTACCATGAGAGGTATTATTATAGTAGGATTTATATTATTATCTAATCAATTTGATATAGGTTCTTTACATTCTTTCATATATGTACCTATTGTAAAGATCCTTGGGATCAATGTTCAGTTTTCTTGTGGTGGTATGACACTCAATACTCTATTGTGGATATTATCAAATAGTGCACACTAGCTCAGGGAGTTCCCCCTTCATATTTTTTGGTGTTACCTAATATGGTACCACTTTTCCCTCAAGATGATATGTATTTACATCATTATAAAGATTTATCGGTTGGTTCCCTATTATGCCTATATTAATCGCTATCATCAGAGAGTAACATTTACATAACCATAGGGTTGAGTTTTTATTCATAAGGGTGAATGTTATATCTAGGAGGAACGAGCTGGACCTAATCATCATGGGCTATGTGAGATGGTATTCCAAATAGATAGACTATATCTGGATGATTAGGGAATGCATCCGGAATAATTCCCTCTTGTGGTTAATCGTTTCATCAATATTTTTCCAGATAACTTTTCTAGACTTCCTCCTGAGAGAGTGGTAAAGTTTTCCATAGATCTAGTCCATGTATTTTTACCAATATCCATTCCTCCTAACATGATGGATACTATATAATTGCAGGATATCAAGAGGTATCATGAGGACTTTGAAGAAAAGTGTTCAATATGATCCAGTGCTTTTCTACGGGGTTCAGTAGTCCTTTACCCCATGAATGTGGATGGAGACATTTTTTTATATATGGATTACTAGAAATTGAATTTGTTGATGTTTGAAAACAAATATCCATTTCCATGGAAAGATGATCTCTTTGACCAACTCCATGTTTTTTAGATTTTCTCGAAGATTGATCTAAGATTAGGTCCTCATTAGGTGGGTGGTTTACCTTTCAATATAACTCATATAGATTTTCATAGAAATTATGGTCTATAATAATATCTAGTTATATCTTACTACCTCATAAGTGCCCCTGTAGTTTTCATGTAATTGATGAACCAGGTTTTCCATCCATATCTGGATTCATTTTTGGTGGTATTCATGGAGGATATCTTTATGTATTCTCATGTTCGACATAACCATGCCAAAAATCATGAGATCATATTGGATACACTAGGAGAGTAACACTTATACTATATTCTCAACAAGATCCACTTTTGGACGGATTAAATTCACTTCCTAGGTTTTATTATATCAAAGACAATAGTATCAGTTGACCTAGAGAAGGTGAGAGCTATAGTTTCCTGGGAGAATCCTAAGAATGTATTTGACATATGGAGATTCATGAGGAAAGAATGATATTAAAGGCACTTCATAATATACTTATCACATATAGAATAACCTCTTACAGTCTTGAAAAAGAAATGTGTGATGTTGTATTTATTAAAAGACTTTGAGATAGCCTTAGAGGAGGTAAAAAGGAGATTGGCTTCAGTTCAAATCCTAATTCTTAGAGAGATCAACAGAAGCTATACCACGTGTTATGATGCATATAGTATCAGGATAGGAGAAGTTCTAATGTAGCAATATAGATTTGTGGTGTATGTGTCTTTTCAATTGAGACTGCATGAGTGGAACTACCTAAAAATGATCTTTAGTTAGATATTATTTCTCATACCTTTGTATTTTGGAGGCATTATTTTATGGGAGAGCATTTTTTGGTGTACATAGGAAAAATAAATCCTCAAGTACATATTTAAACAGTGTGGCTTGAATATTAGTCAATGAATGTGGGTTGAGTACCTATAGTCTTTTAACTTAAATATTGCCTATATGCCCAGTTAGGGAATTGTAGTTTCAAATTTTTTATGTAGGAGGACTACTAAACATGATTTTTGGGAGAATAGTAGTGAGTGGAATCCTATGGTCCTATTTTCTTAGAGTAATATGGAGTTTTACAACCATCATAAAAAATATTTACTTTTATCATTATTAAGGAACTCTTTACTTATTGAGAGAGTGAGGGTGATGAAACTTTTAAATTCTGAGGGCTTGATCCTATGGGAGAGTATTTTTGGTGATGACCATCCACATGGTTGGATTGTTAATGATAATAAGATCTTCTATAGCTATAAATGTTTCTAGGTTCTTATTGACACCAGGGAGGATTTAATGAAGGATTCCCTTTCCTCAATATGGGTTGTGTATCCCGTTCTTTCCAATATGTATTGTGACTTATGAAATCATTACTGTTGGACAAGGATAAAGTAGGATATTATTGGGTTTGTGACTCGGTGTTCCACCTGTCTGCAGGTGAAATTAGTGTACCAATGACTAGTTTTAATTTTATAGCCATTACCCTTTCCAATGTGGAAATGGGTAGATGTCACCATAGATTTTATGAAGTGACTACCTAGATAACCTCATGGTAGTAAATTCATATGATTGATCATAGATAGGTTGAACAAGTTCACCCATTTTATGCCTATTTGGGAGACACCTTTTGTGGATTATATCACGAGGCTCTACATTCATGAGATTATATGATTACATGGGGTTCCAAATTCTATCATATTAGTTAGAGACACTAATTTCACATTTTTGTTCTCGTAGGGGGTGGTATAGGGAACTTGGTTCACAAATACTTATAAGTATATCCTATCACACATAGACTGACAGTCAGTCCAAGTATACCATATAGGTTTCGGAGGACAGGCTCTGATAATTCATCTTTCATTTTTTTCCATGGGAGGAACTATTATCTCTCATAGATTTCTCTTACAATAATAGCTTCAAGGAAACTATTCAGATGTATCCTTTGAATCCTTATACAATAGGCCATTTGGTTCACCCTAATCTAGTCAGAGGCAGGAGAGGTAGTGTTATTTTGTCCTCATCTCATTCATAAGAATTCAGAGATGGTTCTGTTTTTTAGGAAGAGGATTTTTAAATCTCAGTCTAGATAGATTTCATACATTGATCATCACCATCAAACACTAGATTTCAAGGTGAGGATTCTGGGTTTTTTTTTGGGAGTTTTTCCTAGACATTAGAATTAACAGATTTGGAAACAAGGGAAGTTATCTCTTTGTTACATCGGGACCTTTTAGATTTTGGATAGATTTGGGTTCATAGATTTTCTGTTTTAATTATCTCAGAGGTAAATATCTATACATAATGTATTCTACATATATCAGCTCTTCCGGTATCATAATAATCCATGACATATTCTTCATCCTGAGCAAGTTGAGTTAGAGGTAGATAAATTCTTACAAGAAAATAATATCTATATTATTTATCAATGCATGAAGGTTCTCCATGGTCAATCAGTTCCTCTGGTATAGGTGCTATTGTAGCACAACTATGTGCGGGATGAGACTTAGGAGTGTGAGGCTATCGTACAAGCCCAATGGAAGGAGTTGTTCTCATACAATGTTTGACCACCCTTTGAGGGGAATTTAGGGATGAATATATTTAATGGGGGAATATTGTAAGAAATCAGATATTTAATGAGATAGAGAACCTTTTTATATTCATTTAAATTCTTTGGTTTTGACCCAATGTGAATACCTAGTGAGGATATAGTGGAAACGATAGTGTTCTGGAAAATATTGGATCCTTGAGCCAAATTTTATTGAGAAAATAGATGGGCCAGAATATTATTAGAACCATGTGACCTAGGAATCATGGTTTGTATAAATCATGTGGGAAATATTAGTGAATAATATATTTCAATTTTTTATATCTAACTGTACTACCCAGGCTGTATTCCCATGAAACTTTTTCCATACATTTTATAGAATAGAAATGCACAGTCAATGAACGGTTTTTCAAACTATGCATTATGACCATGAGTGTGGGATATTGAGACAAAGAAGGGTCTAAGTCTGGCAGACAATTTGGAAAACCATGCAAACTATTTTTTAAATGGGAAATAACCATTTTACATTAATTCCTTATTGGTTTAACACATCCCCTCAATTCCATTAATTCTCTAGTGTCCATCCTTCCTCCTCCCATTTGAGAAATTCTTCAATCCTGACATAGTCTTCATTCCAATTTATCTTCCTTGAAACAAATTCAAGTGTGGTCCATCTCATTGTATGTGTTTCATTGAGTTCTTTATATCACTCTCACCTTTCACTATTTTCTTGGATATCAATAATTCTATTTTGGTGATGCCTCTTTTTATTGATTTTGATAGAGTTTGACTGTTCTTCCATTTTCTTCAAATATGTATCTAAACAAATGTTGAGAATAGATGATTGTTACTAAAAAATGATAATTTATTTGGTATTTACCTTTTCCCTCATTGTAACTTGAATATATCTGGTTGACATTGTTCCCCAAGTCATACTTTCTTTGAGTTGCTTTTAAAATTAATTTAACCATGGGTTAAATGATCACAAAATGTTTGAGGCATGCCATGACACATTTTTTAAGGTTGGAGGCTATCAACCTCAACCTAAGTAACTCACGGTGTGGGTTCTAACCATTTTATTTTGTTTATTCCACAATTGTCTATGATAATCTCAACTTATATAATTGAAAATAGAATGAGGAATTAATGTTAATTGATAAATGTTTTAATTAGTTTTGTATCATCTTCTCATTGTATATGAATGGCATAAATTTATTAATCTATTCAGATCATGTATATTCCTTATGCCATTGGTCCTATGGGTCATGTATGTGTTCCTCCTCAACCATTAAAGGGGTATTAACCAAAAATCAAAGGCCTTCGGTCTTTTAGAATGTATATGATTATGAAGGGATTTATGAAATGGTGAATGACTGTGTTAGTATGCCTTGAATATTTATACTCCTTGGATCCCATTTAATTAGCTCATATGGATACCATGGAAAATTCAACTCAATTGATATTACGGCCTGATATCCCTAATATGTTAGGATTCCTTAGATATTTCTACTTCATGGATCCAACAAACCAATAGAATTTCTTGGACATTACTAATTTGTGGATCCAAATTACATGAATCATTAGGATTCTTTGGAAAATTTCACTCTTGGGATGGGTTACTTGGATTACATGAATGCCATGCACATTTGTACTCCAAAGATGATGTTTAATTAGTTTACTTGACAAGATAGGATTCCTTGGACATTTTTACTCCTTGGATCCAACTCATTATGATTCCTTAGACAGTTCGACTTTTTGGATTATGTTTACTTGATTTACATAGTTTAATTGGTTTCTAGGTACTTTTTGAAGCCATGGACCCTGGACCTTATAGGCCTAATACGAAATTACACAGTATAGGTTTTTGTAACTAGTATGTGTTATTCAATGCAGATAGCCCTATTGATTTAGTTTCCAAATTATTGTAAGACTTCATAGACTAGATTGAAACACTTATAATTTTTTTAATTGTACACCTATTATATCTTTATACTTATTCAACTTATATTCATATACTTGACTATTATGGGCATTGTTGGTGGTGTCCAACTGAGTATTATCTCACACCCTATTTGGGCCACCATTGGGTACCCAGAAAGACTTTATGTATATAGGTGAGGATATATAAAAAATCTTTCTTTAAGATGCTTGATTGATTTGTTCCTAGAAGGCATGGAGCACAAGAATGGGATTTGGTCTTGTGTTACTATCTAGGGATATTTATTTTGGGTTTTTTTTAATTTTGATACATGTATTGTATTGGATGAATATTTCCCTATATTACATGTCATTTGTATATCATTCCATGATCATCACTTATAGATTACATGGATGGATATGATTACATGGTTATTTATATGATGGATATTTATTCTTTATTAGCTTAGTTATTCATATTCTTCCACTATTGATTCTATGATTTTATAACTAATATACACTCTGGTTATGAGGGTATAGTCTCCCCACTCCTCCACCATGGACCCTCACAACGATTCGGCACCCTATAGAATATGAGGTGGCATTCTTGAGCATATGTGGTCAACTAGTTTCTATTAATATTGATTTAACTAGGTTCAATACATCAAAATATAATTATATATATAATGTGATATGGAAACAACAACAAAAACACTTGTCGCACCATTGAGTTCTATGAAATACAGTTGTTGAGAAACTATACCTACATCATATAATGTCAGTTTTGAGTCTATATTTATCACCCAAAACACCATGGGTCAACATTATTTCATCGCACAAGCCTATAATAAAATATATATGGGATTTATGTTGTTATAACAGCCAACGATTCGACAACCACTATGTAAGAACATTAAGGTAGAATGAAATTAAACATTATATAACATTAGGATTCATTTTCTTATTTGGAATAGTATAAAACCAGTAAAAATATCAAGGAAAAGATAAAAAATAATCTTATATAATTTAAATGAAAAGGAACAGATCAGTATAGAATCTTGCTACACATTCATGTCTTAAAAAGATTATAATATCACCCAACACCATAACAAAAAATCATGAATTAATTTTCATAGTGTCCAACTCGATTTCCCATATCAATGGCATGGATTCACATACAATTCAATCCCATTGCTTTGTTAAATACTTTTTTGGTCCTCACACTCAATCTGTTTGTACCATACCAAAATCCAAGACACTTTATACAGTTATTCTTTACAATTATATTTAAACATCCTCTCACTACATTAACATGTAATATAAACCATATCGATTGATATAAATTCAAAACGCCTTGATATAAATTTATATAAAAGAGGTCCCCATCCATAAGGAACACTCTAAGACAATTATCAATTTGAAATAATTCAACACATATCAAATTAT
The DNA here is from genome assembly GCA_963277665.1 of Viscum album. Lineage (NCBI taxonomy): Eukaryota > Viridiplantae > Streptophyta > Magnoliopsida > Santalales > Viscaceae > Viscum > Viscum album. The sequence goes on along the minus strand of OY728157.1, from coordinate 1,544,001,819 downwards.
ACAAAACATGGGATCCAATATCACAGTTTCATAAAATAATCTATCATAAACACAGTCAAAATAAACCATTTAATTAAAGCATTACACATAGAGGACCTATTATACGTTTAATGATCCTTAAATAACATTAAATTCAAAAAGAAAAGAACAATGATTTCAATTTTGTGTATACAAAAACATCTTACAAAAACTACACATCATAGGTTACATTAAACTCATAAAGATCATATGAAAATCATAGAGACCACCTTCACCAATGTTTTTGTTGTATTTTGGACAAATATTTGACAAATGTGACATGATTACATAAATGGAATCAAACCAGGTCACTAAAATACCTCAGGAATGCCTTGAAACCTCAAAAGGTTATCATAAATTATAAGGAAAGAATGAAATTCATATGGGAGAGAGATATAGCATATTGAATTTTTAGAGTAAAAATATAATAGTAATTAAAAATGGGGGATTAAATATTGATTTAGTGGATATAAAAAATAAAAAAAATTAAAAACCACATGGGTACATGTTCACTATGATTCCAAAATAATAATGGAAGAAAAACTATATATTCATTCCTTACCATAAAAACCAAGTCCAAAACATCAATAGAATTTATAAAAAAAATGAGAAAATTGAAAAAACATTACTATAAATATTATAGGTGAAAAAAATAGTCCCTAATGGACACAAATGAAAGTCACATGAGAGGTATCTACTCCATAGAAATTAATTGATAACCCTAGTGTTGAAGAAAAGTGCATCCATCAAAAAATGTAAAAATAGACCACTAGAACTCCACACTCCATATAAAACTAAAACCCATTATTCAGATCCTTGTCTTTACCCAAGTCATATACAAATTAATATGAATGTTTTTGAAAAGGAAATATAAATAGAATGGGTATATTATACCCAATAGCGAGTCAACACCCTACCCCTTTCTATATCTCTTAAATTATAGTTTATGGAAAAATGAAAATCTTGATGAATAAGTAATAAAATTAGACAACATACATTATTAAAGTCATGGAGTATGATTATAAATGATAACAAGTAACTCATCACACATGGAGGGTCCATGTAAAACCTTCATATTTTATAATATATTTCTCTTTAATATATTTGATGTGTTTGATAGCTTGTGATTCACGTAACACCTTTATTAAGTGAATGATTCATTATTAAAAAAATAAAATGAAATCAATTAATAGATAATTAAATCAAATTACCTAAATTTAGGTAATAAAATCAATTTATTACATTCCCAAAGTAGTTGAGAAAAATAATGAATGTTAATATTTTAAAATTATGATAAAAAAATGGTATGGTTACAAACCATAGATTTATTATATATGTTTTATTTTAAAGTTAATTTATTTTTTTAGAGTATTAAAATTATTAAAAAGTACTCTATAATAATTTAAACATTATTATTCACTAATAAATTTCATATCAAATGGTTATAAATGAATATAAAATCATTTGAATAAAAAAAGATATATTTTTAATAAACTCTTTTATTCCATGCAATGAATTTTTATGTTAATAAATTAAATTAATTTCTATTGAAAAATTATTTTAATGAAATATGTAGATAATATATTTAATAAAATAACATAATAATAATATTAGGATTGTTACTAGGAAAAGAAAAATAATTATATAAATTTTATGCTTAAAAATACTTTTCTTTTAAAAATGTTTTTTATTCATTTTATGTGTGGATACTAGAATTATTTTCCTAAAAATTTAGAAATTGAATCCTATAAAAATTATAAACTATTTTGAATCATATTCTCTATATTTTTTCATATAGTTAATTTAATTTTTTTAGAAAAATAACATACATTGTTTACATGACAATCATCACATTAAACAAAAAAATGGGTTAAATGGGTTAAAGTAAAGGGATAATGATTCAAGATATCAATGAACAATAACTTTAATTTAATTAGTGATGAGTAATTATACCTCCCCCATTTGATATTTTAAAATTTTATTTTTTTTATCCACTTTACATGAATTGTGACTTCATTATATTTTAATGTGATTAACAGTTAAAAGGGTGCTACTAATCTCACATGTAAAGGTTACCTCCTCTTCTCACATATACACACCACCTTGGAACCTTAGTGCGACCAATACCAGGAAGGCTCAGCCAGGGAGAATTCCCTGACCATTTATTAAAATAAAAGAAAATGACAGTAAACAAGCACCAAAAGCCAAAGGGAAAGCAAGTTACATATCACAAGCACCATACCCATCTCCATATTCTTCCTCTACTGTGGTTGTTTCCCATTCCGAGCTTTCATAACGCTTAAGAACCTTGGCATATTTCCTTCGCAAATTCATACGCTCCAAGGATAATAGCTCATCATTGCCTCCAGAGGATCTGGTGGCCAACGGCTTTGGAAGATATGAGTAGTCTTTATTTGCCCTCCGCCGCGGTGGAGCAGTTAAGACTTCAGGAGCTTTAATCGTCTTTGTCTTCCCTCCTTGGACCACATCACTGAAGGAGGGTTTTCTCATGTCACCATAGTAATCCTGATCGCTCTCATAGCAATCTCCCCACTTTCCAGTGATACACACTTGCTGAAGCATACCATCCTCACCACTAGGCTGCTGACATTGGCCACTGTCATCAATTACCGCAAGACATCTCGACTGTTCCGGAGATTCCTGAGTAATTGAAGCCCCACGCGCCACCTCTGTTGATCTATTTTCATCTTCCTGCACAGCAGACTCATGCTGGAATACAACCAAGGAGGGCTCCTCCTCTCTGGATTCATTTTCCAGCCCCTCAAACCGATTTGCAGTGGCCACAGTGAAGCCCACCTGCCCATCCATTGCATCCCTTCCTTTCACCCCATTCTCAAAGACAACATTCTCTAAACCGCCACTGCCTCTTCTGATCTCATCCGGTATTCCATTCTCCACCATTCCTGCATCTTTGCCCCCATTTTCAGCCATTCCAGTAGGATCCAGCATACCCGCCCCATTTTGCGACTCCCTCACCACATTGAAGTGACCAGCAGAACATCCTCCTTCGCCTAAGCCACAGCCCTCGCTGGCAATAACACATCGCACATGCTCACCCAACTGTAAGTCATGTTTGAGCCTGCCGAGAACAGCAGACATAGCAGGATTAATAGAACCCTCAGCACTGCTCCCTGCAGGAAAAACAGACTGCTTCCTCACATCATCCGCAGAACCATAAGCAACACTCCCAGCAGGCAGAGCACCCGGGCTAGGGGACTCGACCAACCTCTCCTCCCGGCTCGGAGGTCGTCTGTTCAGCATCTCAGAGCCACAGCACGACACAAGGTGCCCCAACCGATGGCAATTGTCACAGTAACCAGCCCAGGATTCGAACACCACGGGTTGCCTCCAACGAAATTCCTCACCAACGGTTAACCACACCCAGTTGACAGCAGGCCGAGCCATGTCCACCTCCACGCAGATCCGCGGATTCACAGGATGACTTATAGTGGATGTGCGGACATCCGAGCAGAGGTATCGCCCCACCAAATTACCAACCATACGAAGAATAGTAGGGTTTTGAAAAGGGAGTGGTAGTTGCGGAAGACTAACCCACGTCGCAGTGGTTGACGGATCGCGGTTCATGTGAAGATCAAAGGACCATCGAAGGAGAAAGAAACGGCACCCTTTGCATCTCCGCGGCGCATTAGACCAGGCGCGAATCAAATCTTCTTCTGAGTTGAAGCGGATCATGAATTGTCTGCTTTCTGGCAGCCCAACAACAACGCGTTCCTGCAAATCCCATTTTCCAAAAATGAAATGGTCGAACTCGTCAACCGAGGGCCTTCTGCGATCGAAGCGAGCAACCAACATCAAATCTAGGTGACTCGAAGCTTCAAGGAATTCGGATGAAGAGATCGGTAGCTGAGGAGCCCCCTGATGAAGATCTGGAACCTTCGGACATATCGAGATCGTCGGGAAATCCGGGAGATAGTTGGGGTTCGGGAAAGGGATGAAGAGTTTCTGAGGCGCTGGAGGTGGTGAGGCCCTGTTCTTCGCCTCCCGTCCAACTCTTGGAAGCAGAGGGAAATCGTCCTGAAGCTCCATCTAGGGTTTCAGCGCCGTCAAACGCCATAGCCAAGCCTCTGAGCGCCGCGATTCGAGAGACGCATCCTTCCCTCTATCATCCTTAGTGTGACCAATATTATCTAAAATTCCCTCCAAATATAATTAACACATCTTATAGATTTAATAATTTCTAAAAGGCTCGTCCATTAACCAGTAAGATGTTTTCAAAGTAGATTATCCAAAGAAGAGGAATAGGTTCTTACAAAACTTCTTCAAGATTATTCCTTATTTAAACATCCCCAAATATCCCTTACCAATATAAAAATAGTTAAATTAATATATTTATTATAATAAAACGTTTTTATATTAATTTTACAGCAATTTTATATCTATTTTTCATACAATGGAAAATAAAAGTGTTGATCATGTGTACGTAAGAACTACCATCACACTTGAAGAGGCGTGTTTGTTTCATCCCCACCTCTCAATGATAGTTATATATAAGGAAATAATTTATTTATATGATATTTATAACATAAAAATTATTCTAAAAGATATAGATTATTATTTAACTTCCACAATTTTTATCCAGGGAAAAATGACAACACAACTCATGCATACTTACGGACTACTATCTCCACAAAGATATGTTATTCATTATTCATCACCACCTTACATTGATGGATATAAAATTGTATATAATGAATAATTATGAAATTTATTAAATTATTAAATTATATAGATTATTAAACCATGAAATAAGTTCTAGGACAAGAATCTATAAACCAAAACATACATGGAAAACAGAATCATTGAGAAAAATATTTATTTGAAAAAAGAATTGTTAATAAATGGGTTATTAGAACTTTTTAATAACTTATATATTATAATAAAATAATGATTTAGTTTTTATTATATGTATAATAATTGAAAATTTATTATATAATATATTATATCATGTACGAATCAAATCAAAACATGGGGAAATTCTTTATGTTACAATCTCACCTTTTATTAGGATTGTATATATTTCAATTCACATTATAGGAAATTATATGTTATTTCCTTATTAAAAATAAAATATTTCCACATACTTAGTTTATTTATATATTTTTCCAAGTAATAGTAAATTTTTTATCTCTTTGGTACTAAAAAATAACAAAAGGATGATTTCATGAAAATTTATCCCAGTTTCTCTTATTTTGGCTGAGAATCATTCTCTACCAGATCTAAGTTCTTTGAAATTGTGTTATAATTGTTTTTATATAAATTTGACTGACTAAAAATTATTTTCAAATTTTACCTTTTACATTGTTTAAATTTTATTAAAAATAAATATTTTCAAATATTTTCTATATAACTCAATTTTTGATATTTTAACAAAATAAGAAAATAAGGTTTTTCAAAATTTTACGATACAAATATATTTTTTCAACATCATATCATTTTTTCATCTTGATGCTTCCTTTAAAAGATTCAATGATTCTACAAAGAAAATATTATTCCTATTTTTTGGGAATTTTTATGTTGTAATGTTAAAAAAAATAAAACAATGGTTTCTATAAATTTTAAATGAGTACTTCTAGGGTATTTAAAAATTATTTTTAATCTTTGATTACATATATTAAAAATAGAAATGATTATCTAGGGATATATTATTTTGGTGTTATCCACTTCATTTCTCAATATGTCTTATTATGATGATTTTTTTATCAAGTTTCATTAAATTCATTTCTTTCTCTGAGGTTAACTAAACTAAGAATGAATGATTGATCCTCATAATTTCTTATAGAATATACCTGAATGTAATTATATTATGTCACAAGTGGGATTAATGTATACCTATAATTAATTGGGTAATTTTTTATATCCCATAATCTCAAAAGGGTACATTAGAGGTTTTCCCAAGCCCAAGGGAATGCAAATGGTCGTATCAACCCCAATAGGGAACATGAGTTATTAACCTAAACCTAATAAGTTGAATTGGTGATTAGATAAATCCCAAAATGGTACATAGAAGACAACACCAAGATCTAGAAATAACAAGAGTTAGTATCCCAATAAAACTAAGTGAAGTGTTTTTTAGTGAGTAGACTTGACAACTGATTTCTATGTTTTTAGGAATGGGGATTGAGTCTATTCCTCTATGCTAATATGTCAACTATGATAGTCTTTGTTGTGATACTTGACTATGTAAATTATTTTATCTACATATGTTTATATTAAAAATTTTGTCCATAAACTTATGCCTCATTCTTATGATATTATCTCATGGATCATGATTCATTTTTGATGATTAAACACTTTTATGACACATGCCTATTATTATAGAAAATATATATTTTGTGACATATATTTTATGGTTTAGGACTTGTAGGGTATAATATCTACCGTTTCCATCGGGTTATCATACCCTTGACCTTATCTTATAATCACTAATGATCATTGATTAAAAATCTATAAAATTTACCCATAATCATCATCTAATCTCACCCTTTGTTATGTTTACATTCCCTTGGTAATGAATTATGTTTTTAAGTATTGATTACATAATAAAGTTAAAAATGTGGATAAATTTTTGAGATATTTTCTTGATATTTCATTAAATAAGATGATCATGTATCTAGTCTCCAATGACAAAAAATATTTATGGTTTACGGGAATTTATTATTTCATAAAGTGTGTAATATTCATATAAAATGATAAAATGTTCTTTAAGCAATGCTCTGGTCTATTCAATTTGCATCAAAGTAGGGTTTATATATTTTTAGAGATTATATTACAATAAATTAGAGGATTGAACCTTTGGAAACCAATTATATACCAAACTGATATAGGAGTGACCTTTAGTATCATTGGATTACAAAAATTTTCAATAAATTAGGGAAACTTAAGAATGATATTCATGTTTATATGATTCCTCACTCTGATTAATGATTATTGAGGATTGCACTCTTATTTTGGGATTTATTAAATATTTAGAACCTAGAGGAATCATACTAACATTGAATATTCATGTAAATGTAATGATATTCCTAATGAGAAACCAAATAGTATGGAGGATGGAATGAAATTTTTTTGTTATGATTATAAAAATATCTTTAGCCATGACTCATATTGATCTTCCAAAAAATCAATGGAAGGATTAACATACTACTAATTCATTCATGAGTATATATCCACTTTCCTTTAGTGATCCCTGTAATTCACTAATTACTAAGTAATGGAAGAGTACCACTAAATTAGTTTTATCTATCCTATACTGATGATAGCATGAAAAAAAATTCTTTAGTCTTTATCATTTTTAAGGTAATGAACGGAAATGGAAGAATCATATTAATAATATGAGTCAATAAAAATAATGTTAATTTGTGGAATAAGAGTAGTTTGAGAGGATATTATTTGTAATTACTTTCCCATATCACTCCATACAAATATTTAAAGGGAACTTTTTATGCAAGAAAATAGGGAAGATGAATCCACTGGTACTTGTGAATACAATTTCACCATAATTTTAACATATGGTTAGAGTTTCATCATATTTCATGAATGAATGATTTATTGATTCTTTAATGGATTAAAAAGAACTATAATATGTGATTTCAAGGAAGAAATGGATATTAGAGACTCCAATTTTTATAATGGTTTTGGGGAAAACAAGAAAATGATAGATTTTTCATGAAATTCGAATATTAGAAATCGTGAATGAAAGAAAATTTGTTCATACTTCTTGTTAAATGTGTGAAAAAAATAATGGATAGATTTTAATGGGTCTATTAAGTCTTTTCAATATGTAAAAAATTATATCAATTAAATTAATGATAAATTTATATGGATATGTTAGTCAAAAAAATGGATAAAGATAAAGCTCATCTGAATTTAGTACCCACACTCTAATGCTTCATTTTCAAATAGTCTTGGTATTATTCCAACTAGTTCCTGAATATCAATGTTATTGGTAACAAGTAATGACAAAAACCTCTTAATCAAAGAGGAAATAGAAAATATCATGTGATCATAATCGCTAAAGTGGTTCATGATAATGATGTGGTTTGAGGTACAATTTTCATCAACCATAGAAATAAAAAAATTTATTATTTGGCTTAGTATCTTCTCACTCTGTTATATCTAAAGAATTTTCCAATAGTATCACATACCCAACTCAATTATTATATTATTAATAATCAATTATAACTTTCAATGTTTTGGAGAACATATATCAAGTCTATAACTCCAATTTGATATATGTTTTTTGGAGTGTGCTTCATGAAAATATTATAATTAACCCTCTAGTTGAATTTTATGTGATTTTGTTCATTTATTGGATATCTCTATATAGAGACCATATCAATTAATGAGAACGGTAAGACATGTTTGATGTTCTAAATCAAATTATATACCTTTATCAGTGAGAGGATGTAAATGAACATCCAACATAAATTAAATCCACTATGTTCTTCGTACAACCTATTTAGGAGGGGTATTTATCTGAGTTTGTTGGGGAGAATCTCAACATTTAAGATTTTCCTATTGATCTGGAATATGTAGATATATTTATAGAATAGGTTTATTGTCTTCAGATGATGGATGATGTTAAACATCCAACAGAACCTCTACATGGGGAATGTCTAATTTCAAATACTCTTTATACAATGTTCCTGATTAATTTGCGAGAATTAAAGAAACAACTCTATAAGAATCTATTTAAGGGATTCAACCAGCCAAGTGCTTATCCATTTGATTAAACATTTATTTTTTAAAAAAAATATTTTAGTACTCCTTGTATTTATTGTCATATACCTAATAAGATCATGATTAGGAATAAGTATCATCTACCCTACATTAATGATTTTTTTGATCAACTTCAAAGAGCTCAATACATTTATAAGATTGAATCTTTGATCAAGATATCATCAGTTAAGGGTTAAAAGAGGTAAATACACAAGTGATCCTTTTATGAGGTATTCAAACTATATATTTATTTTTATTTCATATTAACTTACAAATTCCACTAATTTATTTATGAATCTAATTAATTGAGTCTTTAGAGCATATCTTGATTAGTTTTTTGCAGTCTTTATAGTTGGTATTCATATATATTACAATAGGAATGAAGTAAAAAAATATTATTTAGTGATTGCACTAAATCCCTTTATAAATGATGTGTTTTTTCTAAATTTATAAAGTGATAATTCTATCAAAAAACATTTCATTCATCGGTCATGTAATTACAAGTTAGTGTAGGTCAGGGGATCCTTTAAAGAAGGATGTTATTAAGAAATGGGACAGACTATCCATAGTGACTAACATCTATAGTATGATTTTATTTTCATGATACTATTAATGATTTATGATAAATTTTTCACAGGCATAAACTTTAAGAACCTTGTTCAAAGAATAAACTCAATTTCCCCCAAACAGATGAATTTGGATAAAATTTCAAGAACCAAAAGATAATATTATATATTGGTTTTATTATCACAATATTGAGTAGTGGAGAAGGGTTTTTATCTATATTTATGCATTAAATAAGGGATTTGGATGTGTTCTCATGTATAATGAAATTTTATTAGCATATTCCTCACACAAATTAAAGGTTCATGAGAAAAATTACATACCCCATAATTTAGAGTTTGTTACAATAATTTTATCATCAATGTAATGGTATAATTATCTTAATTGTAAAATGTTTCATATACATTCCCATCAAAAAATATTGTAGTATATATTCACACAGAAGTTTATAAATATAAACAAAAGGAAATGGAAGTATTTGATTAAATATTGTGATTGATCAATACATTACCACATTGTGAAGGTGAACAATATGTCTAATTCTCTTAGTCAGAAAGATCAAGATAAATTTCAGTTGATGAGGATTTAAATATATACATTACTTATGGAGTTTTAGATTATATTCTTTGAAATTATAAAGAAAGAGAATAAATCATATTTTTATCAAGTGAATGTTCAACCATACATTTATGTGAATATTAAATAGGAAGATAAAAATAATTTATATATGAAAAATAAGGTAAGGTATGTCCCTTTGTTCAAATATTATAATGATGGAATAATAATGTTTAGAAACTAAGTATGTGTCTCGTTTATACCAAAATTAAAGGAGCTATTGGATGAAGAACATGTCTCATTATTCATTATACAACCTAGTAATACAGATAGATATAGAGATTTATAATACTATTTCTAGTTGGGTAACATGAAATGGGATATTATAGAGTACATATCTTAATGGCTGATATGTTAACATGTTAAGTTTTAACATCATATTTTTAATTGAATAATGAAACAATTACCCAAACCTATATAGAGATATAAAAACATTACTATGGATATTGTAGTATGAATCCCCATGAAATCTAAATTCCATAAATAAATATGGGTTTTAATTGGTCACCTAATAAATTAAGTTTATGTTATATCTACCAGTGATGATGTATCACTTGACCAACATTCCATGATATAAATGAATGACGTGGTAAGCCTACATAAAATAAAATTCACAATAATTTATAGTTGGGATCCAATTATAACCATGAAGTTCTGGATAATTATTCATCAATAATTTAATAAGAATTCGAACTTTAGAATTGCATATCATCCTTTTATATATGGTCTATCTGAGAGGAAACTTTAAACTCTAGAATATATTAATACATATTATTCTATATAATAAAATGTTTTTTTTAATCCACACATTTCTCTAGTTGAATTTTAATACTATTGTAGCTTTCACCCAAACATTCAAATGTCTCTTATTAAATACCAATAACAAAATAGGTGTCTAAATCCGACATAATTACATTATGTTTGGGAATAAATTTTATTAGGATCAAAGACAGATAAAGAAGTTATAGATAATGTTAAAGGCATTCAATAACACATCATGGTAGGTCAAATTTGAAAAAATAATTATGAATATAACCATCATTGTGAGATAGTGTTTTAAATAATTTAGAATATATTATTTTAGATATAAATTTTAAAAAAGGTTGTGAGACTTGGAAATAAGGGGAAACTAAGCCCCAGATATATCATTCCTTATAAGATTCTTAATCATGCCATGATGGTAGGTTATCTCTTGGTACTTCCACTGAACATTTCCCATGTTCATCATGTATTCCATATATCTATTTTGGAGATGTACATACCTAATACATTATATATATACACAACTCAGAGTTCATACCACTACAGCATAAACATTAATATAGGAAATAAATAGTAGAATAGTTAGATTGAAATGATAGAGTGTTGAGGAATAATACCACTCATCTATTCTATGTTTTGTGGGTAAAAAATTAATTTACAGAAACTATAAGGGAACTAAGTATTTAATGAGGAATAAGTGTCCTAATTTATTTTATTTTGATTAACATAATTTTTAGGGATAAATTATAATAAGGGTGAGATAATATAACACACTACGATGTTATAATATATTTCACTTTAATAGATATTATGTGTTTGATTGCTTTTAAAACACACAACACCAAAATTAAGTGAATAATGCCTTATTAAAAAAATTAAGTACATTGATAGATAGTTAAAATAACTTTATAAAATTCATGTTAAAAAATAAAGTAATTAAATTAATAAAATAAATCATAAATGATAATAAATTTTTCTCTATTATTTTTTGTCTAAAAGAATATTTTCTGTTTATAAACATTGTTTTTATTAAATATGTTTCATTTGGAAGTTATATTATTTTATTTTTAGAACTAAAATTGTGTAAAATTATTTTTTACACATGTATACAAAAAATTTAATGATTCATATAAGTATTATAAAATGGTAAGAAATGAAGATAAAATCATTTGAAGGTAAAAAAATATATTATTCATAAAACTATTTTTATGATTTCAATTTTATTAATTTTAATAAAATGAATTAATAAATATTTAAGAATAATTACAATGAAGTATATAGATAACAAATTCAATAAAATAAATTAACATTTATAAAATTGTTTCTACAAGGAATGGAACACAAATAAAATAATTTTTATGCATAAAATAATTTTTTATTTCTAAAGAATGTTTTTATGCATTTTTTATACAAATATTAGAATTGATTTATACCACCCAAAGAAATTGAATATTATAAAATTGATTATATAATTATATTTTGTATTTTCAAAATTTTAATAATTTTAATTTCTTTTTAGGTCATAAAAATGATTTACAATGATAAAAAGTAAATCTTTATGGTAGGGGTAAAAATTCGTTAAAGTGTTTAAAATGAAAAGATAATTATTGGATATATCACTAAACAGTATCTTTATCTTCATTTGATGAGTTTATTTCACCCTCCACAACACATATCAAAAATATTGTTGTTATAGACCCACTTTCCAAAGATATTTACTTTAATATATTTTAATGTTATTAATTTTTACAAGGGTTCCACTCCCCTCAGTTATAAAAGGTCACCACCTATTATCACTTATCCACACCACATGAGAATATTAGCTTAGACATTTCTGGCCCAATACATTCCGTATAACACCCTGAGTTGTATGGACTTTTTTCTCAAATAAATTTAATTTCATTGGTGGATTATGGTACATGCTACACAAATTCAAGATTCTATTACATCCAACTTTTGGTTGTCTTTCACTACATTAGACACTCGATTAGCTTATGTGACACATGACCCTGAGTTTTAACAAAACCTCGACATATAATTAATAATTTTTTTTAGAATGTGAGCATTGAAAATAGGATATTAGACTTAGAAAAATGAATATCAATAAATAAATTTTCAATATTAATTATATTGGTTTTACATAAAACAAATATATTAATAATAAAATATTTAATTATTTATAATGTATTTATATATTTGAAAATATTATTTTTCCAAAAACTGCTTTTATATATTTTATGGACAACAAAAATATGAAATTTTAGAATTATATTAATTAAATATGATAAAATAAAATTCATTTATTAATTTATAATGAAAAAATTATCTTATGGTGAATTTTTGAGATTTTTCTAAAAAGTTTCATTTTTTCTATGTCAAAAATAAAGAATTTTAATTGATAACAACATTTTCATCAAATTTAATTATATAGATAAATAATATTTTAATTTTTTGAAGTTTATTTAGTAAAATATATATATATCTATTAATCAAATTTAAGTCATTGGAATCAATTTCATATCAAAATTGAATATAAAAGAACTGTAAACCATAGATCATTTTTCTCAATAAAACCCCACTTCCCAATATGCCCACATGTTTAATTTTAAATTAATTTTTGTCACTACTATCAGATAATTATTAAATATGGATTCCATATTTATAATCATCAAAATTTATAATTTCTAATAAGGTAAACTTAATTTTTGACCAATGTGATTTTTGAAAGAAAAAAAAATTAATTAATGTGATTAAGGTAAAAACAAGACTACTAAGTGGTTAAACTAAAACAATATGGTGAAAAACGACCCAAAACATGTCCAAAACCCATTTTTGTCCATATATAAACATTATATTGTCTAAGTTTTAAATTTTATCCATTTGGGGAAGTTTTTTAATATGAAAATTATGGTTGAAAGACTCTCTTTCAAAAAATTACACGTTTTCCTCTCACCTCCCTTATTAAAGGCCACCCCCTATCCCCCTCTCTTTACACCTCTATCTCCATTTGGATCAGAAAATTAATGTCAAAATGTCTTACCAAATTTCCCTACCCCTGGTGTCTTTTATTTGTTTAGAAATCTTACCAAGGATGCCATTGGTAATAACCAAAAGGATATACCTGAAGAAGAGGTAATATTCATCGAAGAACTTTTTGGTTTTATTCCACCCTCAAACCTCTTAAACTAGTTTTATATCATGATTATATAATAACCTAAGTATATTTAATATACAAAGATTTTTTTATTTTATGTGTATGACCAACCATCACACACATTATCATCTAATGGGTTATGAAATCGTCATTCGTCTGTACGACGGACTACCCCCTCGCAAACCAATGTTGTTCGTTTTTTCATTACCACCTTTCAATGTTGGGAATAATAATATAAATACTATAAATATATATTATTTATTGTTTTATTATTTTGTTATGATTATTTAATTTTTATATCACACATAACTTTCTGCTTTCTATTTTTTTGGAATACAATAACGCCGTTAAAGTGTTCGTGAGACTACCACCTAAAGAAGCAATGGGATTCATTCATGATTTACATAAAATGTATAAGGGATGGGTATAATAAAAATATCTGATATATATGACATAAAAATTATTATATATTTATAATATATTACATAATTTTCTTTCATTCAATATAATAGGAAAATGGAATGAGTGTTCATGCATATGTACAACCTACAGTCTCCATGAAAAAAGTATTTAATTTCCAATTTCTATATTTTAAATATTATTATTTATATTTATTTATTTATTTGATATATATCATACTTATGAAATTTTTATAATTATGGATATTATCAAGTCATTATTTAAGTAAGGGGACCAAAAATAAAACATATCAAAACATATATGAAAAACAAAGTGGAATCTTAATAATCGGGTAATAAAATGTCTTATTAAAATCATATATTATGTGATATAAATTAATATATTCCTATAATGGATCTATAATAAACTTATATTTATTATACATGAGGATTAAATTATTACAATAGAATTCAATACTTAAGGTGAGTTATTTATGTCTGACTTTTATTTTCTGTGAGACATAAGCCATGTTCACCACCTAATTATTGCATGAAGTTTTTATAATACCCATAGATGTATTTTTTGATTTTTATAATTATATTTATTTGTATTAAAAGATCTATTTTAGAATCTATATTTCTTGGGGTTTACAATTTGAACATTATCATACATGTAATGGTATGTTGTCCCAATTTCCCTTCATTGAAACATATGTTATGTTATGAAACTATGTTCTTTTAAGATGTACATATAATTCCCCATTGAAATTATATATCATGAATATACTAATTTTATTGTTATTTTAATATTCATGTAATTTTATTCTCCCATGGGTATTATAATTCAGTGTTACCAAAGTGGTAAGAGTTTATTGCTACAACCTCATTGTTTATTGGGATTTTTTATGATTGTGTTTGCATTGATGAAATATTAGCATCTATATAACAATAATTATAATAACATTTATTTTCCTCTGGTTGTAAATAAAATATTAATATAATGGTATAATTTTTCTACTATTCGATGCTTAAGATAATTAAAAAACTAATTTTTATTAAATCAAACTTTATTTCTCACTTCAGTCAGAAATAAATTTTATATCAAATAATTTTTTTATAAAAATGTATTTAAAAATTATTTCATATATTGAAATGATTTTTTAAAATAAATTTTTACCCTTGATTTTTTAAAAAAAATGAAAGGAATTTTCAGTTTATTTTCAAAAACAATTCATGTTTGAATTTTACAAAAAATGTGAAAGGAACCTTTTCTTTAACTTATACGATGTAGACAAAATAATGAACCTCCATGCGAGATCACTACTTAAAATATTACTTTATATTTTTTTAATTTTATTTTACAAGAAAAACATTTCAAAAATTTTTTTTGTTTTAAAAAGATATTTCCTATGCAGAAAGGATATTTTCTTCAAGAAATGTTTAAATGACGTTTCAAAATTATTTCACATCGAAGATGAAATCCATTATTTTTACCTATTCTTTAATGGGGATTTGATCCAAGAATACCATTCATTATATTTTAATTAATGTTTTATGTTTTTTTGGAATGATGTTTATGAAACTTGTTTCTATTCCATGGGTTGTACCATGATAAATCACTTATCCAAAGACAATTATTTTCATGGGTCATGCTATGATGAAATAATTATGAAATGTATATATTTTTCAGAGGTTATGATATGATTACAAGTTTATGTTACCCATTTAAATTTATAGCCTATGATATTCTGAATGTTTTTTATCTTAAGGAACCCAAATGTATGATTTAATTATGTGATAGGTGGGACCAATATCTCCCACCAATTATTTGGGAAAATATTTATATATCATGAGATAAACAATACTAGAATGTGGAGTGAACTATTTTGAGTAATATATGGATGAAATAGGAAGAAAAATTAGTTTCGTAATATAGACCTGGAATGGGAAGTGAACCCATTTCAGTAATATAGGGTTGGGACAAAGAAAAAACCCAATTCAGTAGTGAACATTTTCCACTATTATAGTCTTGGAAGTGATCCTTGACTAATATAAAACTTATTTTATATTCCTCTATGTATGATACAATTTCTATCTTTTATACTCCCTTAGATCATGATATTTGATTCTCTTATGAATCATGTCTTACCATCTACCAGTATTTAATCTATGAATCACAATTATTATCTTTTATATGCATGGTATAGTTTTCAAATGTTATTCTTATGTTCTCATACCCTTATGTTCATGTTATTATTATATATCTCCCTTCTTTTACCTTACTAATTATCTGATCTCACCCTTTCTTATGTTTCCTTTCCCCGGGTAATGAAGATATTTATTATGTATGATATGACTATGAGGGGTTATATCTATGAGGAACATAGAGGGACATGACATAGCTTACTTATGGACCAGTTTTTATATTTCCAGTTTTCCAAAGGCACTAAATTAGTATTGTTCTTGGGATAGTGTTTGTATAATGTATTAAATATTCCTAAATAATGATATAATGTCTATTTATGAAGATATTGGGTTTTTATAGTTGGTATTAGTGAAATGTATTACTTTTCTTTGGAAAACTATGATAAAGAAACCATAGTGATATCCCTAATGAAATGTATAAGGATTAATATAAGGATGAGTCAATGTATAGGAAAATGTACCATAATTTTAGTAAAGGATAAACTGAGTGGTTTTCTAGAAATACATCCATGTCTAGATAAAACAAGTTTATGTGGATCTATAACAAATATAACTAGGGTTAATAAAACCAAAAGAATCAGTTTTATCTAGACTCAATCGATAATAAGTTAATGACAAAAAGACATGCTTCATTCCAGGTTTTACACTCCCATGGGATATACTTTGGAAATTCATAAAATATTTATGAACCATCTGGAAGGACTTAAATATAAAATATATATGAGTGACCCATTATAAACCTAAGGTTTTATATATTAAGGAATGTGTAATAATTCAGAAATCCCATAACTTATTCTCGGGATTATGTGGTTCCCCACTATTATTATTGTTTCTTACTTTATGTTTTTTGTTAGTCAATGGCTTGAACCCAAATGAACTGCATTAATGCTAAATTCTATGGAAAATGAAATGATTATTCTCCTGATAACCCAAATGTTATTGGAGAAATAATGGAAAATCTCATAGTTATGCTCATAAAATTCCCTTAGTCTATGAATCATATTGCACTTCCAAATGATAAAAAGTGGGAACAACATAATTTTGAGTCCTTCATGAGGTAATTTCTACCATCATTCAGAGGGTCTTCTAATCCACTACTTTTTAAAAAATGGATCAGTATAACTAAAATGATATTTTACATTCCTAGATGTTCAGAATATAAAAAATTCATTTTATATATCAACCATTTGGAATGCGAAGAGGATCAATGGTGGTATCTTTTCAAAAATATAAGGAAAATGGAATAAATTGGCCCCATGGATTGGGACGAGTTCAAAACTTTTTTCCATAAGTACATTCCCCATATTCTTTCTCCAAAGATGGGGAAAGGGTTCTGTAAGATAAATAAAAAACGTTGATAAATATGATGGTACCTATAAAGATATTTTAATAAGACTTGTAAGTTACGCTTATGGTATTATCATCTAACATGATATTATATTTGATAGATTCTTCCTTGGATTAAAACAAAGTATATAAATGGATTTATATAGAATAGAATTCAGTAGATATTAATACATTGTTCAATGTGAAGTTAGGTTGAAAATGTAAGTTGGAGTTATGTATAAATTGCATGGTTATGAAAAGAAATTGAAGATGGAGTTCAAAGGAAATCTAATATCCATGGGGATAAGAAGATGTTCTTTCCTTTATGATCTAAGTGTGGGAAGAAATATGAAGAAAATTACCTTAGGGTACTAGTAAATATTTTATGTTTGGAAGGAAAATTCATTAGAAAATTGATTTATAAATTAATAGGAAGAAGTTATCTATGGATGCGAATTGAGAGAAATCTAAACATAATGCACCTCCCCCACTTTAGTTATTCATGTGTAAGGAGAATGGGTGTTATGCAAACCAGTGCCCAAAACTAGGGGTTAATGATGTTGGTCATCACCAGTAACCTATTAAGATAAGGAAAAAGTGGGAATATAAAGATATCACTTTTCTTTATGAGGGGTGAGATAAATATTTGTAGTAATATACACTTACCATCCACACTAGAACTAATAATTTCTTACTTGAATATGGATCTACCCATTCATTAATATCTAAAGAATTTTCTAATGGAATCAAGATGTCACCCAAATGATTAGATTTGGAATTAAAATTGAAACTCCTAAGGGTAAGATAATCTCATATCAAGCTATGATTCATCTCTGGTTCATATTAGTGGGAATTTGCTTCCAAAAAAGGTTTTCCTTTTTCCACTGGTTGAATTTTTTGTCTTTATATGCATGGATTGTTTTATCTAAATAAATCCCAAATCAATTTCTGATGAAGGTAATTTAGATATGATATTCCAATACAACATATAATAATATATTAATGTAATGATAAGTATGAACATATAGATTACATCCGTTGAATGTGTTGTAATTCCCATTCAGGAGGGGTGTTTATCTCAAATGGTTGGGGGAAACTCCACATCGATAATAAACTTTTTTTTACAAATGGTTGATGTTTTTTCCAAATATTTTCCAATATTTGCACCAAAACATGAAATTGATTTCTCAATAGAACTCACACCTAGTATAACTAAAATTTAAAATACTCCCTATATAATGGACCTAATAAAGATGTAGAAATTTAATAATCAGCTCCAAAAAACCATGATGATGGATACATCTAAACTAAAGTGTCACTTTAGGGTTTACGTGTTCTTTTTCTGAAAATGAAATATGGATCAACGCAAAACTACCTGGATCATCAAGAGCTAAATAAGATCATAATTAATAACAAGTATCACATTCCACATATTGAAGACATGTTTGATTAACTATATAGATCTCAATACTTTTCGAAGATTGACATTCATTCTGAATATCATCAATTGAGTGTTAAGAAGGAAGATATATCCAAGAAGACATTCTTTAAAAGGTATTGACACTACGAATAATAAGTGGTGCCTTTCATTCTTACTTATTCACATGTTATCTTCATAGATTTAATGAATTATGTATATAAAGATTACCTTGACCAGTTTTTGTTAGTCTTTATATGTGATATTCTTATCTATTTAAAGAGTATGTAAGAGCATGAAGACTAATTAAGAATTTTAATATATACCCTAAGGGAAGAAAAACTATATAAATATTTTACAAAGTATGAATTTGGGATGTAAAAAGTTTCATTTTTATGTCATATAATCTAAAGAAATGGTAAATTAGTAGATCCATAAAATATGGAGTCTACTGAATGTTGATTGATACCAACAATGATGAATAAGATCTATGGTTTTCTTATTTTATCAGTATATTATCGAGGGTTTGTTTAGAATTTATCATGATTATCTAATCCTATAACAATGTTTCTCATAAGAGAGAAAAGTTCTTCTAGACCGATTAATGTGAGGAAAATTTTAAGGATATAAAGATAATAATAGTTAGTGAAACTATTATTACAAGACCCTATAGTGAGAAAGGGTTTCTAATAAACAGTGATTCATCCAAGAATAGATTGCAATGAATTATTGTTCATAATGGCATGGTTATAGATTATGCCTCATGGAAATCGATGGTTCATGGGAAAATTACAGAAATATTTATTTGGAGTATGATGTGGTATTTTTTTCATTAAATATATGGAGGAATTGTATATATAGATAAAAATGTGATATATATACTAATAATATCAGTTTAAACTATATAGTCACAAAGAATGATTTGAACATGAATCAAAGAAGATTCTTAGAGATGATTAATTATTATCATTGTTCAATACATTGCGACCCTGGGGTAGTAAATAAGGTACCTAATGATTTGAGTCAAAATGATCAAGTTATATTATCAATGATGATGATCACAAAAGATACAATATTTCTATATTTGAAAAGGAAATATCTTTAAAACATAAAGTAGGGGGAAAATATTATCTCCCTCAATTGAATGATTAATAATGAATCAAATTAAATTTTAAAGAGATTCATATAGAAGATGTATAAATGTAATGGAAGGTGAAAAATATTTTTATGGTTAACCATGATCATGAAGAAAGATTAGGTTCATGAACCGTGTATAACTTCCTTCCATAGAAGACTTGAATAAGGAGTGGTTAGTATAAACTCATATTTATTCAATATATATTTATCCTAGAAGTATGATGATGTATAAAGATTTTAAATAATACTTATAGTGGGATATAATGAATAAGTAGTTCACAAAATTCGTATCTTGGTGCTAGGAATGTCAACATGTTACGGATGAAAGGAAAAAATATATGGGGATGTTTTATCCATTAACAATACCAGAATAGAAATGGTTGAACATCACCATGTATTTTTTTGGAGTACTAAAGACTTATAAAGTTAATAATTTTATATGGGTTTTAATCTATCACCTTACTAAGTCATCCTACATAATCACTATCAAAGAAGGATTCCATCTGGATCAGCTTTCCAAAATATACATAATGAAAGTGGTAAAGTTACATGTATTACCACATTTCACTTTATATGATTGGGTTTTAAGGATTCCCTAAAATATTTGGGGATGTCATTATCAATTCCTTGTTTTGGAATTGAGTTTCATTACTTTTTTATCATCCTTAGATAGATGGTTATTCTGAAAGAACAATAAAACCATAGATGAATTATTGTGATCATTTTATTTTTATTTCAAAGGTGGTTGGGATCAAAAACATCCTCTAGTTGAGTTTTATTTAAACAATATATTTCACTCAAGAATTGATATGGATACCTATGAACCCATCTATAAGGATAAATTTAGATCTCCAAAATGCTAAAATGATGTTGGAGAAAGAAATCTATTTGGACCTGAGATAGTTGTTTAAATAATAGTTAATTATAGATATATTCTATATCATATCATGGTATCTCATTGTAGAAAGAAATATATATAATTATAATAACTGATTTGACCATAATTTCATGTTTGTGATAATGTTTTTATAATAATTTCTCCACAAAATAGGGATATGAGATTCAAAAAGAAAGTGAAACTAAGATCTAGGTATATATGTCCCCTGTAAATTCTTGATTGTATCAAGATAAGAGCCTATTTCATAAATCTTATGTTGAACCTATCTCAATTATATGATTTTTTTCAATGTATCTCTTTTAAGTAAGTGCATTCCTAACCCTTCATATGTGTTTAATTCATAGGTTATACCATTAGAGTGTGATCTTTTTTATGAGGAATATCCAGTAGAGATTCTGAATCATATAGATATGGTTATGTAAATACAAACCACTCACCTGGAAAATGTTTCTTGGTGAAACCAATAGTTTTATAAATAAATGTGGGGACTTAAGGATACTATGATATACAATTTTTCCCCATTGTTTATATCACAGTAATGAATTTCGAGGGTAAAATTTATTTTATGGGGGTGGAAAGGAAGACCGTGTGTTTTTAAGAACTTTTTTTTAAATAAATTAAATTTCATTAATATCTTTAGTTACATGCTAAACCATTTAAAGCTTATGTTAAAACTTGGGCTATCTTTTACTAAACATGACACTCGGTAATCTTTTGTGAAACGTGAAACTGAGATCTAACAAAACCTCGACATATTATTAATATAGTTACTTGAACATGACCATTATAACCTAGTCTTTAGAAAGATAAAAATAAAGAGTAATAAATATTTTTTAAATATTATTTATAATGGTTTTACGTAATAGAAACATATTTATAATAAAATATATAATTTTTTGTAAAGTCTTTATAAGTTTGAAAATATTATTTCCTCAAGAAAATAATTTTTATATATTTTGTGAACAATAAAAAATTACATTTTGAAACATTAATAAATTTACCTTTATAAAATAAAATTAATTTTTAATACACAATGTAAAAATTATCTTAGAGTTAATTTTTTTATTTTTCTAAAAATGTAAAATTTATGATGAATTGATTAAAATAATGACTTTTAATTGAAAACAATCTATTCTTAAAATTTATTTATATAGATAAATTATATTTTAATTTGGTTTTAAATATATTTATTTAAATTATACATATATAAATCTAATTTAGACCATTTTAATCAATTATATATTTAAATTGAATAAAAAAAATGGTAATCTTTTGATATTTTTCACTTTAATATCCCTCTTTCTCAACACATCTACAGGATTAATTTTAAATTAATTTTTACCGCTTATATTAATAGAATTTCTAAAATTGATTAAAAAATTATAATTATTATAATTTATAATGTATACTAAGGTCAAATTAAGTTTTTACCAAATTGATCAGTGAAATAAATTAAAAATTAATTACAGTGATTAAAGTAAAAACAAGATTACTTAGTGGTTAAACATAGAAGATAAGTGAAACATTTTCCAAAAAAAATTCCAACACAAATTGAATGAACATATTTAATGATTATAATTTCCAATTCTGTGATATGATCCATTTTTACACTTTTTCCACTTGAAAAACATGGGTGGAATTCTATCTTTCAAAAATTTAGAAGTTTTCTAGTCACCTCTGTTATAAAAGCTACCAACTCTAACCATATATTTACACTACTAAATCCATTATAATAATAAAATATTTATCCATATTTCTTCCCAACTTGCCTAACCAAATCCTAGAATCCTTACATTCATAATAATTCCAACCAAGGAAGGCCTTCATGAAAACCAAAAGAAGGTACTCGAAGAAGAGTTAACGTTCATCAAGGATTTTTTTGTTTTATTTCTTACTCAAACCACTTAAATTGTTTTTATATCTTGATTATATAATAAAATTTGTATCATAAATATACTAAGGTGATTTTATTTTATTTTTATTACCTATGACCACTGACACTTCTATCAAATGGGTTACCAAATCATCGTTCATGTGTCCAGTGACCTACCACCTCACAAACCGATGTCATTCATTTTCCCATTACCATATATCAAGGTTGGTAATATGGATGAAAATACTATTTATATATTATAATTATGATTTTAATTACTTTATTAAAATTCTATTTTTTTAATATAACACATAACTTCATTATTTTCATTTTTAGGGAACATGACAACGTCGTTCGTGTGTACGACAGACTACTGCCTTGTAGAGCGATGTGGTTCAGTCATGCTTTACAAGAAATGTAATAAGTATGGTTTTAATAAATAGATGTGATAAATAAATCATAAAAATTAATTTTTTATGATAATATATCATATAATTTTCTTTCTTTTTATCTGACAAGAAAATGGAAAAAATGTTCATGTGTGCGTACGGTCTAATATGACCATGAACTATGTAATTTAACTCCTACTTATATCTTTTATAGATTTTTTTAAAAACATTTATAAAATGAATATTATATATATATATAATGGTTAAAATTATAGATATTATAAAATTATTATTAAATTAAGTGGACAAAAAATAAAAAAAAAATCAAAACATATATGAAAAACAAAGTGGTTATTACCCGAAACGTGACTTTAACATGGAATTGTTAAAAAATGAGTAATAAAAGGTCATAATAAAATAATATATAATATTATATAAATTAATATGGTTATTTAATATCTTTATAACAAACTTATATTTATTATACATGGTTAATTAATATGTGAAAAATAATTGAATGCCAATGGTAAGAGATTTCCTTCTCGCATTTATTTTCCATGGAAAACAAGCCATGTTCAAGACATATTAATTATATGTGGTGTATATACATCCCAAGCATATATTTTATGATTTTATAGTGAGACTTGTTTTTCTTTTCATATCTATTATAGTATCTCTTTTTCATGGGTTTAACAATTCGAGCCTTACCAAAGTGGCGTGGGACGTTTTTCTTAATTTTCCTCTATTGAGACTCATGTTATGTTATACACCTGTATTATCTTACAAGGTGTATATACTAAAAAATTTACAAGTTATATCATCAATCACAAAATTTTCATGATTTTTTATGCTTCATGTAATGTTATTCTCAAATGAAGATTACGATTCAATTTTTTCAATGTGGTAAAAATTTATTGCTACAATCTCATTATTTAGGGGGATTATCTATGATTATGCTTCCATTTTTGAAATCATAAAATCCATATATCAAAAAGCCTCATGAAGTTTATTCTCCTTTATTTATTCATGATATCTTCAATTAATGGTACCATTTTCCCACTCTTTGGTTCTTAATATAATGAATAAAAAAATTAATAAAATTTGACATTATTTATCACTTTGGATAGAAAAAATATATTTTATTGAAAAAAAGTTCTAAAAACATAAAAAATGATTTAATATATTCCAATGAAAATTTTGAAAGGCATTTTTAACCAAGTTTTAAATTTTAAAAAAAAATGAAGGAATCTCCATGTATTTTTCTAAAACAATTCCCATTTTTATTTTACAAAAAATGTGAATGGATCCTTTGTTTTAACATATATGGTAGGAATGTAATTAGACAATTCAATGAGAGATCACTACTTTATGGATTCATTTATATTTTTTCATGTTTATTTATAAATAAAATATTTTTCATATTTTAATATTTTAAAAAATAATAATAATCGGTAATTATATTTTCCACAAGAAATGTTTCAAATGTTATTTATAAATTATTTTCCCTCTAAAATGATATTTATTTGTGTTACCTATTTATTACTAGGTATATGACCCAATAATACAATTCATATTCTTTCCCTTAATGTTTTAAGTTTTGTTGGAATCGTGTTTATGAAACCTGTTTCTATTCTTTGGGTTTTACCATGATAAAACACTTTTAAAAACATGACTCATTTTACAGGTTATGCTATGAATAAATTATTATAAAACCTTTCCATTCTCCCCATGTTATGATATGATAACATATTTATGACACCCACATCATTTCTTGGGTTATAATATTATGAATTTTGGTGATCATGAGGGACACATATGTACGATTTAATTATATGATAGGTGGGACCTATATCTCCCTAAAATTAAATGGGTAAATATTTATATCACATGAGATACATAGGAATGGAATAGGGAGTGAACTTGGTTCAGTGATACAGGGCTGGAATTGGAGGTGAACTTGGTTTAGTAATATAGGTATAGTATAGCAAGTGAACCCAGATCAGTAATACATGGCTATATTAGATAGTGGACCATGTTCATTAAAGGACATTTTACACTATGATGGTTTTTTAAATGATCCGTATTTAATATAAAAATTATATTTTATGCTTATGTGTATGCCATAAATTCCATGAATTATGCTCCCATCGCTCATGATCTTTGATTATCTTACAAATCCTATCTTATGAACTCCCAATATTTTTTCCATTACTCATTATTATGATCATTGATATGTGGATTATGTTTTTTAAATGTTTTTATCATGTTCTCATACCCTTATATTCATGTCATGCTTATATATATCTATTGTTTTCTCTTACATAGCATCTGAACTAGCCTTTTCTTAAATTTCCTTTCCATAGGCTATGAATATATTTATTATTTATTATATATGAAATAAAAGGTCCTAGTTATGAATACATTAATGGGAGATTACATATATCACTTCTAAACACCTATTTATGTTTTCTTTTTTCCAAATACACTAAACTATTATAGTTCTTATGTGAGTGTTTTTGTAATAGCATAAATATTCAGCAAATATTATTTAATGTCTATGTATGATGATATCTGGTTATTATATTCCTAACTATCCTTTTTATTTATTATGATTGTAATACCCTAGAATTTCCTTATTTATTTAAATAAAATTGGATTATTTTGAGACTAGGTGTTGAGACATCATGTTATTCTGAGGCCTGGAGTGTTCAGAATGATCCGTCGAAAAATATTAAGTATTAAACAGTGCAAGTGAAAAGTTTTCCTAAAAAAGTGGAATAAATCTTAAATGGGTTAATAGATTTTAAATTTGAGGGAACCATTTATTTGAGGATGGCGGGTTTACAGAAGGTAAAACTTATGTTTAGTCAAATGTCGGCCTCCATTGAGAAAACCCAAAAATTCCATAATCATAAATAAAATAATTAAAGAAAATTATTTTATTTTTAAAATTCTTATAACTCATGAATGGAGACTTAGATTGAAAATATGATACCACCGTTGAGTTTGGGAGGGTATTCTTTCCTTAGGTAGGGCATAACGTTGGTCGGCATGGGCCAACAGTGGAAGTTAATATCAGGCATTAAATAAAATAATTAACAATTATTTTATTTTCTAATCCTTATAACTCATAAACGGTAACTCTGATTCAGAATTAGATAGTACCGTTGTGCTCATGAGGTCATGTTACCATTATTATTAGCTTATCCTTGACCATAACAGGTCTAGGGTTAAAGATAGTATTTGAACTTTTTTAGCGAATTAAAATGGCCTAGGTGTGTGGTTTTGGAAACGTCTAAATGGGTTCCCAGATTGAAAATATGAGGGAACCATTGCATCCAAAACAATAACATTACCTAATAATGGACCTAACCTCGACCTTCGCGGGTCAAGGGAAAATGCTAATTTTCAGATTTTTTAAGAAAAAATAAAATAAACTTAAAAAGATTTATTTTATTCTAAATAATTGTTTCGCTGCAACATATCGATGAGATGGTTGTTTCATTCCATAAATGAAACAACATAGAGACTATTTAAATAATTCGTAAAAAATCCACTATTTTATTGCATCCCTATCCTCTTATAGATAACATTACATAATTTTAAGAATAATTATACATTAGATAACAAGCCAAGGATTGTAAATTCTACTGTCTTGGAAGACTAGGTACATAAAACATAAAACATGGGTCTAAAAAACATTTCTTTATTTAATATTCATAGAGAGATACTAACTTCCTTTGAGACCTTACATCTGCACAGGGTACCCTAGGGATCACATGAATAAAGGTATGAGATCAAAGCCCATTAATGAAATGAACATAAGAATAAGGGTTTTTCACAAGGGTTAGAGAGCATGAGATAATGATATAAAATGGCATATAGAATCACAACATATAAGCATAAGATCATATAAAAATGAATTAATAATAACTTGGAATCAAAAAATATCATGAATTTAGTAATAGTCAAGTCTCGTTAAAAACTTCAGCAACTGATTATGATCCTTTGATTTGGGATCCTGCTCAAAATGGCATGCTTGACTCAAAACACATTTATTACCACTTATTTTCCAACTCTGACAACAATCTAAGCAAAGTTAAAAACATCAGCAAAGCATGGTTAAAACCATCCCGTCTTACTATTATTTGGCGGATTGTGCACTAAAAATATCCTACTGATATATTCTTGCAATATTATGGTATTAATAATTGTTCTAAATATAGAATGTTCAATCCACATAGTGAGGACATTAATCATCTTTTCCTATCTTATGACACTGCTTCTATTCTTTGGCGTTAAATTTTTGATCTTTCTGAGTACAGATGGATTTTGGATAAATTTATTTTCTCCCAGCTAAAAAAGACAGTTGACTTTCCACAATCCCCACAAATAAGAAACCTACTACTCATGGCTATTGTGGAGCTACTTCACATCCTCTAGTATAGTAGAAATGATTTTATCTTTAAAATAACTCATTCAGATTAAATGAAGGTAAAATAAATATTCTTACTGCTATTAAACAGGTTGTCTTAATTCAAAAGGACCACTACAACAACTCTGTTAAGGATCTCGGGATCCTTTGCTGCATTAGAGTTCGTGGAAACTACCCGAAGACCAAATACACTATTGAAGTTTCCTGAAAAGCTCCTCCTACTGGTTGGATCAATGTCAATGTGGACGGAGCTTCAAAAGGAAACCCAGGACCCTTGGGCTGTGGTGGCATCTTTCTAGACCATCTTGATCAAATCCCAGGATGTTTCTATGGAATCTGTGGTCTCTCTTCTGCTTTGGAGGCTGAAATTTTGGGTTTTATTCACACTATTTCCTTTTCAAAAATTCACAACTGAAATAGAATTTTGATTGAGATCAACTCTACAAGAATAGTGCAAGCCATTTGTAATGGCGCTGCCCATCTTGCTTCGACTCTCACCTCCCGATGGACTGATTGTCTTAAGTCACTCAAGAATCTCAATTTAATTGTCACTCACTCCTTCTGTGAAGCGAACAGGATTGTTGAAGGTCTTTCTAATATGGGAGTTCCTCATGAAGTCACTTGGAGGAATGACCTTCCTGCAGATTTTCTTCCTTGCTATATTAGAGACACCAGAAAAATACCATATTATCGCCTCATGTAATTCCCCCTTGTTCTGATTTCTTCTTTTTGAATAAAGTTTAGTGTTCTAAACTTTTTATAGAACATAACCATCTTTAAAAAAATGCTTGTTGAACAAATAAGAGCACAAGTTATGGTTCAACACCAAGACTATTGCGCATGGTAGCTGAGTCAAGGCTAAATGCCAAGACAATTGCACATAACATCTCATGAGACTCAACATTACCTAGTGAATTAGAGAGATAACCGGACACACCCATATTAACCCATTCATGAATATTCTTACCACATAAATAATCATAGATAATCAATCATACATAAACATAATGGAACTCGTTGATATAAATGTGTATCACATTCATGTTATAAGGCATAATTTATTGGCGTATCATAAAATTGTCCATGAGAGAAAGGAATTAAAACATAAATGTACATTAATAAGGTAAAATATTCATATTTCATGGTTTGTGATGTCTGATATATGTGACAATATTTAAGAAAATATTTATGAAATTCTTAGCATTAAAACATTTTACTGTGGTTTTAAGGAAAATACTAAAGAGCATTTATAATCAAAAAGGGCATAATATTTTATATAAAACAAAAAGAGAAACAAGAATTTTTTTATAATAAAAAATATTATTTTATAATAATAATTATGTCTTAAAAAATGTTATAGTGCACTTAAAATTGAGTAAACATTCGGGATGTTCCCTTAATATAGGTTTTCTGGTTAGGAAGTATCGAGGGAGAATCACTTAAAATCTAATATATCCATGAAAGATAATGTGGGATGGATCATGAATCATTATTTTTGAGAATATACAATGTATATATAATTTTTAAATAAAAATAAAATTCAACTTTATTTAGGTAAAAAGAATGATAGAGAAACCCAAAAGAATAAAGCATATTCGGGTAGAATCTCTTACGGAATATTGGCATGGTATCAGGTGTAATTAGGAGACATTAATGAGAGATGAATAGATTTATAGTATTTTATAAATCATGAGGTAATTATTGGAAAGGTTAGATATCATACCCCATCATATGGGATTACACATAAAATGGCATGACATAGAGGACATTCTTGAATAAAAGTGAAATAGAGAGGATCTCTTACCTTTAGTTTGATGGTGTTCTATGCTAGATATTAATAACCTAAATAAAAATATTTGGTTCATTAATTACTAATTCTAGAACTTATTCTATATTTCAAATATGTATTATAACCTTTTTAAGTTTATTTATAACCATTTTAATTGGTTATGAGGTTCAATTTTTTAATTTCTCAGATTTTCTGTGTTTTATTTTTAAATATTATATGGAATTATTACGAGACCAGGAGCATACATGGAACATCATTCTGAGGCTTGGTGATCCAAAAATGATGGTTTAAACTTTTTTTATGTTAAGTGAGTTGGCATATGTGTGCAGTTGTGGCTTTTTCCAAACGGATTCCCAGATTAAAAATCTGTGGGGACCATTGCGTCCGGGACGACGACTTTAATTAAGAACAAGTCTAACCTCGATTAGAATGGGTCGAAGGAAAAAAAGTTAATTTTCAGACGTTTTTAGTAAAATAAAATAAAATAAATTCACATGTTTATTTTATTTTTTTTGGAATCATCCACTGCATCGCATCATCGGGGCAGCTATTTCTTTAATTAATGTCATGCCATAATTACACTGAAACAACAATTTTGACTCATTAATACCATAGTGTGATGGTATTTAGGAACGTGTTCCACTTTTTTTAATGGGTTAATTGAATGTTACCCATTGGAAAAGATAGAGATAATCTCTAGAGAATTTCTGGAGCTTTGGAGAGAACTCTCAGCGACGAACAATGATGGATCAAAGCTGTGAATCGTTGCGCCAACAAAGTTGAAGCATCCCAATGATGATGGAAGCATGACCCCTTGATCAGTGACTGATCACTTATTGAGGTAGGGGTAGTTATTTTGATGCTTCTTTCCCCGTTTTTTAATTTAAATGAGGAACGTCGATCAACCATGAACATGTTGATCCGCAGATTCATACATTTTTGCAGAAGGGTTTTATTAGGTTGATTTTGGGGGATTAATACATGTTGAATTATTGTTGATTTCAGCTCCATTTGATCCAACTAATGGGAGCATATCAACGTCGTGACGAATGATGACAGTGGTTTATTCCTCGACTTGTTTATTGGATTTATTCCCCCTTCATTTTCCTCAAGCGCCCTTTGTGTTCTTCGTGGGGAGAGGAACAACAGATCATTGCACATTTGTTTTGTGATAGAATTATCCCAAATTGAAGATCTGATGTCATGATGACCTAGTGGAGGTGTGTCGATGATAGTTGATGATGAATCAAAACGGATCAAGAAAGACCGTTATTCAAGCTTTCTTCACGTGGGAAGATCTTTACATGTTTTAGGGACTGATCAGAGGCCCGAAAATAATGGAATCATCTTTTTGGTATCAGGGCAACCAAAACTCATGAGTTTCATGGCGATCGGACGGCCGGATCGATGAACGGAGAAGCACGGGAGGCGCGCCGGTGAGAAGCATTGATGCTGGAAAATTCCATAAAACACGGCGTGTACTACCAAAGAACATGTCGTGTAGTACCGGCGGTGGCGACTAGTGTTTCGAAGGACATATAGGTATCACACAGTGTGTGACCCTGGTCACATGACGGGTTTGACCTTCTCGAATCTCGACATGTATCTCGGGCGATACATGGACACGAGATTTACAACACGGCTTTGAAACACGGTGTGTACTCTCTATGCAGCATGGCAGTGGCGGATACGTAGTTCTCGGTGTGTATCATGGGGATACATGGACACAGGATGGAGTACACGATTGTGTACTCCACAACACACACTAGTGTAGAAAACATTTTTTACGTCAGTTATTTTTCATTTTTTACGTCAGTTTTTTGCCAACGTTAATATGGAAGATGTTACAAATATTGTTTTTTTCATCAGTTATTTATAAACCGATGTAAAAAAACATAACATCGTGATGTTTATAACGTCGGTTATTAATTAACCGACCTGGAAAACCCATTGGGAGGGTTTATCACGTCAGTTATTATATAACCGATGTGATAAACATGTCCAGAGGCCTTTTATCACATCGTTTATTATATAACTGAAGTCATAAAAGTCCTAGGAAATGGTTTATCACGTCATTTATTATATAATTTATGTGATAAACACGTCTGGGGGCCTTTTAACATGTATTTTATTATATAACCTACATGATAAAAGGCCTGGGAAATGGTTTATCACGTCCTTTATTATATAACCGACGAGATAAACTAGTCCGGGGGCCTTTTATCACATCGGTTTTTAAATAACTAACGTGATAAAAGGGCTGGGAAATGGTTTATCAGGTCGGTTATTATATAACCGACGTGATAAACCAGTCGGGTGGCCTTTTATCACATCGGTTATTCAAATAACCAACGTGATAAAGCCTTCCCCATTTGTTTCACGTCGGTTATAAAATAACCGATGTGAAAGACAATTTTTTTAATTTAATACAGTCCTCTGCTCTCCCCAAAAACAACCAGAAACCAAATCAAGAATTCATACCACAAAAATAGAAGTAGACCAAATAAAAATTAAGCATTTACCCCATTGGACAGCCCCCACCACACCCCTGAACTGCCCCCTGACCCCCAGGATATCCCCCACCACACCCCTGGACAGCCCCCCAACCCCCTGGACAGCCCCAAACACCCTAGGACAACACCCCCACCCTCATGTATACCCCCCCCCACACCCTGAACAGCACTCCCACACCCCTGGACACCCCCCCCCCCACACACACACACCCCTGGATAGTCCCCCACCCCTGGACAAACATATTTTTTTTAATGGAATGCAGTCTTCTGCTCTTCCCAGAAACCAAATCAATAATTCATACCACAAAAACATAAGTTGACCAAAACAAGAACCAAAGCAAAATTAAGCATTTTCCCCACTGGAAATCCCTCGCCACACCCCAGGACTGCCCCCCGACCCCCTGGACTGCCCCCCCCCCCCCCCCCCGACCCCCTGGAAAGCCCCAAACACCCCAGGACAATGCCCCCACCCTCATGTATACCCCCACACCCATGGACTTCCCCCAGACCCTCTGGACAGCCCCCCGACCCCCTGGACTACCCCTGACCCCCTAGACACTGGACAGTCCCAGACACCATGGGACACACCCCCCCTCCCACCACCACCCACCCTCATGTATGCCCCCGACACCCTGGACAACACTCCTACACCCCTAGACAGCCCCCCACACCCCTGGGAACCCCCCACCCCACCCCCTGGACATGCCCCCACACCCCCTGGACAGCCCCCTACACCCTCCTGGACACCCCCCCCCCCCCCCACCCCTGGATACCACCCCAACCTCCGGGACACCCCCCCCCCACCCCACCGGATAGCCCTCCCACACCCCAGGACACCCCCCCCCCCCCCCACACACACACACCTGAACAGCCCCCACACCCCTGGACATCCCCCCACCCCTGGACAGCACCCCACCCCCTAGAAATCCACACACACCCCCCTGGAAACCCCCCACACCACTAGACACCTCCCCACCCCCCTGGACAGCCCCCCACCCCTTGGACATCCCCCACACCCCTGGACACCCCCCCCCCCACCACCACACCCCTAGACACCCCCCCCCCCCCCACCGTCCTAGACACCCCCACCCCACCGGACGGCCCTCCCACACCCCTGGACACCCCCACCCTACTGAACACCCCCCCCCCCCACACCCTTGGAACCCCTCCCCCCAAACCAAAATCCATACCATAAAACCATAATAAGTAGACCAAAACAAGAAGTATAGAAAAATTAAACATTCACATATATAACATTCAAAACATACACTATCAACTTCAGAAAAAACTAAATCTAGCCGAAATGACTACCAAATACACAATTACAATGACAATATTCAAAATTTCATTTTACACTACAAACAACTAAAATTCAATCAAACCTGTAAAATAATTTGACCACTCTACTTGTAAGTGTTTGATTTCTTGAGAGATATAGGGTCGAGGGTCATCAAATAGCTGCAAATGAAAAGGATAGTAGTTAACGTGTATAATGAATAAATCCAATTGAAATATCATGGCAAAGTTTAAAAGGAAATGTTACCAGGTCAAAGTTCACAACTATCCCAGTTGTTATTATTTCATACATAAATCTTAACATATAATATCCACATTCAATGGCGCCTTGTTGTTCATGAAAATTCTGGTTGAATGAATGTACAATCAATATATTATTTTTATGTAATAAATCTAAAAGTACAAATTATAAATGGATATTTACCTTCACATTTACATATTTGATATTTTTAGTTTTTTTCATTGTGTTTTTTCGAAAATAGACCCCTGCCCTGTTAGAAAATAATACGAATGGGGTAAATTTAAAATTCATTATAATATAAAAAACTATAGAGAAATTGAAACTTACTTTTCCAATATATTCATAAAACATTCCTACACAGCATCATGGATTGAGCATATCCAATAAAGTGTTTTCTCTATTAGGCAAAAAACCCCTAACATCCAATGATAACTAATAAAAAAATTTACGGTTAGTGGTTTTTTATGTTAAAATATAATGAACTCTTTGAGAGAGATGTGTTTCATACCTCTCACAAAAAGGAATCATCCAACATTGTGTGACTATATTCTGTTCAAGTTTTTCAGTAATATAAAGAATTCTTTGTTCCCCATCCAATTCACACGCTTCAGGGGAAATCAATTGTGGGTCCATGAATCTATATACATATATCAGCTCATTCCTATCACAAATTTAATAAAGATACCTAATACAAAACATACATAAGTATAAATTTTTAATAAATATAATGCAGGGAAAATGTATTAAGACTTACAGGGAAACAATTTGCACCACATTGATGCCCAACTTATCTCCATTATCAAGCTCCATGATATCAGTTTTTATAATCCCCATAGTTATTGTACGTCCACGAACATGAGCTTCCATTGCAAACTCATAATGACCCGCCAACAAATTTGAATATCTTGACAATCTGTCAAGACTAATAGAATCTGTATCTGATGTCAAAGCCATTTGTCTTTGTTGTTGTCTATACAGTATTTCTTTACCATTGAAGTATTCCTGTAAAAATAAATAGACAAATATATTAGTTTTCAAATGATAAAACAACTTTAATAAAAAAAATATAACATTCATACCTCTATGATAATTAGTCGAAGAAGTTTGGATGGCCAAATTAAAAAATGGCCGATACTATGTCCAATTGTCATCACCCCATATGTAGGTAATGGTACTTGAGCTGATCTATCTATAATATCCTATACAGTGACCCTCTGATTCTCTACCTCTAATTTTTTATGATGAACTATATCTCCTATACAATATAACAACCCATATGCAACGATATGATGTTGGGGATCATCAACATACAAATCGAAATAAGTAGGAAGTTGCGGCGGAGGAGTAGGATAAAAAATGGGCTCCGCAGGCTGAGGTGGGTGAGTGGGATCTACTGGCAGAGGTGGAGGATAAATAATGGGGTCTGCAAGGGGAGGTGGAGGAGTGGGAGTTGCAGTCTGAAATTGCCTTTGCATGTCTACAAACATATACTGTATCAACGCTCTAATATTTTCCTCTATCATCTCATTAATATTATGAACTTTTGCCTCCAAGGATTCTATTTTTTTATAAACACCCTCAACATTAGAAGTTGAAGAATGTGGAAAAACTTTTCTTACTGATACACCTGTCGTATTTCCTCTTACACGATCAGGATGTTTAGGCTTTCCCAATGCTACAGATAAAATGTCTTGCCTCATAGTAGCTATAAATTCCTCCTGTGAGCTCTGCTCCTCAAGAGAGTCCTATATTAATTAATTGAACATTTCTGTAATGATTGAAATTATATGAAGAAAATGGTTAACTTAAATAAATAAAATAGATATCTTACAATCCTCTGATCTACGATTCTCAATTCTTCTGAAAGATATTTCCCTTTTTTTCCCATCCGATCTCTCTTCCATTTTTCATGTCTAGATAGAGGGGATGGATGGTCCACCTCTCCAGGAGGGGCCACCTCTCCAGAGCGTGAAGTCTCAGCTCTTATTTTTTGAAATTTTTCTGCAATCATTTGTTCTTCCAAAAATGCATACCCTCCCCGTGATAAACTATGAGGGTATACATTTTTAGATTGGATCTCCTGATGATCTTTTCTTGTTTTCTGTAAATTAAGAATAAGAAATCATTAACAAAACATTAATAAGATAGTTTATATAATAAAGCTTATAAAAGTTTACATTTCCCTTTCCAAAAATGACACTTTTCTTCTACTTTCAAAAAATTGTCTCCATGTGTTTTCATCTATAAAAGGATATATACGACATGGATTGTCATGACTCCTTTGACCATAAATGAAATCAGATGAGATGGTTGATTTGAAATCCCTCCATCTCCTGGCAGCAATCAATAATCATTTCTTCCTAACTCCTCCAGTGTCAGGAATATGAAATGTCATCTAATGAAGAAGATGTTAAATATATTATATATACTAGAAACATTTAAAGAATAGTCAAACAATTGCAAAATATCTTAACAAAATCATCTCCCACAACTGAGAGATTATCTCTTTATCCATACTTCTCCAGTCATCATACAAAATGCTTATTTTTCTCTTAGGCTGAGTTGATACAAAACTCTTTAAATATTTTTCATTTGGACCTCCAGGAATATTATCATCATCAAACTCAACCAGTATCCTCTGATCCTACGTATGATCAAGTACTAATTTTGTTAAATGTTTTCACTCACGATTACCAACTCTTGAACTCTTTGTCATAATAGGAGCACATGAGGAAGATTGGGGAACATCAAGAAAAGCATGTGAATGTTCCTCCCCATAGGTATGACCAATATGCTCATCTCCAGAATCATTCAGTTGATCAACTAAATGATCTATCATTATCCTTCAAATCAAAAAAACAAACATTGGTTCACAAATATACAAATTCAAGTATTTTAATACTATTGTAATCAGAAAATATAAAATTGTACTAAGTTACATAATAGTAAACATTGTTAATATGGTAAGCATGTTAAACAATTGTAAATATGGTAAAGATGGTCAAGATGGTAAATAGTGTAAACAAGGTAAACCTAGAAAACCTGGTAAACATGGTAAAGTAATTGTCACTGAACAAAAATAATAGATATATAATTTATGTAATGGTAAACAAGATAAAGTAAACTAAACAAACATAAAACAAACAAAAAATTATACTTATTTTGTTTTAATACTTGTTTTAATAAAGAAAAAACTTACAATATCTAACATTTTATGAAAAAAATAAATGTAAACAAGAAATGAACATATGTTACATGTAATTTTTGGAATGTTCAAATGGATTTTTTTCCCAAATTCCTTCGTCGTGATCGTTCCATATGGCACAAACCATGTCTTCAATATACTCATCATTATGTTCTGTTAATCTTTCCATAGAAGTAGGGATCTCATATAAATCAGCATCTTCATCAATTTCACCCTCACCAACATATCGTTTTTTCCCTTGTAAAACAACAGCCCACTGCATATCTGATTGATCTACTACATATAAAATTTGTTTTTCATGTGTTTCCATTATAAAAGAATCAGTTGTGTCTTCCAATCTATTCAGATTAACAAGTGTCATTCCAAATTCATCGTGTCTGACACTATTGTTACCGATAAAACATTTACAGTTAAAAATATGAACTTTAATTTTAAAGTAATCAACCTCCCATATGTCTTCAATCACTCCATAATATGCACTTGAAGCATAAATTGGGTTTTTGTCCTTAGCACTCGAAAAATGCATTGCTTCTGTAAACACCAATACACCACTATTCTGAACTGCACTTCTGTTGTCCTGAGCTTTCGTATGAAATGTATAGCCATTAATGTCATTACTGGACCATGTTATCACATTTAAACTTGGACCACCCACTATCCATTTTAATGTCTCTGATATATCTAATCTTCCAAGCAAGGTCTTTTTAAACCATGACAAAAATGTATTGTTGTGCTCATTCAAAATCCACATTTCTTTCTTCTTTGGATGACATTGTTTCAACTCATTAATATGAAATGTGATATATGGTTAAGCATCAACTATGTTATTAAAGATGTTTGATTATAACTTCTTCATCTGTTCAGCTGATAATGATTTGACTTTCAAGCCATGAATCCCCTTTCCCTCATTATTAACTCGTTCATGGTGAGATGTAGGGAAACCTATGTGTTGCGTCGTAGCCAAGTAGCTTGTAAAAAACTCAGCAACCTCCCCTGAAATATACTTTTCAATAATGGTGGATTCAGGTCAATATGGATTCTTAACATACCCCTTCAATATTTTCATATACCTTTCAAAATGATACATCCAACGAAGATATATAGGTCCACAAAGATTTATTTCTTGAACCACATGAATCATTAAATGCACCATTATATCAAAAAAAGTCAGTGGAAAATACATTTCCAATTGACAAAGTATAAAAATTTCATCCTTTTCCAAAATTTTCAAAGTATTCACATCAATCACCTTATTACAAATTGAATTAAAAAAATAACACAACTTCATTATAGTCTTTCTGACATGGATGGGAAATTTTCCACACAATGAAACTGGTAGAATTTGTTGCATAATGATGTGAAAATCATGTGATTTCATACCTATCAACTTCAAGTCCTTCAAGGAGACAAATTTTTTTACATTTGAAGAATAACCATGAGTCACTTTGATATCATGAAGACACTGAAAAAAGCTAATTTTCTCCCTCTTCGATAATGTTTGACAATCTGGGGGAAGAAATGTTTGTCTTCCTTTAAGAGTGGGATCTAACTCCAAATGTATTCCCATTGATAGAGAGTCTAATCTTGCATTCAACCCATCTTTTGTCTTTCCTTTAATTTATAACAATGTTCCACTAAAACAATCACATATATTATTCTCCATGTGCATGAGATCAATATGATGTTTAACTTCATGATATCTCCAATATGGTAGCTCAAAAAATATTGATCTTTTCTTCCAAATATGTCTATCATTACAAGATTTCTGTGTCTTTCCCAATGTCACATCAAGGTTTTTCACCCTCTCAAAATACAGATTACAGGATAAAGGTTTTGGAGAAATATTAAATTCTTGTGAGCTATTGAATTCCTTTATTAGTCTTCTATAAGGGTGATCCATAGGCAAAAACTTTTGATGACCCATGAACATTGTTTTCCTCCCATGATGCAATTGACAATATGACGTCTGTTGTTCACAAATTGGACATTCTTTAAGCCCTTTGTCACTATATCCAAACAAATTTCCATATGCTAAAAAGTCATTTATAGTGAACAAAATCACTGCATGCAGTTGAAAATATTCCATTTTATAAGAATCATACACCCTAATACCATCAATCTATAAAAGTTTCAAATCATCAATCAACGGTGACAAGTAAACATCAATATCATTTCCGGGTTGCTTCAGACCAGAGATCATTATACTCAACATGACATATTTGCACTTCATACAAACTTCAGGAGAGAGGTTTTAAATTACTAATAAAACAGGCCACGAACTATGTGTGCTACTGAGGGTTCGGTATGGATTCATTCTATTTGTGCACAACCCTAGTCTGAGATTTCTAATTTCATTTCCAAATGTAGAATATTGCTCATCAATTTTCTTCCATTCTGGACAATCAGCTGGATGATGTATTTTTTCCATCACATAATCGCTCATCTTCATGCCATCTTATCCTTTTTGTATCATGTGAATTAGGAAATAAACATTTGAAACAATAAATTATAGGAAGATACCAAAATACCTTTGAATGGGTTTTTGTAATCTCTACATCATCCTGTGATTTTTCTTCACCTTATACCATGATGTCCCACATTTAGGACACTCTGACAAAAAATCATATTCCTTCCTATATATAATACAGTCATTTGGATAGGCATGTATTTTCTTGTATCCCAATCCAATCAAGAATAATATTTTCTTGGCCTTATAATGTGAATCTGGAAGATCATTATCTTTTGGAAGAATGTATTTAATCAATTGTAGCAGCTCTGTAAAACTTTTGTCACTCCATCCATGTTTCTCTTTCTGGTTAATCAATCTCAACACCACCGAAAACCCATAAAATTTGTATAACAAGGATATAATGGATTTTCAGCATCACCATATAGACGCGCAACTATCGGTTCTATCTCAATTTGTTCTGCTGTAATATCACGAATCATTTCTTCAATTCCATCAGAGTTACCATATTGTGAGTCATCATCATCAGTGATATTTCGTCCAGTTTCATCATGCCCAATCCAAGGGCTATAACTCAGATTAAAACCATGACAAATCAGATGATCTTTTATCTCTCTACCTTTTAACTTCTTCATATTCAAATATTTTAGGCAAGGACAGAAAAAAAAATGTCACTACTTGGAACATTTCGTTTAGAAAATTCCAAAAAGGCATCAACACCTTCCTCATATTCAATGCTCATTTGATGTGCCGTAATCCAATTTCGACTCATTATTACCTATAATAAATATCAAAATTATACATCCCCCCAACCCTCTAAGCAGCCAACAAACCCTCTGAACACCACCCCCACCCCATTGAACACCCCCTGGACACCACCACCCCCTTGGACAGCCCCCCACCCCTATGGACAACACACCCACCCCCTAGACATCCCCCACCCCTCTAAGAAGCACCCCCACCCCTCTAGACAGCACCCCCACCCCTCCTGGACCCCACCCCCACCCCCTACCCCCTTGGACACCCCCTATGGACAACCCCCAACCCTCTGGACAGCCCCCACCCTTCTAGACAGCTCCACCCCCACCCCCTAGATAGCCCTTCACCCCTCTAGACAGCACCCGCCACCCCTCCTGGACACCACGCCCCACCCCCTACCCCTTAACACCCCCCAACCCTCTGGATAGCCCCCCTCCCCCCCCAGACAACCCCCCAAACCCGCTAGACAGGCCCCCACCCCCTTGGACAGCCCCCCCCCCCCCCACCCCCTTCGACACCCCTCACCCCCTTGGACCCCCCCCCCTCCCCCCCACACACAGACACACACACCGCTGGACTCCCCCCCCCCCACCTCCATGGACACCCTGGACACCCCCCAACCCTCTGGACAGCCCCCCAAACCCTCTAAACACCACCCCCACCCCCTTGGACACACCCTAGACACCACCACAACCTTGGATAGCCCCCACCCCTCTGGACAGCCCCCCACCCCCTGGACAGCCCCCACCCCTCTAGACAGCACCCCCCACCCCCTACCCACTTGGACACCCCCACCCCTGGACAACCCCCAACCCTCTGGATACCACTCCAACCCTCTGGACAGCCCCCACCCCACCCCCACCCCGTGGATAGTCCCCCACCCCTCTAGACAGCACCCCCAACCACTCCTGGACACCACCCCCCACCCCCTACCCCCTTGGACACCCCCAACCCTCTAGACAGCCCCCCTGGACATCCCCCCATCCCCTTCGACACCACCCACCCCCTTGGACCCCCCCCCCCCCCACACACACACACACCCCTGGACTGCCCCCCCCCCACCACCACCTCCATTGACACCCCCCAACCCTTTAGATAGCCCCCTGAACCCTCTGAACACCACCCCACCCCCTTGGACACCCCCTGGACACCACCACCCCCTTGTACATCTCCCCACCCCTCTGGACACCCTCCCCCCCCACCCCCTAACCCCCTTGGACACCCCCCTGGACACCCCCCCCCAGACAACCCCCCAACCCCTTTGGATAGTCCCCCACCCCTTGGACATCCCCCCAAACCCTCTGGATAGGCCCCCACCCATTGGAAATCCCCCCCACCCACCCACCCACCCCCTTGGATAGCCCCCCACCCCCTTCAACACCCCCACCCCCCTTAAACCCCCCCCCCCCCCCACACACACACCCCCGGACTGCCCCCCCCCCCCAAACCTCCATGGACACCCTGGAGAGCCCCCAACCCTCTGGACAGCCCCCAACCCCCTAGATAGCCACCAAAACTCTTGACATCACCCCAAAACCATGGGATTTTAACCTCAAGATACTAGTTTTGGCATATCTAGGGATTTTAACCTCAAGCCACTAGTTTTGGTATAATCCATTATTCAAAATGAGAACCATGAACTGTATCTCCTACTAGTCTAAAAAGCTCTATTCTGCAATGAATCGGGTCTTAATATCATATGAAGTCTTATAATAGTCCACAAAAATAAGCGACGTAAATAGATTATGGAACTACAAATAGTGATACCCAAAATAGAAACAACCAAGGATCCAAAACAAACATTCCACCATGAAAACCCATATATAATTATAAAATAAATAACACCAGTACATGGAATTGGTGTATCACAATTATTTACATATAAATTGCAGTAATATAGGTGAATGAGATCATTAGTTGTCAATGACAACGAAAATTGCCATCAATGTCCGCCATCCGCGAAACAAAAACAAACGAAATAGAAGTGGGTGAGGCTTACGTGAATATTACGAGTCGATTTAATAGATATGGTTATAATAAATAAGATGATGATGGAAAAACGAGGTAATAGGGTTCTATATCGAAGAATCTTACCTAGTTTAAACAAAAAAATCGCAAAACGTAAATATAGACTATTCAGGAAAAAACAATGGAAATAAAATCGTGGGAGGCTTACCTGAGTGTTGAAAGTGGAGATGATAGATCCGAGGAGAGTAAAGATGATAAACGATGATGGAAAAACGAGTTTAACAAAACCATAACGAAGAGTCGATTAGGGTTTTCCGTGCAAGAGAGACGAGTCTCCGGTCTGTATATCGAAATATCAGCAATGACAATCCACGAGGCGTGTTGATTTTTTAAATGTTTTATAACATCGGTTATTTAATAACTGACGTTATAAAATATTTTTATTAAATTTATAACTTCGGATATTATAATAACTGACGTTATAAATGTATCAGATAATGCAGCTTTTACATCGGTTATTTTATAACCAACGTAAAAAAAGCCGCGTGTTGGTTTTTTATGTCAGTTATTATATAACAGACGTAAAAAACATATCAGAAACCATAGTTTTTATGTCGGTTATTTTTTAACCGACATCAAAACAACCGGGTTTTCGTTTTTTATGTCGGTTATAATATAACTGACGTGAACAATTCAGCAGGTTGGGTTTTTACGTCGGTTATAAAATAACCGACGTAAAAAAAAGCGCATGATTTTTGACATCGGTTATTAAAATAACCGACGTAGAAAATTTACTCTCCATATGTTTTACGTCGGTTATAAAATAACAGATGTAAAAAACCATGTATCGCAGATTTTCATGTCATTTATATATAACCGACGTAAAAATGGGGACGTTAAAAACGATTTCTACACTAGTGATGGCCAGGCAAGGCTAGTAACGCAGGTCACCCCATGTACTGATTATAAGGGTTGGCACACATGGGTTGAGGCTGTGTATGGACACATAGCCCTTGTACACTGTGCTGACCCTACTCACTCGGAAACGGCGTGTACTCTTTAACACACACTTTGTACTGACTTTTTTCTACATGACCAGCCTTACGACATGGGCCGTTATACACAGGGAGTGCCCGGGGTCAGAAGACACGATGTGTGAATTTTCTACACACCGTGTACTTTTTGGAAATTGGCTTCATCCTCTTGTACACTGTATCTTGGACATGTTTAATTGGGGTTAGTGCCCCTTCTTCTCATTCCCCTGAAGGTCAGGCATCGTTTCCTTCTACAAGAGTGTAATCCCTTTAGCAGTAATTTATGTAATAGAGTCGGCATCCCACCAGGAGGCACGGAACGAGATCCTTTATCCATTACTGACCCTAGGTAGAGTCAAGCATTGACATGACCAACTCTACCAGGAGTTGATCCTCTACCTAGATAGTGAATCCGGATGAGTCGTGGTATCCTTCATGGCCTTGGAAGTGATCCCCGTCTGTGTATCAGGACCTTCCCCACTCAAGAGTGTGTTCTCCCATAAGGAATGTATCTATCTCTCATGGATTTTCCCGAAAAAAAGTGTTTCTTGAACGGATGTTATCAGAGCTATTAGACTCGTGGAGTGATTTATCCTAGAATGAGTGCTTTGTGAAATCTTTGAACTGAATCCCTAGCGGTTGTGTGTGGTTGTGTGAATTTTCTCTAGACTACGGGTCTAGATTCTCAGTATATCTGGATTGTGTTCTCATATTATATTTTCAGTAGAAATATACTATATAAAGGTGATTGGGCCTTTCCTTTGTTTATTGCTTTGTATTTTTCGAGGCCCTCTACTGAGTATAGTAATAATAACCCCTGCACGGGCCTTTCCCACATGTGTTGTGTCTTGTGCTGGCGAGAATCCTTTTGACAAAGTCCAGGGCGGACTGTTGGAGGACTGAGCTTTCTGAGTTTTCTATAGGCCAAGGTGTTCCTATGGCTACAAGCAGCAGTCCTAGTTCCTTTTTGTGTTTACAAGTTGGACTTTAATGGTTTCAAACTCTTGTTTTGATGGGTTTGTATTCTGGCCTAGTTTACTTTCAACACTTTACTTTCTGTCGTACTCTGTTTGTTTTGTTTAGTTGTATGCATGAATTTTTTTCCTTATGGGTTTTTACATTTTAGCATTAGTGTTCTTGGAGATGTGTTCTTGTGTACATGTTCTTAGCAAATGCCTCCCATTTTATTAATATGTCTACTCGGTGCTAGTCCTCAGGCCCTGGACTATTGGAGGCGGGCTTGGGGAGTTGCGTTGCGGGCCCCATTGGGATGGGTCGTGACAGAGTGGTATCATAGGTGGTTGGTTCTACCTTAGGACCAAGAGTCTTTGAGATTGGTTTTGAGGAATAGTTTTAAGTGTTTCAAGTTCGACTTTTAGGCCAGAGCTCCATTGTTGGTGCGGGAGGCCGATATATCCATACACCAGGGCTATGATAATCTTCTTTTCAACTCAGTACATGAAAAAACTAGTTGTGGGGAAATAAAATAATTGTATATGCATCATATAGGAATGGGTTGTATAACGACCCATACTTTACATACATTGTCAATACTTCAAAATTGAAGCAC
The DNA here is from genome assembly GCA_963277665.1 of Viscum album. Taxonomy (NCBI): domain Eukaryota; kingdom Viridiplantae; phylum Streptophyta; class Magnoliopsida; order Santalales; family Viscaceae; genus Viscum; species Viscum album. The sequence continues at coordinate 1,543,957,026 of OY728157.1, read as the reverse complement.
ACTTATTACAACATATGACAAAACCACAAAGGACCGTATAGGTATAGTGTCTTTAGAAACTGGGAAACATAAACAACTGGTTCATAAATATTATACAGTGTCTCCCATTTATTTCATCATATCTAAGGTCCCTTTTAGCATAATCTACTTAATATCCATCTTCCTGACCTGGGGAAAAGAAAACATAAAAGGGTGAGCTCAAATGCTCAGCAAGGGCAAATAAAGGAACTAAAAATCATATCATATCTTTTTGAAAATCATAACCTGCAAAAGAGATCATAATATCTTAACATGGAATAAATCATAAAAGTGAAAATGAGATCACCATAATCATAACATGAAACTTGAAACTTTGTGGCATGCACACATAATCATGGAAAATCATTTCTTGTTAGTCATGACTCATTGCCAAGACTATCTTAGTGGACAAAGTCCCTTTCTGAACCGAGTTCACTCCTCGTTTCAGTCCTGTATCACTGAACCGAAATAACCTTCTGTTCCAGCCATGTCTATCTCATGAGATATAAAATCATTACCCAATGCATTGGATGGAGATATAGGTCACACCCATCTTATAATGAATCCTTTCTTATGTGTGCTACATAATCATAAAACATACATCATCACATAACACATGTAACAAAAATGGGATTCTTGAAACATCATGACATCATAAATAAATTCATATAAGATAAAGGAATTCATAAAAATAATTCCATCACAACATGATCAAATCAATGTAATAATAGGGATAAAAACAGAACCCTTTATTATCTTAGATGGAAAATAATTTTGATAAAACACTTGAACTCCATTCTTGAGGAAAATATCCTTTCTTCTTCAAAAAAACATTTTTCCTTTCATAACATGTCATACGACTTTAAAATAAAAGAAGTTGATTAAAAATAAACTTGAAAACTTGTAAAGGAATCTTCTTGGAAATAATGTTTTAGAAATCCATTCATGCCGTATAAGTTAAAAAAAACATTCTTCGTACTTTTGTCGGAAAAGTCAAAAAGTACCTCGTACGAAAAACGACAAAAGATTCCTTTCATTTCTTTTACTAAAAACTCACTGAAGGGTAAAAATGGATTTAAACAATTGTAGGTGGATAATATTACATATTTATGAAACATGGATGTGGATGATAAAATACACCCCAGTAAATACTTACGAATAAACAATCTCGGATAAAAATGAGATTGTGATATTTTCCCTTACCTTAGGTCCGATTTGCTTTGTACGTGTCCGAAGCTCCTGTATAATGGTTTAAATAATGTTATTGACTTATTCCAGAATCATACATATTGATATGATATCATATATGTTCATATTCTTAGCTTCTTGTTAGTAATATTTCATTGTTACTTGTTACTCGGGTCTTTAATGCCTTTTGTTCTTATGCGTGTTTTTCCGAATACATTCTTATTCTTCTTTTAAGGTTATAGATACCTTATATCCAGAATGGTATTAGTGTAACATATATCATAATTATTCATTCAATTCATTCAATTCATTTATATAATTACTATGTAACGATGATCATGTAGAACGAGTCGCATCACATCGTGGAGACGGTATTCCGTACGTACGCAGGAGTGATGATATCGTTCCTATGATCGTGGAACTGTATTAGAGTATATATATATTATTTCAGTATCAATATTATATTATAATAATCATAAATAGTAACTCATTACACCATTATACCCATCCTTGTAAAGTGATGGTGGAAAAATAGATTACACCACGGCGTGGAGACGGTATTCCGTACGTACGCACGCGCGGTGATTTCTTTTTCCGTAGGATGGATAGATGGTGAAATAGGTTTGTTTCATACTTATAATAACATATCAGTATATGAGTTATACTGATTTTATTACTTCATAATGAAACAACCTAAGAAGAAGAAGTGTAAAAAGAAATAAAGATGAAAGAATTGGTAACGGTAATTACCTCTTCTTTGAAGCGCCTCTTTGAGACCTCCTCTTAGGGCACTAAAATTGGTCTTTGAGGAATACCAGAACCTCTAGGATTATTCTAGGGAAGTGGAGAGGAGAAAATGGCAGGGGTTGGCCGAGCTTGAGTGCTCAAATTGGTGTGAGGAGGAGGGGAGGAGGTGTCCTTTTATAAGGGAGGAGAGGGGCACCTTAGGAATATCTCAAAATATTATTTTATATTAAAGTCAAAATCGGTTTATAATGGTTCCAAAGGGTATTATTTAGAAGATAAAGTGGGGAAGGGTCGAAATCCTATTAACCAATAGGATTTAGACAAGTTTAGGGTATTATTTTAACCTTATCAATTAGATTTAACTCTAAGTTAAATAATTTAACTTTTACCATGTCTTTTTGTTTTCTTCCACTATATGGTTAATACACTTACTATAACATGCCAAACGAACCCCAAATTGTTTATTATTAATATATATATCCTTATCTAAGTCATTTGGCCGAACCTTATATTTTTAGGAATAAAATAACAATTAATAATATTTTATTTTATTTAAAAACTATTTTGTGTCAATTTTGACACTATTTGATATATGATTTTTGTGAAAGTCATAACAGAATTATATGTTCGAACCAAGTTGATTAAATCAACACTAATATATCATAGTAACCTAGAAAATTAGTGGAATTCATAAAAAGTCTTAAATTACATTTATTTTGGTATTTATATTATCAATTATGTCAATATTTCATTAATAAGATAATTATTGCATCATCTTTGTGTCATAAATAAATTAAATTATTTGATGTCTAAAAATTACAAATAAAATACCATCATGTAGTAAATCTTTTTAGATTTCTAATTAATATTTACAATCGAATTTATCTTATATATAACCCCATATTAAAAATGATTTACTTATTAAACTTTGATTTTAACTACATTAACCCTTCTTTAAATAAATTAATAATAAATGTCCTAATCTAATCCAAGTGGGCCTAAATGGTCATATTTTATTCCTAAGTTTGTTTTTGGTCGAATTACACTTGTCCAATAGAATTAGGACATGTGTTAGGGTAATATTAATTTCATATTTCCCCTTAGTTACCCTATTTACTATTAACCGCGGTAAAAAAAGTAAAAAGTTACTATTCACCAAAAATTATTTTTATCTCATTGAACCACATTTTACTTACTGATATCAACCGTGTCTGTCGGATTTTCGAAATTCCATTCAAAGAAGAGGTAAAATTAAGTTTTATGCAAAATTCAGTTTTTAACCTACCACTTAGTGGTTTCACTATTCATCAAAAATTGAAAGTTTTCAGAAAAATACCATAATTTCACCCTAGGCTAATTTCGATATTCTGAGTCCAAAAATGAAGTCCATTTTGGAAAATAAAATTTATAAAATTTCAAAAAGTGGTTATTACTATTCATAACGGCTAGTTTTAATAGCATATTGTTGTTTAGTGAAACTCGGTATTGCGTACGACGCAAGCTATCGAGGAAGGTCGCGATTGCCTGTAAAGCAAGCCAAGCAAGTGTTGTGTAGAAAAAGATTCCTTTGATGATTCATATAACATAAAAGTCTCGGGTGTTACATTCTACCCCCCTTAAAAATAATTTCGCCCTCGAAATTCGTCACTTTGTAACAAACAGATGAGGATACTTCTCCCTCATCATATCCTCAAGCTCCCATGTAGCTTCTTCAAGTTGGTGGTTCCTCCATAAAACATTCACCAATCGAGTGGTCTTGTTTCGTAGGACTTTTTCGCTACGATCCAGAATCTCTATCGGATGTTCTTCATAAGAAAGATCTTGCTCCAGCGGTACAACTTCTGAGCTGAGTACATGTGAAGGATCTGGTATGTACTTTCTCAGGAGAGATACATGGAACACATCTTGAACTTGAGAGAGATTCGGTGGAAGCGCCAATCGGTAAGCTACCTTCCCAACACGATCCAGTATTTCAAAAGGTCCGATATATCTAGGGCTCAACTTCCCCTTCTTTCCAAATCTCATAACCCTCTTTCAGGGAGATATTCGTAAGAACACTTTATCGCCCACTTCAAACTCTAGGTCTTTTCTTCGGTTGTCGGCATAACTTTTCTGTCGACTCTGAGCTGCTCTTATGTGTTGTTGAATAGATCTGACCTTTTCTGCCATTTCATCAACGAGATCAGGTCCTAACAGCTTTCTTTCCCCAACTTCATCCCAGCAAGTTGGAGTCCTGCATTTCTTTCCATAGAGAGCTTCATAAGGAGCCATCTGAATACTGGAGTGAAAGCTATTATTATAAGAAAATTCCACCAAAGGTAGGTGTTGATCCTAACCTCCTTTGAAATCCATAGAGCAAGCTCTCAACATATCTTCTAGGGTTTGAATTGTTCTCTCAGACTGACCGTCTGTCTGGGGATGATAAGCAGTGCTGAAACTCAACTCTGTATCCAGAGTATGCTGAAGAATTCGCCAGAACATCGAGGTAAATCTCGGATCTCGATCAGATATAATAGAAAGTGGTACTCCATGCAATCTTACCACTTCCTTTACATATATCCTGGCAAGCTGATCTAGAGAGAAATCCTCTCTAATAGCAATGAAGTGTGCAGACTTTGTAAGACGATCAACTATGACCCAGATAGCATTATTGCCTTTGGATGTTTTAGGAAGTCCTGTGACAAATTCCATAGTGATGTTTTCCCATTTCCATTCGGGTATGGGTAATGGTTGTAACATCCCCTTAGACTTTTGTCTCTCAGCTTTAACTTGTTGACAAACCAAGCATCAAGAGACATATTCAGCAACATCTCTTTTCATGCCATCCCACCAGAAGTACTCTTTCAGGTCCCTATACATCTTCGTGCTTCCAGGATGAATAGAGAATGATGAACTATGAGCCTCATCCAGCAGCTCATTCTTTAATTCGGGGATGGGAGGAACGCAAACCCGATTCCTGAACTTTATTATCCCATCACAATCAAGGTTGAATTCAGGAACATTTCTCACCTTCTTTTGTAACTCGACATCTTCTTTCTGTGCCTCTTTAATATTCACATGTATAGATGGTTGAACATTCATTTGAGAAAGATAAGATTTTTCCCCTTCCATTATAATTCCAAGATCCATCCTTTGTAAATCCATAAATATTGGATCTTTTGTGATCCTCATCATGGATAAACTAGCATGGTCTTGTCGACTTAATGCATCTGCCACCTTGTTTGCTTTCCCAGGGTGGTAATGGATTGAGCAGTCATAATCCTTAATCAGCTCCAACCATCTTCTTTGACGCATATTCAACTCCTTTTGTGTGAAAATATACTTTAAACTTTTATGATCAGTATAAATATCACACCTTTCACCATAAAGGTAATGCCTCCAAATCTTTAATGCAAAGATTACCGCAGCCAACTCCAAATCATGTGTTCGGTAATTTTTCTCATGGATTTTCAACTGTTGTGAGGCATAAGCTATAACCATATCATTTTGCATAAGAACACACCCCAATCCCTTCTTGGATGCATCACTGTAGATCACAAACCTTTCTCCACTACAAGGCAGTGTGAGCACAGGTGCACTGGATAACCTTCTTTTCAACTCCTTTAAATTCTCTTCACATTCTTTCGTCCAGACAAACTTAACTCCTTTCCGAGTCAACTTGGTGAGTGGATTAGATAATCGTGAAAAATCCTTTACAAAACGTCGATAATATCCATCCAAACCAAGAAAACTTCGGATCTCAGTTACTGTTGTTGGTCTCGACCATATTTCGATAACCTCTGTTTTTGCTGGATCCACAGATATCCCCTCTTTTGAGATTATGTGACCCAAAAATGCAACTTTTTGAAGCCAAAATTCACACTTGGTAAATTTGGCATAAAGCTTCTCCTTTCTTAGGGTCTTCAATATAATTCTCAAGTGATCTTCATGCTCTTCCTTGCTCTTTGAATAGACAAGAATATCGTCTATAAAGACTACCACAAATTGATCAAGATAGTCTCTAAAGACTCTATTCATTAGATCCATGAAGATAGCAGGGGCATTAGTAAGACCAAATGGCATCACTATAAATTCATAGTGTCCATACCTTGTACGGAAAGCCGTCTTTGGTATATCCTCCCTTTTGACCCTTAATTGATGATACCCTGAACGAAGATCAATCTTGGAAAAGTATTGAGCTCCGCGTAGTTGGTCAAATAAGTCATCAATGCGTGGAAGAGGATATTTGTTCTTGATAGTGATCTTGTTAAGTTCTCGATAATCAATGCAGAGTCTCATTGATCCATCTTTCTTCTTAAAAAATAGAACAGGTGCTCCCCAAGGTGACGCACTAGGGCGTATGAATCCCTTATCAAGATTCTCTTGGAGTTGCTTCTTCAATTCCTGCAACTCAATTGGGGCCATTCTATAAGGTGTCTTCGAAATAGGCAAAGCACCCGGTACGAGTTCTATTGAAAACTCAACTTCACGATTTGGTGGAAGACCCGGCAATTCCTCCGGAAAGACATCATCAAACTCCCGTACAATGGGCATATTCTTAATCGTGAGTTTCTCACCAACCATTTGAGATAAATAACCTTCATTTAATGGAATCAATACCCATAAGATGGAAGAAATTTCCACTGGAAGATTATGTTCATCCTTGCATTGATATACGATCATAGACTGATCTGGAATATGACATGTGACTTCCCTTCTTTGGCAATTGATATGAGCTCCATGTAGAGAAAGCCAATCCATGCCAAGAATCACATCAAATTCCACTAAAGGAAGGATCACAAGATTTGCAGGAAGCACTTTCCCACAAACTTCGATCGGAGAAGAATTATAAACTTTTGATGCGATTGATGTGCCATTAGGTGTTGTCACAGCTAACTCAACATCTAATTGTTGAGGTAATACGGTGATACCGTTAGAAAATTCTTTAGAAATAAAAGAGTGGGTGGATCCAGAATCAAATAAAACATTTGCTACTTTAGAGTGGATGGTAAGTGTACCTTTCACCACATCGTTATCGTACTCCACATCGCTGATAGAAATTGCATGTGACTTTCCTTTGTCTTTAGCCTTAAGAGTTTGTTGACGTCGACCATCATCATCAACCCTTGGATTTGGGCATTGATTGGCATAATTCCCCATCTCCTTGCACTTGAAACATTGAATTGTAGTAGGTTCATTCTGTGTATCCCTTCCTTTGTTTGCATCATTAGACATCTTCTTCCCATTATCGCGGCATTCAAATGCTCGATGACCTTCCTTTCCACATTTAAAACATTTACTTGTCCCTTTAAGACAACTCCCTCCATGTTTCTTTCCACACTTTGAGCATAAGGAAAAGCTCATCTTCTTTTCCGTGTGCTCTTTATATTTTTCTTTGAATTCCATCTTCCTCTTCTTATCAAACCCATGTGACTGATGGGTTATTCCAATCTCCATCTCGACTTTGAGAGCACATCGAACGATTTCCTCGTAGCTATTGAAGTCCCTTATGGCTAACACCCTTCGAAGACTTGGTTTTAAGCCACTAAAGAATCGATCGATCTTACTCTCAGGTTGGATAATAATACCAGAAGCGTACCTTGCAAGTCTTGTAAAATTTGCTTCATAGGTACTAACAGATTCATCATCCCTTTGCTTCAGTTCATGGAACTATTTCTCCATCTTTGTTTGGAGAATACGAGGGAAGTACTTATTGAAAAATAAGTTCTTGAACTCGTCCCATTCCATATACTCAATTTCATCCCTTTGCCTCGTATTCTTAATAAGATTCCACCATTGATCAGCATCTCCTTCCAAACGATACACTGCTAGGATGACTTTATCATGATCAGAACATTGAAGAACTGAAAATATCTTTTCAGTAGTACTAATCCATTGTTCAGCAACTAATGGATCAGTAGACCCACTGAAAGAAGGTGGACGCTGCCTCATGAAGGATTCAACAGAATGTTGCTCCTTCCTTTGCTCGTTTGGAAGTCCTGCATGATTCATAGCTTGAGAAAGTTGTGTGAGCATGGCTACAAGATTTTGCATTCCAGCTCCCATATCGTTTGGTTGCTCAGGGGGACAATCATTGCATTGCCCATCGCATTCTACATTAACACGGTTCCTTCGGGTTCCATCCATTGACTAAAACCAAGAAGAATAGTGTGAGCAACACTAATTATAATAGGAAAACCACATAATTCAAGAATAAAATTTTCATGCTTAAGGTCTTATCCTAGGTTATTCAAGGCCATTTCTAAAACACTAAGATTGTGTTCTATGCTTAGACTTATCCTTAGAGTTCTTACTAAGGCTTTCACATCCTAGTTTCCAAAGGTTGACTATACCTTTCCTCTGATACCAACTATAACGACCCATACTTTACATACATTGTTAATATTTCAAAATTGAAGCACACTTATTACAACATATGACAAAACCACAAAGGACCGTATAGGTATAGTGTCTTTAGAAACTGGGAAACATAAACAACTGGTTCATAAATCTTCTACAGTGTCTCCCATTTATTTCATCATATCTAAGGTCCCTTTTAGCATAATCTACTTAATATCCATATTCCTGACCTGGGGAAAAGAAAACATAAAAGGGTGAGCTCAAATGCTCAGCAAGGGCAAATAAAGGAACTAAAAATCATATCATATCTTTTTGAAAATCATAACCTACAAAAGATATCATAATATCTTAACATGGAATAAATCATAAAAGTGAAAATGAGATCACCATAATCATAACATGAAACTTGAAACTTTGTGGCATGCACACATAATCATGGAAAATCATTTCTTGTTAGTCATGACTCATTGCCAAGACTATCTTAGTGGACAAAGTCCCTTTCTGAACCGAGTTCACTCCTCGTTTCAGTCCTGTATCACGGAACCGAAATAACCTTCCGTTCCAGCCATGTCTATCTCATTAGATATAAAATCTTTACCCAATGCATTGGAGGGAGATATAGGTCCCACCCATATTATAATGAATCCTTTCTTATGTGTGCCACATAATCATAAAACATACATCATCACATAACACATGTAACAAAAAAGGAATTCTTGAAACATCATGAAATCATAAATAAATTCATATAAGATAAAGGAATTTATAAAAATAATTCCATCACAACATGATCAAATCAATGTAATAATAGGGATAAAAACAGAACCCTTTATTATCTTAGATGGAAAATAATTTTGATAAAACACTTGAACTCCATTCTTGAGGAAAATATCCTTTCTTCTTTAAAAAAACATTTTTCCTTTCATAACATGTCATACGACTTTAAAATAAAAGAAGTTGATTAAAAATAAACTTGAAAACTTGTAAAGGAATCTTCTTGGAAATAATGTTTTAGAAATCCATTCATGTCGTATAAGTTAAAAAAACATTCTTCGTACTTTTGTCAGAAAAGTCAAAAAGTACCTCGTACGAAAAACGACAAAAGATTCCTTTCATTTCTTTTACTAAAAACTCACCGAAGGGTAAAAATGGATTTAAACAATTGTAGGTGGATAATATTACATATTTATGAAACATGGATGTGGATGATAAAATACACCCCAGTAAATACTTACGAATAAACAATCTCATATAAAAATGAGATTGTGATATTTTCCCTTACCTTAGGTCCGATTTGCTTTGTACATGTCCGAAGCTCCTGTATAATGGTTTAAATAATATTATTGACTTATTCCAAAATCATACATATTGATATGATATCATATATGGTCATATTCTTAGCTTCTTGTTAGTAATATTTCATTGTTACTTGTTACTCGGGTCTTTATTGCCTTTTGTTCTTATGCGTGTTTTTCCGAATACATTCTTATTCTTCTTTTAAGGTTATAGATACCTTATATCCAGAATGGTATTAGTGTAACATATATCATAATTATTCATTCAATTCATTTATATAATTACTATGTAACGATGATCATGTAGAACGAGTCGCATCACATCGTGGAGACGGTATTCCGTACGTACGCACGAGTGATGATATCGTTCCTATGATCGTGGAACTGTATTGGAGTATATATATATTATTTAAGTATCAATATTAATTTATAATAATCATAAATAGTTACTCATTACACCATTATACCCATCCTTGTAAAGTGATGGTGGAAAAATAGATTACACCACGGCGTGGAGACGGTATTCCGTACATACGCACGCGCGGTGATTTCTTTTTTCGTAGGATGGATAGATGGTGAAATAGGTTTTTTTCATACTTATAATAACATATCAGTATATTAGTGATACTGATGTTATTACTTCATAATGAAACAACCTATGAAGAAGAAGTGGAAGAAGAAATAAAGATGAAACAATTGGTAACGGTAATTACCTCTTCTTTGAAGCGCCTCTTTGAGACCTCCTCTTAGGGCACTAAAATTGGTCTTTGAGGAGGACCAGAACCTCTAGGATTATTCTAGGGAAGTGGAGAGGAGAAAATGGCAGGGGTTGTCCGAGCTTGAGTGCTCAAATTGGTGTGAGGAGGAGGGGGAGGAGGTGTCCTTTTATAAGGGAGGAGAGGGGCACCTTAGGAATATCTCAAAATATTATTTTATATTAAAGTCAAAATCGGTTTATAATGGGTCCAAAGGGTATTATTTCGAAGATAAAGTGGGAAAGGGTCAAAATCCTATCAACCAATAGAATTTAGACAAGTTTAGGGTATTATTTTAACCTTATCAATTAGATTTAACTCTAAGTTAAATAATTTAACTTTTACCATGTCTTTTTGTTTTCTTCCACTATATGGTTAATACACTTACTATAACATGCCAAACGAACCCCAAATTGTTTATTATTAATATATATATCCTTATCTAAGTCATTTGGCCGAACCATATATTTTTAGGAATAAAATAACAATTAATAATATAATATTTTATTTAAAAACTATTTTGTGTCAATTTTGACACTATTTGATATATGATTTTTGTGAAAGTCATAACAGAATTATATGTTCGAACCAAGTTGATTAAATCAACAGTAATATATCATAGTAACCTAGAAAATTAGTGGAATTCATAAAAAGTCTTAAATTACATTTATTTTGGTATTTATATTATCAATTATGTCAATATTTCATTAATAAGATAATTACTGCATCATCTTTGTGTCATAAATAATATAAATTATTTGATGTCTAAAAATTACAAATAAAATACCATCATGTAGTAAATCTTTTTAGATTTCTAATGAATATTTACAATCGAATTTATCTTATATATAACCCCATATTAAAAATGATTTACTTATTAAACATTGATTTTAACTACTTTAACCCTTCTTTAAATAAATTAATAATAAATGTCCTAATCTAATCCAAGTGGGCCTAAATGGTCATATTTTATTCCTAAGTTTGTTTTTGGTCGAATTACACTTGTCCAATAGAATTAGGACATGTGTTAGGGTAATATTAATTTCATATTTACCCTTAGTTACCCTATTTACTATTAACCGCGGTAAAAAAAAGTAAAAAGTTACTATTCACCAAAAATTATTTTTATCTCATTGAACCACATTTTACTTACTGATATCAGCCGTGTCTGTCGGATTTTCGAAATTCCATTCACAGAAGAGGTAAAATTAAGTTTTATGCAAAATTCAGTTTTTAACCTACCACTTAGTGGTTTCACTATTCATCAAAAATTGAAAGTTTTCAGAAAAATACCAAAATTTCACCCTAGGCTAATTTCGATATTCTGAGTCCAAAAATGAAGTCCATTTTGAAAAATAAAATTTATAAAATTTCAAAAAGTGGTTATTACTATTCATAACGGCTAGTTTTAATAGCATATTGTTGTTTAGTGAAACTCGGTATTGCGTACGACGCAAGCTATCGAGGAAGGTCGCGATTGCGTGTAAAGAAAGCCAAGCAAGTGTTGTGTAGAAAAAGATTTCTTTGATGATTCATATAACATAAAAGTCTCGGGTGTTACAGGTTGTGTTTTCCATGTCCTTATGTCATCCATCCAGATATACTCGTTGACCATGTACATCTTGTTTCCTTACATGATGCGTCCGCAACGCATACCAACTAGGATTCAACAGCACGATCATGATGATGACCCCCTCATTAACGAGGCTTAGATACAGGGACCAGTTCCCCAGGCATTGCCACCTGGTAGAGCACCTGTTATACCACAACCAGTGGAGCAGCCCGTGGTGCCTGTAGTACCGACCAACGAGGAGCGTAGGCTGAGTGCTCTCCATGAGTTCTAGAGACAAAGACCCCTCAGGTTCCGAGGCAATCCCAACCCTCAGTTGGCTGAGGGAAGGCTTGAGGGGGTGACTAGAGCTTTCAGTCTAGTGAGGACACTAGCAGACTAGATGGTGATCCTAGGAGCGAGCCTTATTCATGGTTTGGCGGGACGATTGTGGAGTCTGACCACACAGACTCACAACAAGGAGACTCTTTTGTGGAAAGAGTTTGAGCAACTCTTCATGGGGGATTCCTATCTAGTTATATTGAGATAAGTATGCATCCAGGAGCTTCTTCAGCTCTAGGAGGGCAGTATGATGGTAGACGACTATTTATCGAGGTTCACCAACCTCGCCAGGTACTCAATGGGTATGGTCAGGGATCATTACTTCAGAGATCATACCTTCGAGCGAGGTCTACGATGTGAAATATGTGCTAGTGTCGTGCCTATATATATTTTGACTTATGCTCGAGTGCTCGAGAAGTCCTTGGTGATCGAGAGCTTCTTCACAGAGCAGAGATAGCTGACGATAGTCAGCAGCAGGAAGATAGGTATGAAGACCTCATTAGCGGGGAGTCGACGATGGATGCAGGGATCAGGATGTGGGAGATGTCAGAGGAAGACCCAGGATGGAGTATTGGAAGTCTAGGGCTCTCAGGTTGGATCCAGTCAGCCCAGGGAGAAGCAATTCTACTATTGTGATGGAAGGGGACATCTTGCTAGGGATTGTCCGACACATCGAGCTGCTGATAGGGAAGCAGTGGATGGACCACCGAGGCAGAGGCAGAGAGTGGATCAGGTAGACCTGAAAGGCATTGGACGTGGTAGAGGAGCAGGGAGAGTAGCAGGTGGTGTCATACGCTTCAACTTACTTCCACCACCACCCCCAGGAGGTCCACACAAGGCTCAGGGAGCTGGGTGAAAAGGGAAGAGATAGCTACATGCGGTTGAGGCGTATAACCCAGGGGCTCTAGGGATGATCTAAGGTATGATCTATGTCTTCTCTACCATAGTTTCCATACTTATAGACATAGGTTTCAGTGATTCCTTCATCGTCACATGTCTTGTGTGAAACCTTGAGATTCTGGAAGAGCTATTGACTCTATCCTTACGCTTGGAGACACCTACGAAGGGAGACTTTATGATCATGAACATTTTTCAATAGTGTGATCTTACCCTTGGAGGTGAGAGTTTTGGTTGGAACCTCTTGGCGGTAGCATCGAGGCCTTATGATGTCATTCTTGGTATGGATTGGTTATCTTCGGTCTATGCCCAGATTGATTATTTTAGGTGAAGAGTGTTATGTGTCTGCAGTGATGGGATGAGGTTTTCTTTTGTCAGGGAAAAGGTGACCCAGGCAGCACAGAATGATCTCATGACTAGGAGGTTGCAGCCGGTCAATCATGAGTTGGCTAGCCTTTCCCTCGGAGTAGTCGAGGTGATGAGCTCCCAGTTCCCAGTAGTAGTGGAAGAGTATAAGGGTTCCTTTCCCGAATATGTTCCAGGACTACCTCCCCGCCGGTAAATCGACTTCTGCATTGACTTACACCCCGGGACAGAACCTATTTTTTTTATAATCATATTAGTTGTCTCCATAAAAGCTTCAAAAGATGAGGGTGATTTTGGAGGATTTGTAGAACACGAGTTTCATGAGACCCAGTGTTTCACCCTATGCGGCCCCAGTCTTGTTTTCCAAGATGGCAGACAGAAATTTGAGGTTGTGCGTGTATTTCCAGATCCTGAATCAGGTAACGGTGAAGAACAAGTATCCACTACCAAGAATCGACAACCTATTAGAACATCTAAGAGGGTCATAGTAGTTTTCGAAGGTTGACCTTCGATCGGGTTATCACCAGTTAAAAGTATGGGATGAGGATATACATAAGACAGCATTCAGATGCCACTATAGTCACTATGAGTACTTGTTGATGCATTTTGGAGTGAAAAAGGCCTATGTAGTGTTCATGGGACTGATGAACCGGATCTTCTAGCCATACTTGTGCCGGTTCGTAGTAGTCTTCATCGATGACATCCTTTTGTACTCGACATCAGAAGAAAATCACACAAGACACCATTGGATGGTTCTAGATGTACTCCGAGAGTGCCAGCTTTATGGGAAGCTCTCAAAGTGCCAGTTCTAGATTCAAGAGGTCCACTTCCTAGGACATTTCATCTCAGCAGATGGAGTATCTATGGACTCAGAAAAGGTAGAGGCTGTGTTATCCTGGGAGCCACATCAGAGCGTGACGGTAGTGTGAAGCTTCCTTGGACTGGCAGGATATTATTGGAGATTCATTCCAGATTTCTCTCAGATATCAACATTGATGATAGCCTTGACCAGGAACGGGGAAACCTTATTATGGATGGAGAAGTTCCAGTAGGCTTTCTTGTAGTTGAGAGAGAGTTTGACGAGCTCCCCTACCATGAGATTACCGGAGGAGGGTGTCGAGTATGTAGTTTTCGACGATGCATCAGGGACTAGGCTTAGTTGTGTCCTGATGTAGAGATAGGCAACGAATGCTTATGGTTTGCTCCAGCTTAGGCCACATGAGAAGAACTATACGACCCATGATCTCAAGTTGGTAGTGGTAGTCTTCGCGTTGAATATGTGGAAACACTAACTTATTGGCAAGCGGTTTATCATCTACTCTGACCACAAGAGCCTCAAGTAAATCTTCTCGCAGAAGGATCTGAATCTGAGATAGAGGCATTGGCTAGAGTTCCTCCATGATTATTATTTTGAGATCATCTATACTCTTGGGAAGGAAAAAAAGATGGTGGATTCTCTTAGTACAAGGTCGAGCTTACAGCTGTTGAGTGAGGTGACAGAGTAGTTAGCCACGTTGCGGTTATCCTTCATGGTTGGAGATGATACAGCTTACCTGCAGTCGATGGTTGTCACCCCTCAGATCTTAAAACGAGTTAGGGAGGTGTATCTTGGGGATGTCGAATGTGAGGATTTACCTACTCATTTATCTATAGGACATGTTCCGGATGGATATTTTCAACGTGGGGAGCACGTACTTCTTTTCAAAGGATGCACTGTTGTACCAGTGGCATTGCGAGAAAAGGTCCTGAGGGAGTTTCATACATCCCACTTGGAGGTATATCCAGGAGTGGAAAAATGTACCAGGATCTTCGACGATAGTTCTGGTGGTTAGGAATGAAGAAGTAAGTAATAGAGTTCATTTCTCGATGCCTTGCATGTCAGCAGGTGAAGGCTGAGCACCAGGTTCCAGCATGTTTAGCTCACCCCTGGAGGTTCCAAAGTGGAAGTGGTATGGAATATCAATGGTCTTCATGATAGGCTTACCATGGATTTCCATGGGGTACGATTCCATTTGGGTGATCATTGACCGACCCACCAAGTCGGCCCACTTCCTAGCTGTCAGGGAGTAGAGTTCCATAGAGAGAATGGGAATCCTCTATGTACAGGAGATAGTTCGGTTTCATGGTGTCCCTTCGATAGTAGTCTCGGATCGAGATGTCCGCTTCACATCCCGGTTGTGGAAGGGATTGAAAGAGGCTTTTGGAACTCAGTTACGCTTGAGAACAGCGTTCCATCCCCAGAACGATGGTCATAAAGAGAGGACCATTCAGGTTCTGGAGGATATGTTGTAGGCCCCATTGGTATGGATCAGTTCGAGGCCATATATGTGAGACCCTTCAGGTCACCGATTTGCTAGACCGGCCCTGGAGAGTCAGTACTCATGAGTCCAGAGTTGGTGTGAGCTACTACTGAGAAGGTGCAGGTCATCCAAGAGTGGATGAAGACTGCACAGAGCCGGTAGAAGTCTTATGCTGACAAACGACGAAGAACTCTAGAGTTCAAGGAGGGATACCATGTCTTTCATTGGGTCTCACCTCGTTAAGGATTGTAGAGATTTGGCATGGGCAGCAAGTTATCTCTAAGGTTCATCTGAACTTTTTAGATTCTACACAGAGTCGGCAAAGTGGTGTACCGCCTATCTCTACCATCGTAGTTGCATCAGGTACATGATGTCTTTTACGTGTCGTAGTTGAGGAGGTACGTCCATGGCCCATTTCACGTCATCGTTTGTGGAGAGCTGGACATCGAGGATGGGGAAACCTTTGCTGAGTACCCAGTGGAGATCAAGTATCTGCAGAAGAGGATCCTTCGTGGGTGATCAATTCCCTTGGTCCACATTCTCTTGCAGTACAAGAATATTCATGAGAGCACATGGGAATGGGAGGCTCAGATCCATGCCCAATACCCACATATTTTTTAGTACTCTTTGATTTGGAATTTCAGGAATGCAAAGCCCCAAGGTGGGGAGAATGTAATGTCTCATATTTTCTGTATTTTGTTTTTAAATATTATATGGAATTATTACCAGACCAGGAACAGAGACGGAACATCATTCTAAGGCCCAGTGATCCCAAAATGGTGGTTTGAAATTTTTTAAATTTAAGTGAGTCGGCATATGTGCACGGTTGTGGCTATTTCCAAACAGATGCCCAGATTAAAAATCTGAGGACACCATTGCGTCTGGGACGACGACATTACCAATGAACGATTCTAACCTCGACCGGCACGAGTTGAGAGAAAAAGTTAATTTTCATACGTTTTTAGTAAAAATAATAAAATAAATTCACAATTTTTATTTTATTTTATTTGGAAACATCCACTACAGTGCATCAATGGGGCATCTATTTCTTTAATTTATGTCATGCAATAATTACTTTGAAACCGAAATGCTGACTCATTAATACCACACTGTGATGGTATTCTAAAATGTGTTTCCCTTTTTTTAATGGGTTAATCTAATGTTGCTCGTTGGAAAAGGTGGAGAGAATCTCTAGAGAATCCTTGGAGATTTGGAGAGAACTCTCAGCGACGAATGACAATGGATCAAAGATGTGAATTGATGCACCAATGAAGTTGAAGGATCCCAGCAACGACAGAAGCACGACCCCTTTGTCAGTAACTGATCCCTTATTGAGGTAGGGATTTTTATTTTGATTCTTATTTCCCTTGTTTTGAATTTAAACGGTGAACGTGGATTAACCACGAACATGTTGATCTATAGATTCGTACATTCTTGCAGGATGGTTTTATTGGGTTGATTGTGGGGGATTAATCCATGTTGAATTGTTGTTGATTTCTACTTTGTTTGTATAAGGACCCCTCCTTAAAACATTACTTAATCTTGAATTAAATGAATAATTCACATTTTGGATCTTTTCAGGTTTATAGTTTTAGAGAATTAGGAAATAACTATTAAATCTCACAAGATTAAAAAGTAGACACTTCTACTTAGTTTCCATCATAAAATAAAAACTCTTAAAAAGAAACATGTCTAGTTCTATGTTTTAGATAGCTTGTATTTCCTTGATCCCATCCTTGACCCTATTCATCATTAAGTCCTGTGGAAAACATTTCAAAAACTTGGGATGATCATAAAAAGCTCAGTAAGGGATATAAAAATGTGGAAAGAAAACATTAGTCCATGTATACATAAGAATCAATGAAATCATACTTCACTCTTAAAACATAAGCACTTTAACATACCTCATGAAATCATAATATTTATTAATAACTCGTAGAAATCATAAGACGTAAAGGTAACTTGAGGAATTTATAACATTTTTACGTAGGGAGTAACCCTCATGGTTACATTTGGAATACCCACCACAGTATATTCCCTAAATCTCTTTAGAGAAACCTTAGCGTTTAACTCATTCGTGTTACCCAATTCATTGGAGAGCTATCACAGGCTCACCCGCCCTTAGTTTATCACAGAACCACCCATCTTTATAAACAATTCCCAAGAACCATAACATAATCGTATCACATAAAACATGCATAAAGGAAACATAACATTTCCACATATAAATCACAATATATCAATAAAACACATTGATATAATAAAAACATTATCAAAAACCATTTTCAATTCCAAAATAAAAGAAAATTAAAGCATGTGATTAATTTTTCATTTAAAAAAAGTTATGGCTTGTAGAGGAAGCCGAAACTCAAATAATGGTCACGGCGGCAGAGAAGTCGTTGTCGCTGCATACGTATGACAGAAACATTCCCTTTTGTCATTTATTAAAACACTTCATATAAAAAAATATTCCTTTTGAATTAAAGTAAAAGTCAAAGGGGTTTATACACCATATAAAAGAAAGTTTTGTATAAAACAAAATATGCCTCAATGAAAGGAGATTAAGACGAAGTCCCATACCACTTCGAAACTTTTGAAAGGGTTTTAAAACATTCATGTCCATATAAATAAATTCCTAAAACCGTTTTTAAAAAATTGAAATGGATGATAAATGTTTAAAAGAATAAATCTTTAAATCCATTTAAAAAAATGTTTTAATAAAAGAGTCCTTTTCCATTTCGAACATTTAAATTATAAGCCACAAGATAGTAGACCATTTTCAAAACATTTAAATGACTTTTTTATAGACATAATATGGATATGGAATGTCAAAGGGGGCTGTATATACACTTTATAAAAGAATAAAAGTGCATATTATTAAAAAATGTCTCAATGAGCAGAAATTGAGATGTAATCCCAATCAGGGATCATGCCATTAGAGAAAGGATAAAGAAATGACATAATTATCTGTGAAAAATATAAATACACCAAATATAAGTGGATACTCAGTATAAAACAATAATATTTCTTCCACACATATTTATTTCATTTCATAATAAATAAGTAGAGGTTTAACTGAAAGAATTGAAATTGGGTTGAGAAGTTCCCCTACAGAAATTTGACAGCCTAACGGCGTCACTTTCAAATTCTGAAAATGAGATGATGAGAGATAAGAAGGGTATCTCATCACTTGTATAGAAAATTAACAGAAATAAGGGTATATAATAACATATACCAACATAAGAAGATTTAAATTAAAATACCTAACAAAATGAAGTCTTTTAAAAAGAGGAGGGTGAAAGGATCCCTTACCGATTTGGGTAACTTCCAAAACATACACCCTATGAAATAAGGTTCACACAATGAAGTTTTAAATACCTATAAATTGAAGTATATTAAAAAAAATACAATAATGTGCAGTACATACAACACACAAAAGGAAATAGTGGAAAATGTAGCATGAATCTCAAGGGAATAAAAGTGAGATGAAAAATCCATTACGAAAACTCAGCAGCCTAACGGCGCCATTAAATCTTCCAAAAAATGGATTCGCGAGATAAAATAGGGTCTCTCATCATATGAACATAAAATTTACAGTAATAGTAATATAAAATAACATCCCTGAACATAAGAAAAATGAGATTAAAGAAGTGACATAAAAGAGAGTACTTAAAAAGAAAGAGAGAGGTTGGATCCCTTACCTCAAGTCCGACTTGTCTTGTTTGTTTCTTTATATTTCTGAATAATAAACTTTTGTCAATTTATAATTGCTTAAGGAAATCATTTAAAGTTTATTATTCAATTAATATCACATATTATAATTTTATAATAATTATTTAATTATGTGAATTCAATTCAGATGTTTTTGTCGATGTTTGGTACATGTGTTAAAAAATGAACTTGTTTGAAAATGATTGTCCATGTAGTTAATAGTAAATCTTCTAAAAAATATTATTAATGATTTAAATATTATATTTATCTATTACATATTCATTTTATACTATTTCATAACATTTGGAGATAAAAATAAATGAAATGCACCGTTCATGGAGACGGTAGGTCGTACGTACGCATGAACGCTACTTTCATTTCTATGTCATATTAATGGAATTAAAAATAAATGAGAGTTATATATATTATAATTCCAGTATAATATATATTTTATATAGGTCACATATGTTCATTAATTTCATTCTTTATACATTCCATGTATTGCGTGAACGAGTCACATCACTTGAGGGGGCGGTAGTCCACACTTCCTCGTATGAAATCATCGCAATTGTACAACATGGAAAGCATAAAGGTATGTTTTAAATATAAAATACAGAAGCATATAGAAAAAATAAATACCATATATATCATATATAAAATATAGTGACATCATAATGGCCACCATGAAAGGTCTTAAGAGAAGATTGAACAACCATCATTTCATGAGGCAGTAATTCACCATCCACAGAAACAGTATGTTCTTTAACTATTAAACGGAGGTGTGTGTAAGTGTAGCTCGAATATTTCTCATAAATACATCCTATTATATTTAAGATACTATTTTTGTTACAAAAATAAAGGAATAAAAATAGTTTAGGAGGTTGGATAAGCAAAATAAAACAAATGAGCATAAGAGAAGACATTACCTCTAAATCGGGTAACTCTGTTTGGTTTGAACAAAAAGGGTTTATTGAAGACATTTTTGCCTAAGGGAAGGCTTTTAGAATGAAGAGATTGATGAGGAGAGATAAAATGAGCATATTTTGGTCGAGACAAAGGCTTGAGAGGTGTGGGTAAGGGGGTAGAGGTGGGGGCCTTTTATAAGAGGGAGGAGGGGCACTCTTGGAAAGTCAAGAAATGTTACTTTATTATATAATGAGTTTCGGATTTTAAAGGTCACATAATGATATATTTAGAGGATAAGGTGATAAGGGTTCGAAATCCACCCATAAAATATGCTTTTGACCAGTGTATGTCTTATATTTTACATTATCTTTTCATTTTATTTAAATCATCCATTAATGGGGTAATCGCTCCATCATCATGGTGTCATAAATAAATTAATTTATTTAATGTCTAAAAATTATAAAAAATAACATGATATAGGAAATCTTTTTATATTTACAATCAATATTTATAGTCTAAGAGATAATTTACACAGACAAAACTAAAATTGTTTTACTTGGGTTATACATACTTTGGTTATAAATTCCTTTTAGAAAACATAAAATGATAAAGTGTCACTATCACCAAAAATTGATTCCATGGGGTCCCAAATTTGGCACAAGGCATCCCATGGTCGGCCATGAAACAACCGGTATCATTAAGACACATTTTTAGGTCATTTTATATTATTATGATATTATTTTATTACCCTTAACTACTCGATTACTAATTAATCACGATAATTAAAGATAATTACCATCGTTACTATTCATAATGTCCAAAAACCAAAGAATCTTAATTACATAATTTGGACATTCTGATAAAAATATGGAATCCATTTAATCAAATTACAAACACAGAAATTGTAGTAATTAATTTAAAATAATTCTCATTGTCAAAACCAAAGACGGGTTTTTAGGAAGTAAAATCTATCAAAATATTGATTTGGTTTTACATCCAATTTATAAGTGAAATTACATCAAAAGACCAAAATTTTATTAAATTAGAAAAACATAATTAAATTTCACCTTAATAACAATTAAAATGACAATCTAACTATATAAATAAATCAGATGAAAAGGCGGTTTGGAATTAAAATGCGGTATTTGTTCACTATTCATTAAAAATGAACATTTGTCAGAAAAATACCAAAAATTCACCCTAAGAATTATTTGATATTAAAACTTCAAAAATAATATCAATTTTACAAAATTAAAAACATTTAAGTTTTATTAATTAATTTTATAATCAATTCTCACTGTCAAAACAAATAGCGTGTTTTTAAGAAACAACATCTATCAAAAGATTGACACTTGTTTATGTCCATTTTAAAAGTGAAATTAACTCTAATAACCACCATTAGATTAAATATTAAAAATATATCATTATTTCACTTTAAAACTGATTAAAAATATAATCTATACATAGAAATAAATTGGATTAAAAAGCAGTTTTGAAGTAAAATGCGGTATTTTCCACTAAAAATGAACATTGTCAGAAAAATACCAAAATTTTATCCGAAGTAAATTTCAATGTCCCAATTATAAAGAAGGATTTTATTTTGTCAAATATAGCATATAAAAGTGATAAAAAGTAGATTTAAAAATGTTTCACCATCAAGAGAAGGTTAAAACAATCTTTTAAAATTATAAGAGTATTTATTCTTAAAATTGGATCCATTTTCATTTTAAGCCTCTAAAATTTATTGGATAAATGTAAAAATATTCAACAAACATTTTTAATCATTTTTTAGTTATTTATATTCATTCCTTCCATTAAAACGGCTTGGTGTTAACTATTTTTTAAAATAGTATTATTATATTATTAGTGTGCAACGTATGATTTACAAGAATCTCGTTGTTTTGTATTGGGTTTGCCATCGAGCATATCATTCCCTTTAAAGTAATATTAATATTTTATTCACAAATATTTATATATATTAGAATTTCATATTCTTTATTTACCCAGTATGTTACAACCTTCCCCCCTTTTGGAAATTGCATCCTAGAAATTTTGAAATTGGGCTTAGAAACTTCATTGAATGTCCCACATCAGGAAAAAGAGTCAGTAAAACTATCACTTTAAAAAAATAAATAGAAGTAAAAAGGTCACCCGAGTTAACCCATACTAGGATTCCATGTAGGAAAACATGGATATGGAATAAAAAAAACAAATTTTCAAGTTTTGATGGAGAGTGATAGAAAACATGATTAGGAGAAAGTTAACCACCAGAAAATCAAAAACTTGTGATGGGTTAAATAGTATTTGATTCCCTGGTAGGAAAAGTTAATAGAAAAATTATTTGTTATAAGTTACTTTTCATTGAGGATTTTATTTATGAGCTTATCTAAATCATAAGAAAACATACTTACTTTTCATGTAGGCCTTCATCTCTTACTGGATTTCTTACACAAACTCATATTTTCTCCAAAAGACGAGTATTTAGGATGAATTGTTCACATTAAGGGCGCTATATTCAACTTCTAGAGAATCTTGTAATCCAAAAAAGAGAACTATAAATTTCCAATGTCTTTAGACCAAAACAAAAACCAAAAATTGTTATTATGAGATCATATAATACCCAAAAAGGATTATCCTTTAAAAATAAAATCTATTCTTAATCTCCAAAAATTTTCCAATAAAACCTAAAGTTCAACAAAGACCATTCGATAAAAAATTGTCCATAAAATTCTTCAAAGTAAACCAAAATGAGATTGAAACCCAAATCTCTGAAAGATTTAATCACATATTATTCCAAGATAAATCATAACATTTGTCTACAAATAAAATCAGTTACTCACAAAGTCTCTTATTTAAAAGTAATTAACCTAATCACATATTCTCCATGATAGGTTAATCATTTTCATAAATAAACCAAATCATCATATGTCCAAAACAAAAACATATATTCTTCCAAAAAAATCAACCATTATTCCATGATTAAAATCCTATAGTATTCTATCTTCCTTAGGGATATAGTGTTTCTTCAAAAGAGAGAACGTCTTTTACAACAACGTTTATCACTTAATCACCAAATCACTTTCCTATACTATGTATATCCATTTGATGAAACATAAATTCCCAAAATCAACTTATTCTTGTTCTATAAAATCATTTAACAAAAAATAATTTGTCATAATAACCAGGGACTTCACGTAGTGCAATGGTAGGCGATATATGCAAATCACACTTTGGTTGTCGGTTCGATTTCTGCAGCTTCGTCTGACGTGACGGGTTGTCACACGGTCTGCGTGTTGTCCTTTTTCCACAAGCTATATAATTCATAAAACATTCCCCAAAAATAGGTAAAATCTTAAAAAATAACCATAACATAATTAACCTCAAGCTTATCTCTTTCCTTTCATTTTACATCATAACATATAGTAACCCATAATTACCACAAAAGTAAGGATCATGTAAACCCGAGTGATTACATTTATAATTATTACCTGAACTTCCACACAGAGTTGGGTCTCTCATACATTATGCATTAGAGAACTCACCAAGGTTCAAGTGGTTAATCATGACTCCTGGTAGTTGGTTTAGAATAACCACGATATTTCTCATTGAATCCCCCATTTCATCCAGTCTCTTAATCAGAGAACCACCACAGTTTACTTCAAACCCGTTGTCACTTTGGCGCCTGCTAGATCCATCCATTTACTAAACTAAAAATTTCGATGTGAGTATATCAACAAAATCATCATGTACTAATGAGGAAGATGAAAACTAAGATATACTTACTCATTTACTTTATCTAAAAACTATGACTCTTTCTAAAATCCTAACCATTATGGTAATGTGACTTATGCTAAAAGAATACCCTACCCTCTAAAGTTATCTAAACTGACCTTTGATACCAACTATAAGGACCCTAACTTGAAACATTACTTAATCATGAATTTAATGAATAATTCACATTGGGGATCTTTTCAGGTTTAGAGTTTTAGAGAATTTTGACATAACTATTACATCTCACAAGATTACAAAGTAGACACTTCTAGTTAGTTTCCATCATAAAATAAAATCTCTTAAAAAGAAACATGTCTAGTTCCATGTTTTAGATAGCTTTTATTTCCTTGATCCCATCCTTGACCCTATTCATCATTAAGTCATGTGGAAAACAATTCAAAAAATTGGGATGAGCATAAAAAGCTCAGTAAGGGATATAAAAATGTGGAAATAAAAAATTAGTCCATGTATACATAAGAATCAATGAAATCATACTATACTCCTAAAACATAATCACTTTAACAAACCTCATGAAATCATAAGATTAATGAATAACTCATAGAAATCATAAGATGTAAAGGTAACTTGAGGCATTCATAACATTCTTACGTAGGGAGTAACCCTAATAGCTATGTTTTGAACACCCACCATAGTATATTCCCTAAATCTCTTCTGAGAAACCTTAGAGTTTAACTCCTTCATGTTACCCAATGCATTGTAGAGCTATCATGGGCTCACCCGCCCTTAGTTTATCACGGAACCACTCATCTTTATAAATAATTCCCAAGAACCATAACATAATCATATCACATAAAACATGCATAAAGGAAACAAAAAATTTCTACATTTCAATCACAAGATATCAATACAACACATTGATATAATCAAAACATTATCAAAACCATTTTCAATGCCAAAATAAAATAAAATTAAAACATGGCTTTTATTTTTCATTTAAAAAATTGTTATGGCTTGTAGAGGAAGCCGAAACTCAAATAATGGTCAGGGCGGCGGAGAAGTCATTGTCGCCACATACATACGAAAAAAACAATCCCTTTTTTCATTTAGTAAAACTTTTCATATAAAAAAGATTCCTTTCGAATAAAAGTAAAAGTCAAAGGGGTTTATACACCGTATAAAATAAAATTGTGTGTAAAACAGAATATGCCTCAATGAAAGGAGATTGGGATGAAGTCCCATACCCCTTCAAAAAATTTTAAAGGGTTTTAAAACATTCATGTCCATATAAATAAATTCATAAAACCATTTTTAAAACGTGGAAATGGATGATAAGTTTTTAAAAGAATAAATCTTTAAAACCATTTAAAAATGTTTTAATAAAATAGTCTTTTTCCATTTTTGAACATTTAAATTATAAGCCACATGAAAGTAGACCATTTTCAAAACATTTAAATGACTTTATTATAGAGATAATATGGATATGGAATGTCAAATGGGGATGTATATACACTTTATAAAAAAATAAAAGTGTGTACCATTAAGAAATGTCTCAATGAGAAGAAATTGAGATGTAGTCCCAATCAGGGTTCATGCCATTAGAGCAAGGATAAAGAAATGACATAATTATGTGTGAAAATATAAATACACCAAATATAAGTGGATACTCATTTTAAAACAATCAGATGTCATCCACACATATTTATTGCATGAAATAATCAAGAATTAGAGGTTTAAGCCAAATAATTGAAATTGTTTTGAGAAGTTCCCCTATAGAAATTCGACAGCCTAACGGCGTCACTTTAAAATTATGAAAATGAGATGATGAGAGATAAGAAGGGTATATCATCACTTGTACATAACATTAACAGTAATAAGGATATATAAGAACATATCCCAACATAATAATATTTAAATTAAAAGACCTAACAAAAATAAGTCTTTTAAAAAGAGGAGGGTGAAATTTTCCCTTACTGATTTGGGTAACTTACCACATGAAATAATGGTCACACAATGAAGTTGTAAATACCCATAAATTAAAGTATATTACATAAATAATACAATCATGGGCAGTACATACACCACACAAAAGGAAATAGTGGCAAATGTATCATGAATCGCATGGGAATAAATGAAAAATACATTACGAAAACTCGGCAGCCTAACGACGCCACTTAAAACTTCAAAAAATGGATTGACGAGATCAAATAGGGTCTCTAATCATATGAACATAAACTTTACAGTTATATTAATATAAAATAACACCCCCCAACATAAGAAAAAATATATTAAAGAAGTGACATAAAAGATAGTACTTAAAAAGAAAGAGAGGTTAGATCCCTTACCTCAAGTCTGACTTGTCTTGTTCAAATCTTTAGATTCCTGAATAATAAACTTTGGGCAATTTATAATTGCTTAAGGACCTCATTTAAATTTTATTATTCAATTCATATCACATATTATAATTTTATAATAATTAGTTAATTGTGCGAGTTCATATCAAATGTTTTTGTCGATGTTTGGTACATGAGTCAAAAATGAACATGTTTGAAAATGATTGTCCATGTAGTTATAGGTATATCATATCCAGAATAGTATTAATGATTTAAATATAATATATATCTAGTACATATTCATTTTATACTATTTCATAACATTTTGAGATAAAATGAAATGAAATGCACCATTCATGGAGACGGTAGGCCGTACGTATGCATGAACGCTACTTTCATTTCTTTGTCATATTAATGGAATTAAAAATAAATGAGAGTTATATATATTATATTTCCAGTATAATATATATGTTATATAGGTCACATATTTTCATTAATTTCATTCTTTATACATTCCATGTATTGCATGAATGAGTCACATCACTTGAGGGGGCGGTAGTCCACACTTCCTCGTATGAAATCATCGCATTTGCACAACATGCAATGCATAAAGGTATGTTTTAAATAAAAAATATAGAAGCATATAGAAAAAATAAATACCATATATATCATATATAAAATACAGTGACATCATAATGGCCACCATGAAAGGTGTTAAGAGAATATTGAACAATCCTCATTTCGTGAGGCAGTAATTCACCATCCACAGAAATAGTAGGTTCTTTAACCATTAAACGGAGGTGTGTGTAAGTGTAGCTCAAATATTTCTTATAAAAACATCTTAGTATATTTAATATACTGTTTTTGTTACCAAATAAACTAATAAAAATAGTTTAGGGGGTTGGAGAGGAAAAATAAAACAAATGAACATAAGAGAAGACATTACCTTTAAATCGGGTAAGTCCCTTTGGTTTGAACAAAAAGAGTTTTTTTAAGAGCTTTATGCCTAAGGTAAGACTTCGAGGATAAAGATAGGGATATGGAGAGATAAAATGAGCATAGTTTGGTCAATTAAAAGGCTTTAGAGGTGTGGGTAAGGGGGTAGAGATGGGGGCCTTTTATAAGAGGGAGGAGGGGCACTCTTGGAATGTCAAGAAGTGTTACTTTATTATATAATGAGTTTCGGATTTTAAAGGTCACACAATGATTTATTTAGAGGATAAGGTGATAAGGGTTAGAAATCCACCCATCCAATTGGTTTTTTACCATTATATGTCTTAGATTTTACATTATCTTTTCATTTTATTTAAATCGTCCATTAATGAGGTAATCGTTGCATCATCATGGTGTCATAAATTAATTAATTAATTTAATGTCTAAAAATTATAAAAAAATACCATGATGTAGGAAATATTTTTATCTTTATAATTAATATTTATAGTCTAATAGATCATTTACATAGACAAAACTAAATTTTTTTTACTTGGGTGATACATACTTTGGATATACTTTCCTTTTAAAAAACATAAAATGATAAAGTGTCACTATCACCCAAAAGTGATTCCATGAGGTCCCAAAGATTGGCACAAGGCATACCATGGTCGGTCATGACACAACCGGTAGGATTAGGACAAATTTTGGGGTCATTTTATATTTTTATGATATTATTTTATTACACTTAACTACTCGATTACTAAATAATCACGATAATATAAGATAATTACCGTCATTACTATTCACAATGTCCAAAAACAAAAGCATCTAAATTACATAATTTGGACCTTCTGATAAAAAATATGGAATCCATTTAATTTAATTCCAAACACAGAAATTGTACTAATTAATTTAAAATAATTCTCTTTGTCAAAACCAAAGACGGGTTTTTAAGAAGTAAAATCTATCAAAAGATTGATTTTCTTTTACATCCAATTTATTAGTGAAATTACATAAAAATACCAAAATTGTATTAAATTAGAAAAACATAATTAAATTACACCTTAAGACCAATTAAAATGACAATCTAACTATATAAATAAATCGGATGAAAAGGCTGTTTTGAATTAAAATGCGGTATTTTTTCACTATTCATTAAATATGAACATGTGTCAGAAAAATACCAAAAATTCACCCTAAGCTTTATTTGATATTACAAATTCAAAAATGATATCAATTTTACCAAATTAAAAACATATAACTCGCATTATTTAATTTTATAATCAATTCCCGCAGTCAAAACAAATAGCGTGTTTTTAAGAAACAGTATCTATCAAAAGATTGACACTTGTTTATATCCATTTTCAAAGTGAAATTAATTATAATGACCACCATTATATTAAATAGTAAAAATATATTCTTATTTCACTTTAAAACTTATTAAAAGGATAATCTAACCATAGAAATAAATTATATGAAAAAGCAGTTTTGAAGTAAAATGCAGTATTTTCCACTAAAAATAAACATTGTTAGAAAAATACCAAAAATTTATCCGAAATAAATTTCAATGTCCCAATTATAAAGAAGGATTTTATTTTGTCAAATATAACATATAAAAGTGACAAAATTATATTTAAAAATGTTTCTCCATCAAGAGGTGGTTAAAACAATCTTTTAAAATTATAAGAGTATTTATTCTTAAAATTGGATCCATTTGCATTTTAAGCCTCTAATATTTGTTGGATAAGTGTAAAAATATTTAACAAACATATGTAATCATTTTTTAGTTATTTATCTTCATTCATTCCATTACAACGGCTAGGCATTAACTATTATTTAAAATAGTATTATTATATTATTAGTGTGCAACGTAATATTTCCAAGAAACTCGTTGTTGCGTATAGGGTACTCCATCGAGCATATCATTCCCTTTAAATTAATATTAACATTTTATTCAAAAATATTGATATATATTATAATTTCAAATTATTTATTTACCTGGTATGTTACATCCATCCCCCCTTTTGGAAATTGCGTCCTCGCAATTTTGAAATTGGGCTTAGAAACTTCATTGAAAGTCCCACATCAAAAAAAGAGTCAGTAAAACTATCACTTTAAAAGAAATAAATAGAAGTACAAAGGTCACCCGAGGTAACCCATACTAGGATTCCATGTAGGAAAACATGGATATGGATGAAAAAAACAAAGGTTCAAATTCTGATGGGGAGTGATAGAAGACATCATTAGGAGAAAGTTAACCACCAGAAAATCGCAAACTTGTGATGGGTTAAATAGTATTTGATTCCCCAGTAAGAAAAGTTAACAGAATTTTTTTTAAGTTACTTTTAATTGAGGATTTTATTTATGAGCTTAAGTAAATCATAAGGAAAAATACTTACTTTTCATGTAGACTTTCATCTCTTACTGGATTTCTTACACAAACTCATATTTTCTCCAAAAGACGAGTATTTAGGATGAATTCTTCACATTAAGAGCACTATATTCAACTTCTAGAGAATCACCTAATCCAAATAATAGAACTATAAATTTTCCATGTCTTTATAAAAATACCAATACCAAAAATTGTTATTACGATATCAGATAATACCCAAAAAGGATAATCCTTTAAAAAGAAAATCTATTCTTAATCTCCAAAATTAGTCCAATAAAACCCAAAGTTCAAAAAATACCATTGGATAAACAATTGTCCATAAAATTCTTCAAAGTAAACCAAACTAATATTGAAACCCAAATCTCCGAAGAATTTAATCACATAGTCTTCCAAGATAAATCATAACAGTTATCTACAAATAACATCAGTTACTCAAAAAGTCTCTTATTGAAAAGTAATTAACCTAATCACATATTCTCTATGATAGGTTAATCATGTTCATAACTAAACCAAATCATCATATGTCCAAAATAAAAACATAGATTCTTCCAAACAAAAATTTCAACCATTATTCCACGATTTAAATACCATAGTATTCTATCTTCCTTAGGGATATACTGTTTCTTCAAAAGAGAGAAAGTCTTTTACAACAACGTTTATCACTTAATCACCAAATCATTTTCCTATACTATGTATATCCATTTGATGAAACATAAATTCCAAAAATCAACTTATTCTTGTTCTATAAAATCATCTAACAAAAAAAATATGTCATACTAACTAGGGACTTCACGTAGTCTAGTGGTAGGCGATAAATGCTAGTTGCACTTTGGTTCTGGGTTTGATTCCCGCAGCTTTCTCCAACGCGACGGGTTGTCACACGGTCTGCATGTTGTCCTTTTTCCACAAACTATATAATTCAAAAAACATTCCCCAAAAAGAGATAAAATCTTCAAAAATAACCATAACATAATTAACCACAATTTTATCTCTTGTGTTTCATTTTCCATCATAACATATAGTAACCCATAATTACAAAAAAAGTAAGGATCATATAAACCCCAGTGATTACATTTATAATTATTACCTGAAATTCCACATAGAGTTGGGTCTCTCGTACATGATGCATTAGAGAACTCACCATGGTTCAAGTGGTTAATCATGACTCCTGATAGTTGGTTTAGAATAACCATGATATTTCTCATTGAATCCCCCATTTCATCCAGTCTCTTAATCAGAGAACCACCATCGTTTCTTTCAAACCCGTTGTCACTTTAGTGCCTCCTAGATCCATCCATTTACTAAACCAAAAATGTTAATGTGAGTATATAAATAAAATTATTATGTTCTAATGAGGAAGATAAAAACTAAGATATACTTACTCATTCACTTTATCTAAAAACTATGACTCTTTCTGAAATCCCAACCATTATGGTAATGTGACTTATGCTTAAAGAATACAATAACCTCTAAAGTTATCTAAACCGACCTTTGATACCAACTATAAGGACCCCACATTAAAACATTACTTAATCTTGAATTAAATTAATAATTCGCATTGAAGATCTTTTCAGGTTTAGAGTTTTAGAGAATTAGGACATACCTATTACATCTCACAAGATTACATAGTAGACACTTCTACTCAGTTTCCTTCATAAAATAAAAACTATTAAAAAGAAACATGTCTACTTCCATGTTTTAGATAGCTTGTATTTCCTTGATCCCATCTTTGACCCTATTCATCATTAAGTCCTGTGGAAAACATTTCAAAAACATGGGATAAGCATAAAAAGATCAGTAAGGGATATAAAAATGTGGAAAGAAAACATTATTCCACGTATACAAAAGAATCAATGAAATCATACTTTACTCCTAAAACATAAGAACTTTAACATACCTCATGAAATCATAAGATTTATGAATAACTCATAGAAATCATAAGACGTAAAGGTAACTTGAGGCATTCATATCATTCTTACGTAGGGAGTAACCCTAATAGTTACGTTTTGAATAACCACCATAGTATATTCCCTAAATCTCATCAGAGATACCTTAGAGTTTAACTCCTTCATGTTACCCAATGCATTGGAGAGCTATCTTGGGCTCACCCGCCCTTAGTTTATCATGGAACCACCCGTCTTCATAAACAATACCCATGAACCATAACATAATCGTATCACATAAAACATGCATAAAGGAAACATAAAATTTCCACCTTTCAATCACAAGATACCAATAAAACACAATGATATAATGAAAACATTATCACAACCATTTTCAATGCCAAAATAAAATAAAATTAAAACATGGCATTTATTTTTCATTTAAAAAAAAGTTATGTCTTGTAGAGGAAACTGAAACTCAAATAATGGTCACGGCAGCAGAGAAGTCATTGTCACCACATACGTACAACAAAAACATTCCCTTTTGTCGTTTAGTAAAACGCTTCATTTAAAAAAATATTCCTTTCGAATAAAAGTAAAAGTAAAAGGGGTTTATACACCATATAAAAACAATTGTGTATAAAACAAAATATGCCTCAATGAAAGGAGATTGAGATGAAGTCTCATACCACTTCAAAACATTTTAGTTGGTTTTAAAACATTCATGTCCATATAAATAAATTCTTAAAACCATTTTTAAAACGTGGAAATGGATGATAAATGTATAAAATAATAAATCTTTAAAACCATTTAAAAAAATGTTTTAATAAAAGAGTTTGTTTCCATTTTGAACATTTAAATTATAACCCACATGAAAGTATACCATTATCAAAACATTCAAATGACTTTAGTATAGACATAATATGGATATGGAATGTCAAATGGGGCTGTATATACACTTTATAAAAGAATAAAAGTGAATATCATTAAGAAATGTCTCAATGAGAAGAAATTGAGATGTAATCCCAATCAGGGATCATTCCATTAAAGCAAGGATAAAGAAATGAAATAATTATGTGTGAAAAATATAAATACACTAAATATAAGTGGATAATCATTGTAAAACCATCAGATGTCATCCACACATATTTATTGCATGACATAATCAAGAAGTAGAGGTTTAACCCAAATAATTGAAATTGGGTTGAGATGTTCCCCTATAGAAATTCGACAGGCTAAGGACGTCACTTTAAAATTCTGAAAATGAGATGATGAGAGATAAGAAGGGTTTATCATCACCTGTACATAACATTAACATCAATAAGGATATATAAGAGAATATCCCAATATAAGAAGATTTAAATTAAAAGACTTAACAAAAAGAAGTCTTTGAAAAAGAGGAGGGTGAAAGGTTCCCTTACCGATTTGGGTAACTTACCCCATGAAATAAGGGTCACACAATAAAGTTGTAAATACCCATAAATTAAAGCATATTACACAAATAATACAATAATGCGTAGTAAATACACCACACAAATGGAAATAGTGTCAAATGTAGCATGAATCTTGTGGGAATAAAAGTGAGATGAAAAATCCATTACGAAAACTCAGCAGCCTAACGGCGCTAATTAAAACATCAAAAAAATGGATTGACGAGATCAAATAGGGTCTATAATCATATGAACATAAAATTTACAGTAATATTAATATAAAATAACATCCCCCAACATAATAAAAACGATATTAAAGAAGTGACATAAAAGAGAGTACTTAAAAGGAAAGAGAGAGGTTGGATCCCTTACCTCAAGTCCGACTTGTCTTGTTCATTTCTTTATATTCCTGAATAATAAACTTTGGTCAATTTATAATTGCTTAAGGACCTCATTATATTTTAATATTCAATACATATCACATATTATAATGTTATAATAATTAGTTAATTATGCGAATTCATATCAGATGTTTTTGTCGATGTTTGGTACATGAGTAAAAAACGAGCTTGTTTGAAAATGATTCTCCATGTAGTTATAAGTACATCATATCCAGAATAGTATTAATTATTTAAATATCATATATATCTAGTACATTTTCATTTTATACTATTTCATAACATTTTGAGATAAAAAGAAATGAAATTCACCGTTCATGGAGACGGTAGGCCGTACGTATGCATGAACGCTACTTTCATTTATTTGTCATATTAATGGAATTAAAAATAAATGAGAGTTATATATATTATAATTCCAGTATATAAAATACAGTTACATCATAATGGCCACCATTAAAGGAGTTAAGAGAAGATTGAACAATCATCGTTTCGTGAGGCAGTAATTCACCATCCACAGAAACATTATGTTCTTTAACCATTAATCGGAGGTTTTTGTAAGTGTAGCTCTAATATTTTTCATAAAAACATTCTAGTATATTTAATATACTGTTTTTGTAACAAAATAAAGGAATAAAAATAGATTAGGGGGTTGGAGAAGCAAAATAAAACAAATGAACATAAGAGAAGACATTACCTTTAAATCGGGCAACTCCCTTTGGTTTGAACAAAAAGGGTTTCTTGAAGAGCTTTCTACCTAAGGTAAGGCTTCTAGAATGAATATAGGGATGTGGAGAGATAAAATGATCATATTTTGGTCAATCCAAAGTCTTGATAGGTGTGGGTAAGGGGGTAGAGGTGGGGGCCTTTTATAAGAGGGAGGAGGGGCACTCTTGGAAAGTCAAGAAATGTTACTTTATTATATAATGAGTTTCGGATTTTAAAGGTCACACAATGATATATTTAGAGGATAAGGTGATAAGGGTTATAAATCCACCCATACAATAGGTTTTTGACAAGTGTAATTCTTAGATTTTACATTATCTTTTCATTTTATATAAATCGTCCATTAATGAGGTAATCGTTGCATCATCATGGTGTCATAAATAAATTATTTTATTTAATGTATAAAAATTATAAAAAAATGCCTTGTTGTAGGAACTATTTTTATCTTTAAAATGAATATTTATAGTCGAATAGATCATTTACATAGTCAAAACTAAAAAATTTTTACTTGTGTGATACATACTTTGGTTATACTTTCCTTTTAAAAAACATAAAATGATAAAGTGTCATTATCACCCAAAAGTGATTCTATGGGGTCCCAAAGTTTATCACAAGGCGTCCCATGGTCGTCCATGACACAAAAATTATAATTAGGACACATGTAGGGGTCATTTTATTTTATTATGATATTATTTTATTACCCTTAACTACCTGATTACTAAATAATCACGATAATTAAAGATAATTACCGTCGTTACTATTCATAATGTCCAAAAACAAAAGCATATTAATTAAATAATTTGGGCCTTATGATAAAAAATATGGAATCCATTTAATCAAATTCCAAACATAGAAACTGTATTAATAATTTTAAAATATTTCTCGTTGTCAAAACCAAAGACGGGTTTTTAGGAAGTAAAATCTATCAAAAGATTGATTTGCTTTTACATCCAATTTATAAGTGAAATTACATAAAAATACAAACATTGTATTAAATTATAAAAACAAAATTAAGTTACACCTTAATAACAATTAAAATTACAATATAACTATATAAATAAATCGGATGAAAAGGCGGTTTTGAATTAAAATGTGGTATTTTTTCACTATTCATTAAAAATGAACATTTGTCAGAAAAATACCCAAAATTCACCCTAAGAATTATTTTATATTACAAATTCAAAAATGATATCAATTTTACCAAATTAAAAACATATAAGTTGCATTAATTAATTTTATAAAAAATTCCCATTGTCAAAACAAATAGCGTGTTTTTAAGAAACAACATCTATCAAAAGTTTGAAACTTGTTTATGTCCATTTTCAAAGTGAAATTAATTCTATTGACCACCATTAGATTAAATAGTAAAAATATATTCTGATTTCACTTTAAAACCGATTAAAAATATAATCTAACAATATAAATAAATTATACGAAAACGCGGTTTTGAAGTAAAATGCAGTATTTTCTACTAAAAATGAACATTGTCAGAAAAATACCAAAAATTTATTCGAAGTAAATTTCAATGTCCCAATTCTAAAGAACGATTTTATTTTTTTAAATATAAAATATAAAAGTGACAAAAAGTATATTGAAAAATGGTTCCCCATCAAGAGGCGGTTAAAACGATCTTTTAAAATTATAAGAGTATTTATTCTTAAAATTGAGGGCATTTGCATTTTAAGCCTCTAAATTTATTGGATAAATGTAAAAATATTTAACAAACATATGTAATAATTTTTTATTTATTATCTTTATTCCCTCCATTATAGTGGCTAGGCGTTAACTATTATTTAAAATATTATTATTATATTATTAGTTTTCAATGTAAGATTTCAAAGAAACTCATTGTTCCGTATTTGGTACACCATCGAGCTTATCATTCCCTTTAAAGTAATATTGACATTTTATTCACAAATATTGATATATATTAGAATTTGTTATTCTTAATTTACCCGGGATGTTACAGTTTGATCCTACTAACGGGAGCGGATCAACCCCGTGACGAACGACAGTGGAGGTTCATTCCACGGTTTGTTTATTGGATTTCTTCTCCCTTCATTTTCTCGTGCGTTCTTCGCATTCTTCGTGGGGTGAGGAACAACAGATCATTGTGTAGTTTTTTTTCAATGCAACTATCCCAAATTGAATATCTGATTTCATGATGACCTAGCGGAGGTGTGACAAGGATAGCGGATGACGAATCGGACTAGATAAGGAAATAACGTTCTTCAAATGATCTTCGCATGGGAGGATCGTTACTTGTTTTTGGGGACGATCAGAGGCTCGAAAACAACATAATCAGCTTCATGGTATCGGGGAGACCAAAACCCATGAGTTTCATTGTGATCAGATGGTTGGATCGACTAACGGGGCAGCATGGGAGGTGTGCCGGTGAGAAGCGTCGATTCAGGAAAATTCTAGAATACACGGCGTGTACTTCCAAAAACACGCCATGTAGTACCGGTGGTGGTAGATAGGGTTTCGGGTGTTAGATAGGTATCACACGGCATGTGACCCCAGTCACACAGCGTATTGGACCTTCCCCGAAGATCGGCATATATCTCAGGCGATACACAGACACAGGATAGACTACACGGCTTCGGAACATGGCGTGTACTCTCTATGGAGAATGGAAGGGGCGGCTACACCAGACTCAGCATGTATCCAGAGGATACAAAAACACGGGATGGAGTACATGACCATTTATTCCACCACATGGCCAGTTGAGGCCAGTAACGCATGTCACCCCGCGTACCGATTATACGGGTTGGCCCACATGGGTTGAGGCCATGTACGAGCACATGGCCACCGTACATGGAGTCAACCCCAGTCACTCAGACACAACGTGTACTCTTTACCACATGCCGATTACTAACTTTTTTTCCACACGACCATCCTTATTACATGGGTCATTGTACACGGGTAGTATCTAGGGCCATAAGACACGGTGTGTGAATTTTATACACACAGTTTACTTTTGGAAAATGGATTGGTCCTCTTGTCCACCATATCTTAGACAAGTTTTGTTTGGGTTAGTGCCCCTTCTTCTTGATCCCCTGAAGGTCAGGCATCATTTACATCTAAAAGATTATGATCCCTTCAGTAGGACATTCTGTGATAGAGTCGGCATCCCTCCGAGAGGCCTGGACCAAGATACTCTATCCATTACTGACCATAGGTAGATTCAGGCATCGACACGACCAACTCTACTGGGTGTTGATCCTCTACCTAGCTGGTGAATCTGGATGAGTTTCGGTATCCACCACGGCCTTGGAAGTGATTCTTATCTGTGTATCATGATCTTTCCCACTCAAGAGTGTGTTCTCCCATAATG
Organism: Viscum album; assembly: GCA_963277665.1. Lineage (NCBI taxonomy): Eukaryota > Viridiplantae > Streptophyta > Magnoliopsida > Santalales > Viscaceae > Viscum > Viscum album. Next base: position 1,543,919,455 of record OY728157.1, on the reverse strand, counting down.
AGTGTATCTATATCTCGTGGATTTCCCTGAGGATGAATGTTTCTCGGACGGACATCATCAGAGCTATCAGACTCGTGGAGTGAGTTGTCCCGGAACAAGTGCTTCTTGTAATCTTAGAACTAAATCCCTAGTGGGGGTGTGAAGTTGTGTGACTTGTCCTTAGACTATGGGTCCGAGATTTGAGTATATTTGGATTGTGTTCTCCTACTATATGTTCAATAAAAATATACTATGTAGATCTAACTATTCCTTTCCTTTGTGTATTGCTTTGTGTTTTTTGGGGTCCTCCACTGAGTATAGATATACTCACCCCTGCACAGGCCTTGCCTACACGTGTCATGTCTTGTGCAGATGAGCTTCCTTTTGACAGACTCCAGGGTAGACTGGGGATAGACTAAGCTTTCTGAGTTCTCTACAGGCTGAGGTGTTCCTACAGCTACGAGCAGTAGTCCCAGTACCTCTTTGTGTTTGCAAGATGGACTTTGCAGTTTTCATACTCTTGTTTTGGTTGGCATGTATTCTAGCCCAATTTACTTTTATCACTTTACTTTCTGTTTTACTCTGTTGGTTTGGTTTTGTTGTATGCATGCATTTTGTTCAGTAGGGGTTTTTACATTTCAGCATTTGTGGGCTGGGAGATGTGTGTGTGTGTACAGGTTCTTAAGAAATTCCTCCCATGTTAGTATTATTCCTACTCGGTGCTAGTCACCTGCCCCTATCCTATTGGAGGAGGTCTTGGGGAGTCATAGCATGGGCCCCATTGGGATGGGTCGTGACAAATTCTATTGTCGGGTTTGTTTTCTTCTTTGGTTTCAATGATCAGTTTACTTATTTTCATGAACAAAGAATCTTGTGAAATGTGGATGGTTGTCCAGAATTTGAGTTATATTTTATTTTTTAACATCTATAAGTTTACATGGTTTTAAATTTAATTTGGTTACTTATAATGAATGTGAATAATTATATAACACTTTAATGATAAACTCTTGGATTAATTTGGTGATTTTTCTCACAATTAACTTATTTCGTATCATTATTTTACATCATGTGTGAAAATAGATTAAAGAACATAAAATGAGATAAAATAAATGTTTAATAGTCTGGTTAAACCATAAAAATGGTTTCATGACCAAAATTAAATATGGTAATAGAGATTGAAAACCAATCATCCTTGAATGTGTTAAATTAACACATCTCAGGTGGTGTCTTTACTACTAGTATAAAATAAGAGTAAAAGAGAAATGATAATAACATATTCGATTATCATGGAAAAATTTCATTATATGTAAGGTACTGAAGTTTTCATAAAATTTTCATGAGGATAGGAATAGATATAAAATTAAACAAATGAACACGAGAAGAAATCGAAAGAAAGGAAAAGATAAATTTGCATCTTCATTTAATCATCCTTGAGAGCCTCTTAAGGGGATAAGATTTGGTCTTTTGAAGAGTATAAGGGATTTTGGACGTGTGGGAGGATCTTGGGGAGATATTTTTTCATAATATAGGAAATAAACAAGTCCCGATAGAGGAGAATAAAATAGGGGAGTGTGGGTTGTTTATAGAGTGTAGGGGAGGTGGATTTTCTTAATATTTTAATCATTAGTCTATTAAGTTTCCCTAAGACAATATATAGTAAGGATTATTGTGACCAAAAACTGTAATATGTGCATGTTAGTTCTAAACAATGTCCATTTTCATAATCCACAACTGAAGCATTATGCAGAAATTCAGGTTTTTGCATATATTGTGAACTATCCTATTTTACTATTCATAAAAAATTCAAGTACTTTATAAAAATCCCAATAATTCACCCTAACCATTTTTCAATGTGTATAATCCAAAAAATGAACACCATTTTTTAAAATTAATTTTCTAAATATGATTAATTTAATTTTAAATTAAAATCATAATTTACTTGAAAATACAGATTTTAAAACTACAAATGATTTTATAATGCTTCTAAGAATTACCTTAGGTCATATAAAAAAACTTGAAACCAAAAGAAATAAAATTTTCAATTTATGGACACCTTTTAAGAAAATAAATTTTCCTTTTAATTAATTAATGGTAGTAAATTATTTATGACTTACAAAAATATCAATACTTTTATTATGGTCATATTATATCTTATAAGATTCCTAAACATTATTTATACATTCATGGGTGAAGATAATATTCTTTTGGATGATTTACTATTAATAAGAGTCATATTACTATTCCTAAGGGTAGGTTACTATTCATAAGGTTGGGTTACTTTTCACCAAAAATTATTTTTTCCCTATTGAAATCCAAACATCTTACTAATCACAACAATGTATGTCCAATTTTCAAAATTCAAATCATATAATTGACAATATTAGGTTTAAAAGACACACAGTACTTAGTAGTTCATTATTTTGTGATTTCAAGTGATTATATGACATAATTTTAAGAAATTAATTTCCATTGATAAAACATTGGGTCTTTACATTATTACCCCCTTATGAAATTTCACACTCAAACTTTTGTTTTACATTCTAAGCCAAAAACAGGTGTGGGTAATTTTCCTTCATTGCCTCTTATAGTTCCCATGTTGCGACTTCGTGCTTATGATTCTTCCATAGTACTTTGACACGGTGAGTAGTCTTGTTAAATAGAACATTATATTTTTGATCAATGATTTTCACAGGCTTCTCCCCATAAGAAAGATCATTCTCCAGCTGTACCACCTCTGAAGAGAGTATATGTGAAGGGTCTGGTTTGTACTTCTTTAAGATGGACAGATGTAATACATCGTATACTTTGTCTATGGTAGGTGGAAGTGCTAGTCAATAGGCCACATCTCCAACACGATCAATAATATCGAATGAGATGATGAACCTGGGACTTAGATTTCCTTTCTTCCCAAACCTTATGACCTTCTTCCATGGAGATATGAGTAGAAATACCATGTCTCCAACTTTGAACTCAAGGTCTCGTCGACGATTGTCTGCATAACTTTTCTGTAAACCTTGGGCTTTCTTGATGTGCTGCTGAATAGTTTTCACCATCTTTGTCATTATTTCAGCCATTTTAGGTCCTAGAAGATTATGCTTACAAACTTCTTGCCAATGCACCGTTGTTCTGCACCATTTCCCATAAAGGACTTTGTATGGTGCCATTTGGATTCTCGAGTGGAAAATGTTGTTGTAGGAGAATTCAACTAATGGAAGATGTTGGTCACATCCCCCTTTGAAGTCCATAGAAAATTTTATCAACATATCTTTCATTTTCTAAATATTTTATTCATATTTTTCATCAGTTTAAGGATTATAGGCTGTATTGAATTTTAGTTCAGTGCTTAGAGCATGTTGGATAATTTTCCAGAACTTCAAGGTGAATCTCAGATCCTGATCGGATACAATTGATAGTGGTACTCCATGTATCCTTACAACATCTCTGATATATATTTGTTCAATCTGATCTAATGAGAAGTCCTCTTGAATCATGAATAAGTAAGTTGTATTTTTAAGATGATCCATAATGAACAATATAGCATTATTTCCTCTAGATTTCCATGGAAGTCCAGTGACAAATTCTATAGTGTTGTTCTCCCAGTTCCATGTTGGTATGAGTAGTGGTTGCATCATCAACTTAGGCATCCGTCTTTTATCCTTCACTTGTTTACAAACCAAGCACTTTGATTTATACTAAAAAATATCCTTCTTCATATTTTCCCATGAAAAGTTCTCTTAGAGATCTTGAAACATAATTTTGCTCTTTGGGTGAATATACAAGGTTGAGTTGTGGGCGTTATTCAAAAGTGACTTCTTTATCTCTAGATCAGATAGTACACATAATTGTGATCCAAACCTTATAAATCCATCCTTTTCAATCTTGAACTCAGAGGATTCCCCATTTCGGATAGCTTCCTCCCATTTTATAATTTCCATATCTTTTCTTTGATTATCCTTTATTTTCCTCATAAGGGATGGTTAAACAATCATTTGAGAAAGGATTGATAATATTCCTACCTTAATTATTCCCGTTTCCATCCTCTACAAATATAAGAAGATTGGATCATTTTCAATTCTCATCATTGATAAAGATACATGATCCTTTTTACTTACAGCATCTGCCACCTTATTTTCCTTACTAGGATGGTAGTGGATTGAGCAGTCATAATCCTTGATAATCTCAATCCATCTTTGCTAGTTCATATTACTCACTTTTTGTGTGAATATATATTTAATACTCTTATGATCGCTATATATATCACACATCTTCCCATAGAGATAATGCCACCAAATTATTAATGCAAAGATCACAGCAGACAACTCTAGATCATGTATAGGATAGTTTTTCTCATGGACTTTTATACACCTTGAGGAATATTCTATCACTTTATCATTATTCATCAGTACACAGCCTAATCTTTTCTTTAAAGCATCTCTGTACAACACAAAGAGTTCTCCACTTGAAGGGAGTGTGAGTATTGTCATAGTGATAAGCCTCCTTTTCAACTCCTTAATGTATCCTTCACATTCTTTAGTCTGAACAAACTTTACTCCCTTTCATGTCAGCTTGGTCATTGGGTTTGACAATCATGGTAAGTTATTCAAAAGTCATTGATAATACCTAGAAAGACCCAGAAAATAGTGTATATTCATTACAGATGTTAGCTAGGGCCACATGGAAATCACCTTTATATTGGAAGTATCCATATATATCCCTTTTTTGGTTATAACATGACCTAAGAGAGATACTTCATCCATACAGAACTCAAATTTACAATAATTTCCATATAGCTTATCTCTCCACAAAAGTCTTCAACGTAGTATTCAAATGCTCTTCATATTCCTCCTTACTCTTGGAGTATATTATAATATCATTGATAAAGACTACCACAAATTTGTCAATGTAATATCTAAAGACTCTATTCATTAAATCCATGAAACTTTCAAGAGAATTAGTGAGTCTGAAGGGAATCACTATGAACTCATAGTTTCCATACCTTGTTTGAAAGGAAGTATTGGGAATATCTTCCTTCCTAACCTTTAATTGTTGATATCTCGATTGAAGGTCCACCTTAGAGAAATAACTAGACCCACGAATCTAATAAAAAAAGTCATTTATCCATGGTAGGGGATACTTTTTCATTATCTTGATTTATTTTAGCTCATGATATTCAATGTGGATGTGAATTTATTCATCCTTCTTCGATCCAAAGAGGACTAGAAAACCCCATTGTGAAGAACTCAGCCATATAAAACCCTTCTCCAGATCCTCCTATAATTGCTTCTTCAGCTCTTCCAGCTCTATAGTGGTAATTCTATGGGGTGTATTTGATATATTCAGAGATCCAAGAATATGTTAAATTGAGAACTCATCCTATCAATCAAAATAAATATAAGGAACCTCTTTGGGATACATTAGTGTAATCCCTCACGATGGGAATATCTTCGAGTGAGATTCTCTCCTTTGTCCCAATCATTTGAGATAGAAATGATTTCTCATAAAGAATTGATATCCACAATTGAGACAATGATTCTAAAAGAGATTCATCTTCCTCCTCACACTTGTAAAGAATTGGAGGATGCTTTAAGATGTGAAGAGTGATCTTTTTTCCTAACAGTTGATGTTGTCTTTGAATGAAGATATTAAATCAATGCCAAAGATAGCATCGAACTCCACTAAAGGAAGTATGATGATATTTTCTGGGAGGTTTAGTCCAAACACAATAACCTGGGAGGTGTTATAAACCCTAGATTCAATAATTTCCCCATTCCATATTCTCACAGATAACGTATCCTCTATATTTAGAGGTGGTTCTTAAATAGTTCTACTAAACTTACTTGATATAAAAGAATCCGTATAACTACAGTAAAATTATATGTTTTCTATTCTTGAATGAATAAATAGTTTACATGTCACCACATCATTGTCCAGCTCCACCTCAGTAGTAGTGAAAGTATAAGCCCTTCCTTGTTTCCTTGGAGGTCATAGTATAATTCCTCTGATTACCCTCATCTTAGGGAAATTTTTCCCATAATGTATAGGCTCCTTACAGTGGTAACACTACTCTATAGGCTAAGTATTGATCTAAGCTTTATTTTCTTCTTCCACATTAGTGGGAGTCTTCATATCCAATCATCATTTTTCAGCCAGATGAACCAACTTTCCACATTTTAAGAAATTTCTAGTTCCATTTAGATTGTTCACGAGATGATTCTTCCCACAATTTTTATACGTGGGATAATTGAGCTTCTTTCCATCCTAGAATTTATTTGTGGGACCAACCACATTATATTCTATTTACCTATTTTTTTTAATTGGGCTCACAATACCACTGAGAATCTCTTATCTCTATTTCAACCTTGAGGGCACAACGAACAATCTCCTTATATCTGTCAAAGTCTCGAATCACCAGCACTTTTCGTAGACTCATCTTTAGTCCGCTAAAGAAGAGACCCACCTTTCTTTCACTGTTCATGACAAAGATAGTGGTGAACCTTGAAAGCCTTGTAAATATTTCTTCATACACCCCGATGGACTCATCTTCCATATTCTTGATTCTGAGGAACTCTCTTTTCATTTTGAGAAAGAGGGTTCGAGGAAAAAATTTATTGAAAAACATTTTCTAGAATTAAACCAATTATATGGAATCAATTTAATCCTAGGGATTCGTATTTTTTATCAGTTTCCTCCACTAGTCACCTTCTCCATCAAAATGATAGACTGCCAGTATGACTATATCTTCTTCTATTCACTGCCAGATAGAAAATATCTTTTCAATGGAGGTAACCCACTTCTTCATGAGGAGGGAATTGAAATATCAACTAAACATGGGAGGCCTTTTCCTCATGAATTATTAAATGGAAACTTGTACCTTCATTAGAGTAGGAGGGTGTTCCACATGATTCATGTTATTATTAATAACATGAGCTAGCAGAGAAAGTACTATCATGATGTTTTGAGCACCTGTTCCCATCATATTAGGCATATCATTAGGAAAATTTTTAAATTCCCTATAACATTGATTATTTTCATGTGTTCTTCTATTCCACATCATTAACTAGGAAAAATAAAGTAAAATTAGAGGGCCTGAATACTTATCTATAGAGCATAGAAATGAAACTTTGAACATAAGAGGATATACGGGTAAAGGATAATTGTATCCTAACCAGTGATTCCCTATGTTTAATTATATTTCATCCTTGATATATTTCCTAACTTATATTCTTATGGGTTTTTATTCACTTAATATTGGTTTTTACTAAACTCCTAAATTTACCAAATAATATCCCTCAGATGTATCAAATAAATAGTACAACAAGGCTCGTTGTCATGCACTCGTTCCCATTTGAGTATATCTCTAAGTTGATTTTTCAGGTTTTACCCCTAGATAAATATATGCCAGATCCACCTCTACCTATTTGTATTCAGGAAGGGATGTATATTCTTGATAGACAATTTACTCTATACTTAATAAAATTTAGGTATGTTTTCTTATACTTAGTCTCATCCTTAAGGTTCTTATTAAATTTCTCTATTCCTAATCTACAAAATTAACTAGACCATCCTATGATACAAACTATATCATCTTTGTCCATTTAAACATAACATTACATGATTTTAAGCATAATTATACATCAAAGTACAAGCCAAGGATCATAAAATCTAGTGTCTTGGAATACTAGGTACATAAAACATAAAACATTATACTAAAAAACACTTATATATTTAATCTTAATATAGAGGTCCTAACATACTTTGAGCCCTTACATCTATATAGGGTACCCTAGGGATCACATGAACAAAGGGATGAGCTCAAATCTCAGTAAGGAAATAAACATAAGAATAAGGCTTTTTCACAAGGGTTTGAGATCATGACATAGTGATATAAAATGACATATAGAATCATAACATATAAAAATTGGATAATATAAACATGAATTAATAGTAATGTGTCGGAAAAATATATCATGACTTTAGCATGATTCAAGGCTCATTTCACATATATGAGAACAAGTCAAGGTTAAAAACCATGACCGTTGCACATGGTAACATGAGTCAAGGATAACCACCAAGACTGTTTCACATAACATCCCATGAGACTCAACTTTACACAATGAATTAGAGTGATATATATAAAAACCAATATTAACATGTTTATTAATATTCTTACCACATAATTAATCATACATAATCAATCATACATAAAAATAAGTGAATCCATGGAGAGAAAAGGGTATCACATTCATGTCATAAGGCATAATAAATGGGCGAATCATAAAAGTGTCCATGAGGGAAATAAATTAAAACATGCATGGGAAATAATAAGTAAAAAAATAATATATCATGGTAAGTGATGCCAAACATAAGTTAAAACACATAGGAAGAGTACATAGGAAATTCTTAGCATTAAAACATTTTAGTGTGGTTTTTAGGTAAATACTAAAGATCATTTAAAATAAAAATGGGAATAATATTTTATATAAAACCATTAGTGAAACAAGAAGGTTTTTTAATAAGAATAATGATTTTATAAAAACAACGTTGGATTAAAAAATTGTAGAGTGAACTTAAAATTTCTTAAACATTTGGGAAGTTCCCTTAAAACAGGTTTGCTTATTGGGAAGTATCGAGAAGGGAATCACTTAAAAGAATGAATATCCCCGAAAGAGAATGAGGTATGTATATTGAAAAATGAGTTTTAATCATATAAATTTTATGTATAATTTATACATAAAAATATAATACAACTTCATTTGGGTAAAAATAAAGATAGATCAACCTGAAGGAATAATGGTTGTTCAGGTAGAATCACTTACAGAATATCAGCATGGTATCAGGTGTACCTAGGAGGGATTAATGAGAGATAAAGGGATCTTTAATCTTTTATAAATCATGATGGAATTATGGAGAAGGTGTTAAATTATACCATGTAATTATGTATTACACATAAAAGGGCATGACATAGAGAACACACGTGAATAAAAGTGTAATAGATAGGATCCCTTACCTTAAGTATGATTGAGTTCTCCTCTAGATATTAATGACTTGAACAAAAAAATTAAGTTCATTAAATAAAAATTAAATAACCTATTATATATTTAAAATATTTATTATAACATTTTCAAGAGCATTTATTCCCATTTTGATTGGTTATGTGGTTTAATTTTATTGTTCAAGTCCATTTGCTTCCTTGGTATCAATGATCAGTTTACTTACCTTCATGAATAGAGAATCAAGTGAAATGGGTATGGTTGTACCAAATGTGAGTTATATTTAATTTTTTAACAACCATAAGGTTTCATGGCTGTAAATTTAATTTTTTTTCTTGGAATGAAGTTGAATCATCTTATAAAACATTAAAGATAAACTCTGGGATTAATTTGGCGATTTTCTCCACAATTAACTTGTTTTGTTTTATTATTTTATATCATGTATGTGAAAGGATTATATGACATCACATGAGATAAATTAAATTTTTAATAGTCTAGTTCAATTATAAAAATGGTTTCATGACCAGAATTTAAGATGTTAATAGAAATTTAAAATTCATCATCCTTGAATGTGGTAAATTAACACATCTCGGATGGTGTCTTTACTACTAGTATAAAAGAAGAGTAAATAATAAATGGTAATAAATTATTAAATTATAATAAAAATATTATATTAAATTTATTTTATTGAATTTTTTATAAACATTGGATAAGGACAGGTAGTGATATAAAAAATGAACTTGAAAAGAAAATGAAAGAGAAGAAAAAAGGAATTTACCTCTTGATTCAATCTTCCTTGAGATCCTCTTATGGGGAGAGGATTTGATCTTTTGAAGAGACTAAGGAATTTTTGATGAAGGGGAGGAGATTGGGAAGAGATTTCGGTAGAATATAGGCAAGGAACAAGGGATTATAGGAGTGATGAGAAGAGGGGAGTGTGGGTGGTTTTTATAGTGGAGGGGAGTTTGGTTTCCTAAATATTTTAATCATTAGATTATTATTTTTTTCATAATAAAATAAATATTAATGATTTTTGTGACAAAAAGTAGTAATATATGCAAATGAGTTCAAAATAATGTCAATTTACATCATCCATGACTCAACCATGATGCAAAAATTCAGGTTTTAGCAAATATTGTGAATTATCGTAGTTTACTATTCATAAAAAATTCAAGTATTTTAGAAAAATCCCAAAAATTCACCCTAACCATTTTTAGACATGTAGAATCTAAAAATGAAATAACCTTCTCAAAAAAAATTATGAATATGACTAATTTAATTTTTAATTAAAAACAAAATTTACTTGAAAAATATAGATTTTAAAACTACAACTTATTTTATAATGCTTCTAAAAATTACAAAAGGTCTTATAAAATTATCTTAAATATATAAGAAATTAAGTTGTTAATTTATGAAGATATTTTAGGAAAATAAATTTTCTTTTAAATTAATTATTTAATTATAATAAATAATTTATGACTTACAAAAATACCAATACTTTTACTATAGTCATATTATCAATTATAAGATGCCTAATTTTTATTTGTACATTCATGGGTGAAGATACTATTATTATTTATGATTTATTATTAATAAGGTTCATATTACTATTCATAAGGGTGGGTTACTATTAACTTAAAATTAAGTTTTTCTTATCTGACTCCAAACATCTTACTGATTGAAACTGTGTATGTTATATTTTCAAAATTCAAATAACATAAGTGACAATAATAAGATTAAAGGAAACATCGTACATATTAGTTCATTGTGTTATGATTTCATTTGATTATATGACATAATTATAAGAAATTAATTTCTATTGATAAAACATTGGTTCATTACAAGTTTCATAAATAAAACAACGTAACGACGCGATGACCAAGCGTAACAGAAACACTGTGATGTGATTCTCTTTTAATGAGAAAACAGGATGGAGAATCATAGATGGAATTTATTTGACGGACAGCAAATAATTTCTCTCCAACAAAGAATTTCGATGTATTGGAAAGTGGAAACAACTCCTTAGAGAACAGTTTTAGGACCATAGATTGACAAACTCCAACAGCTTCGAACAGATTAACACCAATGGCGAACCTTCTCCAGGTGGTGGTTATTTTTGTTTTGACTTTACCCATTCTTCATTCTAAAACAAGGAACACATATCAAACAATGAACAGGTTGATATGTGGATCGCTTTTTCTTATAATATGGTGCTCAAACTTGGGGTTTAAATTAGGGTTACCTTGTTGTTATAATTTTGAACCCCCCCTATTTTAAACTCTAACATGGAGGGTGTGGGCCGACACGAACAAGGCCTGAGCCCCTTCACCTTTGTGCGTTATGGTGTGTCCTTTGTGGTCAAACTCACAAGTTGTTGTAAAAGACTTTTTTAGGCTGTAGAAGGAAATGTGGAACCCCATTGAGACCAGAGGCATAGATGTCTGGATGAACAGACCACCGAAGCAGACTTGGTGGTCCACGGACGGTGCAGCATGCGCCGGTAGCGGCATCGGCGACCACTGGTGGTGGCGGCATGCCACAACGGCGCACCGAGGAGAGGGATCTACCGGATCGGGCCCGACCAAGCAGTTTGATCCATAGGGGCTCGATCTAGAGGCTGGAAGTCGTGAATGTGGTGTCCTGTCCGTGCCAGAGGAGAGGCCCCCAACACGGGTCGTGTTACACCCTAGAGCACGGTCTAACAGGATCACGTGCAGAAAAAGTGGGCAGGTAGCTTAGCTGGTTGGGGCGCACTACCAACCGAATTCCATCAGGGTGTATGGTCTGGGTAAAGAACCAGCCTGCACTAACGAACTAGGCAGGAGGGGGCCGGACCCGCAACTCACCAGGTTGATTTGATGGACCCTGAGTCGGGTCGGATCCACACCAGGTCAAACCCGAGTCAGGTTGGGGGGCTTGGGTCAGGTGGGTCAGACCGGGTCAGACCAAACCTGAACCCAATCGACCCCTTTTTGGAAAAAACATCTATATCTTTCAGAATTAGTGTTCGATTGATGGTATGTTTATGGTGTTGGAACCCTTGTAACAAGGTAGTTTATTTGGAATACTCTAATGATGTTTTAATGTATGTTGAAATGAGATAAATAGATTGAGACGTGGTTTATCCTATAATCAAGTTCACTACGTGTGGGAATCTTATGGAAGAATAAGACCTGAACACTGATGACAAGAGACCCGTTGTGAATCAGCTACAAGACACCCTTTGTGAATCTTCTAAAAGAAACCTTGTTGGGATTAACTATGATAGCCCCATGGTAAGTGGCTCTTTGTGACCTGATAGGCCCACGGTGGGGAGCCACTCTATGTAACTAGGAAGACCAATGGTACTCATCAGGGTTGAGTACCATAGTATGATATCCAAGGTGGGAAGTGGCTCTGTGTAACCCAGTAGTCCCATGGTGGGGAGTAGCTCTGTGTGACACATCATACCCATGGTACTAATCAGGGATGAGTGCCTCAAATATACAAGGTGTTTACTGTTGCGACGGATGATCTTTATTTTTATACTCAAGATTATACCTATTTGAGATGACTCTTAGTGTACATGGAATACTCTCCTTAGTGGTATAATTTCTGTAATTGACATACTCTCCTCCTTGGTTTACTTTGTGTTGTTGGTGTACTCTCATTAGTGGTGTACTTAGTGTACTTGGTGTACTCTCCTCAGTAGTTTACTTGGCGTACTCTCCTCAGTGGATTAATTAGTGTACTTGGCATACTCTCCTTAGTGGGGTACAGAGTCTACTTGACGTACACTCCTCAATGGTGTAATTTGTGTACTTGGAATACACTACTCAATAGTTTACTTGGTTTACTACCATCGGCGGTGTACTTAGGGTACTTGGATTACTCTCCTCAGTGGTGAACTTAATGTACTTGGAATACTCTCCTCAATTGGGTACTAAATGTACATGGAATACTCTCCTCAGTGGCGTAATTATTACATTTGGTGTACTCTCCTCAATGGTGTACTGATGGTACCTTGTGCATACTCTCCTTTCTTGTCTTTCCTTTGTGGTTTGGGGTCTCTACTGAGTATTGTGTTACTCACCCCTCACGGGCTTCACCGCTTGTGTCGTGTACCGTGAAGCTAATCGATGCTTCAACAGAGACCTTGGTGGTCGAGGACCGGGTGGTTCTTAGTGAGATGATATATATGGATTCCTCGATGGAGACCATAGTGGTCTAGGACTAGGTGGTTCTCAGTGATATGGGACAGATGGGTGTACTACTACGGCTACAAGTAGCTACCCTTCACCTACCCTTCAGTTTAGGTCTCGAGTGGACAGACCAGGGTAGTTGTACGTTCCTTTGTGGGTTTGGGCTTGTATTATGGACACTTTGTACTTTCTTTTGTGTTTTTAGGCGTGTATTCTATCCCCTTTGTACTTTTAGTTTGTGTTGTGTGCGTGTGTAAAGGTTTAAATGAAAATTCCATCCTTTTTTGATATATGCCTTCTCAGTTATACTTTTCAGCCCCTGGCCTTTTGAAGGTGGGCTTGGGGTTAATCACAGCATGGGCCCAGCGGGATGGGTCATGACAATAGGCTCTTTTTTCACAAAGGATTAACCAGTGACTCCTTATTGTGTTTTTCAATAGAGATTATCCAAGGAAGGGGTATAAGTTTTAATAGATATTCTTAAATATTATTTCTTCTAAAACCTACAACAAAAATTCCATAACAATATTTCAAAAATGAGATAATTATATTATAATAAAAATATATATTAATAGTGAAATAAATTGCTATCTCCTTTTCATATAATGGAAAATGAAAGTGTTTCTCATGTGTATGTATGTACTACCATCTCCATGTATTGAAGTGTTTCATTTTGTATAACCACCACTTGAGTATAGTTATATGTTTCTATGTGTGTGTTTGTGTGTGTGTGTGTATTTAATAAAAATATATGACTTTCATAACCTAATTATAATTTTTTAAAGATAAATTATAATATATCTTCCTTTACTTCCATCAAATGAAAAATAAAAACAATACTCATGTGTGTGGATGGATTACCATCTTCACGAAGTGACGTAATTAATTTCTCATTACTACATTTCCCGGATGATTATAAAATTGTAAATAATTAAAAAAATATAGTATTTATAACATGATTAATATTATAACTATGAACAAACCATGACTAAAGTGTAATTAATTGAATATCCATACCGAAACATACATGGAAAACAGAACCATTGATACCCCAATATTGATTTTACTACCCAATTTTTAATTAATTGGTGATTATAAACTATGATTAAATAATTTAACGTATGATAAGAATAAATATGGGTTTTTAATAGATTTTTAATAAGATACAATTTATTATATAGGGTTTTCTAGTGTATACGAAGCTATTCGGGACTTGAAGTAAGGGTTTATACTAAAATCTAAATTTTTATCAAGATTATTTATGTTACAATTTCAATTTTTAGAAATTATATTTATTTATCTATTAAAACCCATATATTTTGTTACTCAGTATTTATTTTCCTCATTTTTCAAGTATATTTAACTTTTCCTTATCTTTGGTACATAGAAAGGAAAAAATTATATTTTAGGAAAATTTGACCTTTACTTTCTTCTTTTGGTCAGGAATCTACATCTTCTATATTCTTTCTTTTCAAAAAAATTAAAAATGTTATTATCTATTTTTTAGTGATTGGAAAATTTAATCATCTAATAAATTTTACTTTATATATAAATTACTAAAAATAAATTTTTCACACATTTTCTTATGACACTATTTTGAAATTATAAAAAACTGAGAAAATTCTATTTTTTAAATGTTTATAGAATAAATAGATTTTTATATTGTCATGTACATTATTCAACATTGATATTCCATTATAATGTTTATATTTTTTATAAAGAAAAAAATACTATAATTTTTTCTCAAATTTTGAGCTTTTAAAATATGACAAAATAAAAGGATTTATTTATTTTTTTCAATAAAAAAATCCAATAAATTTATAGAATTATTTTTATATATGTAAATATCCGTTAAATATTTCTTTCTTTATTTTGGTTATGATCTTACGATACCATCTACTTTCTTTATATGGACTTATAATGAAGATGATGTTTCAATGATGTTTCTTAAAACTCATTTCTTTTTTATGGGTTAAATAAAATTTAATGGAATGGGGAATTGTCATATTCTCTTATAAAAAAATATATAAATGGATTAATATTATATGAAAATTGGTTTTATTATATCCCTCTAAAGAAATTATTGAAAGTTAAATTTTTATTATAAAACACTTTTATGGAGAAATTGTGAAACCAAAAAGTTTAACCAAGAATGTTGAACACTATAGAAGATAAAAAAAATTTAAAGTCCAACTCAAACCTTTCAGATAAATACACCCAATATAATTCTTAGGAAAGTTCTCTTACTATTTTACCTCAATGGTCTCTGATAATATTTTTGAATTGATATGTCACTTTTTTCCACACTTTAATGAAATCCACCATTATTATATTATTGTTTTTGAAGTATTTGTTTAGGATTAAGTGTTGCTGGTCGATACAATCACCCTCCTCCTTGTTTGTGTTGACATGAATTGGTCTCCCATTCATCCTTTTCATATCCTCATTAGAAGCATCAATAATCAAGTCCTTCTCTTGTATCTCTCCCTCAAAGTTTATAAAAATGTCACATTATTTTTCCATGGTCTATGCATATTCATCCTGCTATGATCCATCTATGTTCAGCAATAAAACTTAACCAATATCAGCCTCCTTTCTTGGAAACCCCTGAGGAATAGTTTGGGGATCATCAAAAACAACCGAGTCTCCCTGGATCTGAGACTGTTATTCAACCATATCATCCAACATTTCTCGAAAATGATCCTTAGAGTAACTACCTTAAACCATTTCACATCTAATCACCAAATTCATGTTTACCTCCTTCACCTATTCATTTTTAGATAACTCTCCCTCCATTACATTGGTCGCACCTTTTTAGCTAATCTTGTCTCTATAGTTCTATGTCTCTAATGAAATGATAAATTTTTTGTATCTCATGATCTCAAAAGGTTACATAGGTCATTTTCTCAAGACAAAGTGTACATAACAGCTCATATGAATCCCAAGAGGGTACACAAGGGATTAGCTAAATCCTAGTAGGTTAAACGAGTGGTTATCCCAAGCCTAAGAAGGTACAATTATAGGTATCTCAAGCCTAATATATGATTTATGTCATTTTGGGTTTCCCTAAAATATGATATCTATTTTGATATGAATGAGAAGTAAACTCATTCTACTATGGGAATCTCTTCACAATGATAGTTTTGGCAGTGATCGTTGACCGAGGAAATCCTTTTGTATACCTATTTTTATGATACATTTTTAGGCCACAAACTTATGACTTATACTTATGATATGATCTCTGGATTCATGATTTATTATTGATGATTTAGTACTCTTATGACCCATTCCTATTATTATGAAAATTAATTATGTTACAACTCATGTTTTTTGGTTTGTGACATGTTGGGTATGATATATTAATTGCTGATCAGGTTTTTGAACCAAGAGGCTTATCTTATAATCATTTATTGAAATATTTTATGTTTACACTTACTAAGAGTCAGATCTCACCCTTTCTTATTATACCTTTACCCATGTTATAATGATAGTTTTATATAGAGAACGCCTAATCGAGTAATTATTTGGTATTTAAGATCATTCATGAAATAATTTAATTATGTATATATCCTCTAAATATACCAAACATTTATGAATCTATGGAATGTATTATCATAAAATGTTTTTAATATTAATCTAAAATTGTGTAATATTTATTTATGTAATGCTCAGGTATCCTCAATCCATTCCTAGATTATTTACTTTTCACATAAACTAGTGATTGATATGAATGAATGCAATTATTCATGGTGTAATACATATCCTGAGGAAAGGGAACTATGTATAATGAGTCACTTCAGTCTTGCAGTACATCACAAGGTTAATATGGAAGGGGGAATGTGTTGGGGAATTATGATATTATCCCAACCATTATATGTTCATCTATAAGACTGTTATGTGCATATAATTTAAATGGAAGCAATATACCTCCTTTAAACATGATTTAAAATCATGATGATTCAAGTACGGATGAACGGGACATAGAATATCAATTCATGCTAATTAGACACTTTCAACATACTGAATTTATAACAATTATACATGATTTAAAATAGTTATATATAGCTAATAAATCATGTATAGATGACAGATAACATGTATAGAAGATTAGTAATGAAAACTAGTTAGGTATGGAAAATAAGTCTTTCATAGAACACTTAAGAATTAAAAATTAAAAAAACATAAAATTCATTGACAAAAAAATAATAGCTTTTTATAATAATTTTTGAAACATATAATTATATGAGAACACATCATATTTAATTAAATAAAATTATCATCATACCAATGTCTGAACAACATTTATAGGGTATGATATAAAAAGGGGGTGACATACCTAAATCAATGTGCAATGTTACATAGAGGTCCAAAGAATAACGGTACTATACCACAAGATTTATCAATCCCATAAAACATTAGAATTATAATAGGTTTAATCCCTTTTGAAAAAAAATTAGGAATCTAGGATAAAAAACAATGGAAATATATTTTCTGAACCAAACATCAACTCTTTCTGATGCTAGAAAAAGATAATCCAAAGAAATTGATGGAGTTTTACAAAACCTATTATAGGGAAAATAGATAATATTTTATATTCAAGAATAAAAAACAGAAAACAATGGTGAGTAAAATAAGTGTAAATCCACCCCATGGTAAAGAACATATCCTATGAAAACATGGAAATGAACCAAACTAATATTAAATATGGATTTTATAGAAAAATTTTGGGATTGTGTGAACAATTTCAAAGACGAATGGTTGAAATGATAAAAATATAAATCCCTTAGGTTTTTTATTATAAAAATATTGAATTTCAAATGATGAAATACTCTATATTTGTTATATTTTAACCAAGATTAATATCAATTTCTTAGTTTAAGTCCTTCTAGTACCCAATGGATTCACCAGCATCCACTACTTTCATAACACCCTCACAAGAAACCAGCTATAAGACCATCAGGTACCAGATGCATATGTTGTACCTCTCCCCCTTTTCTACAATATTTTAATTTGACTTTAAATTACCCAACTCTCTTAAACACAAATTCAATCTAAATATGGAAAAAAGATCTTGATATAATTAAAAACAAAGTTAAAAGGTAAGGGATAATCCCTCTAAACTCCATTATTATCACCCTTAAGATTCCATCAAATTAACACCTAAAGAATATTTTATAAGGATAAATTAATCACTGAAAATGAGGTTGTTATAGAAGATATTGGAATGATTTAGCCTCAACATAATGTAATCATAAAAGCATATAAAATCACCCAAATTAGGTATTTTCAACGAATTGTGGTTGTAATAGAAAACCATAATATTGAGGATTAGATTATTATCCTTAACTCTATTGATTTAGTGAAGCTGAAGGCTCTTGAATTTTTATAGAATAAAATATTATATAACTAAATTTTTATAAACAAATTTGGGGGTTAAGATACTATGCATGGGGAAGAAGGGAAACTTAATTCCCTCATTAAAGGGAAATAGAATTAAAAATTTATGAAATATAATTCATTAAGATCAAATATTAAGGTCTCATAAAAATATAGATATACTCCTAATATACTTCTAATGGAATGAGAAATTACCCATAATCCTTGTACATGATCCTAGAAGTTTGGTAGCCTTACAATACTCTTCCAGTGGATAACATTTAACTTTTCAAATTTCTTCCACCATTCATGTTATTTAAATTTTTGATTGAAATATTCATCTAGCCAATTATTTATCCAAATAAGGGGGAAATACCCATGATTTACATAATTTATATCAAATTCATTCTTTAGAATATGTGTTTCATTACATAATCCATTCTATATAAATTTTTAGCTATTATATGTGTTAATGAGATGTATCAATGAAATGTCTTGGCCACTAAGATCATATATCTACCTCTAGTATCCATAACTCAGTTTGGATACATCTTTTCTTTCATCACACATGTACCAAAAGTTACAACTTCCCCAAATGAATATTATCTCTTTAATCAACTCTATATATAGGCCCCTCCTTGAATTTCACATCAAGATCAATCTTCACATCATTAATGTGGATCATATGATGGGATCTAGATGATACATTTTAGTTCGGATATATTGAATACATCATTTAATAAATTATATATATAAGGAAGAACTTGTTAAAATTTTATTATATAAATCCCCTTGATGTGTATGAATACACCCACAAATATCGTCACCAACATCCCATGCCATAAAAATTTTACCTTTCCCAACATTACTGACACTTTAAATAATAATTATCCATCTACCACAAACTCTTGAGATTAGTTCCAACAGTATATATATGATCATTTCCTACTCAAATTGTTCACTACCTACCTCTAAATCAAAAAAATATATATTATCAGATCTCTGATATGAGTCTTAACTAACCACATATGATTATACCACCTTAATCAACATGAACATGAAATAAATCAACCTCATCCATGTTCATCATATAAATGAGTTCTTTATCGAATTCCATATATAAAAAAAAATCTAGAATCTATTATACTGACTATCTATGATCTGCATCAGTTCATAATCTTGGCCTCTACCAGAACCACTATCTCATTGATATTACTTTGATTCATTTGATATTAAAGACACGCACATTAATTGATTTCATAATCTAATTGTTTAAATCATTATTCCAATCTATACAAACATAATCTTAGAATCACACCCAAGTACCTTAAAACATTTCATGCTAAAATTTATATTATTCCACCCATAACTCTATCCATAATATGTGTAATGACCAAAAATTTTATATATGGAAATTGACTTCTAAATAAACATGTGTGAGTCATATATATTAATATATTATAGTATGGAATAACTAACAAATACAAATGACACTTTGTTATTATTTTGTAAAATTGCATTTAGAGAATAAATATGGTTATAAGATTGCCACTGGACATAAATACCATTGATAATTATAACTATTCATAATGTAGTTACCATAATGTATCCATTATAAATAGTATCAATTAAGGATAATGAAAAGAGATAATTTGATAAAATGAAAAAAAATAATAGTATCAACCCATAGGATTATCCCTTATGAAGCTCATTTATTAGACCATGGGATGAGGTAGAATCGGTGGTTTTCTCCCTTGACCACTCTCAATCAAAACCTTAATAGATGATTCTCAAGTATAATCATCTATGGTAAGATTGAGTTAGTTGAAATCTCCTCCAAATCAATGTTTTTTCAAACTGCCCCATGAGAGTATTACCTTTGAAAACCTTACCATTAGTTATTACATTGGAGGGATAAGGGGTTATGTTTCCAAAAGTAACTAGAATTAATTTTTTAATTCTTTTAAAAATGAAATGGAGTTTTCACCAATACCACATTTTTTGTGCCGATAAATTTGATTTTATTTTTAAAATCAAGAGGTATAAATTATATAAGGGTGGAGTTGTCAACTTTATTGGTAAGAATATAAAAAAATACTTGGTTTTATTAATAAATTAAAGTAAATTGATTTTTTTTAATGTTTTAAATATGATAAAATAAATTTTTCACATAAATAAATAAAAATTATTTTTTTTGTAAAATATATATTTTTTTATTAAAATATATCCTTTTATAAATTAAAATAAAATTTCATGAAATGGTTTCATAAAACCACATATATTTTTATTAATGAAAATATTATTTAATGATCCCATGATAAATTTTTCAGAAGGCCGAAAAATTGAGTTTGTGATTAAAATCAATATTTTTTTAATAAATAATGATTATGATTTCACTTTTAATTTATCATTTTTGAAAATTTGTTTTATTAAAATTGATATAATCTTATTAATTCTCATTTTAAAAATATTTCAGGTGGAGGGTTGCTATTTTTTATAAAAAATAAAATATTGAGGTGATTAATTTAATACCATATAAGTACTATATTTTCTAATAGTGTATATGAATGACTTTTTGAGGTTTCTAGAAGTTTTATCAATATATTATTATCACCTTTACCATTGATTCATAATATTTTCACTTTTAAATCACAAATTAGGTCACTATTTGAAGATATAATATTTTATTCTAATAATTTATTCTAAAAAACCTCTCCCCTCCCCATAAAAATACTACCCTTCACCGCCCCATTTCTCCAAACATTCTAAGCCTATTATAATACACAAAATGTAAAAAAATCTCTCCCAAACCCAATTTATTGTGTCTTATTGTTTTTTTCACAAAAAAAATATCTATTAATGATTAATGTGTGAGCTAAATGAGTATATACAAGAAAGAGGTTGTTGTCTTAACATAGTTCTTTCAAGATTCTTTCATTTAATACCACCTCTAAGTCTCTTAAATATAAAAGGATATTATAACATAAATATCATATTCACTCTAAAATGCTTCTATTTAAATGGAATAAAAATTATCATACTCACTCTATCTCTTTTATTTGAATATTTATTCATCACCCATATTATGGTGGAGTCAAATACTCCATGGAAAATGTTTTCCATTTTACATTACCACTATATATGGATGGATTTTTAAATTTATTAAATAAAAAATTAAAATATTTATGACAATATTAATATTATATAAGTATAAATTTGGTTTGAAAGAAATGATAAGAATTAATAATAGCTATAATAATTTTAACCATACAAAACATGGAAATTGAGATATCTTTCTTTGAATGATTCATTTTTTATAACCCATCAAACCATATAAATTTTATACTAAAAGAATCTAAAACTATAAAATTATTGATATTATTTATTTTTTTGGAAAAAGATCTGACCATGATCAAAATACTAAAGAACTTTTAAAGAAGGTGACCAAACAAACTCAAGCGGTCGATATAAGAAAAATAGTATATAACAAATAAAGGATGTATAATAATAAAATAACCATAAAAAATTATATGTAACTAAAAACTATTTTGATATAAGTATTAAATATAAAAATTACTTATCTATAATTTTTGATTCATGTACCAAGTGGGTTGGGACTTAAGGTAAGGGAAGTTCTAAACTACCCTCTACTATTTCAGGTTATGATTTCTCTTTATAAAACTCACATTTTATCTCTACTCTTAAAATTTATTTATTTAATTTTTTATATATAAATTCATCATATATATACATAGTTCAAATTAACATTCCTTAATGGTGATATATAAGATTTTAAGGTTCTCTTCTCAATTCCTTTAACTAAGATAACCTGATAAAAAAAGGAAATTATCTATTTTTAATTTGATATCATTTTTCACTCTATAAAATGTTTGTTAATATTTTATAATCTCTAAAAATTCCTCTATTTAAATGAAAACTATTCTGTTTTCAATCGGTTATTAAGGAAAACACAGTGTCCTTAATTTATATAAACATTCCCTACCCCTTTCTAAAAAAATTATTATGAAGTTCATTTCAATATTTACTTCTTTGAATATTTATTATGAAATTTATACTTTTGAAATAAATATTTATGAACTATAATACTTTATCCAAATATGAACATCCAAAAATAATTTATTCCTTCTTCTCTTTTCAATTAACATGATACACAGTTTTTTATTATTTGAGACAAAAATATATAACCCATTTTATTTTCATGGGTTTCTATTATGTTTAGGAATTATTTTTTATTTCATAATGTGGAACACATATTCAAGAACATATTATAATAAAATGTTTATTTTTGCAATTATATTTCCCCCCAATGCATTGGATAATGTTTAATCTCATGAGATTCCATATACAGTGAATATACAGTTAGACTAGCATAGTATATTATAATGTCTCGACGGTGATCCTAAACTTATGATTATAGTGTCATATTTTATATTGTTACTATAGTATTATGATTCCTTGATTATATAATATTTTATTCGTTATTCCATGCTTCAATCTTATATGATCCTTCTATTTTATGATATTATGATATGCCTTGTGATTCATATGTATTCACCATGTTTTTCTTTGATTATTCTCGTACTATAATTTATAGCTCACCCATTTTTTGTATATATATTCCTAGGGTGAACTATATAGTAATAGAATATCAATGGTATTTATAAGCACATTATATAGATTTAAATAACTATTTATTAGTTTATGTTAAACATAAATTATCTTCTATCTAATGTTCCAAATACACTGGACCTTAAGATTTATGGACTTTATTTTATAGAAACATAGGTTAAAATCATGTAATAAAATGTGTATGAAACTTAGTTTTCTATATTTTGTATCAAAGAATGGTCTAGTTATTTTTTGGGATTAGGATGAGAAAAAATTATTGAAAACTCTATAAATATGTCTATGTATTGGAAAATAACCTAAAATGTTGGTAAAGAAAATAGTGTATAGTTTCTATCAATTAAATTTATATATGGATAATGTAATTTGATTCTAGATATGGATTATATTCACCTATGATTAATAAACCAAAAATTTCTCTTAGGCATTAACATGATCCATACTTGGAGCACAATAAGAGATCTAAAGAGCACCTTGAGTTTCACACTCCAGATGAATATTCAATGGTTGATTCACATTATCTTTATAAACAATAATTAATAATTTAAATATATACTGTTATGGTATTTTATAATTTTATTATGTAATTTATAACTAGATAAACTATAGAAACTAATAAAAATGAACCTGAAAACCCCATATTGATATGTATAAATTCATATGTGGGGATATACATTCCATTTATGATTTATTTCTTCAAATTTCATAGTTAACCATTTATATGCTTGTTAATTTATTTAATATTGCACCTAACTTATTTTGATTTTAGTTCCATGCATTTATTTTATCATGAATGTTTTCTATTACTATTGAATCGACTTCTTGATTCCTTGAAGTAGAGAGATATGTGAAAACAACTAGTGGTGGAATACCTTCATCTCAAAGGTATAACTCATCCCCAGTCCATATTTTTTGGTAACATCCTCTATGAAACCTTTTCATACTAAATTAAGTAGATTTTCATACCATAATTTGAATAGACTGGTTATCCCTATATAGTGACAATATCAATTGTCATACCTCGACCATTTAAATTATTTTATTTTATTATTTCTTGGTTTCAGTTAGCCTAGTCAAAGTGTGGTTTGAGTGCATGTTTAATTTTTTTATATTTGATGTTTTTGGTGGGTTTTAGACTGATACACAGGCACCACAAGGTTGGTGGCAACTATGCAGTTGGCCCAGATTTTCCCTCTAGTTACGTACTACTTAAAATAATAAAAAATTATGAAAGTGAAATAAATTAAATGTTTAGGATATAATAATAATAACATTATTGTCTATATAAATATGTTTTTTTAATTAAAATTTTTAATTATCTTATTATTATTGAATTATTATAAATATAATTACTATTGGGTAACTATTAATTTTTTTATTACATAAAAAATGAATAAAATTATGATTTTTGTTATGATTATATAATTTTTAATATTATTATAAATGTTGTCATTAAAATTTTGCTATTATTATTTTTATTTAAATTATTATAATTATAATTATTATTATTATTATTATTGTTGTTGTAATTATTATCATCATTATTATTATTAAAATCTTTTTTTAATTGTTATTATTGTTAATTTTATTTTCTCTTTTAAGGGGTTTTAATCCATCTTTTTTTATCCTCCACACCTCACCCCTCACTCCCCCATTTAATTTTTTTATTCCCCTCTCCATGTCTCACCCCTCTCTCTAATTTAATATATTCTTTTTTGAATTCCTCTCTCTAATCACCCTTCTCTCCGTGTCTCACCACTCTCTCCCATTTATTTCCATTTTTTGGTATCCTTATCTCCATTATCTCCGTCTCTCCAATCAAACCTCCCCACATTCATTTCCCTCAAGCATCACCCTTATTTATTCTATTTATTAATTTTTATTTTGTTTATTCCCTCTCTCCAATCAGACAATTCTCTCATGCGCCCCATGATTAATTCATTTATTTTTATAAATTCCCTCTCTCTAATAACCCATATCCCCTTATTCTCTCACATATACCCTATTTTTTTATATCATACACGCACCCATTCTTCCCCCTTCCCTCATGCACCCCTCTTCCTCTTATTCCCCTTCACACACACCCTCCTCCCCTCTGGAAATTATTTTGGCAGCTACCCATCCTTCCAGTGGTTCTTTATAGTAAGTTCTCTTCCCATAATATCCTCTCCTCACTCAATTTCTAGGGTGTCTATATGGGATTTCTTATTTTCTGAACCCATGATTTTAGTTTTAATGTGTACCTTGGGTTTGCATTAGATTTAGGGTGTGTGATGTTTTTTCGAAGTGTAGTTATTCCTCTCATTGAAGTATAATTCCAATCCCACGAGGTTTTGGTAGGTGTTTCCAAGTTTCTCTGTCCTGAAGCCTTTCCTTTGATGATTGCCATTTTGAATAAATTTATGAACTATTTTCTCACCACTATGGAACCCCTTTTTAAATTATTATTTCAATTTTTAATTTATTTGATTTTTTAAAAATAGGTTTTAACTAAGTTTTAGTGAAAATTTAGTAGTTTTATGAAACCTATAAAGCTTGTTTGAATTGCTTAAGTTTCTTTAAGAAGGAATTGTGACCCTATGAAATGTATCTTTGTTATTATGTTACAACAACATTTTTTATTAATGAAATTTATTTGGTTGTGTTAAGGATTGGTTGTTATGTTAAAACACTTTTGTAAGGGTTTAATGGATTCAATGTTTTTTAGTTGGTGTTCATTTAAATAATGTGGGTAAGTGGTGATTTTAGGGTCAAGGATATAAAATGTTTTCTTGGTGTGTGTTTCATTTCAAAAGGCTATTTTGGATGTGTTTGGTATGATGTTGGTATATCATGTTAAATGAGTTAAAATGTGTTAGAAATGGTTTAATGTTTTTTAGATTGTTTTATGTTCTATATATAAAGTAGGTGGCTAGTTATGGTTTTAAGGTAATTGGTGTTTTTTGGGAAGTTTAGTTTTATAAATGAATTTTAGTTTTAAAAAAAATTGGACCCATTGAGTGGATTATAAAGATTATTTTAAATGTGGTTTTGTATAGTGTTTATTTAAGTGTTTTGGAAATAATGGTTTATAATGTTTTCTTTAAGATTTGGATATTCGGTTTGAAACATGTTTTAGTGTGGGTCTGAAAAGGGTAAAAGCATGTTTGATAATTGTGAAGTGTTTTAATGTATGTTTATAACTTAAGGTCCCATTTATATTTGTAAATATAAGGGTTGTGTTTGCAAGATATTTTGAATAAATGTGTGTGTCTGATTGGAAACCTTAAACTTTTTCTAAAATGATTTAAAGTGTATATGTTATAGTGACCCGATTGGCACCTTCGTATGATATGAAATTTATGTTTATAAATATGGGGCACATTTATATGCGGAATGTATTTTAGGGGTTATCATATATTGCTGTCCATGTTTGGGGTAGGCAAGAGCGGTGAGATGAGTCATGCATGTGAGGGCCTCCTAATTACACAGTATTTCTATAACCACCATGGGTTCTTGGTCATCTTATATATTATTGAGTGAAGGTTAATCAATATCCCCAATTATATGGGTCGGTTCCCCTGGTAGATATAGAGGCTAGGTGGGATTTTCTGCTTATTTTGTCACAAGGGAGATCAGTGGGTTATAGACTATGAGGCTTCACCCTACGATGGCAGGTGGTTTCGAACTAAGTGTGTCCAGGGGTTGTCTAGGGATGTTTAGGATCAACCATGGTTACATATTTTATTTCTTGTTTATTTTTATAATACACTAGTTTATTGTTTTCTTCTATTGTTTACCTATCTCCCTTTTTCAAAGCCCTGATATTATTAATTTTGTTTTATTTAAAAAATAGTATACTTTTTTCGAAATAATATATGGTGTGAGTTGGTTCTCATAGTGGGAAAGAGGTGTTATTTTGTTTATATGGAAAAACCTTATTTTTATAATTGTATTTCCAAACTTTTTTCATTGGAAAACATTTGTTAAGGAAACACTTGGATTCAGTGGTTTACATTTGGCATCCCTACTGAACATTTTTTGTGCTCACGCCTATCTTTTACCATTTTAGTTGTAGGTTCATATATTGTTCAAGATGTTTCTTAGTGGATGCTCATGTGGGTGATGTTTTGGACTTTTGGTTGTAGGAGACAAAGGGGTCACAGAGTGATTGTTGTAGAGGGGTCTTGTTTCTGGTTTTGTTCTTTTTAGTGATACTTTGTATCTTGATCGGTTCATTGTTTATTTATGTTTCAGTTTCATTTTCCTGCAAGATCTATTTGTTCTATTTATTTATATGGTCTTGGTTTTACCTCTTGGGATTAAATCATTCCCTCATGTATACTTTGATTCCCGACCATAGTTTCCAGCTCGGGGGGATTGGGAATGCCCCTCGGTCTATGTTGCGGGACAGTTTGGGTGACAGGTTCAAGGTCAAACTGGGTTAGTTCATGATAAAACAGTATCATAGGAGACCCTTGTTATTTGGGGTGTTTGGTAGATAGAGATTAATACTGTTGGGACTCGAGAGGTAGGTACAGGAAGGCATCATGAACCCTTACTCGTTCCGAACCTTGAGTTCCTAGGTGTAGTCTGGGATTTGAGTCTTGTGTCTCTGTTTTTTATTGAGGGAGTACAATGGAGGAAAGATAGTGTCACATCGTGACCTCACATGGATTAGTGACCCTTGTGGAGTCTGGGTGCACAGTTTGAGTTCCTCCTAGTTATTGTTGTTGACATGGGGAATGGCTCCCTACCATGTTGTTGGGTTAAGTGTAACTATAAGTTCCTCATTTCAATGGTTCTTTGTATGTTGTATTCCATTTGGTTCTGATTATTGAAATCATTCTTTTGGAAATTGAATTGGATTTTTTTAAATGAAAATGTTTTCTCGAAAATGATTTTAAATTGGTAAAGGGGGTTTTAAAATTGGAAGCATTTTTGTAAATGCTTGGTTTTTGATGACAAAAGAATGTGTCCCTTGGTACTCTTTTTGGAAGATCACATGTGTCTGGGTGTGTATGGTAAGTGTGTGGTGGAACTTGTTTATGAGTGATGTGGATGGAAATATATGGACACACATGTGACAATCTGTAACACCCCAAGCTTCCACGGTACACTTCTCTTTGAATAATACAGTAGAGTGTGTTGTACGCAACTTTGAGTTCTAACGCAAACCACAACCAATCAAAGTAGCCGTTATGAATAGTAATACCTAATTTTTGAAATTTTATAAATTTTATCTTTCCAAATGGACTTCATTTTTGTATTCAGAATATCAGATTTATCCTAAGTTGAAATTTTTGTAATTTTCTGAGAACTTCCATTTTTTTTGAATAGTGAAGAATACTTAAAAACAACTTTTTTAATCAAAATAATTTATAGTGATAAATTATACTATTGAGTGGTTTTAAAATATAATTAGAATATATTTTTACCATTTTATCCAATGGTGTTCATTATAATTAATTTCACTTGGAAATTAGACATAAACAATTGTCAATCTTTTGATATATATTGTTTCTTAAAAACACGCTATTTGCTGTGACAGCGGAAATTATTTATAAAATTAATTAATGAAACTTATATGTTTGGAATTTTTTTAAAATAGACACCATTTTTGAATTCGGAATATCAATTATAGCTTAGGGTGAAATTTTGGCATTGTTCTGAAAAACTTCAATTTTTGATGAATAGTGAAACCACTAAGTGGTAGTTAAATAACTGCTTTTTCATTTAAATGAAATATTACCACTTCTGTGATTTTATTTTCAAAAATCTGACATACATGGTTGTCATTAGGAATTAAAATCTGGTTCAATGGGATTAAAATAATTTTTTGGAGAATAGTAACTTTTAAGTTTAATTAATCGTGATTAAAGGTAATTAGTGAAATTTAAGGTAAAAATGGTATTATAAAAATATGGAATGACCTTTCCACATGTCCTACCCCTATTGGATGTGTCATGGACGACCAAGAAAATACATGTGTCAACTTGGGGACCCCATGGAGCCACTTTGGTAGGAAAATGACATAAATAACTTTTATTTAAAGTTAAAATAAAAATGTCACAAACATAAGTTGTTTTACTAAAACAATTTTTAAATGGGGTTATACAAGTCATATTTTTTACTATAAATATTCATTAGAAAGCTAAAACTATTTCCTACATAATTATATTTTTTTTTAATTTTTAGACATTAAATAAATTATATTATTGATGACACCATGATGATGCAGTGATTACCTCATTAATTAAAAATTTTAATAAAATGGAAGGATAATGTAAAGTATAAGAATAACACTTGTCCAAAGCCTATTGGGTGAGAATATTTCGAACCCTTATCACCTTATCCTCGAATTATATAAGTTTGGGACCTTTAGAATCCGAAATTCATTGTATAATAAAGTAACATTTCATTACTTTCCAAGAGTGCCCCTCCTCTCCACTTATAAAAGGCCCCCACCACTACCACCTTACTCACACTATCAAAGCCTTTTGGATCGGCCAAAATCTACCCAAATACTCTCCAAACCTCCCTCCCTTACTCTTAGAATCCTCACTTTGGGCAGAATGCTTCCCAAGGAATCCTTCGGCTCAAATCAAAAAAGAGTTACCTGATTTTAAGGTAATGTCTTCTCTAATGTTGTTTTGTTTTATTTTGCTTCTCCAACCCCTTAAACTCTTTTTATTCCTTTATTTTGTAACAACACCAGTATCTAAAATACACTAGGATGTTGTTATGATAATTATTTTGATTACACTTACACACACCTTCATATAATGGTTAAATAACATATTGTTTCTGTGGGTGGCGAAATACTGCGTCACAAAACGATGATTGTTCAATATTCATTTAACACCTCTAATGGTGGCCATTTTGATGAAATTATTTTCATATATGATATATATATTATTTTTATGTTTTCTTTATGCTTTTGTATTTATCATTTATGGCATAATTTATGATTTCCATTATGGGTAAACGCGATAATTTCATTTTAGGAAGTGCGGACTACCGCCCCCTCAAAGTGATTTGAATCGTTAATGCCATATGTGGTATGTATAAAGGATGGATTAAATGGTATTATACATTATATTATACTGGAATTATATTATACCTTTATATAATTATAACTTCATTCCATTAAATATTAAATGGAAATGAAAGTAGCGTTCATGCGTATGTACGACTTACCGTCTCCATGAACGGTGCATTTCATTTCTTACCTCCAAATGTTCTGTAATATTATAAATAAATGTATATACTGGATATATATGATGTATATGATATATAAATAATGAATATAATTATGGATATAATGGAAATTTTACCACCTGAACAAAGTGAAATTATTAGAAGTTTATTTTTGACTCAAGTACCTAAGATCGACAAAACGACCGTTATAAACTTAAATAATTACATAATGTTCATGACATGGTAATAAGTGATATAAAAGGAATAATGATCTTGAAAAATGTTCTTAAGAAGGTAGAGACTAACTCTAGTTTATTATTCAGGAGATCAAATAACGGTCGAGTGAATTCCGACATGAGGTAAGGGAACTTCTTAACCCAATTTCCATTCATTGGGTTAATCTCCTACTTTCAAATTATGTCAAGATATTATTATGTCCTATCTTGTTTTTTTACTTTATTTATGTGTACTTATAGTGAATACACATAATAGATCTACTTTATTTAAAAAATGATCTTTGTAAGGGTCTTCATCTCAATATCCTTTCATTGAGGCATATTTTGTTTTATACACAACTTTATTTTATACGGTGTATAAACCCATTTGACTTTTACTTTTATTCAAAAGGAATCTTTTTATACGAAGTGTTTTTACTAAACGAAAAAGGGAATCTTTTTCTTGCCGTACATATGCGGCGAGAACGACTTCTCCTCCGTTGTGACCATTATTTGAGTTTCAGCTTCCTCTATAAGCCATAACTTTTTTTAAAATGAAAAATAAATAAAAAGTTTTAATTTTCCTTTATTTTGGTATTGAAAATGGTTTTGATAAAGTTTTTATTATATCAATGTGTTGTATTGATATCTTGTGAATTAAGTGTGGAAATATTATGTTTCCTTTATTCATTTTTTATGTGATACAATTATTTTATGGTTTATGATATTTTTAAACCTATTCATATGAGGAATGCATTGGACTTAATAAGTGACAGGTGGAGCCCGCTATAGCTCCTCGATGCATCGGTAGGTCTCATGAGACAAACTAGTGTCTTGGCACGAGGCCTTCACAAAATCTTATTTGTGGACTTGGCACAAGGCTTTGGCAACGTGGTTAGGATAGTATGGAATTATGCATTCCATCATTATGAAAGTGGTTATTGATATTGCATGTGATTATTCGACCAGTAGAATATCCATGTGAATAAGTAAATGGCATTATCTCATTTTAATTTTTCCATATTATGTTGAAGTTCAAGTTTAAAAGGTTTTTGTTTTAGTTATACATTTCCTTAAATGTTAATGTTTTTTTATGAAAGCTTACGCTATATTGTTATCCTTACTGAGCATCTGAGCTCACCCCTTTCAATGTTTTAATATTTTCCAGGATGTGTAGAAGTATTTTAGGAATGACCTGCAGGGATAGTCTGAAGAGGATATGAGTGTGGACTATGGAGACTTTGTTATTGTAGTATTTCACTTTATGATGTAATATAACATTTATGAATATATCTATTGTTTCCACGGCTACTAAACTAATCGGCCTTCCGAGACTTGATCTTTTGTGATCATGCCAATGTTACGAAGTAATGCACCGACTCCGGGTAACTAGGGTCGGGGCGTTACATAATCCATAGGATTCCTTGGGTGTGTTTTAAAATATAATGGTTTTTGAAGTTTATTTTTCCTTAGGGAGTGGATTTTTTTGGCTTGTGAAAAGTAGTTTTGGTATTTGAAAAAAATGACCTTGTGATAAGGTAGTTCAGAAATTTAAATGAAAATATTGATTTTGGAAATGAATGTTTTTGTTGTGTTTATATTTGATCGGCTTCCAGTCCAGTTGTCTTGGCTTGGGGTGTTCTTTTTTAATGTTTTTTGGGTTAAGACAAGTTTGGGTATTGTGTTTCTTGTGTTTTTCAGAGTATGCCACCCAAAAAGGTACCTAGTGTTGCTGATGAGACATGCTTTGGTTTTAGTTCTATTAAGTGTCCTCATCATTTGATGTGTTGGAGGTATGTTAGAGATGGTGGAATGACTTGAGGAAGGTGGAGTGTGTCTTTGGGTTGTTGGGAACTCCCTCAGTTATTACGGTTCATGTCGTTTCAGGTTTGAGGGTTTAGTTTGGGACTATTGGAGTTTGGTTTTCTTATCATCATTGGAGTTTGGGGAGTAGTTAGTGATAATTGGTTTTTTTATGGTTCCCTATTTGGTGAGGAGTGCATGATGGAGAAACCTTATCTAATAGGTTATCTTCATTGATCCGAGCACCCAGTTCCTCAAGATGCCTTCATGTGTGCCATCGATATGGCTGGTTTGGGCATTCCAAGCCATCGGGTTTCATCCCTCTAAAGTCCTATTATTGTTGTGGTCATTCAGGTTATCGGGGGAAGTTTTATGTGAAGTGTTTTCTGAGGAAGGATTTATGATTGGGATATTCTAGTGTCTAACTGTGAGGCATAAAATGCTTCAGCCATCAGAACCCCAGCCTCAGGTCTTGGGATGAAGCTTGCGCACAGGTAGTGTGTTAGGGTCATGTGATACCTTTGATTAGTTCTTTATCTTTTTTCATGGAATAGAAACATTCAGGTTTCCATTGTTCGTGTTTCCCTACTATTGTAAGTTCATTTGTTGTGGTGATTATGTGATGAACTTATCCTTTTTGTGATCGTAGTAGTTGTGTTCTTCTGGATGTGACCTCTAGAATCGTTAGTTTTTATTAAAAGTGTTTTTGTTCCTTGTGTGTGTTGGTCCAAGTTTTATTAGTGATCATTTGGAGATGTGAGGTGTTGGAGAGTTTTAAATCAGTGTGGGGAATTCTTAGTTATTGTCCTGTCGTTATAGGGAATTCCTTATTCTGGTGCCCTGGTATACCAGGTGGCCTTGTAGTGTTTTTTGTTTAAGTCTCAACGGTCATGTTTAACTCATGTGGAGAAATCGGTAAATTCAGTTGGGAGATTCCACATTTCCCCCCCCCCTGGGGTGGCCTTTTTGAGTCCTAATTCTTGTATTAGGGGAATTCGTGTGGTGGGTAGAACCCTCTCATGTTATCACCTTGTTCTGTTGTATAATTTTTCTTTGACTCGGTCAGGTGTAACTTGTAGAGTAAATAGCGAGCTCGAGGATCATATTGTTTTCAACGGTTTTGGTCGGGCATTGACCTGAGTTTTGGTTGTCTTTTAATTGGGTGACTTTCTGGGTGCAGAAAGTTTTGTGGTGAGAATAATTGTCAAACACCGACCTTTTAGTTTATTTTATTTTATTATTTTTTTGTCTTTGGTCAGCCTCATCAAAGTGCGGGTTGAGTGCATGTTTAATTTTTTTTTGATATTTGATGTATTTGGTGGGTTTTGGACCGATGCACAGGCACCGCACGGTTGGCGGTAACCGTGTGTTCATCCCAGATCTCCCCTACGGTTATGCACTACTTAAAATAATAAAACATTATGAAAATAAAATAAATTAAATGTTTATGATATAATAATAATAATAATCTTATTTTGTATATAAAAATGTTCTTTTAATTAAAATGGTTAATGATCTTATTCTCATTGAATTATTATAAAAATAATTATTATTTGGTTGTCATTAATTTGTTATTATTTAAATGAAAATGAATAAAATTACGATTATTTTTATGATTATATATTTTTTAATATTATTATAAATGTTGTCATTAAAATTTTTCTAATATATTAATATTTAAATTGTTATAATTATAATTATTATTATTATTATTATCATCATTATTATTATTAGCATTTTTTATTTGTTATTTTTGTTAATTTTATTTTATCTTTTTAAGGGGTTTTAATCCCTATTTTTTTATCCACTACACCTCACCCATAACTCCTCCATTTAATCTCTTTTTACCCATCTCTCCATGCCTCAACCCTGTCTCCCATTTAATATCTTCTTTTGCATATTCCTCTCTCCAATCACCCTTCTATCCATGCGTCCCCCCTCTCTCCCATTTATTTCCATTTTTTTATCCCTCTCTCCATTATCTACCTCTCTCCAATCAAACCTCCCCACTTTCATTTCCCCCACGCATCACCCACCTTTATGCCATTAATTCATTTCTATTTTTTTATTCTCTCTCTCTAATAACCCAGTTCTCTCACGGACCCCACCATTAATTCATTTATTTATTTTTAAATCCCTCTATCTAATAACCCATATCCCCTTATTCCCTCACACATCGCCTGTTTTTTTATATCATGCACTCTTCCCTTCATCTCCCTGCCCTCACACACCCCTCTTCCTCCTACCCCCCTTCATACACGCCTTTCACCCCTTCAGAACTTCTTCTGATAGCTACTCGTCCGTTCAACGGTTCATTCTGGTAACTTCTCTTCCCATATTCTCCTCTCCTCACTCAATTTATAGGGTTTCCATATGGGGTTTCTTGTTGGCCGAACCCAAAATTTTAGTTTTAATGTGTACCTCAGGTTTACATTGGATTTAGGGTGTGCGATTTGTCTTTGTTGTGTCGTTATTCCTCCCGTAGAAGTTTAATTCCAATTGCATGAGGTTTCGGTAGGGGTTTCAATGTTTTTCTTTCCTAAATCCTTTCCTTTGATTTTTTCCATTTTGAATAAATTTATAAACTTGTTTTACACCTCTATGGAACCCTTGTTTAAATTATTATAGCAATTTTCAATTTATTTTATTTGTTAAAAATAGTTTTTAAATGAGTTTTAGTGTAAATTTCATAGTTTTATGATACCTATAAAACGTGTTTGAATTGCTTATGATTCTTTCAGAAGGAATTGGGACCTTATCAAATGTTTCATTGTTATTATATTGCAATGAAATTGTTTATTAATTAAATATATTTGGTTGTGTTGTGGCTTGGTTACTGTGTTAAATCAATTTTATAAGGGTTTAATGGATTCAATGTTTTTAGTTGGTGTTCTTTTAAAATAATGTGGGTGAGTGGTTATTTTAATGGAAAGGATTTAAAATGTTTTCTTGGTGTGAATTTGATTTCAAAGTAGGATTTTGGGTGTGTATAGTTTGATGTTGGTATAGCATGATAAACGTGTTAAAATGTGTTGCAAAGGGTTTAATGTTTTTTTAATTGTTTAATGTTCAACAAATAAAGTAGGTGGCCAGTTATGATTTTAAGGTAATTGGTTTTTTCTAGGAAGTATAGTTTTTTAAATGGATTTTAGTTTCTAAATAATGTTTTCCCCTTGAGTGGTTTCTAAAGAGTATTTTTAATGTGGTTTTGTAACGTTTTTCTCTATGTGTTTTGGAAATCATGGTTTATAATGTGTTATTTAAGGTTTGTAAATTCAGTTTGAAGCATATTTTGGTTTGGGTCAGAAAAGGGTAAAAGCATGTTTGATAATTGGAAGTGTTTGAATGTTTTTAGAAATTAAGGTCCAATTTAGATTTCTAAATGTAAGAGTGGTGTTTGAATGGTATTTTGAATAAATGTCTGTGTCGGTTAGGAAACCTTAAGCATTCTCTGAAATGTTTTAATATTTATATGTTGTAGAAGCATGGTTAGCACATTCATGTGATATGAAATGTGTGTTCACAAAAATGGAGAACCTTTATAAGAGGTATATCCCTTAGGCTTTATCTTATATTAGTGTCCATATTTGGGGTAGGAAAGTGTGGTGAGGTGAGTCAGTGTACGAGGGCCTCCTACTTACACCGTATTACTATAACCACAATGGGTTCCTAGGTGTCTTATAGATTATCGAGTGATGGTTACTCACCTACCCCGATTAGACGGGTTGGTGCCCTTAGTATATATATAGAGGCTATGTGATATTTGTTGTTGATTTTTTCGAGAGGGAACTCTGTGAGTTATAGACTATGGGGCTTCACCATACACTGGCAGGTGGTCCCAAACCGAGTGCATCTAGGGGTTGTCTAAGGATGTTCAGGATCACCAATGGTTACATCTTGTATTGCTTGTTTATTTTTCTGTTACACTAGTTTATTTTCAGCTTGAATTGTTTACCTATATCCCTTTTGCACAGCCCTGATATTTATAAGGACCCTCCCTTAAACATTACTTATTACTGAATTAAATGAATAATTCACACTGAGGATATTTTCAGGTTTAGAGTTTTAGAGAATTAGGACATAACTATAACATATCAAAGATTACAAAGTAGACACATCTACTCAGCTTCCATTTTTTTCACAAAAATAAAAACTCTTGAACAAAAGAGTCATGTCTAGTTCCTTGTTTTATACAGACTGATATTTCCTTGATCCCATCCTTGACCTTATTCAACTTTTTGTCCTCTGAAAAATATTTCAAAAAAAACATGGGATGAGCATAAAAAGTTCAGAAAGGGTTATAACAATACTGAAATAAAAAATTAGTCCATGTATACATAAGAATCAATGAAATCATACTTTACTCATTAAACATAAGCAATTTAACATTCCACATGAAATCATAGGATTTACGAATAACTCATAGAAATCAAAAGACATAAAGGTAACTTGAGGCATTCATAACATTCTTACGTAGGGATTAACCCTCATGGTTATGTTTGGAATACCCATCATAGTATATTCCCTAAATCTCTTCAGAGAAACCTTAGCGCTTAACTCCTTCTCGTTACCCAATGCATTGGAGAGCTATATCGGGCTCTCCCGCCCTTAGTTTATCACGGAACCACCCGTCTTCATAAACAATGCCCAAGAAAGATAACATAACCATTGAACATATCTTAAGAATAAAGGAAATATAACATTCCCACATTACAATAACAATATATCATTTTAAGATATTGAAATAATCAATCCATTCTAAAAACCATTTTCAAAAACATTTAAAACATGTAATAAAGAGATTTTTGAATCATAGTGTCCCATACCACTTTGAAGATTTTAACATTTTAAACCATTAATATCCATATAAATAAATTCTTAAAACCATTTTGAAAACATGGATATTAATGAGAAATATTTATAATAATAAATCATTAAAACTTTTAAAATGATATTTTAGTTAAAGGGTTTTTCCCAAAATTAGAGACACTTGGATACAAAAATTGAGGAATAACATTTAATCAGAATTTTATAATATCATGAGAATAAATGGATTCATGATATAATATTCCAAAGGAATGTATATACACAATATAAGAGTGAATTGGTGCATAACAACAATGAAGTCTCAATAGAAATGTAAAATGAGATGAAATCCCTTATAAAGAAGGTATCCTTAAATTAAGGATAAATCAATCTCAAAATTATTTGTGACAAATATAAATACACCCAATATAGGTGGATATTAAGTGTAAAACAATCAAATTTAATTCACACATATTCAAAGGATTACATATTCAATAACTACATGTTGAACCCAAGAAATCGAAATTGGGTTAAAAAGTTCCTTTGGTAAAATTCAACAGCCTAACGGCGTCACATTAAAATTCATAAAATTAGTTGATGAGAGATAAAATGGTTTCTCATAACTTGGAAATAAAATTTACATCAATAATGATATAGAGGAACATATCCCAACATAAAAAGATGTAAATTAAAAGACATAACAAAATAAGTCTTTTTAAAAGAGGAGCGTGAAAGGTTCCCTTACCGATTTGGGCAACTTTCAAAACATACACCCCATGAAAGAAGGGTCATAAAATGAAGATGTAACTACCCATAAATGAGAGTATATTATACAAATATTAAAATAATGGGAAGTACATAAACTACACAAAAGGAAATAGTGTCCAATGTAGCATGAATCTCACGTGAATAAAAACTAAGATGAAAATCCACTTATGAAAATTCGGCAGCCTAACGGCGCCACATAAAACTTCCAAAAATGGATTGAAGAGATAAAATAGGTTATCTCATCATATTAACATAAAATTTATAGAAATATGAATTTTAAATAACATCCCACAATATAATAAAGAGGATATTAATTTAAGTTACATAAAAAGAGTACTTAAAAACAAAGAGAGAGGTTGGATCCCTTACCTCAAGTCCGACTTGTCTTGTTCGTTTCTTTATATTCTTGAATAATAAACTTTGGTCAATTTATAATTTCAAAAGGTCCTCCTCTAAAGATTATTATTCATTTAATATAACATATTATAATGTTATAATAATTGGTTAATAATGTGAGTTCATATCAGACGTTTTTGTCGATATTTGGTACATGAGTCAAAAATGAACTTGTTTGAAAATGATTATCCATGTAGTTATAAGTAAATCATCTCCAGAATAGTATTAATGATTTAAATATCATATATATCCAGTAAATATTCATTTTATACTATTACATGACATTTGGAGATAAAAATAAATTAAATTCACCGTTCATGGAGACGGTAGGCCGTACGTACGCATGAACGATAATTTCATTTCTTTGACATATTAATGGAATTAAAAATAATGGAGAGATATATATATATATATTATAATTCTGGTATAATATATATGTTTTATAGGTCACATAAGTTCATTAATTTCATTATTTATGCATTCCATGTATTGCATGAACAAGTCACATCACTTGAGGGGGCAGTAGTCCACACTTCCTCGTATGAAATTATCGCATTTGCACAATATGCAAAACTTAAAGGTATGTTTTAAATATAAAATACATAAGCATATAGAAAATATAAATACCATATATATCATATATAAAATACAGTGACATCGTAATGGCCACCAAGAAAGGTGTTAAGAGAAGGTTGAACAATCATCATTTCGTGAGGTAGTAATTCTCCATCCACAGAAATAGTATGTTCTTTAACCATTAGACAGAGGTGTGTGCAAGTGTAGCTGGAATCCTTAACATAAAAACATACTATTATATTTAAGATACTTCTGTTTTTACAAAATAAATTAATAAAAAGAGTTTAGGGGTTTGGAGAAGCAAAATAAAACAAAATAACACAAGTGAAGACATTACCTTTAAATCGGGTAACTCCTCTTGGTTTGAACCAAAAGGGTTTCTTGAAGAAAATTATGCCAAAGGTTAGGCTTCAATGATGAATATAGGGATGTATAAAGATGAAATGGGTAGGTTTTGGCTGATCCAAAGGCTTTAGAGGCGTGGTTAAGGTGGTATAGGTGGGGGCCTTTTATAAGAGAAGAGGAGGGGCACTCTTGGAAAGTTATAAAATATTACTTTATTATAAAATGATTTTCGAATTTTAAAGGTCCCAAAAGGATATATTTATAGGATAAGGTGATAACGTTTCTAAATCCACCATACAATAGGTTTGGGACAAGTTTAAGACTTATATTTGACCCTATCTTCTCATTTTATTTAAGTCATTCATTTATGAGGTAATCCCTGCATCACCACGGTGTCGTAAATAAAATAATTTTATTTAATGTCTAAAAATTATAAGAAAAAATATCATGATGTAGGAAATATTTTTATCTTTCTAATTAATATTTATTGTCAAAAATATGACTTGTATAACTACAAGTAAAAATTGTTTTAGTAAAATAATACATGTTTGTGACATTTTAATTTTAACTTTAAATTAAAAGTTATTAATGTCATTTTCCAACCAATGTGGCTCCATGGGGTCCCCAAGTTGACTCATGGATTTTCTTGGTCGTCCATGACTCATAAAATAAGGGTAGGCCATGTGTTAAGGTCATTATTATAACATTATCTTTACCTTAAATTATACTAATTACCTCTAATCGCGATTAATAAAACTTAAAAGTTACTATTCACCAAAATTTATTTTAATCTCATTGAACCACATTTTACTTACTAATGACAACCATGTATATCAGATTTTTGAAAATCAAATCAC
The DNA here is from genome assembly GCA_963277665.1 of Viscum album. NCBI lineage: Eukaryota > Viridiplantae > Streptophyta > Magnoliopsida > Santalales > Viscaceae > Viscum > Viscum album. The sequence goes on along the minus strand of OY728157.1, from coordinate 1,543,879,337 downwards.
AGAAGTTGTAAAGTTTCATTTAAATGAAAAAATCAGTTTCTTTAACTACCACTTAGTGGTTTCACTATTCATCAAAAATTGAAGTTTTTCAGAAAAATAGCAAAAATTCACCCTAAGATATATTTGATATTCCAAATTCAAAAATGATGTCTATTTTACAAAATTAAAAATATATAAGTTTCATTAATTAATTTAATAATTCATTCTCGCCGTCAAGACAATTTGCGTGTTGTTAAGAAATAATATCTATCAAAATATTGACACTAGTTTAAGTCCAATTTCAAAGTGAAATTAATTACAATGACCATAATTGGATTAAATGGTAAAAATATATTCAAAATACACTTTAATATCAATTAAAAAAATAATATATCCATATAAATTAATCAGATTAAAATGAGGTTTTGAATTAAAATGCAACATTTTCACTAAAAATGATCTTTATCGGAAAAATAACAAAAATTTACACAAAGTAAATTTTGATGTCCAGATTATAAAGAAGGATTTTATTTTGTCATATACAACATATAAAATTGTCAAAAGTATATTTAAAAAGGGTTCTCCATCAAAAGGCGGTTAATCGGCCTTTTAAAGAATATTAGAAGATTTGTGCTTAAAATTGGATTCATTTGCATTTTAAGCCTCTAACATTTATTGGAAAAATGTAAAAATATTTATCAAACATATGTAACAATTTTTTTGTTATTTTTGTTTATTCATTCCATTACAATGGCTAGGCGTTAACTATTATAATTTTATTATATTATTAGTGTGCAATGTATGATTTCAAAGAAACTCGTTGTTGCGTATTGGGTACGCTATCGAGCATAGCATTCCCTTTAAAGTATTATTATCATTTTATTCACAAATATTGATAAAAATTAGAATGTAATATTATTTATTTACCTGGGATGTTACAATATTACTTTCTTGGTTTTATTTTAAAAATAGAAAACTATTTTTGAAATAATATACGGCGTGAGTTGGTTCTCATAGTGGAAAAAAAGAGTTATTTTGTTTAAACGATAAAAACTTATTTTTATAATTTTATTTCCAAACTTGTGTCATAAGAAAACATTGGGTAAGGAAAAAACTTGGATTCAATGGTTTACTTTTACCATCCCTACTGATCATCTTTTGTGCTCACTCCTATCCTTTACCATTTCAATTTATGGTTTACCTATTTTTCAGGATTTTTCTTAGTTGCTAATCATGTGGGAGTAGTTTTGGGATTTTTGATGGAGGTCATTAAAGGGTAACACGGATATCTTTGTAGTGGGGTATTGTTTCTAGTTCGGTTCTTTTTATTGATACTTTGTATCTAGATCGGTTATTTGTTAATTTAAGATTCAGTCATCGTATTGTGGCATGCTCTGTTTGTCCCATTTATTTATCTGGTCATGGTTGTATCTCTTAGTATTAAATCATTCCCTAATGTATACTTTGATTCCCGGCACTAGTTTCCAGCTGGAGGGGATTGGGAATTTCCCTCGGGCCATGTCGCTGGCTGGATCGGGTGACGGGTTCAGGGTTGACCCGGGTAGGTTCGTGACATCAACTATTGGTGGAAGGGAATCACTTTTGATATCCCAAATAATCCTTTGATTCTATAAAAGTGAGTATTATTATAAATATCTGTTTTCAAATCCCCTTCATGTAGGCTTATTTTTACCCAATAAGGAAGCATATTTAGATCAAATGATTTGAACAATGGGGAGGATCGTCATTGAGTACATTTCCATTGTGAAAAAATATGTTAATGTTTTCTATAAAGAGTTAATTGGTCTATATTATAAATGAGATATTTAGTTCTCAATTGAACTTATATTAGGGACTCTTCCCATATCCAAGACTCCCTATTGAATGGACCCCTTTTAACTAGAAATACTAAAAAAGAAACTATAAGAAAATATATACTATATTTTCATATTCCCAATTTCTTCACTATAGTGTGTTCTTGTCCTCTTTTTTAATAAGTTGGACGGATAAATATATCCCTGTATTGATAATAATTAACTCGATAATCTCATTATAAAGAAAAAGTACTCATGTTATGGATTGATGACATGTTAGATCAGTTATTTTGGGACCAATTATTCTCTAAAGTGAATCTTGAGAAAAGATATTACCAATTAAAGGTGAAAGGAGTCGATATTCCCAATAGTATATTTTTTATAAAATATTGACACTATGAGTTCATTGTAATTCTTTTATAACTCAATAATGATTCATAGATTTTCAAATACTTGATGGATATAGTATATAGAGATTACCTCAAAAAATTTCTGGTAATATTTATATATGATATTATCTTATATTCCAAAATTTAAGAGTAATATGAGGATCATTTTAGTGTCTCACTAATGACTTTGAGAAATGATAAGTTAATGGAAAAGTATTATAAATTTGAGTTTATGATGGATCAAGTAACATTCTAGTATCATGTTAACATTAGTAAGGGGACATATTTGGATAAATAAAATGAAAATATAATTTAATAATGTCCTGAAATAATATATGTAATAGATATATATAGTTTCCTCATATTAGACGGTTATTACTGATGATTTTTAAAGAATTTATCATGATTTTAAAACCTAATAACCAAATCAAATCAGAAGGGAGTTAAGTATTTTATACAGGTTAATCTGAAGATAAGTTTGAGTAATTGAAGAATAGGCTAGTCATCTTAACTTTAATCATGCTTACCAAAATTATGGAAGTATTTGTTATATATAGTGATTCTTCAATGATGATATTTGGTTGCAATCTCATAAAAAAATTTAATTTGATAGCTTTTGCTTAAGGTATATGAAAGTGTATGTGTAGAATTATCATACACATGATCTGGAACTGGTTATGGTATTCTAATTATTAAATATTTGAAATCATATCTACTATTTTGAAAAGTTTGTAACATATAATTATCATAATAGTGTGAATTACATATTCACATAGAAGGATATCAATATGTTCCAGTGAAGATAGGTAGAGATAAACAAGGATTATGACTACTCAATCCTCTAATATCTTGGGAGGTAAAATAAACTAGAAGATACTCTAGTTCTAAATATCCCACAAATTTATCCAATATTAGAATTAAGAGGGATCAAATCTTATTGAACATGTAAATTATGGACATGAGAATTCTAAATGAATGAACCAATTCCAATATTTCTCAAAAGATCTATCATTCATTCATTCTAAATAATATCAAGAATTATCAAGTAAAATCCATAGAGATAGAAAAGATATTGGATATTTTAGGAAAGTATAAATCCTCTGATATTGGTGAAGAATGTGTTGTGATATTTTTGACATGGTTATATGTTCCATGAACTCCTGAGACAAAGAGTGAGTTGTTGAATAATACTCGTAGATAAACATTCTATATCCACCCAGGTAGAAAAATAAATCTTTGAAAACACTACTGGTGAGGAAACATGGAGAATGTGATCAAGGAATATACATCAAATTGTATGGTATATCTGATAGTGAATGTAGAAAACAAGAATACAAGGGGATAATAAAATCAATATACCTAATGTCATGGAAATTGGATAACATCATTATATATTTTTTCATGGATCTTCCAAAGACACCCAAAGTACATAATATAATCTGGGATATAGGGGATCATATTTGAAATAAAACTCACTTAATCTCTATTTTATAGGATTTATAAAATGATTAAATTTTAATGATGTATATCAAAGAAGTGTTGAAGTTTCATGGAACACCGGTATCATTTATATCTGATCAATATCAACGGTTTAACTAAAAAATATGGAAGAGTTTTTAACATTATTTGAGCACAAATTTGAACTTCATCATGTCCTATAATCCCTATAATAATGGCTAATATAAATGGACTATCTATACACAAGAGAATATGTTGAGATCTTTCTCTATGGTCTATAAATGATTTTTTGATAAATATATTCTTCTTTTAAAATTTTCACAAAACAATAACATCCAATCCAGAATTTAGATGGATCCCTGTGAAGTAAAAAAATTAAATAAATTTAGATCACCTATGTAATGTGATGTATTTGGTGGACGCATAATTCTCATGCCACGACTGGTTAAAGAAATGGAAAAAAATGTCAAATACATACAGAAACATGTTATAGAATCACATAGTAAATAAAAGATCAATGTTGAAAATAATAGATGAGATCTATATTATTTGGTTAGAGAAGAGGTATTAATTAATATATATCAATATAATAGAGTCATTAGGTTTGGGAAGAATAGATATCTAAGTCCAAGATACATTTTCCTCATTAAGATCCTTTATTTCATAAAATTTATGGACTACTTACTGGAACTCACACCAAAAATATATAATGTGCATAGAATTTTCCATTTATCCCTATTAAATATGTAAAAAAGTAATCCCTCATATTTTCTAAATTGATAGAAGGTATAGTTGGTGTATGAACTCTCTTAAAAGGTGAAGCTGCTGAAGATCTTTGACCATAGATACAAAGTTCAGCAGAAAAATATAACTCATCTAGTCAATGTTATTTGGAGAAACCATAAGTATAAATAGGTGACAAGGGAACCAAAAAAATAAATAAAAAATAAATATCCTCATATGTTTTGATCATAGTGTATGAAATAGAATTTTTAGGGAAAAATATTTAAAGGGGGGAATAATGTAGTGACCCAAACTTGTAAATATGAAAATATTCTTCAAAATAAATTTCTTTTAGACATATATTGTTATATAAAAAGGTGTAAAATATATGATTCACATAAAAAGCACAAAAAAACATTTTTATTATTTAGGATCATTTTATTTATATAATAAATATGATCAAAATAAATCCATTGTTCATTATGATAGTTGAGAATTATAACCATTAGTTATAAAGATTTTATAATGTGATCATTATAATTAATATATATTAAGGGTAAAGATAAAAGGTAAATGATATAGAATGGAGAAATAATTCTAAAACAATAATATTATACTATATTAATATTAGTTATCAGAGATTTGGAGGTAAAATTCAATAATATGGTTCTACATTAATCAAACTAATACAAAACATGAAAATTTAAGGCTCAAAAAGAATAATCAATGATAGAATTTTATGTTAGTGTAAATCAAAAATAGATCAATATTGGCCAAACATCCCCTTTAAAGTACCACCATTACACTCTTTACCCTGAGAGATTATACTCATGTGATAATATAATGACCATAAGTTTTATAATTGAATTTCTCTTTTCAAATGAATAAATCCCTCATAAATAAATGAAGTTATAGAAAACACATGTACTACTTTGTTTATTTTGAACCATTATATGTTATATCCTTTTAGATTTAAAATACATTTAAGAATCATATTTTTTTAAAATATAGTTGATGTATTGCGATTGTTAATATTATGATATATTAAGGATTATGATAAAATATTATTTAAATTGATTGAGGAAGTGATCATCTCAACATATAAGAGAAAAAACTATTAGGCTAATTTATCAAAACAGTTGAGGGAGACAAAAACATTGGTATTTTCCCTTGACTATGTTTGGTCAAAATATACAAAGTAACACACAAGTGGGGGTGAATTGTGTCTTTTCAAAGACGTCCACAATTATAGATTTTGAAACCCTCTATAATTTAAGCAACTAAGTGGAATTTTATTCTATATAAAAATATACAGCGGGTGAAGAGAAATATAGAAGATATATTTTTATTCTGGTTTGGGGTACAATGATTCCCTAGTCCACCCCACCAAATACCATCTTTGTGGGCTTGGTTAATTTCACTAGAATGGTCCTCTTATCATTAGTCTAAAATTACAAAACTGATTACAAGTAGTCAACACCTTTACAAAATGTCTAAAATGAAAAATAGCCCTATGGTTCTTTATCAGGAAACCAATTATCCATATCATAGGTCGAGAAGCTGATACTCCACCATAGCTGAGAATGAGAAGTTCAAACTCAAATAAATCAAAAGATTTTTTTTGTTTAAAATAGGTTGATCTTAATAATTGTAGCAATAATAATTTCCAGTAGATGGATCTTATTAATTAGAAATAATAGTCTTCAATAAATAATGAGTCTAAAGCAATCCAGGTGGCATAAATATCATCAATTTAAATGCATAAAAAAAAGAGTGGTTTCAAAATTATAGTAGAATAATATAGTACATGTATTTCACTGAACATTAGTCTCTTCTAAGATGTTCGACTATTATAGCAATGTAAAACAATTTTTACCAGAGTATGACTGTATATTAAAAATATTGGTCCCTTAAAAAGATCACTTGTATCTTCTTTTAAAAAATGATGCCCTGATAGAATATATAGAGAGAATATCCTTCTTCAAAATTCTTGATCCACAAAAGACACATGATAATTCATAGATATCCTAATTCAAATAATATAGGGTAATCCTAACTTACCATAATAATATGAGTGAATTTCTCTATAAAATATAATTCTTTGAATCAAATATAATGATCTTCAAATTAGTCAAAAAATAACCTATAACTCTGTCAAGACCATTTCATAAATCATGAAAAATATCACGGATTTAAATTTTTGATGTTGAAAAGTCAAATGTAGGGTTCCTTAATAAAATGAAAAAATACAAAACATTGGGTTTGACTATGTTGCATTAATTCTCCAAACATAAGGTTGAAAATTTAAGGTTGGTCTTAAAAGTAAGGTTGATGATCCAAACATTTGTCTCTAAAATTTAAGGTTCATTACTTAAATAGGTTTCTTTAACCATATTTTCTCCACTTAAAAACCTAATGTTACCTTCAAACGTAATTTTCTTTAACCATACTTCTCTAATAACATAGGGTTGATTAACCATAAATACGTTTTTGAACATATGGTTGGAATACCATACATCTTCTAGCATAACGTTGAATAAAAATATATGTATCACGATCCATATGTGTTGTAAAAAATGTAAGGTTTGATTCTTATTTTAGGCTTGTCCATGTAGGGTTTGAACATTATTTCCAGAATATATAAAAATGTATCTGAAACATGTTAATAAATATTCCTTGCGAATTAAAATCTTGAAAATATTTTCAGAATAAATAGTATAAAGAATATTAATTCCCCAAAACACACATAAAGTAAAATCATTAGTAAAAAACAAGGTTATTTGTATGCATCAAAATCATAATAAAGTATAGATTATTGTTGAGACAATAAATTCCCAGCAATCTCTCCATTTTTGATAATCACAAAACCCATAAAATTATAAACATAATATAGAATTTTGTAAACAAATTTATAATTTAGATTTCATAATATTATTTTTATAAAATTGAAATGTTATGTTTATCTAATTTTCTCCTCCTTTTGTGGTATCAAAAAGAAATTATATAAAAATGATATTAAATAAAGTTTTAATTTTTATATAATTTTAAATTAATATAAGAATGTACTATTTGGAGAAATAAATTATAGATTCTGGAAATTGAGATAAACAGAAAAGGATATCAAATAAATCATAAAAAAAATTATTGATAAAAATTGCACATATACAGTAGATATATTTTCTATGTAAAAATGTTAGTAATTCATTCTATTAGAAGATAAAAGGGTTTGTTAGGGTCTATTTCTGGTACTGGTTCTGTAGGGGCCTAAGTATCTTGAAAACCCTCTTTTAATTCTGCCACCTGCACTTCTAATCTTTCGGAAATATGATCTCTAAATATTCTTATAAAAAGTATGGAATCCTAATTCACAAGTAAATTTTCAACTAAATAGACTTTCTAAAATTCATGCAGACTCTCCTATTTTTTCATAAACTAAACTAACTGATCACTTAACTTATTTAGCAGAATCCTAATACCGGGTTCATTAGAGGTCAGTTTCTCAACAAAAAATATTTGGTTTTCCAACAATACTGACTTATGGGCATTGTTTCTTTGAAAGTTCTGCAATCATTCATCCATATGAGCCATGAAGGATGTGATGGATTGAAATATTATAATCATATCTGGTGAGGTTGAAGGGGAAGAAGTAGAAGTACTGACTTGGCTAACACTTCCCTTGATAGACTCAAACTGGCTTCCCAAAATCTAATTCAGGTCTCCAAAATCTATTTTTGAAATAGATTCAGACTTTATTTTTACAAACTATTCTAGAATCTCCCTCTTAAATTCATCAAAATCATTCTTTGACATAGAATTTTATTTAATTCCTTAAAGCTGAGTCAAAACAAAATCAAACTCTATCTTTGGGGATAATTAATTTTGAATATCTTCAAATGAATTTCATGAAGATATTAGGTGATATATATTAATATAATTTTGCTCTTGAACTATATTGAATTTTATAATAAGATCCTAAGTATAATTAGTCAAAGAATCAGAAGTCCCTTCATCTAGATTCTTGTACTGATCAACAGAAACAATGTCTAAGGGATTAGCGGAAGAATTATTAACTGACCTTTTACTAGAACCTAAAATATTATCCAGAACTTATATATTTTCTATGGAGAGAGATTCAAGCTTCTCCAATGACTGATAAAATACTGACATATTCAGATGCTCAATAAGATCTATTTCTTCCGTTTTTGATCTTTTCACTAGTCGTTTTTCTTGGGTAGCCTCTTCCTGATCAACTTCATCTCAAACATCCTCATCTAGTTCCTGAGGAACATCCAAAAGATCTCGAATCTAAATTTCATCTTGTTGATCATCTTATTTTACTAGTTCTTCTGAATAAACCAAATGGGTAGCTTCTCATAAATCCAATACTGGCTCATCAGATGGTGGTTTTTATCTGTTCCTTGGTTTCATAACAAGATCCCCTAAAATTTCTTCTTCTTCTTCTTCTTCTTGATTTGTTGCACCGTAAAATATTAATTTTCATTTAGTATATTTAGATACACCTCCACATATAGATTCCCCAATTTCTTATCTTCTTGTATCACTTTTCTCCCCCTATGAAAATGATCCATAATTATGTTGGTCTTCTATACCAACTGGAATAATCTTCCCTTTCACAATACTCTAGTAAAATCCAAACTTCTTTATAGTACCACAATTTAGAACATTACTGTGGTTACATTTTAATCTTGCATCAAATAAATAAATCAACACCTTCCTGAATGAAATTAAATAGAGTATCCTTCCATAGAGATAAAATGACATCTTAGCCTCTGCTTGGCACAAATAATTCAGATATCACAACATGTATCTCGAAAAATTTTACTTTATGTCACTAATAAACAAAAACATGATGTATATATTAGGGTACAAAATGTTCTCCATCTCAGCTAATCATGGGGAAAATACTATTTGAATAAACTTAACTAGATTTTTCTGATCGGCCTCAATATCCTTAACAAACATTTTCTTAATATTCATGGATCAAAATTGAAAAGATATAATTTCTATAGATTTATGATGAATATTTCTAATTTATAGAAGTTATAAATTAAATACTTCATCATGAGGAAATTTCAAAATTTGAGTTATTTCTACAGAAGAAATCAAAATTTTCTTATATTCTATTTTCACAGATACAATATCTTCTATTTCATGAAAAGTTAATAGTAAACTAGTGTAGAAATTTTTCAATTATACCATGTAAAAAACTCTGTATTCAATTCATTGAATTAAAATTCCAACCCATGAATTTATAAAGTTTTCTTAAGAATATTGATCATCTCATACAGCCACTCAAAGTATGTAACCTTTTTGAGAAGAATATTTCTTGATAGAACTCGTTGACGCTTTGGGTCATTGGGTTCTTCTTCATTAGTTTGCTTGGTGTTTCCAATTTCTGAGAATCTGAGGTTCGAAAAGATTTTGATTTTAGGGTTTCGAAGGTATATGAAGGTTTGGGTAGGCGAAACAGTTTAATAAATAAATGGGTAAGGTATGTTGAATGGTTTCTGACAGATAATGATGTAACCTTGTTTCCTGTGCCAATTAATAGTGTAATTATTACATTTTTTTGAAAAAACACTACATAAAAACTAAAAAATAATATATTTAAACAATTAAACAATTAGAGTTAAATAAAAAATAAACAAATTTTAACAGAAATAAATATTCATTAAAAATGAAATAAACCAAAAATTATTTCTTTAAAATTAAATAAACCTAACTCCCCCTTAATAAAATCAAAACTAGCAATGGGAAGTGGTTTAATGAAAATATCTTCTAATAGATATTCAGTATTAGTAAATTCTAAAGATATATCCCTTTTACGAAAATAATCTCTTTGAAAATTAGAATTTATATCAATATGCTTAGTCCTACAACAATTTATAAGATTATTTAAAATGTTAATAGAATTAGTATAATCACATTAAAGAGGTATACTATTAAAATCTACTCCAAAGTCTAGTAGATTTTTTTTCATCCTCAATACTTGTGCCAAGAAACTTCCATCATATACATATTTTTCCTTGGATATTGACAGAGCAATTCAGTGTTGTCTCTTACAAGACAAAGATACTAAAATTTTTCCAAAAGTGACAAGTTCTTGAGGTTCTTTTTATACCTAATCTAAATCCTATAAAATAAGCGTATTAATATGAAATAAAATTATAATTATAATTTTTTCTATAAATAACTGATTGAAAAATAGTTCCTTATAAATATCTAAAAATTTGTTTAACAGTAGTAAGATGGTACTCTTTTTTATTTGATTGAAATATAGAACAAAGGCGTACAAAAAACATAATTTATAGTCTGATTTTAGTAAGAAATAATAAAATACCAATCATACATCTATATAACTTGTTGTCAACTTGTTTTCTAGATTCATCCAAATCATGTTTTATACCGGTACCCAAAGGATTTGTATATGTCTTTTTATTTTCAAGTCCAAAATTTTTCAATAAATCAATAATATATTTAATTTTATTTAAAACATTCCTAATATCTTTTTCATAAATCCAAAATCCTAAAAATAAATTCAATTCTCTCATCATACTCATTTAAAAATAAATTGAATTAATTTTGAAAAATCATGACAAATATTTTTATTAGAAGAACCAAAAATAGCATCATCAGCATAAATTTTAACTAATAAAATATCAAAACAAACTGTTTTCATAAAAAGTTTAGGGTTTTCTAAACCAACACTAAATACATTTTTAAAAATAAAAGAACTCAATCTTTCATACCAATCTCTAGGTTCTTGCTTAAGGCTATAGAGATATTTAGTAAGTTTAAAAAAAATAGATCGGGTTTTTTAGGATTTTCAAAACCATGAGGTTGTACAACTTAAACTTCTTCTATTCAATAAGCATCAAAAATGTATATTTAATATCCATTTTATATAATTTAAAATTTATTTGTGATTTATAGGCTAAAATAATCCTAATAGCTTCTAATCTGGCTATAGGGTAAATAGTCTCATTGTAATCTATACCTTCTTCCAGATTAAATCCTTTCACAACTAGTCTAGCTTTATTCGTGGTAATGATACCTTGATCATCCTATTTATTTCTAAATACTCTCTTGGTTACTATAACAGGATGTTTGGTTGGTATTTCTACTAGTTATGACACATCATTTCCTTTAAACTGTTTTAGCTCTTATTTCATTTCTAACATCCAACATTAATCTTCTAAGGATTTTTCAATATTCTTAGGTTCTAACTAAGATAGAAATGTAGAGAATTATTCTTGGTTTCCTACATTTCTTTTGAATCTAATAGCTTTTTCGAGGTCTCTTATAACAGTTTCTAAAGGATGGATCATTAGGGTTTTAGAATATCAAGGAAAAACACTTTAAGTTTATTTAGTATCATGTTCTTCTGAACTAAACTAAATTTTATTAATATCATTTTTATAATCATTTTAAGGGTTTCAAGTATCATGTTATCAGCAGAGTCAGAGACATCATCAGTTTGATCTTTCTCTTTAATCTAAGGGTAAATTTCATTAAACTTCACATAAACTGATTCTTCAAAAATCCTTGATTTTTTAATAAATTCTCTATAAGATTTAGAGGTAGTAGAATATCCTAAAGAAATTTCTTCATCATATTTTGGATTTAACTTAACAACATTACCCTTGGTGTTTAGGATATACAGCTTGCATCCAAAAAAATTTAATTTCTTTTCTATATGTTTTTTCTTATTCCAAATTTCATAAGGTTTCTTTTTGAAAATATACATAATTAAAACATTCTTCATGATATATTAGGTTGTGCATATAAATTCTACCCAAAAATAGGTTGGAAGACTGTATTCATTATGTATATTCTTTTCTATTTCTTTAATAGTTCTATTTCATCTTTTAGCAATTCCGCTTTTTGAGGAGTTCTTGGTGCAGAGAAGGTGTGTCTAACACCTCTATTTGAGAAAAAAATAAGTGAATTCTTAATTCTCAAAATCTCCACCATGAACAATTCTCAATGAAAGTATTTTAAAAAATCATTTTAAACAATTTTTCAAAAACATTCAAAGACAGTGAAAACTTCACTTTTAAGATGTAGAAAATAAACCCAAGTAAATCTAGAATAATAATCAACTCAAATATAAACATACAACTTTCCATCCAAACTATATACTATGGATGGTCCAAATAGATATTTATGGACAAGTTTTAATGGTTTATATGTTGTAATTTTGTTAATTAATTTCAAAGAATATTTGTGTTGGTTTTCAATTTGGCATGCATCACAAAATCTGTCATTATCAAATTTAAGACCTGGAATATCAGAAACTAACTATTCCTTAGATAATTCATGTAAAGTATAAATATTAAAATGGTCGAGTCTTTGATTCCAAATCCATGATTCACTCATCTTAGATGTTACACAATTCACTTTTTGTTTGCACAAGGAATTTAGATCCAATGTATAACCATTATCAGTTCTTGGTGCACTAAACTTAAGCAATATATCTTTAAAAACATAGAAGGAATTATTAGATATATCAACCAAAATATCATCATCACAAAGCTGAGAAATACTTATTCGATTGTTCTTTATCACTTATATATACAATACTTTTTTGATTGATATGGACTTTTAATCTCCAACAGTTCCAACTCCAACTATGTTTCCTTAATCATTTTCAACAAAAGGGACAAGACATCCATCTATTTGAGTCATTATATGGAAATTTGATGGATCTCTACTCATATTCCTAGAACATACACTATCCATATACCATATAAAATTTTTCATCTTATGTCCTATTAGCTCCAAAATTAATTAAACAAATGTTTGTTTTGGTACCCACACTTTCTTGGGTCATGTAGTGATATCCATAAGTGATATAGGAATCGAAATATATTTTGTTTCTCCATAACTCATATCATTTGATTCATATGAAATTTTAATTATAAAAGTTATTTTAATGCCCTAAATTTGAGTATCTTTCAAATAATAATTATTTATGATATAACCATTTTCCAAATCTGTTTACTTCTTATTCCAAAAATTTCCCTTTTAATGACAATTTTTCCAATAATATCATTTAATATATTTTATCCTTTAGTAAAAACAATAGAATCACACTTATTGGATTCTAATTCATTCTATAATTCTTTAAACGTTTATCATGATCAAGACAGTTAATAGTATATGAGATGAATTTATCAACTAACTCTCGATGTGATTTTAACAGTGTCTTTTTCACTTAAAAAATAATTATAAATATTTTTCAAAGAATTATTCATATTTATTATAGAATCATATTATTCTTATAACATAGAACACTTGGAATCTAGTTTATTATTTGATAAACTAAAAGTATAATAATCATATGAATAATAATTTTGTACGTTTTCTTCTTCTTTCTTGGCCATAAATCACATGTTATCTTTGAGATTTGATTTATCCTTCTCTGAATCAGAATTTGAAGGACTTATAGAGTCTTCAAATACATACCATGTAGCTTTCATCGCTATTTTTCCATTATGTTCATTATCATCATTTTTTGACATATCTTTTCTGGACTTTTTCTCTCATATTTCAATTTTTGACAATGTAACACCCTGAGCTTCCACGATACGCTTCTCTTTCAATAATGCAATAGCTTGCATTGTACGTAAGTTCGAGATTCTAACACACTAAGACCAATCAAAATAGCCATTATGAATATTAATGACCACCTTTTGAAATTATATATATATTATATTTGAAAATGGACTTCATTTTTGGATTCGTAATATCAAAATTAGCCTATGTTGAATTTTTGGTATTTTTCTGAGAAATTCCATTTTTTTATGAATAGTGAAAAATACTTAAAAACAAATTTTTTAATCAAAAAAATTTGTAGTGATAAATTATAATATTGAGTGGTTTTAAATTATAATTAGAATATATTTTTACCATTTTATCTGATGGTGGTAATTATAATTAATTTCACTTTGAAATTGGACATAAACAATTGTCAATCTTTTGATATATATTGTTTCTTAAAAACACGCTATTTATTGTGAGAGCGGGAATTAATTATAGAATTAATTAATCCAACTTATATGTTTGGAATTATGTAAAATAGACATCATTTTAAATTCAGAATATCAATTATATCTTAGGGTGAAATTTTGGCATTGTTCTGAAAAACTTCAATTTTTGATGAATAGTGAAACCACTAAGTGGTAGTTAAAAAACTGATTTTTAAGTTAAATGAAACATTACCACTTCTGTGATTTTATTTTCAAAAAACCGACATACATGGTTGTTATTAAGAAGTAAAATGTGGTTCAATGGGATTAAAATAATTTTTTGGTAAATAGTAACTTTTAAGTTTAATTAATCGCGATTAAAGGTAATTAGTGAAATTTAAGGTAAAAATGATATTATAAAAATATGGAATTACTTTTACATTTTTTCTACACTTATTGGATGAGTCATTGCCGACCAATACAATCCATTGGTCAAAATGGGGACCCCATGGAGCCACTTCGGTAAGAAAATGACATTAATAACTTCTTTTTTAAAGTAGAAATAAAATTGTCACAAACAAGTGTTGTTTTAATAAAACAATTATTAAATGGGGTTATATAAGTTAAACTTTTTACTATAAATATTAATTGGAAATATAAGAAAATTACTACATCATGGTAATTTTTTTATAATTTTTAGACATTAAATATATTAAATATTTTATGACACAATGATGATGCAGCGATTACCTCATTAATTATCGATTTAAATAAAATGAAAAGATAATGTAAAAATATAAAGATTACATTTCTCAAAAACCTATTGGATGAGAATATTTAGAACCTTTATCACCTTAGCCTCGAAATATATCATTGTGGGGCCTTTAGAATCCTAAAATCATTTCATAATAATGTAACATTTCAATATTTCCAAGAGTGCCCCTCCTCTCCTCTTATAAAAGGCCCCCACCTCTACCACCTTATTCACACTGTCAAATCCATTTGGCTCAGCCAACCTCTACCCAAATACTCTCTCAACTTCTCTCTATTACTCCTAGAATCCTTACTTTGGGTATATGTCTTCCCAAGGAAGCATTTGGCGCAAATCAAAAAGAGTTACCCGATTTAAAGGTAATGTCTTCACTTGTGTTTTTTTGTTTTATTTTTCTTCTACAACCCCCTAAAATCTTTTTATTTCTATCTTTTGTAACAACTATAGTATCTCCAATATACTAGGATGTTTTTATGAGAAGTATTTTATTTAAAATTACACACACCTTCATCTAGTGGTTAACGAACATACTGTTTCTGTGGGTGGCGAATTACTGCCTCACGAAACGATGATTGTCCAATCTTCTTTTAACATCTCTCATGGTGGTCATTAATATGTCACTATATTTATATATGATATATATTATGTTTATTTTTTCCTTATTCTTTGGTATTTCTCATTTATGGCACACCTTTATGATTTCCATTATGGGTAAACGCAATAATTTCATTTTAGGAAGTGCGGACTACCGCCCCCTGAAAATGATTTGAATCGTTAATTCCATGTGTGGGATGTATAAAGGATGGATTAAATGATATTATATATTATATTATACTGTAATTATAATATACCTTTATATCATTATGATTTCATTCCATTAAATATGAAATAGAAATGAAAGTATCGTTCATGCATACGTACGGCTTACCGTCTCCATGAACGGTGCATTTCATTTCTTACCTCTAAATGTTATGTACTATTATAAATGCATGTATATACTGGATATAAATGATATATATGATATCTACATCATGAATATAATTCTGGATATAATTGATATTTTACCATATGAACAACTTGTAATTATATGATTTTTATTTTTGACTCAAGTACCAAAGATCGACAAAATGACCGTTATTAACATAAATAATTACATAATGTTCATAACATGGTAATAAGTGATATAAAAGTAATAATTAAAATGAAAAAGTTTCTTAAGCAAGTATAAATTAACTCTAGTTTATTATTTATGAGGTTAAAGAACGATCGAGTCAAGTCGGACACGAGGTAAGGGAACTTCTTAACCCAAGTTTCGTTCCTTGGGTTAGCCTCCTACTTTCAAATTATGTCATGATATTATTATGTCCTATCTTGTATTTGTACTTTATTTATGTGTACTTATAGTGAATACACATAATAGATCAATTTTATTTAAAAAGGATCTTTGTAAGGGACTTCATCTCAATCTCCATTCATTGAGACATATTTTGTTTTATACACAAATTTCTTTTATATGGTGTATAAACCCTTTAACTTTTACGTTTATTCAAAAGAAATATTTTTATACAAAGCGTTTTACTAAACGAAAAAAAGGAATGTTCTTCTTGTTGTACGTATGCGGAGACAACGACTTCTCCGCCGTCGTGACCATTATTTGAGTTTCGGCTTTCATTACAAGCCATATCTTTTTTTAAATGAAAAATAAATACTAAGTTTTAATTTTCATTTATTTTGGTATTGAAAATGGTTTTGATAATGTTTTATTATATCAATGTGTTGTATTGATATCTTGTGATTCAAATGTGGAAATGTTATGTTTCCTTTATGCATGTTTTATGTGATACGATTATGTAATGGTTTATGATATGTTTAAACCTATTCTTATGAGGAATGAATTAGACTTAATAAGTGATAGGTGGATCCTGCTATAGCTCCTAGATGTATTGGAAGGTCTCATTAGACAAACTAGTGTCTTGGAACAAGGCCTTGACAAAATATTATTTGTAGTCTTGGCACGAGTCCTTGGCTATGTGGTTATGGTTGTCCAGCATTATGCATTCCATCACTATGAAAGTGGTTATTGATATTGCATGTGATTATTCGACCAGTAGAATATCCATGTGAATAAGTAAATGGCATTATCTCATTTTAATTTTTCCATATTATGTTGAAGTTCAAGTTTAAAAGTGTTTTGTTTTAGTTATACATTTCCTTAAATGTTAATGTTTATTTATGAAAGCTTCCGCTATATTGTTATCCTTACTGAGCATCTGAGCTCACCCCTTTCAATGTTTTAATTTTTCCAGGATGTGATGAAGTATATTATGAATGACCTGCAGGGATAGTATGAAGGGATATGAAGACAATATGTTTTTGTAGTTTTGTTTTACTTTATGATGTAATGTAAGACTTATGAATGTATCTAGTGTTTCCAAAGCTATTAAACTAATTGGTCTTTCGAGACTTGATCTTTTGTGATCATGCCAATGTTATGCAATAATGTACCGACTCTGGGTAACTGGGGTCGGGGCGTTATAGTTGGTATCAGAGGTAGTTTAGTACTAACCTTGGAAGATAGATTTAGATAAACTCTGATTAGGGTACATAGCCCAAAGATATACTTTGAGGATTAGTATAGAAAAACTTCCTATAATTTTGGTATTATAGATATTTTGTGAGTTTTCCGAGAAATACATACCTATTTGGATACGAGCAGGTAGAGGCAGCTCTAGCACAGATGTACCTAGGGGTAAAACCCAAAAATATCGCATTGAGCTAGACTCGAATAGGAACTGGTGCACGAAAACGTGCCTTGCTGCACTCTTGGTTACGACACTCCCGGGGGATATGCTTAGGATAATTCTCATTCATTTACAAACCATTATGAGGGGTTTGTGAGTATTTACTTCCTAAAATAAAACATTTTTTATGATTATGGATTATATCCATCAACCGTTCAATTTACATTAAGTATTTTACAAGTTTGGAATTATTCATTACAATTCATAAACTAACCTAGTTTATGTCATTGTATAGAAATGGCTCCCAATAGAAGGAATGTAAACTCCATCAATACGTATGATACAAAGAGTAATAAGGATCATATCTTTCACGGTATTAAGTCAATATTTAGAAGGTAAATAGTCTCCCATGTGTTATCAACATATGAAGAAATAGTATCCTGTGTTAATAAGATAAGTAAAGAATTCTCTGAGTCTTATGGCTTTGAAGGGAAGAAAGAGAAGAAAAGGAAGGAAAATATAATTTTGGATAAAGGGACGAGGGAAAAGAAGAATTTTCCAATATGTGATAATTGTGGGAAGAAACACCTTGGAATTTTCCTGAAGGGAATGATAGTTTGTTATAATTGTGGAGAAAAAGGACACCAAGTGTGTGACTGCAAGGGTAAGAAAAAGGTTTCAAATGTACAATGCTTCATCTGCAAGGAGTAGGGACACTACGCAAACCAATGTCCAAATCATCAGAGTATGCCCCAAATGATTTTATTGGATAATAATCAAGTTATGATACTACCACAGATGGATAGGAATGATTAGAGTTCTTATGTTGTTATTAAATAATTTTTTCATTTGAGTGTTGTATCAATGATGTACTGGTTATAATAATTATGGAGTATATTAGGATTATACTACAATACTATTTCATCAGGGACTTGAGATTGTGTGGAACCAAGAAAAGTGACTCCACAACAGGTTAAATTTTTGGAAAATATATGGTTGAGAGAAAGATAAACCATAATATGGTTCTGAAACCGAGATATTGATTTTGTAATAATACATGATTGATTTGGATAAATTATATTGGATATTCTTAACTTCCTTGAAACTGATTAATGATTTGTATAAATTTTTGGATTGAAGGAGTATATCTAGTATTCTATAAGGAATAAGGGATCATGAATGTAATCAATACAGATTTATGGTAATTCAGGATGTTGTAGTGTTTTAAAATAATACATGATGAAGGTGTTCACATGTTGTTACACGGAAAAAAGGATCTTCATTATGTTTACCTTCCTTATAAAATTTGGACTGTGAGTTGGATAGAAGTATTTTGGATAATTATAAATGTTGGAATGGATTATGTTGAACCTTGGATAGTATTGTTTAAGGTAAAAAAATTTCTGAATATTATTTTTGGAATATTATAATACTATAGTTTTAGGAAAAGGACAACCTGTAGGATGGGGGATAACCCTTCGCGTCGGACAAAGCTGTAGGAATCGAACCCACAAACATAGTGTGACAGGAATTTATTACCTACCACTAGCCTAAAAGAAGTCCCTGGTTATTACAAAATAGTTTTCCTAATCTAAATGGTATGTGTTAATATTTTGAACCTTGTATTATTAGAATAAATATAATATTTTTTAGCTCTATTATCTTTTTGAGTGAAAGATGATTTTGTGGTAGAAATTAGTTGAAGTTTGAAACTCTACTTGTCAAGTATAAATATATATATACCTATCACTTATTCTATGAATAAATTAATTCTTAAACTTTAGTAAAGGGATATTAAAACAAAAAAATGTGTTATCCTAATACCTTATGTCTTTTTGAACTGATAATATTTTAAATCAACATAGATTGAAGGCTTTGAGGTCCTCAATTTTAAACTTCTTTGTGATTGATGACCTCAATCACTCCCTACAAATATTTACGTTTTTTCCCCAATTATATGTCTCTAATTTCTACCAATTATCTCATTATCAAGATCATAATTTGGTGGTGACTTTTTCATTTCCCTTTCCCTCATTTTAAGGCTAAATTTTATTAACCTTATTTCCGATGTGGGTTTTCCACAAAGGTATTTTCTATTTTCAACCTTTTATTTTCAAAGAAAAATTTCAAATTGCGAGGATGAAATTTATTGAAGGAGAGGAGAATGTAACACCCTGAGCTTCCATGATATGCTTCTCTTTCAATAATGCAATATCTTGTATTGTACACAAGTTCAAGATTCTAACACACCGCGACCAATCAAAATAGCCATTATGAATAGTAATACCCACCTTTTGAAATTATATATATTTTATATTTCAAAATGGACTTCATTTCTGTATTCGGAATATCGAAATTAGCCTATGTTGTAATGCCCCGACCCTAGTTACCCAGAGTCGGTGCATTATTACATAACATTGGCATGATCACAAGAAAGATCAAATCTCGAAAGACCGATTGGTTTAGTAGCCTTGGAAACACTAGATATATTCATAAGTTTTACATTACATCATAAAATGAAAAACTACTACAAAAACATAATGTCTCCATAATCCACACTCATATCCCCACATAATATCCCTGCAGGTCATTCATAATTTACTTCTTCACTTCCTGGTAAAAATAAAACATAGAAAAGGGGTGAGCTCAAATGCCCAGTAAGGATAACAATATAGCGGAAACTTTCATAAATAAGAATAAACATTTAAGGCAATGTATAACTAAAACAAAATCCTTTCAAACATGAACTTTCAACATGGTATGGCATAAATAAAATGAAATAATGCCATTTACTTATTCACATGGATATTCTACTAATCGAATAGTCACATGCAAAAATCAATAACCACTTTCATAATGTTGGAATGCATAATGCCAGACTATCATAACCACATAGCCAAGGCCTCGTGCCCAGACTACAAATAAGATTTTGCCAAGGCCTTGTGCCAAGACACTAGTTTGTCTCATGAGACCTACCGATGCATCGAGGAGCTATAGCGGGCTCCACCCGTCACATATTAAGTCCAATGCATTCCCATATGAAAAGGTTTAAACATAACATAAACATTCGTATTAAAACTAGCATACGAAATGTCAATACTTTCACCATAAACTATGAATGGTATAAAAATAGCACATCCACAGTCAAACATATCACAAAACCTTCAATACAATATAGAAGTTTTGTATCATAATAAATCAACTTCAAATAATCTTAAAATCCATCAAAGGATGTTGACATAGATGAAATCAAAATTCTTTTAAAAGAAATATCTCCTTTTATTTTGAAATCATTTAAGATCCATATAAAATAAAACATTTTCTTTGAAATATTCTTATAAGATTGTAAGGGAAGCTTTGAATATTTTATAACGGCGGAAAATAGCCGCACCCGCCGTATAAGTTAAAAAAAACATTCTTACCATAATTCTGTCGAAAAGGTTAAAAAGGAACTTGTTTTGAAAACGACCGAAAGATTCCTTTATAAACCACTTATAAAAGTCAGAAAGTGTATAAATGACTTTAACTCATATTCTAGTAAATATTAAAAATGTTTTGAAATACATTTTTAAGAAACATGGATGTGGATGATAAAGAGATCCCAATAGATTATTACGTATAAACAACCTTGGATAATGAAGAGGTTGTAAAGTAAACCCTTACCTTGTACTTTTCCTTGGTTGGGGTAGGTTAACATATTGTATAATGGTGAAATAATTGTTACTAAATTATACAAGAATCATATACATTAATATGATATCATATATGATATTTTAATATCGATTTATAATAATATCTTAGTATTATCGTTGTTTCGGGTGTTAACATACTTGTTTTCTTTTATATGTTTTGTTACGTAAGACATTTTTGTAAAGGATATGTTGTATATTATTCATATCCAGAATGATATCAAGTCCTTAACATCATTTTTAAATCATCAAATGATAATTATACTTGAATGGATACGATGGAGAATGAATCTCATCACGTTCGTGGAGACGGTTGTCCGTACGTACGCACGAGCGACAATATCATTATTTTGATATTAAAATAATATATAAATGGATGGTATATCATATATAAAGAATCATTAACATGTTATATTTATTATTTACATGAGTTACACATCATTATTATACCCATCCAAATAATAATATATTGAATAACAATTACACCACGACGTGGAGACGGTAAGCCGTACGTACGCACGTATGGTGACATGTTATTCAAAGGGTGGATAGAATACTGAATATGGTTGTACCATATTTATAATAACATCACAGTATATGTGAGATACTGGAGTTATTATTTTATAATGGTAAGAACAAAGGAAGAAGAAGTGGAAGAAGAAATGAACTTGGAGAAGGGTGGTGAAATCATTACCTCTTCTTCGGGTTCTTCCTTTTGATTTGATCAAAAGGGATCCTTAGGTTGGCTTTCTGATCAAAATAAGGCCTCTAGGTTGTAGTGAGGGATGTTGGGAGAGTATTTGGGTAGATTTTGGCCGAACCAAAAGGCTTTTAAGGTGTGAATAAATGGGAAGGAGGAGTTCCCTTTTATAAGAGGGGTGAGGGGCACCTTTGGAAAAGCTAGAGATATTAGTTTATAATAAATTCATAATCGGTTTCCAAAGGATCCAAAGTTGAATATTCAAAGGTTAAGTTGGGGATGGGTCGAAAACAACTCAACCAATAGAATTTAGACAGGTTTGGGTACTTATATAAACCTTATCTTTATGTATTAACTCTAAGTTAATTAGTTTCACTTTTACAATGTCTCTTTGTATTTTTATATAATATGGTTAATAAACTTACTATATACATCCAAACGACCCCCAAGTGGTCCATTAATGATGAACCTATCATGATATAAGTCTCTTGGCCGAACCTTAGATTTTTAGGAATTTAATATCAATTAATAATATAATATTTGTTTTAAGAACTCTTTTATGTCAATTTTGACACTATTCAATAGTTGATTTTTGTGAAACTCATTACAGATTGATTACTTCAAAAAAAGTCAATTAAATCAATCCTAATATATCATATTATCCTATAAAATTAGTTTAATTCATTAAAAGATTCATATTATATTTATTTGAGTATTTATAATATCAATTATTTTAATTTTTTACTATTATAGTAATTACTGCATCATCATTGTGTCATAAATAAAATAAATTATTTAATGTCTAAAAATTATAAATAAAATATAATTATTTAGGAAATCTTTTTATCTTTATAATGAATATTTATAATCGAAAATACAACATATATAACCCTATGTAACAATTGTTTTTCTAAAAGATATATGCATGTGTCATTTTTGTATTCATTTTAACTTAATTAAAATAAAGTGTCATTATCACTTACAAGTGGATCCATGGGGTCCCAAAATAGACCCAAAGATGTCAATGGTCGACCATGTATCAACCAATAGTGTTAAGACACGTTTTAGGGTAATTTAGTATTATTATAATATTATTTTTGTAACCCTTATTTACCGGATTTACCCTTAACCATGGTAAATAAAATATTTACCGCAGTAATTATTCAAAATGTCTAAAAATAAAGGTTACCTATTTACACAATTTGAACATCTTGATTCCAAATATGGAATCCATTTTCCTAAATTCAAAACACAGAAATGGCAGAAATTAATTTAAAATCAATTCCCGCTGTCAACACAAAAGGCGTGTTTTAAAGAGATAATAACTATCAAAAGATTGACACTTGTTTATGTTCGGTTTAATTGTAAAATTATGTCCAATGACAAACATTATATTAAATGGTAAAAATATATTCTAAATATACTTTAAAACTACTAAAATTCATAATTTATCACTATTAATTATTTTGATTAAAAAAGTTGTTTTTAATTAAAATTTAGTAATTTTCACTATTCATCAAAATATGAAGGTTATCCGAAGAGTACCAAAATTTCACCTTAGGCTAAATTAGATATTCCGAATCCAAAAATGAAGTCCATTTTGAAATATAAAATATATATGATTTCAAAAATTAGGTATTTCTATTCACAACGGCTAGTTTAATTAGTTGTGGTGTGTGTTAGAACTCGAGGTTGCGTACAACACACGCTATCGCATTATTCGAAGGGAAACGTACCGTGGAAGCTTGGGGTGTTACATTCTCCCCTCCTTCAAATAATTGCGTCCTCGCAATTTCTAGGGTATTACTGCATAAAAAGACTCGGGTGGTTCTTCATCATAAGTTCCTCGGGTTTCCACGTTGCCTCTTCCATTTTATGGTTTCTCCAAAAACTTTTACCAGACGCGTTGTCTGGTTTCTCAGTACTTGTTCTCTCGTATCAAGAATCCTGACGGGCTCTTCACAATAGGAAAGATTGGGTTCCAGTTCTAATTCCTCATATGTGAGTACATGCGTTGGATCAGGCATGTATTTCCTCAACAGAGATACGTGGAACACATCGTGAACTTTGGAGAGACTTGGCGGCATTGCCAATCGGTAAGCTACAACCCCAATTCGTTCTAGAATTTCGAAAGGTCCGATGTACCTGGGAATCAATTTACCTTTCTTACCAAAACGTATGACTCCCTTCCACGGAGATACCTTCAGGAAAACATGATCACTGACTTGAAATTCAAAATCCTTCCTTCGATTATCGGTATAGCTCTTCTGCCTACTTTGAGCTGCTTTGATGTGATTTTGGATTACTTTCACCTTTTCCACCGTTTCCTCCACCAGTTCTGGGCCTACATGTTTTCTTTCACCAACGTCATCCCAACAGGTTGGTGTACGACATCTCTTTCCGTATAACGCTTCATATGGTGCCATCTGAATACTCGAATGGAAGCTATTGTTATAGGAAAATTCTACCAGTGGTAAATATTGATCCCACATACCATGAAAGTCAAGTGAGCAAGATCTCAACATGTCTTCTAGGGTTTGAATAGTCCGTTCTGATTGTCCATCTGTCTGAGGGTGGTAAGCAGTGCTCAAATGAAGTTCAGTATCCAGGGATTTCTGAAGACTTTTCCAAAATCTTGAAGTAAAACGGGGATCACGATCAGAAACAATCGATAGGGGTACTCCATGAAGTCTCACAAATTCATTAATGTATAGTCTTGCTAGACATTCCAGGGGTAGATCTTCTCTTATAGCAAGAAAATGTGCTGATTTGGTAAGACGATCAACAATAACCCATATTGCATCGTTCCTTCTAGGAGTCTTTGGTAGCCCCATGACAAAGTCCATCGTAATATTGTCCCATTTCCACTCCGGTATGGGAAGAGGTTGCATGACTCTTCCAGGCTGTTGCCTTCCAGCTTTCACTTGTTGACAAACCATACATCTTGACACAAAATCAGCAATCTCCCTCTTCATGTTGTCCCACCAAAAATGTTCCTTCAAATCTCTATACATTTTTGTGCTCCCAGGGTGTATAGAGAAATTGGAACTATGAGCATCATCCAGCAATTCCCTTTTTAGATCAGGTAAATCGGGAACACAAAGTCTCTTCCCGAATTTCAAAATTCCATCTTCATACACAAAGTCTCTCAATCTCCCATCATTCACAACTTTAATCTTCTTCTGAAATTCTTCATCATCGGTCTGAGTACTCTTAATCCTTTCTATTAAAGATGGTTTGGCAACCATTTGAAAAAGCATTGATGTTTCACCTTCCCTGGTTATTCCCATGTCCATCTTCACTAGATCCATGAAAATTGGATCCCTTTCGATTCTCATCATGTTCAAAACACCATGGTCTTTTCTGCTCAAAGCATCTGCCACCTTGTTTGCTTTCCCCGGGTGGTAGTGTATCGTGCAATCATAATCCTTGAGTAATTCAAGCCATCTCCTTTGCCTCATGTTGAGTTCTTTTTGTGAGAAAATATACTTCAAACTCTTGTGATCAGTATAAATCTCACATTTTTCACCATAGAGGTAGTGCCTCCATATCTTCAAAGCAAAGATCACAGCTGCTAACTCGAGATCATGAGTAGGATAGTTTTGTTCATGAATTTTCAACTGTCGTGATGCATAGGCAATAACTCTATCATTCTGCATAAGGACACAACCAAGTCCTTTCTTCGATGCATCACTATATATAACGAACCCATCATTCCCCGATAGTAGAGTCAATATAGGAGCATTGACTAATCCTTTCTTCAGTTCTTCAAAACATTCTTCACACTCTTTTGTCCAAACAAATTTAACACCTTTACGTGTGAGCTTCGTTAATGGGTTAGCCAATCGGGGAAAATTCTGGACGAAACGTCGATAATAACCTGCCAAACCAATAAAACTGCGTACCTCAGTTATACTCGTAGGTGCTGGCCATTCTTGGATTGCCTTGTTCTTAGAAGGATCAACAGAGATTCCATCTTTAGAGACAATATGGCCAATAAAAGAAATCTCCTGAAGCCAGAATTCACACTTGCTAAACTTCCCATATAATTCATGCCTCCTCAGAGTCTTCAAGATAATGCGCAAGTGATTTTCATGATCTTAGTAGGTTTTGGAGTATACTAAGATATCATCAATAAATACCACCACAAATTCATAGAGATACTCCTTGAAAACTCTATTCATCAGATCCATGAATACAGAGGGTGCATTAGTCAATCCAAAAGGCATTACAGTAAACTCGTAATGCCCGTACCTGGTTCGAAATGCTGTCTTCGGAATGTCTTCCTTCTTTACACACAACTGATGGTATCCAGATCGAAGGTCAATCTTTGAAAAGTATTGGGCTCCATGCAGTTGGTCAAATAAATCATCAATACGAGGCAGGGGATACTTGTTCTTTATCGTTATAGCATTGATCTCCCTGTAGTCGATACATAACCTCATAGATCCATCTTTCTTTTTAACAAAAAGAGCAGGGGCTCCCCATGGAGAAACACTAGGGCGAATAAATCCCTTATTACTCAATTCCTCTAGTTGTTTCTTTAGTTAGACTAACTCTACAGTGGCCATTCTATAAGGGGTCTTCGATATAGGCCTTGATCCAGGAATCAAATCAATGGAAAACTCAACTTCTCGTTCTGGAGGATGTCCAGGTAAATCTTCCGGAAATACATCTACAAATTCTTTCACTACAGGTACATCCTCTATTTGAACATTCCTTTCCTCACCGACAATTATTTCATTCTCTTCCTCCCCAATAATTGAATTAAGTTGAGCTACTGGGGGTGGATCTAAATAAGAATTAGGTGGTGACGATTCTGCTCTAAAGATAAGGTGTTCCTTATCATTATCATCAAGAATCGTAACCTCTTTCTTCTTAAAATAAATCTTCGCATCATAGTCCAAAAGCCAATCCATACCGAGGATTATATCAAACTCAATAATAGGTTTGACGATGAGATCAGCAGATAAAGAAAATTTATGTGCTCTAATGGGGACTGATTCACAAAACTTTGTTGCAATGATACTTTCCTTAGGAGTTTTAACTGACAACTCCCTTATTAAATCAAATTGGAAATTATCTAATTTTCTTAGAAAACTGGGAAGATATGAAACAATGCGATGATCCAGAGTCAAATAATGCATTTGCTAAACTTGAGGAAACCATTAAATTACCTGCCACCACGTCTTTTGGAGCTTCTACCTCTGCAGTAGTGATAGCATAAGCCCGGCCTTGATCCCTTGTCCTTTTCTGAGGTAAGTTCTCCTGACGCTTAGGACATGCATTTGCATAATGCCCCATCTCCCTACAATTGTAGCACTGAATGTTGGTAGCTTCCTTCTTCCCCTTGCAATCATGAGCTTGGTGGCCTTTTTCACCACACTTGTAACAGACTCCCATTCCCTCCAAGCAAGTACCGGGATGTTTCTTCCTGCATTTACCACAAGATGGATATTCAACCTTTCCCTTCTTCCCCTTATTTCCATTCCCAGATTGATCAGCAGGTCTCTTCTTCTCTTGCTTTTCTTTAAATTCATAAGACTTAGAGAATTCCTTTTCGGTCTTGATATCACATGAGACAATGTCTTCGTTCGATGAAAAGGATTGTGAGACTAATTCTCGACGGAGAAATGGTTTTAACCCATCAATGAAACGATCAATCTTACTTCTTTGGTTACGTATATAATCACCAGCGTACCTTTCTAACCTTGTAAAGTTAGCCTCATACTTTGTGACATTCTCATCCTCCTTATGTCTCAGACATAGAAATTGCCTTTCCATATCTGCTCGATGGTCACGAGGAAAGTATTTTTCTAAAAACAGATCTTTGAACTCCCTCCATTCCATATTGGATACTTCATCATCTTCCTTCGTATTTTGAATCAATGACCACCATTGATCAGCATCTCCAGTGAGGCGGTAAACTGCCATGATAACTTTTTCCCTTTCACTGCTCCCCAAAGCCTGAAATATTTTCTCTAGGGAATTTATCCGCTTCTCGGCTACTAAGGGATTTGTATTCCCATTGAACTTTGGTGTTTGTTGCCTCATGAATCGATCTAACATTGATCCTCCACGCTGCGGATCAGAGTGCTCCATACGGGTAAGGTTATTATTCATAACCTGAGTAAGTTGTCCCAGTATGGTGATTAGCTGATCGGCACCAGTTGCATCACCAGCCCCACTATAATTATCTTGAGCAGGAGGGAAATCTCTACATGGAGTTCTTGCATTGATACGGTTTCCATTTCTTCCACTAGGCGCCATTTCTAAACAATGGCCTAAACTAGATCAGTTTATGAATCAAAATACATAATCCCATACTTATAAAACACTTAACATAAATTGAACTATTTATGGATATAATCCATAATCATAAGAATGTTTTCTTTGAGGAGGTATATACTCATAATCCCTTCAAAATGATTTGTAAAGAAAAATGAGAGTTATCCTAAGCATATCCCCCAGGAGTGTCGTAACCAAGAGTGTAGCAAGGCCCATTGTCGTGCACCAGTTCTCGTTCGAGTCTAGCTCAAAGCGGTGTTTTCGGGTTTTACCCCTAGGTACATATGTACCAGAGCCGCCTCTACCTACTCGTATCCAGACAGGGATGTATTGCTCGGAAAACTCACAAAATCTCTACAATACCAAAATTCTAGGAAGTTCTTCTATACTAATCCTCAAAGTTCATCTTAGGTCTACGTGCTCTAATCAGAGTTTATCTAAATCTAGCTTCCAAGGTTTATACTAAACTTCCTCTGATACCAACTGTAACGCCCCAACCCTAGTTACCCAGAGTCGGTGCATTATTACATAACATTGGCATGATCACAAGAAAGATCAAATCTCGAAAGACCGATTGGTTTAGTATCCTTGGAAACACTAGATATATTCATAAGTTTTACATTACATCATAAAATGAAAAACTACTACAACAACATAATGTCTCCATAATCCACACTCATATCCCCACATAATATCCCTGCAGGTCATTCATAATTTACTTCTTCACTTCCTGGGAAAAATAAAACATAGAAAAGGGGTGAGCTCAAATGCCCAGTAAGGATAACAATATAGCGGAAACTTTCATAAATAAGAATAAACATTTAAGGCAATGTATAACTAAAACAAAAGCCTTTCAAACATGAACTTTAAACATGGTACGGCATAAATAAAATGAAATAATGTCATTTACTTATTCACATGGATATTCTACTAATCGAATAGTCACATGCAAAAATCAATAACCACTTTCATAATGTTGGAATGCATAATGCCAGACTATCATAACCACATAGCCAAGGCCTCATGCCAAGACTAAAAATAAGATTTTTCCAAGGCCTTGTTCCAAGACACTAGTTTGTCTCATGAGACCTACCGATGCATCGAGAAGCTATAGAGGGCTCCACCCGTCACATATTAAGTCCAATGCATTCCCATATGAAAAGGTTTAAACATAACATAAACATTCGTATTAAAACTAGCATACGAAATGTCAATACTTTCACCATAAACTATGAATGGTATAAAAATAGCACATCCACAGTCAAACATATCACAAAACCTTCAATACAATATATAAGTTTTGTATCATAATAAATCAACTTCAAATAATCTTAAAATCCATCAAAGGATGTTGACATAGATGAAATCAAAATTCTTTTAAAAGAAATATCTCCTTTTATTTTGAAATCATTTAAGATCCATATAAAATAAAACATTTTCTTTGAAATATTCTTATAAGCTTGTAAGGGAAGCTTTGAAGATTTTATAACGGCGAAAAATAGCCGCACCCGCCGTATAAGTTAAAAAAACATTCTTACCTTAATTCTGTCGAAAATGTTAAAAAGGACCTTGTTTTGAAAATGATCGAAAGATTCCTTTATAAACCACTTATAAAAGTCAAAAAGGGTATAAATGACTTTAACTCATATTCTAGTAAATAGTAAAAATGTTTTGAAATACATTTTTAAGAAACATGGATGTGGATGATAAAGAGATCCTAGTAGATTATTACGTATAAAAAACCTTGGATAATGAAGAGGTTGTAAAGTAAACCCTTACCTTGTACTTTTCCTTGGTTGGGGTAGGTTAACCTCCTGTATAATGGTGAAATAATTGTTACTAAATTATACAAGAATCATATACATTAATATGATATCATATATGATCTTTTAATATCGATTTATAATAATATCTTAGTATTATCGTTGTTTCGGGTGTTAACATACTTGTTTTCTTTTATATGTTTTGTTACGTAAGAAATTTTTGTAAAGGATAGGTTGTATATTATTCATATCCAGAATGATATAAAGTCCTTAACATCATTTTTAAATCATCAAATGATAATTATACTTGAATGGATACGATGGAGAATGAATCTCATCGAGTTCGTGGAGACGGTAGTCCGTACGTACGCACGAGCGACAATATCATTATTTTGATATTAAAATAATATATAAATGGATGGTATATCATATATACATAATAATTAACATGTTATATTTATTATTTACATGAGTTACACATCATTATTATACCCATACAAATAATAATATATTGAATAACAATTACACCACGACGTGGAGACGGTAAGCCGTACGTACGCACGTATGGTGACATGTTATTCAAAGGGTGTATAGAATACTGAATATGGTTGTACCATATTTATAATAACATCACAGTATATGTGAGATACTGGAGTTATTATTTTAGAATGGTAAGAACAAAGGAAGAAGAAGTGGAAGAAGAAATGAACTTGGAGAAGGGTGGTGAAATCATTACCTCTTCTTCGGGTTCTTCCTTTTGATTTGATCAAAAGGGTCCTTAGGTTGGATTTATGATCAAACTAAGGCCTCTAGGTTGTAGTGAGGGATGTTGGGAGAGTATTTGGGCAGAGTTTGGCCGAACCAAAAGGCTTTGAATGTGTGAAGAAATGGGAAGGAGGAGTGCCCTTTTATAAGAGGGGTGAGGGGCAACTTTGGAAAAGCTAGAGATATTAGTTTATAATAAATTCATAATCGGTTTCCAAAGGCTCCAAAGTTGACTATTAAAAGGTTAAGTTGGGGATGGGTCTAAAACAACTCAACCAATAGAATTTAGATAGGTTTGGGTACTTATATTAACCTTATCTTTAAGTATTAACTCTATGTTAATTAGTTTCACTTTTACAATGTCTCTTTGTATTTTTATATAATATGGTTAATAAACTTACTATATACATCCAAACGACCCCCCAGTGGTCCATTAATGATTAACCTATCATTATATAAGTCTCTTGGCCGAACCTTAGATTTTTAGGAATTTAATATCAATTAATAATATAATATTTGTTTTAAGAACTCTTTTATGTCAATTTTGACACTATTCAATAGTTGATTTTTGTGAAACTCATAACAGATTGATTAATTCTAACAAAGTCAATTAAATCAATCCTAATATATCATATTATCCTAGAAAATTAGTTTAATTCATTAAAAGTTTCATATTATATTTATTTCGGTATTTATAATATCAATTATTTTAATTTTTTACTATTATAGTAATTACTGCATCATCATTGTGTCATAAATAAAATAACTTATTTAATGTCTAAAAATTATAAATAAAATATCATTATGTAGGAAATCTTTTTATCTTTCTAATGAATATTTATAATCTAAAATAAAACATATATAACCCTATGTAACAATTGTTTTTCTAAAAGATATATGCTTGTGTAATTTTTGTATTCATTTTAACTTAATTAAAATAAAGTGTCATTATCACTTACAAGTGGATCCATGGGGTCCCAAAATAGACCCAAAGATGCCCATGGTCGACCATGTATCAACCAATAGGGTTAAGACACGTTTTAGGGTAATTTAGTATTATTATAATATTATTTTTGTAACCCTTATTTACCGGATTTACCCTTAACCATGGTAAATAAAATATTTACCGCAGTAATTATTCAAAATGTCTAAAAATAAAAGTTACCTATTTACACAATTTGAAAATCCTGATTCCAAATATGGAATACATTTTCCTAAATTCAAAACACAGAAGTGGCATAAATTAATTTAAAATTAATTCCCGCTGTCAAAACAAAAAGCGTGTTTTAAAGAGATAATAACTATCAAAAGATTGACACTTGTTTATGTTCGGTTTAATTGTAAAATTATGTCCAATGACCAACATTATATTAAATGGTAAAAATATATTCTAAATATACATTAAAACTACTAAAATTCATAATTTATCACTATTAATTATTTTGATTAAAAAAGTTGTTTTTAATTAAAATTTAGTAATTTTCACTATTCATCAAAATATGAAGGTTATCCGAAGAGTACCAAAATTTCACCTTAGGCAAAATTAGATATTACGAACCAAAAATTAAGTCCATTTTGAAATATAAAATATATATGATTTCAAAAAGTAGGTATTACTATTCACAACGGCTAGTTTAATTAGTTGTGGTGTGTGTTAGAACTCAAGGTTGCGTACAACACACGCTATCGCATTATTCGAAGGGAAACGTACCGTGGAAGCTTGGGGTGTTACATATGTTGAATTTTTGGTATTTTTCTGAGAACTTCCTATTTTTCATGAATAGTGAAAAATACTTAAAAACAACTTTTTTAATAAAAATAATTTATAGTGATAAATTATACTATTGAGTGGTTTTAAATTATAATTAGAATATATTTTTACCATTTTATCCAATGGTGGTCATTAGAATTAATTTCACATTGAAATTAGACATAAACAATTGTCAATCTTTTGATATATATTGTTTCTTAAAAACACGCTATTTGTTGTGACAATGGGAATTAATTATAAAATTAATTAATGAAACTTATATGTTTGAAATTTTGTAAAATTTACATCATTTTTGAATTTGGAATATCAATTATATCTTAGGGTGAAATTTTGGCATTGTTCTGAAAAACTTCAATTTTTGATAAATAGTGAAACCACTAAGTTGTAGTTAAAAAACTGATTTTTCATTTAAATGAAACATTACCACTTCATTGATTTTGTTTTCAAAAATATGAAATACATGGTTGTCATTAGGAATTAAAATGTGGTTCAATGGGATTAAAATAATTTTTTGGTAAATAGTAACTTTTAAGTTTAATTAATCACGATTAAAGGTTATTAGTGAAATTTAAGGTAAAAATGATATTATAAAAATTTGAAATTACTTTTACACTTTTCCTACACTTGCTGGATGAGTCATTTCCGACCACAAAAATCCATGGGTCAACTTGGGGACCCCATGGAGCCACTTGGGTATGAAAATGACATTAATAACTTTTTATTTAAAGTAAAAATAAAATTGTCACAAACATGTGTTGTTTTAATAAAACAATTATAACATGGGTTTATATAAGTTAAATTTTTTACTATAAATATTCATTGGAAATATAAAAAGATCTCCTACATCATGGTAGTTTTTTTATAATTTTTAGACATTAAATAAATTAAATTTTTTATGACACAATGATGATGCAGCGATTACCTCATTAATTAAGGATTTAAATAAAATGAAACGATAATGTAAAATCTAAAGATTAAACTTTTCATAAACCTATTGGATGAGAATATTTAGAACACCTATCACCTTATCCTAGAAATATATCATTTTGGGACCTTTAGAATCAGAAAATCATTTCATAATAATGTAACATTTCAATCTTTCCAAGAGTGCCCCTCCACTCCTCTTATAAAAGGCCCCCAACTCTACCACCTTATTCACACCATCAAATCCATTTGTCTCGGCCAAACTCTGCCCAAATACTCTCTAAAATTCCTTATCTTACTCCTAGAAGGCTCAATTTGGTCAAAAGTCTTATCAAGTAAGCTTTTGGTTCAAATCAAAAAGAGTTGCCTGATTTAAAGGTAATGTCTTCACTTGTGTTCTTTTGTTTTATTTTTCTTCTACAACCCCCTAAACTCTTTTTATTTATATCTTTTGTAACAACTCCAGTATCTTCAATATACTAGGATGTTTTTATGAGAAGTATTTTATTTACACTTACAGACACCTTCATCTAATGGTTAACCAACATACTGTTTCTGTGGGTGGTGACTTACTGCCTCATGAAACGATGATTGTTCAATCTTCTTTTGACACCTCTCATGGGGGACATTAAGATGTCACTATATTTATATATGATATATATTATGTTTATGTTTTCCATATTCTCTGTATTTTTCATTTATGGAACACCTTTATGATTTCCATTATGGGTAAACGCGATAATTCCATTTTAGGAAGTGCGGACTACCGCCCTCTCAAAGTGATTTGAATCGTTAATGCCATGTATGGGATGTATAAAGGATCGAGTAAATGATATTATATATGATATTATACTGGAATTATAATACACCTTTATATCATTATTATTTCATTCCATTAAATATGAAATAGAAATGAAAGTAGCATTCATGCGTACGTACGGCTTACGGTCTCCATGAACGGTGCATTTCATTTCTTACCTCTAAATGTTATGTAATATTATAAATGCATGTATATACTGGATATATATGATATATATGATATCTACATCATGAATATAACTCTGGATATAATTTATATTTCACCACATGAACAACTTTTAATTATAAGAATTGTATTTTTGACTCAAGTACCACATATCGACAAAATGACCGTTATTAACTTAAATAATTACATAATGTTCATAACATGATAATAAGTGATATAAATGGAATAATGAACATTAAAAAGGTTCTTAATCAAGTAGAAATTAATTCTAGTTTATTATTCAGGAGGTTAAAGAACGATCGAGTCAAGTCGGACATGAGGTAAGGGAACTTCTTAACCAAATTTTCATTCTTTGGGTTAGCCTCCTACTTTCAAATTAAGTCATGATATTATTATGTCCTATCTTGTATTTGTACTATCATTATGTGTACTTATATTGAATACACATATAGAACTATTTTATTTAAAAATGATCTTTTTAAGGGACTTCATCTCAATCTCCATTCATTGAGGCATATTTTGTTTTATAGACAAATTTCTTTTATACGGTGTATAAACCCCTTTGACTTTTATGTTTATTCAAAAGGAATCTTTTTATATGAATCGTTTTACTAAACGATAAAAAGGAATTTTTTTTCTTGTTGTACATATGCGGCGACAACGAATTCTCTACCACCGTGACCATTATTTGAGTTTTGGCTTTCTCTACAATCCTTATATTTTTTTTTAAATGAAAAATAAATACCATGTTTTAATTTTCTTTTATTTAGGTATTGAAAATGGTTTTGATAATGTTTTATTATATCAATGTGTTGTATTGATATCTTTTGATTGAAATGTGGAAGTGTTATGTTTCATTTATGCATGTTTTATGTGATACGATTATGTAATGGTTTATGATATGTTTAAACCTATTCATATGAGGAATGCATTGGACTTAATAAGTGATGGGTGGAGCCCGATATAGCTCCTCGATGCATTGGCAGGTCTCATGAGACAAACTAGTGTCTAGGAACGAGGCCTTGACAAAATATTATTTGTAGTCTTGGCATGAGGCCTTGTATACATGGTTATGATAGTCTGGCATTATGCATTCCATCATTATGAAAGTGGTTACTGATATTGCATGTGATTATTCGACCAGTATAATATCCGTGTCAATAAGTAAATGGCATTATCTCATTTTAATTTTTCCATATTATGTTGAAGTTAATGTTTAAAAGGATTTTTTTTAGTTATACATTTCCTTAAATGTTAATGTTTATTTATTAAAGCATCCGCTATATTGTTATCCTTACTGAGCATCTGAGCTCACCCCTTTCAATGTTTTAATTTTTCCAGGATGTGATGAAGTATATTATGAATGACCTGCATGGGATAGTATGAGGGGATATGAAGACAAGATGTTGTTGTAGTTTTGTTTTAATTTATGATGGAATGTAAGACTTATGAATATATCTAGTATTTCTAAATCTACTAAACTAATCAGTCTTTCGGGACATGATCTTTTGTGATCATGCCAATGTTACGCAATAATACACTGACTCTAGGTAACTGGGGTTGAGGCGTTACAGACAATCTGGTCATATGACCCAATTTCTTTCACACAAATAAATGAACTTCCATGGTATATTTTTCATCCTTCCTAAACAATTTTTTGAATCCTCTTTTCTTCTTGGAAAAATTATTGAATTTTCCAGATAGTTGAGCCATTTCCATTTTAGAATATGAGGAATCTGAATTTCCCTCCTTTTTGTCTTCTTGTTTTTTTCAATGCTTCTTAGATGTCTCTTTCAGATTAGTATTTTCTTTCTTCACTACAATATTATGATATTTATCTTCATCTTGCATCAAAACTTCAAACATCATTAGTGTCTCAATTAGTTCTTTCATTTTAAAATCTTTGAAAATTCATGATTGTTGAATAGAAGAAAATTTTTTATTCCATTTTGAGGGAAATACTCTAAGTAATTTTAAATCATGATTATATTGTTTGATGGGTTATCCTAAGTCAATATTATTTTTGATAATTTTTATTATCCTTCCATTAATATGTGTGATGTTTTTACCATAAAACATTATGAATGTGAAACATTAACTTACATGTAGCATACCTCACTTTTATGACATTATCTATCCCTTCATAAAAAACTGCATTGGTTTAACACATTTCATTGGAAATAGGACATTTTGATACTCGATTGAACTCATACAGTCCAAGACTAAAGATGATTGAATTATAGTTTTTGAATTCATATCATATTCATCTTTTTTTGCAGCATCCCAAGTTTCTGGTTTCTTAAGAATCTTATAAGGAGTAATGATTTTTTAGTAGACTATGAATCCAAGATTCTTCAAATAGATAATCATCCTTGCTTTCCAACACCCATAATTTTCACCATTGAAATATTTAGAATGAACCATGCATATTCCTTCTCTAAGATTATCCATTTTCATCTTTTTATAGACCTTATACCCTTTATCATGGCCTTATTATCAATCAACCAATCTATCCCAAAATTGATTTCAAGAGTTTTTTTATCAATAACCTAAAAATTCCTTGTAATACCAAACTCTAGTTAAGAGAAAAAACAAGAGGGACATCAGTGACCTTCCTCTTTGTTGGTTTAGAGGGGAATAGTAATATCCATATCATAAGATAAAATAATCACAGGATGATTTATCATGTTGAAAATATGAGTTGATATAAATGATTGATATGCACTAGTATAAAATAAAGTAGTTATTAAAGATAAATCCATAATTATGGTACTTCATGCACTATAAACATATCATCTTCCACTGAAAGGTCTTTCATTGTATGAAGATGCTTCATTATTGATGCATGTGGTAGGAACCCCTTATTTCTTGAAGAATATAATTTCACCATGGTAAATTTCATAATTGATGAGGCCAGTATACTGTATAAAAAAAGAAAATAAATGATAGAACTTCTATAGGTGACCATAGAATCCACATGAATTATAGATCTTAGGTGCCTCTGTGAAACCAAATTTTCAATGCAAAACCTTAGAGAATTGGAAGTGAGTCTTAGGGTCTCTTCTAGACACTATAGAAGTTATGGATTAATCCTATTATCTAGAAGCATCACAAGACTCATCATGATTTTTCATTACTTTAAAGTAACTAATATAAGTTCCACTCTAAGAGAAATTATCTCCCATAGACCCTAAATTTCCATCCAATACAATCTCGTCCAGGAAAAATCTATCCAGTATATCAGTATAATAAGTGAGATTCAACATGAAAACTTGAGATCGAATATAAAATTAAAGACCCATATCAAATATTTAAACCTTAATTTTTTCATTAATCACCAACTCAAGAGAAAAATGAACAAGTTCACTAAAAAGGTAAATATACTGATTTATAGTCCTCTAACCCTACTTAAGGTTGAGAAACTCCATATATTCTTTCAATGCATATAATTAAATATATAACTACACTATAAAAATAACACTAATGAATTTAGACTCCAAAAAATCATGTTTCCACACTATAAACATCAAATCCCAACATCTTTTATTAATACATTCAAGATTAAAGGTAGAACACTTGAACAATGTATCTTCAGGTGTTCCCAAGAATTCAAAATGAATCTAAAACTTTTTAAACCAAACCTATGCCTGAGAAATATTATTACAGATTCAGATGATTGGTGGATTCTAGTGAAGAAAATATTGAACATTGTCATAGATTTATCCCTTTGAGGTTCCACTACGGGAGTTTGAATGTTAATGGGTGAAATAACATGTCCAAGAGATTAGAATACATGAACCACTATCTCAAAAAGATTCTATTAAAATGGATAATTCACCAGATTTTAATCATAAGAAGCTTCCTCTAATGAA
The DNA here is from genome assembly GCA_963277665.1 of Viscum album. Lineage (NCBI taxonomy): Eukaryota > Viridiplantae > Streptophyta > Magnoliopsida > Santalales > Viscaceae > Viscum > Viscum album. The sequence continues at coordinate 1,543,840,712 of OY728157.1, read as the reverse complement.
CTATTCCAACATTTTCTTAGAGGCAGGGTGTTATACAACATCAACTGACAACATTGAAACATCAGTGAGGATACACATATCATAAACTAAATCAAAAGTTATGGGGATATAAAAGAACTTAGATAAATTGGTAAAATACTTGAATCTGATCAAAAAATTCCTTAAAGACACTTTAACCAAACGATCATGGGGACTTAAGGCTCGTTACGATGAGAGATGGCCAAAAAATCACTCAAAACTACCTCTTATGTCTTGAAAGTCCTACCTATTTTATACTAGTACAACTCAAACTCTATATATACATCAATGAATTATGAACAATTAGCCTTAGTAATGAATTTTTCATCAACCAACATATAAACCCAAGTACACTGATACCCAATATGGTCCTCACATGGCCTGAAGGGAATTCATGATCCCAACAGGTTGGTGACTAGAACCTAGCATCATATCTAGATCAAGAGGGAATGGTTTTTACCAAAAAAAACTGGAAAATATGTGATACAAGTCGGTATGTCAACAAAGCTGAAGGATAAAATTAAAAAAAGGTACAAATGACCCGAAATAGTACATTTTCAGAGACACAACATCTAGAATGGTAAAAAAAATCAGAAAAAAACCCATAAAACAACTGGTTCACATCTCCACGGGTCACCTCCATCACTCCAGGACCCATGAATCAATAACACTTCCCACTACTATGTGGTGATTTTTCTTTTACTAGACCTGACCCAATATAATCGACTACTCCCGAAGGAAAAGGGAGGGTGTGAGATAAAAATAATAGGAGGGTCTTACCAAGTGTTCCAAAATCAATTCCATAATAATAAACCACTTATTCATTCAAACATATAAAATAGAACATATTAACAAATTTATATATTTTAAAAAAACACGCTTTCATCTCAAAATATATAAGATATATCAAAACTAGATTAAATTAAAAATTTGTATAAAACATTTATGTAAAATAATTATTTTGAATGAATCAGTTTGATAAAAAAATTCAATGTAATCATGTCAACAAAATGATGCACCATGATTATAATCTCTTAGTTACATTAGTTTTTAGCAATAGGATAATCACATTTCTCATTAATAATTGGGGATTAAGATATTTTAATACAATCAAATAAACAACCCAACATGGGACCCATTATGGGATATAAATAAAAAACCATTAGGGGACCCATTAGAGGAAAACATGTCAAACTTAGTTTAGTTTGTCTTTTCATCATCAATCAATTTCTAAGGGGTCAGACTCATAGCATGCTTGTCTTAATGACCCCAAAAGTACTCGTCTCACATGTTCTCCAAATAATTAATCAAAAAATAATGAGAAAATAAATCATTTCATCATTCATAGTTCAAATTCCCAATTTCATTTTCAACATTTCTTTTCAATTTAAAACAAAATCATTAGTTTTCATAAAATTCATACAATTTCAAATAATGACTCAAATCATCTCAATTATAGGTTTTAAAATCATTTAAAAACTCATTTAAAATCATTTAAGAAATTATAAATTCATTTTTAGGTAGAATCATTATGTAACCACCTACCTTTAATCATGTGATCAAAACACATAACTACTATAATGGGATCCTCCAACAAATAACAAAGGCATAGAAGATCAAGGAATCAAACCCAGAATCAAGATCCATAAAATCAAATATCTTATACATCCACAATGTGAGGATTCACCAGTCACAAAATGGAGAGAATGATCAGAGTGAGAAAAACCAACCCAATTGAGAAAACACATAATAGAAAGGGATCGGATCTTCTTATAATACTTTGATTTGCAAGGGAATAGGTTTAGAGAGGAAAGGAATCCTCTATAGAGCCTAAAAAAGTAAAACAAACATATTTATTTTGATAATGGGATTTTAGGTAGCTTAAATAGGGAGCTATGCATTTTTAAATAAAATTTTGGGGGTTTAAATTCTCACACACCTATTTTTCAATGTAGGGTTACACAGTTAGAAGTAACAGTGTGCCGAAACCATGAACCCCATCTAGAATTCTAGATGGGGTTCATGGTGTGGACTCAAGTTTAATATAATTGTGAACAAACTATAAAAACTCTCACTATCCAATGGTGAATCATTTATATGTGTGGAAACATGGTTTGGAAAAACCATGCTCCCACTTCTTGTGGTTTATCAGATGGCACACGGTTTTCTAGGACAAACCACATGGATTTCGCGAAAAATGATACAACCATGAATAGCCTCATGTTCATACAAAATATATCAAACATAACCAATAAATAACCCAAGACAATACTTGAAAAAGTAACAATCAAAATTAGAGTTAAGAATTACCAAAAATAAGGTAACGATTTGTTTCATAACCACTTAATGTTCTAAAGAAGCGTTCATACATAAATATAATTATAACCATTTTATAATATAAATTTTACATTGTTCACACATACTTATAGAATCCTTTAAACTAGGAACCATTTTATATGTCTATTAACATTTAAATATCAAAATATGAACATGTTTGTATTAGAACACTACCAAATCAGTGTGAAATTTAATAATAAAATCAATTATGTTGGTCCATGGATCACATGCCTAATTAATTAGGTTTAACACCCTAAATACATATAATTTTAAAACAATACATCCCAATAATTAATCAAGCTTCCAACCCAAACATGCTCCTCAGAATTAATTTTCTGAATTAATACATGATAACCTGCGCCTTATGTGTTTTTCTGATAACCCAAAACATTATCTAAAATTTACATTTCTAATGTACCTATGTTCTTGGGAAAACACTTCTAGATTATTTTACCTCACGAATAAAATACCATCTCAATAAAAAAAATTTATTTTTTAATATTGATAAACTCAAATAAATCCATCCTGATTCATATTTTATCATTACTAGGAATCCCTTCCTTATCTCTAAACCATGTTTCATATAGTCCACAACATAAAAAAATAGTTTCTCATGATCTTATCTCAAATAGGATAATAAAATTCATGTTCCAACACCCTTATCCTAGGAATATCATCAATATCAGGTATCGACATACACATATTATCCTGATAAATGGTTTTCTATACACATATGGGTATATAAAATATTTCACCATCAAGAAACACATATCATAAATCCCCCACAAATAATTAAAATATAGTAACATAAAATTAATCTTACTACTCAATACACATCATATTATATAAGGGTCTCAACACTCAGTCATTCCCTAGACTAACCAAATTTCTTTTATGATCAGGTATAAAATAAAAATAAAATGAACATAATCAAATATTATATAATAGAAACCTATGTAAACTAGAACCATAAGTTGATCTATAAAATTTTAAATTGATAACTTATGGATAAAAACATCGTATAACTTATTATTGAAAATTTAAATAACCAATTATTCTTTTCATAATTATGGACTAAATCACATACAAATATATGAATGATATGTCAATCAAACATTTCAAATATAACGTATGAACACAAACCCAAATTATACTCTGGGATAAGATTAAAATACTAACCCATAAATCATTCACCATCTTCCCTAAAAAATCACCAAAATATAACTTTTAAAAAATATGAAAAATAATCTCACTCTCTGGTACATAGGAATTTCCCAATAAATGTTTTAGTTAAGAATAAAAATAGGGTTTTTCCAATTTATAACATATCATATCTCTTTCCACTATACCCAAATAGAAAAAAAAATCAAACATGGGCTCTGTTAGAACGTATTTGTATCATTGTTCTATTCAACCCACATATTGTTAACATAGAGATCCATATAACATCAAGTGCACCTCCATGTATTCTAGAAGAAATAAACTAATGTATGGGGTCGATAACTTTCATTTAGATACTATACCTAAAACTATAAAACCATAAATAATAGAGTAATTAAAAATAACCCATCATCAATAATAAAAAAACATAACATGGTCATTAAAGTGATGAAATAACCATTATAAATAGCCATCAAATAAAATAATAAAATATAAACCCATTGGGATATTGAGGTGAACCTAACATAAAATTCAGAATTATTGCAACATTTTAGACAAATATTTGATATATATTATAATTATACATGCATAAAGATCAATAATGATTAGTGTTTTTGGATACTGGATACATAATCAACTTATTTATTAAAATATCTTCAACACCTCCAAAAAAATTCTTCATATTAGTATAGTTATAAACATATCAAACTTATAACCTTCCATTAAATCCTACAGAAGGAAAATATTATAAAGTTTGATATCAAATGATCAGTAAGGTTAAACATGTGAGATATCAATAAAAATATTTAATAATACGACAATAAGGGATTATAACATAATCGAGTGTATGTTTTTAATGTTTAAAATTCAAAACTATAAAACAATATATCATAAACTCCAAAATCAATTCATTTTTAGAAGAATAACTAATTGGAATATCAAAGAAGTAATAATTATTCAAGAGTTATAACATAGGAATGTAGAATCATAAGAATAATAAATCATAATATAATTAACATTTCTATTTACAATCATTCCCATGAATAATCTTGTAACACCCGAGATTTTTATGATTAAGATTTTTTTTTATATATCATCAAAGGAATCTTTCACTACATACTAGCTTGGATTACTTTACACGCAATCGCGACCTTCCTCGATAGCTTGCGTCGTACGCGATACCGAGTTTCACTAAACAATGATATGCTATTAAAATATTATTAAAACTAGCAGTTATGAATAGTAATAACCACTTTTTGAAATTTTATAAATTTTATTTTTCAAAATGGACTTCATTTTTGGATTCAGAATACCGAAATTAGCCTAGGGTGAAATTTTGGTATTTTTCTGAAAACTTTCAATTTTTTATTAATAGTGAAACCACTAAGTGGTAGGTTAAAAACTGAATTTTGCATAAAACATAATTTTACCGCTTCTGTGAATGGAATTTCAAAAATCCGAGAGACACTGTTAATATCAAGGACTAAAATGTGGTTCAATGAGATGGAAATAATTTTTTGGTGAATAGTAACTTTTTACTTTTTTTACCATGGTTAAAAGTAAATAGGGTAATTAAGGGTAAAAATGATATTATTATTACCCTAACACATGTCCTAATTCTATTGGACAAGTTAAATTCGACCAAAAACAAACTTATGAATAAAATATGACCATTTAGGTCCACTAGGATTAGATTTGGACATTTATTATTAATTTATTTAAAGATGGGTTAAAATAGTTAAAATCAAAGTTTAATAAGTAAATCATTTTTAATATGGGGTTATACATAAGATAAATTCGACTATAAATATTCATTAGAAATCTAAAAAGATTTCCTACATTATGGTATTTTATTTATAATTTTTAGACATTAAATAATTTAATTTATTTATGACACAATTATGATGCAGTAATTATCTTATGAAATATTGACATAATTGATGTTATAAACACCAAAATAAATGTAATTTGAGACTTTTTAGGAATTACACTAATTTTCTAGGTTACTATGATATATTATTGTTGATTTAATCAACTTGGTTCGAACATATAATTCTGTTATGACTTTCACAAAAATCATATATCAAATAGTGTCAAAATTGACACAAAATAGTTTTTAAATAAAATATTATATTATTAATTGTTATTTTATTACTAAAAATCTAAGGTTCGGCCAAATGACTTAGATAAGGATATATATATTAATAATAAACAATTTGGGGTTCTTTTGGCATGTTATAGTAAGTGTATTAACCATATAGTGTAAGAAAACAAAAAGACACGGTAAAAGTTAAATTATTTAACTTATAGTTAAATCTAATTGATAAGGTTAAAATAATACCATAAACTTATCTAAATCCTATTGGTTGATAGGATTTAGACCCATCCCCACTTTAGATTCGAAATAAGACCCTTTGGAACCATTATAAACCGATTTTGACTTTAATATAAAATAATATTTTGAGATATTCCTAAGGTGCCCCTCTCCTCCCTTATAAAAGGGCACCTCCTCCCCCTCCTCCTCACACCAAATTGAGCACTAAAGCTCGGCAAATCCCTGCCATTTTCTCCTCTCCACTTCCCTAGAATAATCCTAGAGGTCCTGGTCTTCTTCAAATACCAATCTTAGTTCCCTAAGTGGAGGATTCAAAGAAGCGTTCCAAAGAAGAGGTAATATCCATTACCGATCTTTTCAATTTCTTTCTTCTTCAACTTCTTCTTCTTTAGTTGTTTCATGATAAAGTAATAACATCAGTATTACTTACATACTGATATGTTATTATAAATATGAAACAACCCTAATTCACCTTCTATCCATCCTACGGAAAAATGAAATCACCGCGCGTGCGTACGTACGGAATACCGTCTCCACGCTATGGTGTAATCTATTTTCCACCATCACCTTACAAGGATGGGTATAATGGTGTAATGAGTAACTATTTATGATTATAAAGTAATATTGATACTGAAATAATATATATATACTCCAATACAATTCCATGATCATAGGAACGATATCATCACTCGTGCGTACGTACGGAATACCATCTCCACGATGTGATGCGACTCGTTCTACATGATCATCATTGCATAGTAATTATATAAATGAATTGAATGAATAAATATGTTATATGTTACACTAATACCATTCTGGATATAAGTTATCTGTAACCTTAAAATAAGAATAAGAATTTATTCGGCAAAACACGCATAAGAACAAAAGGCAATAAAGACCCGAGTAACAAGTAACAATGAAATATTACTAACAAGAAGCTAAGAATATGACCATATATGATATCATATCAATATGTATGATTCTGTAATAAGTCAATAACATTATTTAAACCATTATACAGGATCTTCGGACACGTACAAAGCAAATCGGACCTAAGGTAAGGGAAATATCACAATCTCATTTTTATCCGAGATTGTTTATTCGTAAGTATTTACTGGGGTGTATTTTATCATCCACATCCATGTTTCATCAATATGTAATATTATTTCCATCCACCTACAATTTTTTAAATCCATTTTTACCCTTCGGTGAGTTTTTAGTAATATGTATGAAAGGAATCTTTTGTCATTTTTTTGTACGAGGTACTTTTTGACTTTTCCGAAAAAAGTACGAAGAATGTTTTTTTAACTTATACGGCATGTATGGATTTTAAAAAAATTATTTCCAAGAAACTTCCTTTACAAGTTTAAAAGTTTATATTTAATCAACATCTTTTATTTTAAAGTCGTATGACATGTTATGAAAGGAAAAATGTTTTTGAAGTAGAAAGGATATTTTCCTCAAGAATGGAGTTCAAGTATTTTATCAAAATTATTTTCCATCTAAGATAATAAAAGGGTTCTATTTTTATCCCTATTATTACATTGGTTTGATTATGTTGTGATGGAAATATTTTTTTGAATTCCTTTATCTTATATGAATTGTTTTATGATGTCATGTTGTTTAAGAATCCCATTTTCATTACATTGGTTACGCTATGATGTATGGTTTATGATTATGTGGCACACATAAGAAAGGATTCATTATAAGATGGGTGGGACCTATATATCCCTCCAATGCATTGGGTAAAAAATTTATATCTCCTGAGATAGACATGGCTGGAACGGTAGGTTATACCGGTTCAGTGAAACAGGACTAGAACGAGGGTGACTCGGTTCAGAAAGGGACTTTGTCCACTAAGATAGTCTTGGCAATGAGTCATGACTAACAAGAAATGAATTTCCATGATTATGTGTGCATGCCACAAAGTTACAAGTTTTGTGTTATGATTATGGGGATCTCATTTTCACTTCTATGATTTATTCCATGTTAAGATATTATGATCTCTTTTGCAGGTTATGATTTTCAAAAAGATATGATATGATTTCTATTTCCTTTATTTTCCCTTGCTGAGCATTTGGGCTCACCCTTTTATGTTTTCTTTTCCCCAGGTCAGGAAGATGGATATTAAGTAGAATATGCTAAAAGGGACCCTAGATATGATGAAATAAATGGGAGACACTGTAGAAGATTTATGAACCAGTTGTTTATGTTTCCCAGCTTCTAAAGAAACTATACCTGTACGGTCCTTTGTGGTTTTGTCATATGTTGTAATAAGTGTGCTTCAATTTTGAAGTATTAATAATGTATGTAAAGTATGGGTCGTTAAAGTTGGTATCAGAGGAAAGTTATAGTCAACCTTTGGAAACTAGGATGTGAAAGCCTTAGTAAGAACCCTAAGGATAAGTCTAAGCATAGAACACAATCTTAGTGTTTTAGAAATGGCCATGAATACCCTAGGATAAGACCTTAAGTGTGAAATTTTATTCTTGATTATGTGGTTTTCCTATTATAATTAGTGTTGCTCACACTATTCTTATTGGTTTTAGTCAATGGCTGGAACCCGAAGGAACCGTGTTAATGCGGAATACGATGGGCAATGCAATGATTGTCCCCCTGAGCAACCAAACGATATGGGAGCTGGAATGCAAAATCTTATAGCCATGCTCACACAACTTTCTCAAGCTATGAATCGTGTAGGACTTCCAAACGAGCAAAGGAAGGAGCAACATTCTGTTGAATCCTTCATGAGGCAGCATCCACCTTCTTTCAGTGGGTCTACTGATCCATTAGTTTCTGAACAATGGATTAGTACCACTGAAAAGATATTTTTAGTTCTTCAATGTTCTGAACATGATAAAGTCGGAGATGGGCCCGTAAGGGGCTCTCGCTCTGGGTTATTCGCTTTCTTGCCGCGACCGGCTCCTACGCTATTGATCTAGGGTTGTCTTGCGCTCGGTGGGTTGGAGGTGGATCTCTGCTGCTGTTGTGATGCTTCTCGGTACTTCTCTAGCAGTGAGATGCTCTCCGGCGTTGGTGGTGGCTGGATCTGGTTCACGGGTGTAAGACCGGTCTTGGTGACGGCATACTCTTCGGAGCGTCCATGGATCAGATCTCGGCGGCTGTCTGTTGCCCGGTAGGGTTTATCTCATGTTTGAGGGCTGTGCTCACGCGTCGGCGGGTCTTCTGCTCCCTCCCGGGTGAGTTAGCTGGGATTTACCTATGGTTGACGCGGTCGGTCTGTCTGGTTGCGGCGGGCTCTTTCGTTCCTTGGATGTTTTCTTCGTTTTTGTGTTTTGTTTTGTGTTTTTGTGTTTGGGTCTGTGGTTTTCGCCGAGGGTTCCTGCCTCGCTGATACCAGGGACGAGGGTTTCTGCCTCGTTGTAATCGGTGAACGGTTCCACTGGCGGTGATGTGCTTTCTCGTCACCGGCTCGGGTGAGTGCATGACGATGGGCGTCCGTGAAGCTCACCGGCGCTGTGGTTTTGGGAAGATTTTTGAATGGTGTAGATCCGTCGTTGTTCGACGACGTCGATGGATGTTGCTAGCCGGGTTCTCTCGCCGGAGACATGCTGGTTTGTTTGGTGAAGTTTATCAGGGGCGACCTCGAGGGTCGCCGGTGAGTATGATGACGGGAGCCGGTGCATCTCGCCGGCGCTCCAGTGAATGGTGGATTGATTTGCATGCAGGATGATGGATTGACGTACGGTGCGCGGCGCGAGGTGTCAGTGATGTCGCGGGAGTGGTTGACAGGCGTGATGAGATCGTGGGCGCGTGATGATTCGGGTTCGTTGTTCGAGGCGGCTGGCGGTGTCCGGTTTTGAAATTTGAAATGTGATTTTTTATCTGGATGTGAATATGTGGTTGAAAGGGTGTATGGGTACCGGCAACCCCTCAAACCGGCTTCAGAAAATGAAAAAAAAAATGATTTCTGGCTGAACATGATAAAGTCATCCTAGCAGTGTATCGTTTGGAAGGAGATGCTGATCAATGGTGGAATCTTATTAAGAATACGAGGCAAAGGGATGAAATTGAGTCTATGGAATGGGACGAGTTCAAGAACTTATTTTTCAATAAGTACTTCCCTCGTATTCTCCGAACAAAGATAGAGAAAGAGTTTCTTGAACTGATGCAAAGGGATGATGAATCTGTTGGTACCTATGAAGAAAATTTTACAAGACTTTCAAGGTATGCTTCTGGTATTATTATCCAACCTGAGAGTAAGATCGATCGATTATTTAGTGGCATAAAACCAAGTCTTCGAAGGGCGTTATCCATAAGGGACTTCAATAGCTACGAGGAAATCGTTCGATGTGCTCTCAAAGTTGAGATGGAGATTGGAGTAACCCATCAGTCACATGGGTTTGATAAGAAGAGGAAGATGGAATTCAAAGGAAAATCTAAGGAGTACACTGAAAAGAAGATGAGATTTCCCTTATGCTCAAAGTGTGGAAAGAAACATGGTGGGAGTTGTCTTAAAGGGACAAGTAAATGTTTCAAATGTGGAAAGGAAGGTCATCGGGCATTTGAATTCTGCGATAATGGGAAGAAGATGTCTAATGATGCAAACAAAGGAAGGGATACACAGAATGAACCTACTACACTTCAATGTTTCAAGTGCAAGGAGATGGGGCATTATTCCAATCAATGCCCAAATCCAAGGGTTGATGATGATGGTCGACGTCAACAAAATCTTAAGGCTAAAGAAAAAGGAAAGTCACATGCAATTTCTATCAGCGATGTGGAGTACGATAATGAAGTGGTGAAAGGTACACTTACCATCCACTCTAAAGTAGTAAATGTTTTATTTGATTCTAGATCCACCCACTCTTTTATTTCTGAAAAATTTTCTAAGGGTATCACCGTATTACCTCAACAATTAGATGTTGAGTTAGCTGTGACAACACCTAATGGCACAACAGTCGCATCAAAAGTTTATAATTCTTCTCCGATCGAAGTTTGTGGGAAAGTGCTTCCTGCAAATCTTGTGATACTTCCTTTAGTGGAATTTGATGTGATTCTTGGCATGGATTGGCTTTCTCTACATGGAGCTCATATCAATTGCCAAAGAAGGGAAGTCACATTTCATATTCCAGATCAATCTACGATCGTCTATCGAAGCAAGGATGAATATAACCTTCCAGTGGAAATTTCTTCCATCTTATGGGTCTTGATTCCACTAAATGAAGGTTATTTATCTCAAATGGTTGGTGAGAAACTCACTATTAAGAATATTCCCATCGTAAGGGAGTTTGATGATGTCTTTCCGGAGGAATTACCGGGTCTTCCACCAAATCGTGAAGTTGAGTTTTCAATAGAACTCGTACCGGGTGCTTTGCCAATTTCAAAGACACCTTATAGAATGGCCCCAATTGAGTTGCCGGAATTGAAGAAGCAACTCCAGTAGATTCTTGATAAGGGATTCATACGCCCTAGTCCGTCACCTTGGGGAGCACCTGTTCTATTTGTTAAGAAGAAAGATGGATCAATGAGACTCTGCATTGATTATCGAGAACTTAACAAGATCACTATCAAGAACAAATATCCTCTCCCACGCATTGATTACTTATTTGACAAACTACGCGGAGCTCAATACTTTTCCAAGATTGATCTTCGTTCAGGGTATCATCAATTAAGGGTCAAAAGGGAGGATATACCAAAAACGGCTTTCCGTACAAGGTATGGACACTATGAATTTATAGTGATGCCATTTGGTCTTACTAATGCCCCTGCTATCTTCATGGATCTAATGAATAGAGTCTTTAGAGACTATCTTGATCAATTTTTGGTAGTCTTTATAGACTATATTCTTGTCTATTCAAAGAGCAAGGAAGAGCATAAAGATCACTTGAGAATTATATTGAAGACCCTGAGAAAGGAGAAGCTTTATGCCAAATTTACCAACTGTGAATTTTGGATTCAAAAAGTTGCATTTTTGGGTCACATAATCTCAAAAGAGGGGATATCTTTGGATCCAGCAAAAACAGAGGTTATCGAAAGATGGTCAAGACCAACAACAGTAACTGAGATCCGAAGTTTTCTTGGTTTGGCTGGTTATTATAGACGTTTTGTAAAAGATTTTTCACGATTATCTAATCCACTCACCAAGTTGACTCGTAAAGGAGTTAAGTTTGTTTGGACAGAGGAATGTGAAGAGAATTTCAAGGAGTTGAAAAGAAGGTTATCCAGTGCACCTGTGCTCACACTGCCTTGTAGTGGAGAAAGGTTTGTGATCTACAGTGATGCATCCAAGAAGAGATCGGGGTGTGTTCTTATGCAAAATGATATGGTGATAGCTTATGCCTCACGACAGTTGAAAATCCATGAGAAAAATTACCCAACACATGATTTGGAGTTGGCTGCGGTAATCTTTGCATTAAATATTTGGAGGCATTACCTTTATGGTTAAAGGTGTGATATTTATAATGATCATAAAAGTTTAAAGTATATTTTCTCACAAAAGGAGATGAATATGCGTCAAAGAAGATGGTTGGAGCAGATTAAGGATTATGACTGCTCAATCCATTACCACCCAGGGAAAGCAAACAAGGTGGCAGATGCATTAAGTCAACAAGACCATACTAGTTTATCCATGATGAGGATCACAAAAGATCCAATATTTATGGATTTACAAAGGATGGATCATGGAATTATAATGGAAGGGGAAAAATCTTATCTTTCTCAAATGAATGTTCAACCATCTATACATGCGAAGATTAAAGTGGCACAGAAAGAAGATGTCGAGTTACAAAAGAAGGTGAGAAATGTTCCTGAATTCAACCTTGATTATGATGGGATAATAAAGTTCAGGAATTGGGTTTGTGTTCCTCCCATCCCCGAATTAAATAAGGAGCTGCTGGATGAGGCTCATAGTTCTTCATTCTCTATTCATCCTGGAAGCACGAAGATGAATAGGGACCTGAAGGAGTACTTCTGGTGGGATGGCATGAAAAGAGATGTTGTTGAATATGTCTCTCGATGCTTGGTTTGTCAACAAGTTAAAGCTGAGAGACAAAAGTCTAAGGGGATGTTACAACCATTACCCATACCTGAATGGAAATGGGAAAACATCACTATGGACTTTGTCACAGGACTTCATAAAACATCCAAAGGAAATAATGCTATTTGGGTCATAGTTGATCGTCTTACAAAGTCTGCACACTTCATTGCTATTAGAGATGATTTCTCTCTAGATCAGCTTGCCAGGATATATGTAAAGGAAGTGGTAAGATTGCATGGAGTACCACTTTCTATTATATCTGATCGGGATCCGAGATTTACCTCGAAGTTCTGGCGAAGTCTTTAGCATACTCTGGATACAGAGTTGAGTTTCAGCACTGCTTATCATCCCCAGACAGACGGTCAGTCTGAGAGAACAATTCAAACCCTAGAAGATATGTTGAGAGCTGGCTCTATGGATTTAAAAGGAGGTTGGGATCAACACCTACCTTTGGTGGAATTTTCTTATAATAATAGCTTTCACTCCAGTATTCAGATGGCTCCTTATGAAGCTCTCTATGGAAAGAAATGCAGGACTCCAACTTTCTGGGATGAAGTTAGGGAAAGAAAGCTATTAGGACCTGATCTCGTTGATGAAATGGCAGAAAAGGTCAGATCTATTCAACAACACATAAGAGCAGCTCAGAGTCGAAAAAAACGTTATGCCGACAACCGAAGAAAAGACCTTGAGTTTGAAGTGGGTGATAAAGTGTTCTTACGAATATCTCCCTGGAAGAGGGTTATGAGATTTGGAAAGAAGGGGAAGTTGAGCCCTAGATATATTGGTCCTTTCGAAATACTGGATCGTGTTGGAAAGGTAGCTTACCGATTGGCGCTTCCACCGAATCTCTCTCAAGTTCACGATGTGTTCCATGTATCTCTCCTGAGAAAGTACATACCTGATCCTTCACATGTACTCAGCTCAGAAGTTGTACCGCTGGAGCAAGATCTTTCTTATGAAGAACAACCGATAGAGATTCTGGATCGTAGCGAAAAAGTCCTACGAAACAATACCACTCGATTGGTGAAAGTTTTATGGAGGAACCACCAATTAGAAGAAGCTACATGGGAGCTTGAGGATATGATGAGGGAGAAGTATCCTCGTCTGTTTGTTACAAAGTGTCGAATTTCGAGGGTGAAATTCTTTTTAAGGGGGGTAGAATGTAACACCCGATATTTTTATGAGTAATATTTTGTTTTTATATATCATCAAAGGAATCTTTCACTACATACTAGCTTTACTTACTTTACACGCAATCGCGACCTTCCTCGATAGCTTGCGTCGTACGCAATACCGAGTTTCACTAAACAACGATATGCTATTAAAATATTATTAAAACTAGCCGTTATGAATAGTAATAACCAATTTTTGAAATTTTATAAATTTTAGCTTTCAAAATGGACGTCATTTTTGGATTCGGAATACCGAAATTAGCCTAGGGTGAAATTTTGGTATTTTTCTGAAAACTTTCAATTTTTGATGAATAGTGAAACCACTAAGTGGTAGGTTAAAAACTGAATTTTGCATAAAACTTAATTTTACAGCTTCTGTGAATGGAATTTCTAAAATTCGAGAGACACGGTTAATATCAAGGACTAAAATGCGGTTCAATGAGAAGAAAATAATTTTTTGGTGAATAGTAACTTTTTACTTTTTTTACCACGGTTAAAAGTAAATAGGGTAATTAAGGGTAAAAATGATATTATTATTACCCTAACACATGTCCTAATTCTATTGGACAAGTGTAATTCGACCAAAAACAAACTTAGGAATAAAATATGACCATTTAGGTCCACTTGTATTAGATTTGGACATTTATTATTAATTTATTTAAAGAAGGGTTAAAATAGTTAAAATCAATGTTTAATAAGTAAATCATTTTTAATATGGGGTTATACATAAGATAAATTCGACTATAAATATTCATTAGAAAGCTAAAAATATTTCCTACATGATGGTATTTTATTTATAATTTTTAGACATTAAATAATTTAATTTATTTATGACACAATTAAGATGCAGTAATTATCTTATGAAATATTGACATAATTGATGTTATAAACACCCAAATAAATGTAATTTGAGACTTTTTATGAATTACACTAATTTTCTAGGTTACTATGATATATTAGTGTTGATTTAATCAACTTGGTTAGAACATATAATTCTGTTATGACTTTCACAAAAATCATATATCAAATAGTGTCAAAATTGACACAAAATAGTTTTTAAATCAAATATTATATTATTAATTGTTATTTTATTCCTAAAAATCTAAGGTTCGGCCAAATGACTTAGATAAGGATATATATATTAATAATAAACAATTTGGGGTTCGGTTTGCATGTTATAGTAAGTGTATTAACCATATAGTGTAAGAAAACAAAAAGACACAGTAAAAGGTAAATTATTTAACTTAGAGTTAAATCTAATTGATAAGGTTAAAATAATACCCTAAACTTGTCTAACTCCTATTGGTTGATAGGATTTCGACCCATCCTTACTTTAGCTTCGAAATAAGACCCTTTGGAACCATTATAAACCGATTTTGACTTTAATATAAAATAATATTTTGAGATATTCCTAAGGTGCCCCTCTCCTCCCTTATAAATGGGCACCTCCTCCCCCTCCTCCTCACACCAAATTGAGAACTCAAGCTCGGCCAATCCCTGCCATTTTCTCCTCTCCACTTCCCTAGAATAATCCTAGATGTCCTGGTCTTCTTCAAAGACCAATCTTAGTTCCCTAAGTGGAGGATTCAAAGAAGCGTTCCAAAGAAGAGGTAATATCCATTACCGATCTTTTCAATTTCTTTCTTCTTCAACTTATTCTTCTTTAGTTGTTTCATGATAAAGTAATAACATAAGTATTACATAAATACTTATATGTTATTATAAATATGAAACAACCCTAATTCACTTTCTATCCATCCTACGGAAAAATGAAATCACCGCGCGTGCGTACGTACGGAATACCGTCTCCACGCCGTGGTGTAATATATTTTCCACCATCACCTTACAAGGATGGGTATAATGGTGTAATGAGTAACTATTTATGATTATAAAGTAATATTGATACTGAAATAATATATATATACTCCAATACAATTCCATGATCATAGGAACGATATCATCACTCGTGCGTACGTACGGAATACCGTCTCCACGATGTGATGCGACTCGTTCTACATGATCATCATTACATAGTAATTATATAAATGAATTGAATGAATAAATATGATATATGTTACACTAATACCATTCTGGATATAAGTTATCTATAACCTTAAAAGAATAATAAGAATTTATTCGGCAAAACACGCATAAGAACAAAAGGCAATAAAGACCCGAGTAACAAGTAACAATGAAATGTTACTAACAAGAAGCTAAGAATATGACCATATATGATATCATATCAATATGTATGATTCTGGAATAAGTCAATAACATTATTTAAACCATTATACAAAAGCTTTGGACACATACAAAGAAAATCAGAACTAAGGTAATGGAAATATCACAATCTCATTTTTATCCGAGATTGTTTATTTGTAAGTATTTACTGGGGTGTATTTTATCATCCACATCCATGTTTCATCAATATGTAATATTATTTCCATCCACCTACAATTGTTTAAATACATTTTTACCCTTCGGTGAGTTTTTAGTAATATGTATGAAAGGAATCTTTTGTCGTTTTTTTGTACGAGGTACTTTTTGACTTTTCCGACAAATGTACGAAGAATGTTTTTTTAACTTATACGGCATGAATGGATTTTTATAACATTATTTCCAAGAAACTTCCTTTACAAGTTTTAAAGTTTATTTTTAATCAACTTCTTTTATTTTAAAGTCGTATGACATGTTATGAAAGGAAAAATGTTTTTGAAGTAGAAAGTATATTTTCCTCAAGAATGGAGTTCAAGTATTTTATCAAAATTATTTTCCATCTAAGATAATAAAAGGGTTCTATTTTTATCCCTATTATTACATCAGTTTGATTATGTTGTGATGGAAATATTTTTATGAATTCCTTTATCTTATATGAATTTTTTTATGATGTCATGTTGTTTAAGAATCCCATTTTTATTACATGGGTTATGCTATGATGTATGGTTTATGATTATGTGGCACACATAAGAAAGGATTCATTATAAGATGGGTGGGACCTATATCTCCCTCCAATGCATTGGGTAAAGATTTTATATCTCATGAGATAGACATGGCTGGAATGGTAGGTTATACCGGTTCAGTGAAACAGGACTGGAACGAGGGTGACTCGGTTCAGAAAGGGACTTTGTCCACTAAGATAGTCTTGGCAATGAGTCGTGACTAACAAGAAATGATTTTCCATGATTATGTGTGCATGCCACGAAGTTTCAAGTTTTATGTTATGATTATGGGGATCTCATTTTCACTTCTATGATTTATTCCATGTTAAGATATTATGATCTCTTTTGCAGGTTATGATTTTCAAAAAGATATGATATGATTTCTATTTCCTTTATTTGCCCTTGCTGAGCATTTGAGCTCACCCTTTTATGTTTTCTTTTCCCCAGGTCAGGAAGATGGATATTAAGTATAATATGCTAAAAGGGACCCTAGATATGATGAAATAAATGGGAGACACTGTAGAAGATTTATGAACCAGTTGTTTATGTTTCCCAGTTTCTAAAGACACTATACCTATACGGTCCTTTGTGGTTTTGTCATATGTTGTAATAAGTGTGCTTCAATTTTGAAGTATTAACAATGTATGTAAAGTATGGGTCGTTAAACCTCTGGTTCTTCAACATAGAATAATCTCTCCACATTTTAGGTCGAGAAGATGATACTCCACCACAACTGATAATGAGCAGTTGAAACTCCAATAAATAAAATGTATTTGAATTGTTGAAAACAGGTTGATCTTCACAATTGCAGCAGTAGAAATTTAAAGTAGATGGATCTTCATCTTTTGAAATAATATTCTTCAAGAAAAAATGAGTCTGAAGTGATCTTGGTTACACAAAGATAATCAATTTAAAAGCATTAACAAAATAGAGCAGTCGCAAACTTATAGTAGAAAAAGATAACACATGTATGTCACTAAAGTATAGTCTCTTATGAGATATTCAATTATTGTATCACAGTAAAAAGATTTTTACCATAGTGTGATTTTACATTAAAAATATTAGTCCTTTGAAAAGATCATGTGTCTCTTATTTTAAAAAATGATACACCGATAGAATATATAAAGAGAATAACCTTCTTCAGAATTCTAGATCCACAAAATATGGCTGATAAATGTTAGATATTAAAATTCAAATAAAACAAGGGAATTGTAACTTCCCTTAATAATATGAGAGATTTATCCATTAAATATGGTTATTGGAATCAAATATAATGATCTATATATCAGTCCAATGTGGGAATTGAAACAGATTATAACTCTGTCATGACCATTGAAAAAATCGTGCAAAATATCACAGATTTAAATTTCTAATGTTGAAATGTCAAATGTAGGGTTCCTTCACAAAATGTAAAAATAAAAAATTTATTGTTTAACTATTTCAATTTCATTCTCCGAACATAAGTTAGGAAATTTAAGTTTGATCATAAAATTATGGTTGATGATCCATATGTTTCTCTCTAAAACATAAGGTTTATTACTTATGTAGGATTTTTTAATCATACTTTATCCACTTAACAAACATAAGGATCCTCTCCAATGTATGGTTCTTTAACCATATTTTTATGTTAATGTTGGGTTGATTAACCATACGTACAATTTTAAACAAAGGGTCGAGATACCATACTTTCTTCTTCCAGTGTAATGTTGAATACAAACGTACAGATCATGATCCATACATGTTATACAAAAAGTAGGGTTTATTCCTTACGATATACTTATCCACGTAAGGTATAAATAGTGTTTCTAGAATGATTATAAATACATCCTAAACACTTTAATAAATATTCCTTTCAAATTTAATGCTCAAAAATAATTTCAGAATAAATATTATAAAGAATATTAATTACCTAAAATACACTTAAAGATAAATCATTAATAAAAAATAAGGGTATTTGTGAGCATCAAAAACAAAAAAAAATTGAGTATTGTTGAGAAAATACATGCCCAACAACAAAATCAAAAGCTAAGATCTAACAACTAAGATCAAATGAAACTCTTTAAATAAGAAATTCAATCATATCAAAATCATATCGCAAACATTTTTCATCGAACTACCCCCATGAAAGTGTCACCATCACACACCTTACCTTAGAGTTCAGACAAGTGTAATGAGGGGTTATGTATCTAGATGATAGTAAAACGAATTTGTATATTTTATTTTCAATAAAATAATGATTATATTTATATCTTTTTATCAATACTTATTTAATGATTATATAATGAGTATAATAAAAATTATATTTTAACACGAATAATTCAAAATTGTATTTTTAGGAATATAATAAATTCAAATAAGACACTCTTTTTTATAAATGAAATTATTTTATAAAAAAATTGTATATTAATAAGATATTATTTTTGAAAAGTAATTATTTTAATAAAAAAATAAAATAATTAATGAATTCCAATGTAATTTTTATGAAGTTTAGAATGTGGTTAATATGTTAAAAACTAGTATTTTCCATAAAAAATGATTTTTATTTTAAAGAGAAAATTATTCAATATATAAAATAATTTTTATGAAATAAATATTATTTTTGAAATTGGCACATCCAAATTATCTAATGTTCAATTTTTCATAATTTCATGACATGGTCGAATTTTTGTCTAAATATTAAACACGGTATAAATATATAGTCTGTATTATGAAATCATAATGGCCCAAAATTATTGTAATAAATTCCATAAAAGGTATCCATGAAAAAGAATAAATTTTATTATAATTATAATGTATTTTTATTTTATTTTACTAATTTTATAAACACTTAATGGATCTACCAAAATATATATTATATTTTAAGGTTGAAAATTTAATTTTTTTAAAAACACGACTCACTTACACATCCCCAAGGGTATCATTTTAAATATATAAGTTCGTAGAATTATAAAATATTGAAATACACTACTATTTTGATGAAACCATGGGAAAATCACAAGGTAAGGTGTCTGGTTTTGATTATTTTATCATAAATAGACCAATACCTAAGTTAAGAAATTAATAAAGAATTCTATACTCATTTTCTATAAATACCCTCCCATCCTCCCATACATCTTCCATAAAAAAAGAAATTAACATTAATTTAATTGCCCTATACCTCTCTAATTACCTCCCAATGTGTTCCCATTCTTTTTGAATCACCCTCTAAAAAAGGGATCCCCTACTTCTCCTCTTTATTCAAGCACCTTCTTTGTATTATTCCATTTCGTTTTCAATTGTTCATGTTGGAATGAATTTTTACACAACCCTTTTACTATCCTCGATATTAAAATGTCAAGATAGTACACCTATAACTCTCATTAAACCCTTCCATAAATAGTTATTTAAACTTTTTCTACTATTGAAATTATCCTATGATGTTTTCATGCCAAACATTTGTGTATTGAAAACCCACCCTCATTTACACTCAAGGGAATTCTCCTAGATATACTTATCATTAATATATTGGTTAAATACCTTTATGTAATATCACACACCTTATTCATGAGAATAAATTTAATGAAATGAATTCTTATATTGTATGATCTATTTAGCACAATAATGGATGTGCATGATATGAATGTGTTGGTGGGCCTAAAATTATTTATCCCTCTAATGAATTGGGTAATTTTTTTATCTTATAAGATGTCATGTATAGTTTATGTGAGGTAATCCTATAAAAACTATGTTATTATGTCTCAGTGGTAGTCATTAAATTATTCTTATGATTTCATGTTTTGTGTTGTTTTGACATTCCTATGTTTCCTTAATTTTATCATATTATATCATACTATGATGTTCATTTTTAGGATTATCATCCTATTTAGGTAAGAAAGATATTCCTAATGAATAACATGTATCCCTTTCATCATGTTATGATTGATTATTCCCTTACTGGGCTCTATATCTCACCCCTTTCATAAGTACATACCCTAGTTATCCTATGCAGTATTATAATATTGATGGAATATAAGGCCATATTTTATGGCATCTAAATAATTTCGCCATAATCATGATTCAATTTAATGTTATATATACCAAATTTCTTAGATACAATAGGCCTCACTATATTATAGAAAATAATTCTGATAATAATTATATAATAAATAATGATTTAAGTTTTCTTGAAGTATGGGTTTTCATAGTTGGTATTAGAGAAGGGTTATGTTATTTTTTTGGATAAGGATTGGAAAATGGTAGTGAAAGCCTTAAAAAGACTAAGCATTGTAAAACATCCTTAACTTATAGTAATGAATAGGGTAATTTGTTACCTAGAAACAAAATCCATGGTAGGATACTACATGTGGATTTGAATCTGACAAAGTTGTACTGAGGGTTAATAACCCAAAAAAGGGTACATTGGTATTTGACTAAATCTTCACATAGTGTATAAAAAAGTGACCTTATTATAAACCAGGTTTAACACTATTGGAGTACATTCTTTGGTGTATTCACAAGATAATTATGAATCATACTAATGGGAAAAAAATAAAAAAAATATGTTTTGAAATGGATCATGAATAATTGAATCTTAGAAACTCATAGGTTAAATAATTTATATCATTTTTTGAGTAATCCATTCAAAATTTATAATTTCCCTTATATTTTTTTAAGAAAATGTTAATTATACCACTATGCCTATTTTGTATGAAGTAAATGACTATAACTATAATTAAATAGTAGAAGGCTTATCATCTATGGTTTTACTCTTTCTTTCATACCACAAAAGTTTAGTAGAATTATTCAAATTCCACCACTAAAAATGGAATTAGGGCGATCTATGAAAACAGAAAATGGGGAAATTACTAAATACCAAGTATATAACATCTCCCCTATCTATATTTGGGGAATAAATTCCATATAAAACCATTTTATGCTCCCTTTATTGTAATTTGATTAAATTCAGGGTATGGATTGGCATTCCTTATATATAGGCAACATAAATTGAGGAGATAAGGAAATCACCCTATATATCATTAATCTCCCTCTGATTATGTACTATTGAAAGGATGAGGATGAATCTCATTTAGTATCATCATCAAAATAATGTATATTATTTCCTTCTAAGAAATTTTATCAATCTTGAATGATTGAGACTAAAGAAATAATAATCCTTGATTACATGACCACTTTAAGGGAATATGCTAATCTTTTTCCAAAATAATTTTATCATCTTACTCTAAGTTGTGATGTTGATCAATCAATAGAGATTATACTTGGATCTTTTCCAATTTCCAAGAATCTAAATAGAATTTTAGTTTTTAAACTTGAATTTCTACAGAATCAACAATAGTAGATTCTAGATAGTGGATTTTTACACTTGAGTGCTACATCGTGGAGTGCACCGGTCGACATTATCAATAAGAAGGATTGTACAATGCACCAATGCTTTAATTTTTATGATCACGATAATATCATTATAAATAAAATGTATCCTTTTTCATATATTGATATATATTTCAATAAACTATATGGATCCAAGTACTTCTTTAAGGTGGATCTTCAGTTGGGAAATTTTCAATTAAAGGTGAAGAAGGATGATATCCCAAAGATGGATTTTCATACAATTTACAATAACTATAAGTTCATAGTGATTCCATTTGGACTCACTAATGCTAAAAAAATCTTCATGGACTTAATGAATAGATACATTATAGATTACCTAGAATTTTTTGGGTAGTGTTTATGAATGATATTCTTATCTACTCTAAAAGAAACAAGGTTTATGAGTAACATTTTAGTTCTATAGTGAATACCTTTTAAAAGGAAAAGTTTTATGTGAATTATAAAAATTTAATGATTTTGAAAGAGAAAGTAACATTTATAGGGAATTTTATCGCTAGTAAATAAATAAATTTATATCCATACAAAAAAGAGGCAATTGAAGTATGGACCAGACCAACATAAGTTATGGTAATACATAGTTTTCATAGATTAGTGAGGAACTATCATCAATTTGTGAGAAATATCTCATAATTTCCAAGACCAGTAACCAATTTAAATTGATAAAGAGTGAAAGTATATCTGGAATGATTAATGTGAGGAAGTAATTAAATAATTAATGAATTGGAAAATCACTACAATTTTTCTCACATTACCCACCAATGGGGAAGTATTAGTGACCTCTAGTAGTGCATCCATGAAAGGGTTGGGTTTTTTACTATTGTAATATAAAAACATTTAAAGAATGAGCGTCTTGAAAATTAATGATTCATGAGAAGAACTACCCAACCCATGTTATAGAATCGGATGTTGTGATCTTCACAATAAATATTTCGTGCTATTATCTATATAGGGAGAAGTATGAAATATGTATGGATCATAAATTCACCAAAAAATGGTTAGATCTAATCAAGGATTATGATTATGTAATCCATTTCCATAATGGGAAGGTGATAAAAGTGGTGTATTCTCTGACTAAAAAGGATCTCAAAACCCAATCCATGATGGGGGTTGACGGGGATCTAATATTGTTAGGCATGTAAAGGATGGACAATAGAATCTTAAATGGAATGAAATCCAACCCTGCTCAAATCAATGATCAAATATTTATTCTTAAGAGGATCAAGGATGCCCAAAATGATGCTAATGAGATATCAAGGAAGGTAATGAATATTCAAAAGTTCAAATTTTCTAATGATAGAGTAATAAGATTAAGAACCCAAATATGTTTATTATCAAAACAAGATCTAAGGTGGTAACATCTGGATAATACACATAATTCATCCTTCTCTATTGATCTTGGAAAGACTATGATATATAAATATTTGAAGAAAATCTTATTGTGGGAAAACATAACTAGGGATATTGCATGATTTGTATCTTGATACTTGGTATAAAAATAAGTCGAGGCTAAATGAAAGAATTCTAAGGGTATGATGCAACCATTTCCCATTCCCGTATGAAAATAGGAAAACATAACCATGGATTTTATCATAGTAAACCTCTAGAATGAAATAAAACCATTTAGGTGGTAGCCGATCACCTCAAAAATTTGATGCATTTCATTACTATTAAGGAAGACTTCTCCCTTGATGGGCTCACTAAGATATAGATATATATATATATAAGGGAATTGGTAAGTCTATATTCAGTTCCACTCTACATTATATCTTATTGAGATTGAAATATTAATTTTTTTTATAGAGAGTCCTTCAGATATAATTGGATATAGGATAGAGTTTTAGTACTTCTTATCACCCTCAGATGGATGGTCAATCTAGGAGAACCATTCAAACACTAGATCAAATGATGAGATCATGTTTAATGTATTTACAAGGATATTGTGTTTAATAACATCCCCTAGTTGAGATCATATGTAACAATAGTTTCCAATATATAATTAAAATGGAACCTTTTGAGGTTCTATATAGGAAGAGGTTTCCAACTCCAACACGATGGGATGATTTTTGAGAGTGGAATATTATGGGACCTAATGTTCTCAAGGAGATTATAGAGAATGTTTAAAACATTCAACATCATTTTAAATCTATGCATAGCTGATAGAGAAGCTATATCAATAATCATTAACAAGACCTAGAGTTTGAGGATGGAGATAATGTTTTTATTCATATATCACCATTGAATAAAGTCATGATATTTGTGAGAAGGGAAATCTTAGTTGAAGATACATTTTCTCATTTGATATCCTTGATCGCATTAGAGCTATGGCATATTGACTTGAACTCCCATCTAACATTTCTTAAGTACATTACATGTTCTATGTATCCCCCTTGAGGAAGTACATTCCAGACCCAGAACATGTATTGAATATAGAGGTGGTGAAATGAGATATTGGTATTTCATAAAAGAAACATCTGGTGAATATCATATATCATAGAGGAAAATTTCTATGAAATTAGAAAATTCACCTCGTTAAAGTCATATGGTGTTACTGCAAGATTGAGGAAGTAACTCTGGAACCAGAATATGTGATGAATCATAAGTTTCATCATCTGTTTTAGTGTGTGAAATGATATTTTGAGAGAAATTTTTAAAAGGGGTAAGAATGTAATGACCCAAAATTCAATAAATGAAATCCCCATTTAAAATGAATAAATGCCTTATTAAATAATGATATGATAGAAAACATAGGTACTACTTTGGTTATTTTGGAAAATAATATGTAATATCATGTCTAATTAAAAAACCCCATTAAGAATCATACCCATTGATAATATATTAATTGTATAGTGTCCATTCTTATTAGTGTATATTAAGGGTTATGATAAAATCTGATTGGCATGGAAAGAATAAATGCTGGCCTAAACCAATGGAATATTCCCCTATGAATTCCATTTACAGGAGATACTGAGGGATATAGAATCACTAGGAATTTTCCTTATTCAATCACAAGATAATATGCATTAACTAATGCTTGAGAAAATGGTTTATAAGATTAGTTCAAGATTATCAAGATCATAGTCCAAACCTTATTTTCCTAACCACTTGACAAAATCATCATTATCACACACATTAACCTTAAGTTATAAACTGATGTAATTTGAGGTTTTGTACATAGAACCTAGTAATAAATTGTTTTATATTTTTTTTAATAAAATAATTACTATATTTATTTATTTTTATCATTAATTTATAAATGATTATATAATGAGTTTGTAAAAATTGTATTTTGACACAAAAAATTTGAAATAATATTTTTGGGAAATATATAGTTTTAAATGATACATTATTTTAATAAATTTAAGTATTTTTGAAATAAATTATATTTTAATATAAAATTATAATTATATAATAATTATTTATATATAAATGATAAAATAATTTAATGAAGTCCAATGTAATTTTCATAAGTTCAAAAGGTGGTTAATATCATAAAAACTATTATTCTTCAGTAAATAAGGATTTCTATTTAAATTTAGAAACTCAAAAAAATTGAAAATTATTTATTAATTCAAAATGATTGAATTATCCAATGGTTAATTATTCATAATGTTATGAGATAGTTAGATTTTTTAGGAAAATTCATATAGAGTATAAATATTTTGTCAATATTATGAAATCATAATGGACTAAAAGTGATCTAATCAATTCCATAAACCTATTACACGAACAACCATTTTTTTATTATTTAAATCAATTTTTTTATGTTATTTTAATAATAATATAAACCCATAATGAATAATCCAAAACATATATTGTATTTTAAGGTTTTAAAATAAATTATTTATAAACATGATCTACTTACACATCACCAACTGTATATTTTTAAGAATTTAGAATATTATAATTATTAAATATTAGAAAAATTATATTTGGTATAAAACATGAACAAAAATTATTGGAAGGTTTTAGTTTTGATTATTTTATCATATATATTCCAAAATCTATGTTTAGAAATTCATAAAGAATTCCCTCCACTATTAATACAAATATCAACCCATCCTCCCAATCCTTTTCACTAAAAACCCATTAATAATGAACTTACCCTCTATATCCCTCTATAAATCTACCCCAAGGATTAAAAAATCTCTAATGAATCTCCTCCCATGATTTTAGAGATGCCTTCTCGAGGGAAGGGATTCTCCCCACTTTCTCTTTATTCAAGAACTTTATTTATATTATGACATTTCATTTCTAATTGATCATGTTGGAATTTGTTTTTACACATCCCTTTTACTATACATATTTTATGAATGTGATCATATACCACCTTTCACTCACATTAAACCCTTATATGAATTGTTATGTACACCTGTTATACTGCAAAAATTATCCTATGATTTTTCTTTGCCAAAATTTTTAGAGTTAATACCCATCCCCATTTTCACTCAAGGGTATTCACCTTGATAAAATTACTTTTAATTTATTGTAAAAATACATTTATGTAATTTCACAATCCTTAATAATGGGATAAAAATGATGAAATGTGTTGTTATATTGTATAATATTTGTGGCTCAATAATGAATGTACATGATACAAATGTGACAGGTGATCCTAAAATTATACATACCTCCAATGCATTGGATAATTTTTTATCGTATGAATGTAAATTATGTTACATGGGAGGTTTTCCTAAACACACTATGTTATTGTTAATTGGAGGTTATCCTTAACTAATTCTTATAAGTTCACTTTTTATGTTTTTTCCACATTCATATATATCCTTGACATTATCATATTATATCACTCTTAAATGTTCATATTTATTATTCTCATCCATTTTATATCACAATGATATACCTTGTGAATAACATGTGTTAAATTCATCAATTTATTCTTATATTATTCTATTACTGGTATTTACAGCTCATCCTTTTTTGATATGCATCCTAAGGTTATCATGTGTTGTATTAGATTATCAATGGAAGAAAATGAATATTTTAGAGTTTTTAAATAATGGTATTAAACCCATGTTTCAATTTAGTATTTTATGTACCTATTTTCCCAAAGACACTAGGCCTCATGATATTTTTTTATTATTATATGAGTATCTTTATGTAATAAATTGTGAACTAAGGTTCATTAAAGATATGGGTTGTCATAGATAAGGGGTTATGTCTCTAGTGGATATGTAGTATTAAAGTGTAAATTTTTTTAAAATGACACCGTTTTTACCAAAAACGATATATTTTTTATATGATATTGAATAGGACTTTTTATTTGGAATCAAGAGATTGACATAAAATAAGGTTAAAATTTGGTATTTTTTTGGGTAGAAATATAAAATTAATAATTTGTTATAATAATATAAAAAATATAAGGAACTTGTGTTTAAGTTTTAAATATGACAAAATGAATGTTTGACATAATGAAATAATAATTATAATTTCAGTAATATATATTTTATTAAATTAATTTTTTTAAAATAATTGAATATTATTACATAAAATAATTTTAGGAAATAATATATATTTTTATAAAAAATATAATATAATTTTATGAAATTAATCGAAGGGTCATAAAATTAATCATGTCACAAAAATCATTATTTTTTCAACAATTAAAGATATAATCTAAAAAATAAACTTCACAAATTTAGAAAATTATTTTGAAATAATGGATTTTATTTTGTAATTATATCATCAAAAATGATAAATGTGAGGGTCTTTAGTATTTTATGAAAAAATACATACATGAAGAGTAAAATAATATATATGTACTTTATTTTTTAATAGTTTATTTTAATTAATTTTTTTTGAATCTACAATTTAGATGAATATTTCATTGGATCCTTTACTACTGAGTCATAATACCGTTGATATTTAATCACATCTCGGACCACTCTCTTAAGATATAATATTATCTTCTAAAACATCCCTCTCCTCCACTTATAAATATCACCCTTAACCTCCCTACCCATTATAATCCCACGATATTTTCCATAAAATGACAAACTCACTCACCAAAACTCTTTCTCATGTTCTAGATGTTCTGGTCTCACCCAAAAAAATGAATAAGGCTTAAGGTGTGATATAAAGGAGGATATCCAATGATGAGGTAATTTTATTAACCAATTTATTTCAGGATTTTTTATTCCTATATATATAATAAATATATTCAATATATGTTGATAAGAGGATTTTAATACCATATATATTCTAAAATTTTATTATAAAAACGAAATATAAATTATCATACACCCTCACTTTCTTTAATTCTAAAATTAAATCTACAGCCTTATTATGGTCAATTCACTACTGATATGGACTATGTATTTCATTATCCATTAGTACATAATTGGATGGATTTAAAAATATATTCAATTAATAAATAAAATATCTATAAAATTATTAGAATTATGGAAATAAAAATTTAGTTTTATATTAATGATAATACTAAGTAATAAATATAGTAATTCTAAACATCTAAAACAAGCATATTGAGATACCCTTAGGAGTTTGAATATGTTTTTTATAACCCATCGAATATTGTAACATTTTTTCTAATGAAATTAAACTAAATAGATAACTTAAAAAATCAATATATTATAAAACTATTTTACAATACCATTAATTTTGATCAAAATAATGAAGCAGTTTTGGAGAGGTTGGCAAAACCGACCCCAAGTAGATGATGTAATAAAAATACTTTGTATTAAATAAATGAGATATAATAGTAAATGAACCATAAAAAATTTCAAATATATTGAATATTTTATAAATAAATTATATAATAACATTAATTTTATTAATAGGTAAGTTAAACGCATCTACCAATAGAGTTGGCACCTATGGTAAGGGATCTTTTGAACCACCCTATATTATTTCAAGTTATGATTTTTCTCCATAAACATCAATTTTTATATATATTATTATATTTTATTTATTTTATATTATGTATATATGTTCTTAAAATATAATACTCATTTAATTTACCAGTATTTACAAAGGGACATACAAACTTTTAAGGTTCCCTTCTCGATTCATTGTTTTAAGAAAACCTAATAAAAAAGGAAACTTCTCAATGTTTTATTTAATTTCATTTGTCACTCCATAGAAATTATTAAATATAATCTATTATCTAGAAAGACTCATTATATTATAGATAAATATTTTATTTTTATTATGATCTTAAGGAATATACAGTGTTCTTACAATAAATATTATTTACCCCTATCATATAATGTTTCTTATTCTTTTATATACCTAATTATCCAAATATTTATTATGAACTTTCTTTATTTGAAATAAATATTTACAAAATATGATTATTTCTCCAAATATGAACATACAAAGATAATTAACTACTTCTTTTATTTTCAATATTTAGGATATATAATTTCTTTTTTCTTTGAGAAAACAAAATGTAACCAATTATTATTTCATGGGTTTTTTATAAGCTTTTGCCTTTTTTATGATTTCACTATACAGAACACATGTTCATTTATATATTATGATGTGATTAGTGGGACCAAAATTATACATCTCCATGGTTCATTGGTTAATGATTTCATCTCATGATATACCATGTATGGTGAATATACAGTCTGCCTAACACACTATGTTATGATGTCATTATGGTGATACTTGACTTATTATCATGATTTCATGTATTATTTTGTTTCCAAATTATTATGTTTCTATTATACTATGATATGTTATTATTTATATCAGGATTCCATATTATATTATCATTCTGATAAATAATTTGATGATTTTCCTCTTGATTCATTTGTATTCACTGTTTTTTATATTGAATATTCCCTTATAGGGAATTATATCTTATCCATTTTCACTATATATTTACCCAGGGTGCCCTATATAGTAATAAATAATAAATTTGATTTATGATCACAATTCACATGTTTAAATAAATATATATTTGTTTACTCTTAAGTTAATATATCTTATATCAAATATCCAAAAGACACCGGACTTATAGGTTTTTAGGTTCTATTTTATTAAACATTACATTAAAAATCATGTAAAAAATTTTGCATGATACTTTTTTGGTTATAACATATTAGCCTATATAGATAATTCCATATCAACCTCGATAGGTGAGTGTAAAAATATTTAAACCAGAGCACTATATCATTTGGATACCCAAATACGAGCCTATTTAGATTCCAAACATACAAATTTCACTCAATAATCACATACTAATATTGATATCTAGATATAATTCATGAATTTGTAAAATTATATGTTATCGAATATAGCCCAACCTATTATAAAAAACCCCATATGAAAAAACTCAACTACCTAAAATAGTTTTTCCTAAAATTCAATTCTTTGAATTTTCCATACTCTACAAGTGACTATAGTTGCATTCTAAAACAACATATTGGGTGATCCGTACAAGATTATTTCCTTTATCTTTATTCAAAAATTTGAAAATCAAGAAGAATAGACCATCTCCGAGAAAATATCACCAATGAATAATTCTCTATATATTCTAATAAACCCATCCAACATGTCTCACTCTTGTATATAATGAAATAAAATATTTAGTCCCACATTATTCAAGATCATGGCCAATGAACATAACCATC
The DNA here is from genome assembly GCA_963277665.1 of Viscum album. Lineage (NCBI taxonomy): Eukaryota > Viridiplantae > Streptophyta > Magnoliopsida > Santalales > Viscaceae > Viscum > Viscum album. The sequence continues at coordinate 1,543,809,753 of OY728157.1, read as the reverse complement.
ACTACAGGAAAACGGAATATTTGCGACGGGTGATTTGTGACGATATCCTGTCGCAAAAGGTCTTTTGCGACGGGGCTCTGTCGCAAATTGCCCGTTGCCGAAAACGGCGTCGCAAATAGGTGTTGTTGCGGCGGTCCCGTCGCAAAAAGAGTATTTGTGATGGTATTTATCCCCCATATCAAATGGGTTTTCATTTATAAATAAAAAATATATTTGGGACGGGTCGTCGCAGATATATTAGTTGCGACAGGCTTCTGAACCGTTGCAAATGAGAAATTAAAAAAATATTGGCGACGACGGTATTTGCGACGGACCGTCGCAGAACTATTTTTATAACGGGTATTCTTCCCGTCGCAAATTTTACAGTAAAAAAACTTTTTACGACGGGAAATCCCGTCGCAAATATTCTCGTCGCAAATATTAAAAAATAAAAAAAAAAATACAAATTTTATAATATTTTTAAAAAATAATAATAATATAAATAAAAAAATATATAAAATATAATTATTAAATATTAGTATAAAATAATAATAATATGAATATAAATAATATAATATAATATAATAATACTAATATTAATAATATAAAAAATTAATATATTATTATTATTAAATTATGTACATAATAATAATATTAATATTAATATTAATAATATAAAGAAATTATATTATTATAATATTAATAATAAAAATATATATATAATATAATTATGAAATATTAATATCAAAAAATAATAATAATATGAATATAAATAATATAATATTATATATTATGATATATTAATATCAAAAAATAATAATAATAGTACTAATATTGATAATCTAAAAAATTAATATAATATTATTATTATTAAAATAAACATACATATTTATGGAAAAATAATATTAATATTATTAATATTAATAAAATTATAAAATTATCAACTTTTCAATATTAATAATAAATATAAAATATTAAAAGTAATATTACTAATATAAGAAGACATTAAAAATAATACCAATAAGTAATAAAATATTAAAAAAATAAAAAACAAATTAAATCATGCAATATTCGTACCAATATGAAAGAGGAATTGTAAATAGTTAATAGGACAATAAACTATGAACTCAAATGTTTATTACATCTAAAAAAATCACTGGGGGTGGATAATCTGGAGGACCTGGAGGAGGTGGTGGAGGAAACTCCATCCCTAAACTACGAGTCATACGATGCATATACTCCATATACTCCTAATGTTTCTCCTCATATCGACATCTCTCCTCATCCTGCTACTGACGCATCTGCTCCTCCCATCGATGCATCTCTTCATCGTGCTACTGACGCATCTGCTCCTGCCCCTGATGCAAATCCTCAATAAGCTGACTCTGAGCACGCAGCTGCTCCTGATACTGTGAGGCAGAAGATGATGTCTCTCCACGAGCTCCTCTCGAGTTGGACGCCGACATCGCAGCAGTACCATAATAAGCTGCAGGAGTCAAATGAGATCTGATACCAACTACTCGGCCCTTTTCAAAGCCATAATAGGTCACTTGCATCCATGTCGTCTCATCAAAATGGTGGGCACTAGTCTTATAACCTGTTTCATCTTGACTCTCAGCCTGTGTCTGAGAGGTCGTAGCCTCATATAACTCCTTAAATTTCAATTAGAAATTAAAAAAATGAAAAGATTATATGCATTTAATTTTCAAACTGAATAGAAAATAATACTGACCACAATCTGACACTGGCGGTCACCTCTAATCTCTCCAGTAGTCGGATCAGTGTACATCCTCCGATAAACGTCGTACATCATAATAGCGGGCTACACAGCTTCCTATATGAATATAAAATAAACTGTTTATATTTAAAGTTGTATAAAATATTAAAAAAAGTACTTACTAGACGCTCTCTATGTGCACTGAATGTACGACTACCGGCTCGATGCGTCACCTCTTGTCTCCCCTGATTCTGTCAACCCAATGCAGATCTCCTTCGAAACCCACCACTCAACCAGTGTGTACATAATCCATCCCAAACGTGAGATGAAATGTACTGTGGTCGGTGGGATCTACAAAACTCATCAAATTCTGTCACTCCTTCTTTCTTCGCAGCCGTCTTTCCCAAATTATGCAAAAACTGACGGAAACAGTCACGCATAGACACCACCCATGCCACGTGGATAGTGGCATGCATTCTCTCATCGATGGGATACCATAAACCCTAATATAACGTTATTAATGAATTAAATTTCAAAATAAATAATATTTAATTACATACCAACCAATGATCGAACATAGCGGCTTGCACATCAGCAGGAATCTGATCCCACGTGAGCCAAGACTGAAAAAAATAATTGCACAAGATAGCGCTCCCCTGTCCAATAGCTATATGCATAAAACTGTGGAAAAAGAAAAAATAATCAAACAATTAGAATATAAATAAATTATAATGAAAGATAACTAAAATACACAGGTTACCATACCACCGCGTGTGCGCATCGAATCCAAGAGGTGGACGTCGCGCCAGGATAGGATCTGGAATCATCAGTTTGGCATGACCACGCCCCCTCTGAGTGCTCCCTGTAGTGCCAATATCCTGAGGGTCAGATGACTCAAGGACCTCATCATCCATAGGTAGATCAGCCTCCAGCAACTGACGGAACGTTTCCGAGTCCATCTGAAACATGAAATGATTGTTATTAGAAAATAGTTGAAAATAACTATTATGTATAGATATATATTTGTTATGATTCTAACCATCATTTTACTATGTCAATGTTCATCTTCATCATCATCTTCATAGTTGTCTATGTCAATGTCTTCATCTTCCTCATCAACATCAACAATTTCCATATTAGATTCACTTTCATCATCTCTTGTCATTTCAAATTTAGTTGTAAAATCATTGACAACATCATCACCATCGACCCTTAACTGTGGGGTGTCATCCTCGATATTTATGTCTCTTTGTGAAAAATATTTGTTTTGAGGAGTGTCCTGAAAAATTTCATTTCCTTGCACTTCAGTGTAACCACATTCAGTTTGAGTAAACTGATTTTCTCGAGATTTAACTTTTATTATACTCTACCAATCATCCAACTCTTGCAGTAGCACAGTATTTTGCATAATAAACTTGATGTGCCTGATGATCCAATAACAATGGTTCATTTACTTCAAGACGACTTTTATGTTTAATATCAACAATTCCATGAGTTTGATGAATACGCAAGCCTCTCTCAGTATCCATCTATTGACATTTAAACATTGTTACATAATTTTTTCCCAAATAACACTGTTCAATAATATCTTCAAGCAAACTATAAAATTCAACTTCAATATCTCTATGATGTGATCCCTTCAATGAAACAACACTATTCATTGTTTTCTTTGATTCCCCATATGCACGAGTATTAAAGTGATAACCATTCACCACATATTCATTATAAGATTTAACCATTTTGGATGGTGGGATACTCAATATACGCAATCGACTATCAATCTTATCAGCATGTGCAGATACCAGAAAATTTGTAAAACATTTATCACCATTACAAGTAATAAATTGATTTTATATGTAAAACCAAAAAAGAATGTATGTTACCTGTTTTTGAAACCAGTAGGCACAAAAATTTTGCCGATGTTCCTCTAATCCAGCTGCTGTAATTTGTGGAAATTGTTTCTTGATATGATCATCATATAACCTGCAAATAAAATATGATTAATTTTTTGTAACATAATCTATAGAATAAGGGATAGGAGAACTCACTGTATAATTGGTGACATTTCTTCACAGTTGAGTAGAACATATGTATGAGCTCTATGATGTTCATTATCTAAAAGCCATCTATCATGAACTCCACCAAATCCAAGTTCGGGCTGATTGACAACTGATAATTGATTGTTCATATCATTATCAACATTCCCCTTGTTCCAGCCCATGCGGTTAAATTTTGAGGGATATTCAGATTCAAAATAATGAGAGCAGAATAAAGCAATTTCCTCTTGCAAATAAGCTTCAGCAATTGAGCCTTCAACTGATGCTTTGTTACAGACTTTTTTCTTCAATTTCTGAATGCATCTCTCAAATGGGTACATCCATCGAAACTAAACCGGACCTCCACATTTTTCTTCATGTGGAAAATGTAATATCAAATGTTCCATTGAGTCAAAGAAAGTTGGTGGAATGATTTTTCCAGTTTGTATATAATCACAACAATAGCTTCTTCCGGTTTTACTAGTGTATCGTAATCTGTTGTCGCCGCACACATGTCTCAGAAAAAATATTATATATATATTATCGAATCCCAAATCTTAGAATTCAAAAAACCTCTTAATCCAATAGTTATATGTCTTTCCATTACAACATGACAGTCATGAATTTTTAATCCAGTAATATGACCATTTTTAAGACAACTACCCAAGTAGGAAGCATAGACATCTGAAAGTCTCAAATCTACATTCCACTGAACAAATAATAAGCGACTCTCTTTGGTCAGTGTATAAGCTGCTTTTGGCTTCATTAATCTCTGTGATCGGACATTTTCAAACAATTCAAGTTCCGGTCGCCTGCAAATTTGGGCAAGATCTAATCGTGCCTTTACATTATCTTTGGTTTTACCTGGTGTATCCAAAACTGTATGAAATAAATTATCAAAACAGTTCTTCTCAATATACATGACATCCAACATATGTCGGACCAACAAATCGGACCAATATGGCAGATTCCAAAAAATGATCTGTTTTGTCCAAGTGTGTTCTTTCCCAAAGCCATTAATTTTCTATTGGTTTATTGTCGGTCCAAAAGTGATGGAAGGTAATGAAAATACAAATGATCGTAACTATATACCTAAGATCATTTTTGGAGGATATTCTCTTTAAATTCTACCTTTTCTGAAATTAGATTTATTCCTCTGAAAAGGATGATCGATTGGAAGAAATATGCGATGACAGTCAAAAGAGCAAGGTTTTTTTCCATTCACGAGCATAAATGCTTTTTTGTCTCCCATACAGTAAGGACATGATTTTGGACCATGTGTACTCTACCCAGATAACATGCCAAATGCTAGGAAGTGACTAATTGTCCACATCAAAGCAGCTTTCATTACAAAATTTTGTTTCGCATCAGCATCATATGTACCAACACCATGACTCCACAATAAATTTAACTCATTAATCAATGGTTTCAAATAAACATCAATATTATTTTTCGGATGTCCTAGGATTAATAATGTCAAAAAGATATAAGGCTATTTCATCAACATCCATGGAGGAAAATTGTACGGAGTTATAAAGATAGGGCAATAGGAATACTGACTACCAAAAGATCCAAATGGACAAAAACCGTTAGTAGAAAGACCCAATCGCGCGTTTCGGGGTTCTAAAGCAAAAGATGGATGCACTTGATCAGAATGATTTCATAAATCACAATCATATGGATGAATCAAGATTTTACCCTTTGAAATATTGGTTTTGTGCCATGACATCATTGTCACTGTGTTCTGAGACATAAATAAATACTGCAACCTGGGTGTAAGTGGAAAATATCTCAATAGTTTTACAGGAATCAATCCAGACTTCCTTGATTGAGCTTATTTATACCTCGATTGTCCACATGTGGGACAATTATCCAAAGACTCGTTTTCACCAGAATATAAGATGATATTGTTTGAACATGCATGTATCTTCTGATAACTAAGGCCCAGATTATGAACCAGTCTCTTGCTCTCATAATAATTAGCAGGCAGCAGATTTCCTTCAGGTAACAGTGCTTTAACCAAAGAAAATATTTGATCAAAATAGTTATTTGACATTCCATTATCTGATTTAATAGCCATAAATTTTTCAACTGCTTCTAATTTTCTTATCTTGCAACCAGGATATAATGCATCCTCAGCAGACCAGAACAACTGAGCAAATTAAAATGGTTCCAACTCGGGAGGTAAATCAACATCATCCTCGATTTCAGTTTGTTGAATGGATGACCATGCAACATCATATACTAAATTCTGAAACCGTGATGGATCCGAAATCAAATTATTAGTATCTTCTCTGGAACTGCGTTCACCGTGTTGACACCAAAAAATATAATCTGATTGAAAACCATTACACAAGATATGTTTCCCAACGATGTAAAATGTCTCAAATGTTCTCAGAGAACATTTTTTACAAGGACACTTAATTGTCCCTTCTGAAACAAATTCCGGTTTTGATGATGCAAATGATAAGAAAGCTTCAACACTATCAACATATACGGGATTTAAACTAGAACCGTTTGGATTTCTGTGCTAATTTATCCAAGCATGATCATCTAATAATGATTGATGTCGATTTCCTTGTTCCATATTCATATATATGTTTCTAAAAAATTTAAAACCATTACTGTTGTCAAATAATTTGATATAAGAAAAACAATATCCTAAAAAGAGAAGATACATAATTATAGTTATTTTTTAGTAATTACCAATAATTATAGGCGACACAATTAGTTTGTAATCATCCCCACTAATTATTATTAATTTTGAAATACTTAGAAATACTTGGCAAAATGAAATATGCTTGAATAATGAAATAAAATTTCTAATCATCATTGTGGAGATTATATTACTAATTATTCTTATTTGTTTCCAGCGGATTGCAGGTAGCTATTTTTCCTGAGGACTCATCTCCTTGCAAGGAGATGAGTCGTCAGCGAAAAGAGCCTCTTTTGTCCGATGTCTCATCTCTTTTTAACTTTCTCCCGACTGAAATAATTATGAAAAACTTGCTCTGACATACGTGATAGCACATTTTTCATACTGATTTCAGTGGGAGAAAGTAACAAAGATATGAGACGTTGAACAAAAGTTAGCCGCCAATCCACTGAAAATTGTGCCAATTTATAACCATGTACTTGAATTTATTTGATTTTTGATTAATTATTACTAATTATTACTAATTATTACAAATCTAAATATTTCCAACAGATTTTTCTCTATTCTTAACATGTTCAAATCTTAAAGAGTCGTCAATTTTTAGGTCATGCCCAATAAAAAGTTTGCGTCAACCATGTCCAATTTAAACTCTATAATTGTCCTTACATGGTTGATCACCTCGCAAGTAGTGTTGCAATAGGATGACACAAGTAATGTCATTCTCGTCATTAAGAATAATTTCACAAGACCTTTTACATAGATCATTCTTCCTTGAAAAATTAAGAGAATTTCAGTATCTTTCCCTTAATTTTTCAAGAAAGAATGGCCTATGTAAAAAGTCATGTGATATGATTCTTATAGATGAGAAAGACATGACTGGGGTTGTCCTACTACAACGCTACTTGCGAGGTGATCAACCAAGCAAGAACAATTATACAGTTTACATTAGACACGGTTGAAGCAAACTTTTTATTGGGCATGACCTGAAAATTGGCGACCCTTTAAGATTTGAACATGTTAAGAATAAAGAAAAACTTGTTGAAAATATTGATTATTGTAATATTTTACAAATTTTTTATAATTTTAATAATATTAATATTTTTTATAAATATTAAACATATAATAATATAATAATTATATTATTATTATTATTTAATTATTAATATTAGAGTAATATAATATTTTATATTATGTTACTATTTATGTTACTAATTATATTACTAATTATATTACTAATTAGTAACAAACGTGATTAACCACTCATCTACCTCTATTTTCTTTTCATTTTGATAGGAAACTTCCACATCTACATGTAGTATTTAATTTTACTGTCAAAATTATAAACCACCTCACCTCTATGCTGGCGAGGAGGTTGAAAATTTTGATAGTAAAAGAAAATATTACATTTGGAGGCAGAAGTTTCGTGTCAAGCCTCAACACACAAATGAAAATAAAATTGAGGTAGATAAGCATTCAATCACGCTTTCTAATTGTTTTCTAATTATTTCTAATTGTTTCGTAATTATTGTTAATTGTTTCCAAATTATTCCTAATTGTTTCCTAATTATTGCTAATTGTTTCCTAATTATTTTTTAGTTGTTTCCTAATTATTTGTTATTTGTTTCCTAATTATTTTTTATTTGTTTCCTAATTATTTTTTATTTTTTTCCCAATTATTTTTTATTTGTTTCCTAATTATTTTATTTGTTTCCTAATTATTTTATTTGTTTCCTAATTATTTTATTTCTAATTGTTTCCTAATTATTTAATTTCTAATTATTTTCTAATTATTTAATTTCTAATTATTTCCTAGTTATTTAATTTCTAATTGTTTCCTAATTATTTAATTTCTAATTGTTTCCTAATTATTTAATTTCTAATTGTTTCCTAATTATTTTATTTCTAATTGTTTCCTAATTACTTATTTCTTAATTATTTAATAATTATATAATTATTAATATTTAAATATAACTTTTTCTAATTATTTCTAATTTAATATATTTATTTCTAATTATTACCAAAACATCCTCCGGGAGTGTCGAACCAAGAGTACAGCAAGACCCGTTGTTGTATACCAGGTTACCGCGAGTTAAGCTCGAAACACCTTGTTAGATTTTTCACTCCTAGGTACATCTCTGCCAGAGCCGCCTTTACTTGTTCGTATCCAAACAAGGACTATTTGGTATAACCACTTAATCTAATTGTACTATATGGCCATATAAACATTCTATTAAAAAAATTAAAATTAACAATTAAAAATAAAATTAACAATTAAAAATAAAATTAACAATTAAAAATAATTTAACAATTAAAAAAATCTAAATACCTTTAATATGCAGTTTGAACCTCCTAACTCCTTCTATGCTCTTCCCGTAAGAAAAAATTAAAATAAAAAAATTCTACTTAGAACAGAAATTTAAAGAGAGAAAGGGAAGAAAAATAAGAGAGACTTGAATGATTCGAAAAAAAACCAGATGGATCTATATATAGGTTAGAATATTTGTGATGGACTTATTTGTAACAGGAACCCGTCGCAAATACTCGTATTTCCGATGGTACACCATCGCAAATACCTTCACACGCATTAATTACGGGCAGCGGTTAAAAGAGTTTTTGTGACGGGCCCGTCGCAAATAGCTGTCTGCCGACATACCACTAGCGACGGGTAGATATCCCCGTTGCAAATTGATATTTACCACCGCTGGTATTTGTGATGGGCCCCATCACAAATAAATTCGCCTGCATTAAATACGGGCGGCAGTTAAAAGGTATTTGCGACGGGCCTATCGCAAATACCTGTAGGCCGACATACTATTAGCGACGGGCAGATATCCCCGTCGCAAAAGCCTATTTACCGCCGCCGATATTGGCGACAGGACCCGTTGCAAACAACACCTGCTGAATTGTTTTTTTGCAACGGGTAATTTTCCCGTCGCAAATATTATTTACCACCTCCGGGTACTTGCGACGGGAAAAAGGCCACCGTCGCAAATAGGCTTCCCGTGTTTTGGCACGAAAACCGTTCCATAGCTATTGTGAAAGGTCCTGTATTCCCGTTGCAACTAACTGCTCATTTGCAACCGGGATATATTCTCATCGCAAATATTCTTTTTGTCAGATTTATTGCGATGGGATTTATTCATGTCGCAAATAACTCGTCGCAATAAACGATTTTTCCCGTAGTGAATGCCCAGATTTTATATGATATTTATCATGTATTAGACACTAAAAAATAGAAACATAAATTACAATAAAAACCTCCAATATAAAATATTAATTTAAAACAGACCAAAAAAACAATAACTATGTGTCTCTTTCAAGAAACACCCACATCAAGGATTTTTTGATAATCCAAAAACTTTCTTAAATACCACTATAACTGTCCCATATTTTAATAAACATAACACAAGTTTAGTTCATAGTCACAATAATGTTATATATTCTGATGGTCCCGTACTCTAAGTACTTCAAAATTTCCATTTTATATGATAATTAGTTTATCTAGAAAAAATATAACATCTCAAAAATTTATAATATGATTATGCTTTATCCCAACTATCACTTTCTTTTTATACTCTTGAGAGGTAAGTAATCCTCTTACACTACTTCCAAATCTCTCATGGATATCAAGGAGTAGGTGTAAATAAGAAAATATTTGATATACATGGATAATTTATAATTTATATTCATTTCAAAGTTGTGGTATTACAGGAACATGCTTCCTTTTATTGTTACAACAACATAAAACATTAATTTTTATTTAGTATAATACATAGGAAAAAACATCCCCAACTATATAATCTCTATAAACTCATGAAACCTAAAAGGGTAAAAAGACTCTGAACAAAAATTATCAAAGAATATAGAGTAAAATTATATATAAAATGGTCATACACCATACTTTTCCTTCTTCCACCATTAAAGGGACTCATATAAAAGTGTAAACACCGCCCAAAATACCTATAACTCATAGGGGGTATTCATTTAGTAAAAGGTAACCAGAATATTCTTGATCCAATTATCATTATCTTAGGATCCAAAACAAAAACTAAATTTTCGGTAAAATAAAATTTCTGAATCATGGATGGACCTAAATGTCTTCTCATCATCTTTGGTAATCCCATTATTAAATTCAAAAAACACATTCAGTACCCTCAGTGTGTAAGGAACATCCACTTAGACACTACCACTTGAATATGCCTCCAATTGTATTGATCTAGGATCAATAAATGAAAGTCACTTAGTAATCCCCATACAGGAACATACACACTCATAAAATGTAAAGTCCTAAGATATTTGATCACCATTCAAAATTAAATATAAACCATCAAGAACTAACCCAGATACCCCAGTACACTAATAACTAAGCTGATACTAACATGTATTAAATGGAATTCTCAATATCCATGGGTTGGTGTCTAGAAACTGACATCATACCAAGATCAATAGGGAATGATATTTTCAAAAAAACTATGGAAGATAAGGGATACATGTTGGTATGTCAATATTCTTCAAGGGGAAAGTACTAGAATCAATCATGTAATATAAACCAAAAACATTATATAATTCAAGACACTACATTTGGAAAGGTAAAAACTCATAAAACTCCTTGTAAAAAGTGGATCACATATCCACCATTCACCTCCATCACTTCATGTCCCATGGATCAAGAACACATGTTGACTCTATGTATCACTTTACATGTGCTTGGACCTTGAATAAGATAATCTAAAAATGATCAATTTCAAAGGTAGAGTGTGAGATAAAAATCTTAGTTTTGTCTCTCCAAGTTTTTGAAAAGAAATTCTATAACAACAAACCATTTATCCTTCTAATTTAAATTTTATAATGCTGGAATGGCATTTAAATATTTTCTAAAAAACATCATTTCAATTGAAATGATTGTGGATATATCTAAATAGTCTTAAAATAAAATTATTTATGAAATATTTGTATAAAATAGTTGGGATGAATAAAATAGTTCTATAAATAATCTAATTTAATCAAATCAATCAAAAAAAAGCACCATTCTCATAATACCTTAGTTATATTAGTTTCTTGCAATAGGATCCTCACACATCTCAATCATCATCACAGCTTTAGATATGTGTATACACACTAATCCACACCCCAATAAGAGACCCATTATGGGAAGTTAATCAACACCCCAATAGGTGTCCCATTAAAAGAAAATACTTCAAACATGATTTATTTAGTGTTTTCATATTCAATCCATTTCTATGTAATCAAAGTCCTGGTGTATTTTTATTAATCTCCCTCTAACTATCCAGGTTCACATGTGCTTAAAATAATAAATTGATCAATAATGGGAAAATTAATCTTTTAAAATCATTTCATAATTCATGATTAAAATTCCTAATTACAATTTCAAAATTCCATTTCATTTCAAAACAAAATCAAAGGTTCTCATCAAATTTATTCCTTTTTGAATCATCTTTCATTTTAATATAATTTTCTCAAGAATCACTTCAAATTATTTCAAAAAATTCACTTTAAAATCTTCCATCTTTTTTTCAAAATACACATAATAATTTCAATTACATTTAAATTAGGGGATTTCACAATTCCATGCCTATTTTAAATCAAGTATCAAATCATTTAGAATCTAGTTTATTATAACATTTAAAAACTCATTTCAAACCACGCATGAAATTATGGTTTCAATTTTAGGGTAAATAATTATGAAATTACCTACCTTTAATCACATTATCAAAACACACAACCCCCTCAATGAGATCCACCAATGAAAAAATAAGGAACAGGAGATCTATGAATAAGTCATGGAATAATTATCTATGAAATCAATGATCTAATCCATTAGAAATGTGAGGATTAATTTCTCTCAAAAATGGATAGAAATATTAAAGATATAATACCCAAATTAGGGGATAAAACACATATTGAAAAGGAATTATTTCCTCCATCATTACATCAATTCACAAGGGAATAGGTTTGGAGTGTCCTGGAATCCACTAGAGAGACTCCAAAAGAAAAATAAAATGATTTAGGTTGAGCGGGAAGGGTAGGAATTTTAAAAGGGGTCCTGAGATATTTAGATAAAATTTAAGGGGTTAAATGTTTTTTTTGGAGTTTTTATGGTTAGGTTCGCACAATTTGTAGTAATCATGAAAACTAGCCGTTCACCCCTATTAGAATTCAAGAAGGGATTCATAGTTTGGACACAGGGTTAAACTAATAATTCATTAACCATGAAGACTCTCATATTCCAAGTGTGCTTAGTTTGGAGGGGTATTCATATGGTTTGGTAAAACTATGTTCCTCTTTATAATGGATTATCATAGGGTGAACTATTTTCTGGGCCAAAATACATAGTTTTCCCTAACGATGTGTCAAATATGAAATCCCCATGGGATTTAAAAAAAATACCTTCACCGAAATAACCCAAGACAAGCCCCAAAAAATGAACTATCAAAAATAAGGTTATGAAATACCTAAAAAAGGTAACTATATATTAAAAATATCCACCATAAACACTTTCTGACCCTATAAATTCAATTAAAAAGATTCTTTGTCCGAAAGATGAGGCAATATCTCCTTCATCAATGCTTCATGCTCCTATATCTCGTGGATATTTGGATATTACTACCATAGAACACATAATAAATATATAATATTCCCTTAAAGAAATGTTGACTCATAATTAATAATACTGAATGGATGATCAATCATAGATAAATCTAGTTCAACATCAATATGTTTGCAAATCAGGACATGAGAAGAATTAGAAAGATTATTTATTAAGTTGTGATATAAGAAATAAATTATTAATTGAATTCAACTATGGTAAATTTCCAAATATTATGACATTTTCCCCACCTAATCAATAATATCAAATGTATCAACAAACATTGGATCAATATTTCCCTATTCTCCATGGTTTTGGATAACCAAACTAGATGAAACACTCAAGAACATAAGGTCTTGAACTGAAAAATATAAAGGTCATCAATGTTGATCGGTATAATATTTTTACTAGATTTGTTCCATCACCATTCTCTAACAATTCCACTATATCTTATATGTTGTATATTGGACCAAACATGGTTCAACGATCAAAGTTTCACCAATCTCTATCCAGCGTAATGGAGATATATAATGCATCCCATGAAATGCCTCAAAATGCTTTATTCTAATATAATTTATGTAACTATTATTATTGGAAGACCCAAATAGTCATAAATTTTCTATCACAAGTTCCACCATAATTGAGAATGCAAGTATGTAACATGTCTTCAAGAATCTATATATATCATTATATCCGTCCATCCATCTGTTGCTCATAATCTATGATCAAATTTAATTCATAACAAATTTCCACCTAGAGGCCTCTCTAAAAATTAAAAGTGAATCAGGGATCCCAATCAGAGACTATATCATAATGACCTCCATGAAAATAGAAAATCTATTTCACATTGAGACTTCACAGGCCTCAAATTTGGTTGAATATTAAGGGGTATAAAGTTATCATATTTTTTTATCCTATTGATAATAACCTATATCTCTTTCTTATTTTTAATATTAATAGGAAACCCAAACAAAAAACTATATAAATCTCATATCGCATTGACATCATCACTTGAAGTTGTGGGTGTAAATACAAAGGTTTTGGGTGCTCAGTCTCCGCCTTTTGAAAGGTATAAAATGATAAAAATAAAATTATGTATCATCTCATATCTGACCACTAGAATCTTCAATTCATGTCATAGAACATCTTCTTGGTAACAAGTTTTACTAACCCCTAGGAACCATGAAAATCCCCCTTCACATCCATTCTCAAAGGATAAAGCATGATATAACGGTTCCTATAACATAGAATACCCTCATAATAGAAAACCCACTCACCTATAGCCTCCTAGACTACAATGAGTATCCCTAATTCTACTCAATTCAATATTTACCCACTAATCCAAAAGAAATATCTAAATAAGTGAGTAATCCAACTTGACGCATTCCAAAACAACCTCAGTATCATTCTCTAGGACACCCAAATGCAAATGTGAAATGAGATCCATCAAATCATAATCTTTAGAAGATTCAATCATAAACTAGGTTATAAGTTTCCTAATCAACACCTTAGTATTGAAATTACCCTTGATATGTTATTAAGAAATGTTTAAACTTAAATCCAGTAGGTACTCCACCCATTGCATCTACTAAGGGTTCAACATTTTTTAGAGAATTTGTAACTGAAGCTTTTATGGTCAGACTAAATGGTAAAAAATTATTTGAAAAGGTAATGCCACCAACTCTTTAGAGAATGAATCATAACTAAAATATAGATAACATGTTTCGGAAATATATTATCATAAGTGTTATGTTTTGGGGAATCATAGGCAACCACATGATCCCCCTGCATAAGGATGCTTCCCAAACTAGAACATGATGCATCATAAAAGGCTAGATAGAATTTCCCATCCTTTAGAAGGGTCAACACTAGCATAGAATTAAAAATACAACACAACTCATCAAAATAATTCTACGATTGAGAATTCAATAATAAATTCACTCCTTTTTGAGTGAGAGTGGTCATTGGAGAGGCCATTTATTAGAAATATTTAACAAACCAATGGTAATATCCCACCAAACCCAAGAAGATTGGTATCTCAAAAACAATACATGATTTTTATGACATCATAATAACATCCAAATTCTTAGTATCAAATAAAATACCATGTTTCAATACCATGTGTTCTAATAAGAACACTTCCTGAATACAAAATCACACTTCAAAAGCATTGTGAAAATTTAGTAATCTCTCAAAATTTTTAAAACTGCTATTAATTGATGCACATGGTCTTCCTCTATTTTAGAGTAAAACAAAAATTCCTCTACAATGAATACCATAAATTAGTTGATGTAATCATATAAAATACTATTCATTGCTTCCATAAATATTATAAGATAATTTTTTAGAACAAAAGGAATAATAAGGTACTCATAATTTCAATACCTACACCAAAAGGTACTCTTTAGAATGTTAGATTATTTAATTCTCAATTGGTGATAATAAGATTTATGGATAGTCTTTTGGAACCAATTTTACCCTTTAAACAAATCAAATAGATCATCAATTAATATAAATTAATATTTTTTCATCACTGTAACATGATTGAGTATTAAGAAAACAACATATAGGTGAATTGTTCCATTATCTTTCTTTTCAAAGATAATAGGTTCTACCCAAGGTTACACAATTAGTTGTATAAATATTTTTTCTATTTAATCATCCTAATGAGTCTTCATCTCTTTCTATTCATCATTTTCCATATGGAATTAAGTAATAGTTATTCGTAGAGTAGTAGTAACTAAATAATTAAATAAATATACTTCTCTTATCAATAGAAAAATAGAAAATTTAGAAGGAAACACGCCGATAAACTCGATGATGGTTGGTGGTAGATCAACACTCAAAGAATACCACTCAAACTCAAAGGAAATACTGATATTACACTTCCCATTTCCAAAAATAAGAGTTCTGGATATACTCATCCTCTAGTCCCACTCTCCTTGGAAAAAAACAACACACCCCATCATGTCTAGTACAGGAGACCTATTGAATATAACAACAAGTCATGGCCTTATTATCAATCAACCAATCTATCCCAAAATTGATTTCAAGAGGTTTTTTATCAATAACCTAAAAATTCCTTGTAATACCAAACTCTAGTTAAGAGAAAACACAAGAGGGACATCAGTGACCTTCCTCTTTGTTGGTTTAGAGGGGAATAGTAATATCCATATCATAAGATAAAATAATCACATGATGATTTATCATGTTGAAAATATGAGTTGATATAAATGATTGATATGCACTAGTATAAAATAAAGTAGTTATTAAAGATAAATCCATAATTATGGTACTTCATGCACTATAAACATATCATCTTCCACTGAAAGGTCTTTCATTGTATGAAGATGCTTCATTATTGATGCATGTGGTAGGAACCCCTTATTTCTTGAAGAATATAATTTCACCATGGTAAATTTCATAATTGATGAGTCCATTATACTGTATAAAAAAAGAAAATAAATTATAGAACTTCTATAGGTGACCATAGAATCCACATGAATTATAGATCTTAGGTGCCTCTGTGAAACCAAATTTTCAATGAAAAACCTTAGAGAATTGGAAGTGAGTCTTAGGGTCTCTTCTAGACACTATAGAAGTTATGGATTAATCCTATTATCTAGAAGCATCACGAGACTCATCATGATTTTTCATTACATTAAAGTAACTAATATAACTTCCACTCTAAGAGAAATTATCTCCAATAGACCCTAAATTCCCATCCAATACAATCTCATCCAGGAAAAATCTATCCAGTATGTCAGTATAATAAGTGAGATTCAACATGAAAACTTGCGATCGAATATAAAATTAAAGACCATTATCAAATATTTAAACCTTAATTTTTTCATTAATCACCAACTCAATAGAAAAATGAACAAGTTCACTAAAAAGGTAAATATACTGATTTATAGTCCTCTAACCCTGCTTAAGGATGAAAAACTCCATATATT
The DNA here is from genome assembly GCA_963277665.1 of Viscum album. Taxonomy (NCBI): domain Eukaryota; kingdom Viridiplantae; phylum Streptophyta; class Magnoliopsida; order Santalales; family Viscaceae; genus Viscum; species Viscum album. The sequence goes on along the minus strand of OY728157.1, from coordinate 1,543,792,802 downwards.
TTTTCAATGCATATAATTAAATATATATCTACACTATAAAAATAACACTAATGAATTTAGACTCCAAAAAATCATGTTTCTACACTATAAACATCAAATCCCAACATCTTTTATTAATACATTCAAGATTAAAGGTAGAACACTTGAACATTGTATCTTCAGGTGTTCCAAAGAATTAAAAATGAATCTAAAACTTTTTAAACCAAACCTATGCCTGAGAAATATTATTATAGATTCAGATGATTGGTGGATTCTAGTGAAGAAAATATTGAACATTGTCATAGATTCATCCCTTGGAGGTTCCACTAGGGGAGTTTGAATGTTAATGGGTGAAATAACATGTCCAAGAGATTGGACTACATGCACCACTATCTCAAAAAAATTCTATTAAAATGGATAATTCACTAGATTCTAATCATAAGAAGCTTCCTCTAATGAACTATTCCAACATTTTCCTAGAGGTAGGGTGTTATACAACATCAACTAACAACATTGAAACATCAGTGAGGATACACATATCATAAACTAAATCAAAAGTTATGGGGATATAAAAGAACTTAGATAAATTGGTAAAATACTTTAATCTGATCAAAAAATTCCTTAAAGACACTTTAACCAAACGATCATGGGGACTTAAGGTTCGTTACGATGAGAGATGGCCAAAAAATCACTCAAAACTACCTCTTATGTCTTGAAAGTCCTACCTATTTTATACAAGTACAACTCAAACTCTATATATACATCAATGAATTATGAACAATTAGCCTTAAAAATGAATTTTTCATCAACCAACATATAAACCCAAGTACACTGATACCCAATCCGGTCCTCATATGGCCTGAAGGGAATTCATGATCCCAACAGGTTGGTGACTAGAACCTAGCATCATATCTAGATCAAGAGGGAATGGTTTTTACCAAAAAAACACTGGAAAATAAGTGATACAAGTCTGTATGTCAACAAAGCTGAAGGATAAAATTAAAAAAAAGGTACAAATGACCCGAAATAGTACATTTTCAGAGACACAACATCTAGAATGGTAAAAAAAATCAGAAAAAAACCCATGAAACAACTGGTTCACATCTCCACTAGTCACCTCCATCACTCCAGGACCCATGAATCAATAACACTTCCCACTACTATGTGGTGATTTTTCTTTTTCTAGACCTGACCCAATATAATCGACTACTCCCGAAGGAAAAGGGAGGGTGTGAGATAAAAATAATAGGATGGTCTTACCAAGTATTCCATAATCAATTCCATAATAATAAACCACTTATTCATTCAAATATATAAAATAGAAGATATTAACAAATTTATATATTTTAAAAAAACACGCTTTCATCTCAAAATATATAAGATATATCAAAACTAGATTAAATTAAAAATTTATATAAAACATTTATGTAAAATAATTATTTTGAATGAATCAGTTTGATAAAAAATTCAATGTAATCATGTCAAAAAAATGATGCACCATGATTATAATCTCTTAGTTACATTAGTTTTTAGCAATAGGATAATCACATTTCTCATTAATAATTGGGGATTAAGATATTTTAATACAATCAAATAAACAACCCAACATGGGACCCATTATGGGATATAAATAAAAAACCACTAGGGGACCCATTAGAGGAAAACATGTCAAACTTAGTTTAGTTAGTCTTTTCATCATCAACCAATTTCTAAGGGGTCAGACTCATAGCATGCTTGTCTTAATGACTCCAAAAGTACTCGTCTCACATGTTCCTCAAATAATTAATCAAAAAATAATGAGAAAATAAATCATTTCATCATTCATAGTTCATATTTCCAATTTCATTTTCAACATTTCTTTTCAATTTAAAACAAAATCATTAGTTTTCATAAAATTCATACAATTTCAAATAATGACTCAAATAATCTCAATTATAGGTTTTAAAATCATTTAAAAACTCATTTAAAATCATTTAAGAAATTATAAATTCATTTTTAGGTAATATCATTATGTAACCACCTACCTTTAATCATGTTATCAAAACACATAACTACTATAATGGGATCCTCCAACAAATAACAAAGGCATAGAAGATCAAGGAATCAAACCCAGAATCAAGATCCATAAAATCAAATATCTTATACATCCACAATGTGAGGATTCACCTTTCACAAAATGGAGATAATGATCAGAGTGAGAAAAACCAACCCATTTGAGAAAACACATAATAGAAAGGGATCGGATCTTCTTATAATACTTTGATTTGCAAGGGAATAGGTTTAGAGAGGATATGAATCCTCTATAGAGCCTAAAAAAGTAAAACAAACATATTTATTTTGATAATGGGATTTTAGGTAGCTTAAATAGGGAGCTATGCATTTTTAAATAAAATTTTGGGGGTTTAAATTCTCACACACCTATTTTTCAATGTAGGGTTACACAGTTAGAAGTAACAGTGTGCCGAAACCATGAACCCCATCTAGAATTCTAGATGGGGTTCATGGTGTGGACTCAAGTTTAATATAATTGTGAACAAACTATAAAAACTCTCACTATCCAATGGTGAATCATTTATATGTCTGGAAACATGGTTTGGAAAAACCATGCTCCCACTTCTGGTGGTTTATCAGATGGCGCACGGTTTTCTAGGACAAACCACATGGATTTCCCCAAAAATGATATGACCATGAATAGCCTCATGTTCATCCAAAATATTTCAAACATAACCAATAAATAACCCAACACAAGACTTGAAAAAGTAACAATCAAAATTAGAGTTAAGAATTACCAAAAATAAGGTAACGATTTGTTTCATAACCACTTAATGTTCTAAAGAAGCGTTCATACATAAATATAATTATAACCATTTTATAATATAAATTTTACATTGTTCACACATACTTCTAGAATCCTTTCAACTAGGAACCATTTTATATGTCTATTAACATTTAAATATCAAAATATGAACATGTTTGTATTAGAACACTACCAAATCAGTGTGAAATTTAATAATAAGATCAATTATGTTGGTCCATGGATCACATTCCTAATTAATTAGGTTTAACACCCTACATACCTATAATTTTAAAACAATACATCCCAATAATTAATCAAGCTTCGAACCCAAACATGCTCCTCACAATTAATTTTCTGAATTAATACATGATAACCTGCGCCTTATGTGTTTTTCTGATAACCCAAAACATTATCTAAAATTTACATTTCTAATGTACCTATTTTCTTGGGAAAACACTTCCATATTTTTTTACCTCACAAATAAAATACCATCTCAATAAAAAAATTATTTTTTAATATTGATAAACTCAAATAAATCCATCCCGATTCATATTTTATCATTACTAGGAATCCCTTACTTTTCTCTAAACCATGATTCATATAGTCCACAACATAAAAAAATAGTTTCTCATGATCTTATCTCAAATAGGTTAATAAAATTCATGTTCCAACACCCTTATCCTAGGAATATCATCAATATCGGGTATCGACATACACATATTATCCTGATAAATGGTTTTCTATACACATATGGGTATATAAAATATTTCAGCATCAAGAAACACATATCATAAATCCCCCACAAATCATTAAAATATAGTAACATAAAATTAATCTTACTACTCAATACACATCATATTATATAATGGTCTCAACACTCAGTCGTTCCCTAGACTAACCAAATTTCTTTTATGATCAGGTATAAAATAAAAATAAAATGAACATAATCAAATATTATATAATAGAAACCTATGTAAACTAGAACCATAAGTTGATCTATAAAATTTTAAATTGATAACTTATGGATAAAAACATTGTATAACTTATTATTGAAAATTTAAATAACCAATTATTCTTTTCATAATTATGGACTAAATCACATACAAATATATGAATGATATGTGAATCAAACATTCCAAATATAACGTATGAACACAAACCCAAATTATAATCTGGGATAAGATTAAAATACTAACCCATAAATCATTCACCATCTTACCAAAAAAATCACCAAAATATAACTTTTATAAAATATCAAAAATAATCTCACTCTATGGTACATAGGAATTTCCCAATAAATGTTTCAGTTAAGAATGAAAATAGGGTCTTTCCAATTTATAACATATCATATCTCTTTCCACTATACCCAAATAGAAAAAAAAAATCAAACATGGGCTCTGTTAGAACGTATTTGTATCATTGTTCTATTCAACCCACATATTGTTAACATAGAGATCCATATAACATCAAGAGCACCTCCATGTATTCTAGAAGAAATAAACTAATGTATGGGGTCGATAACATTCATTTAGATACTATACCTAAAACTATAAAACCATAAATAATAGAGTAATTAATAATAACCCATCATCAATAATAAAAAAACATAACATGGTCATTAAAGTGATGAAATAACCATTATAAATAGCCATCAAATAAAATAATAAAATATAAACCCATTGGGATATTGAGGTGAACCTAACATAAAATTCATAATTATTGCAACATTTTATAAAAATATTTGATATATATTATAATTATACATGCATAAAGATCAATAATGATTAGTGTTTTTGGATACTGGATACATAATCAACTTATTTATTAAAATATCTTCAACACCTCCAACAAAATTCTTCATATTAGTATAGTTATAAACATATCAAACTTATAACCTTCTATAAAATCCTAGGGAAGGAAAATATTATAATTTTTGATATCAAATGATCAGTAAGGTTGAACATGTGAGATATCAATAAAAATATTTAATAATACGATAATAAGGGATTATAACATAATCGGGTGTATGTTTTTAATGTTTAAAATTCAAAACTATAAAAAAAATATCATAAACTCCAAAATCAATTCATTTTTAGAATAATAACTAATTGTAATGTCAAATAAGTAATAATTATTCAAGATTTATAACATAGGAATGTAGAATCATAAGAATAATAAATCATAATATAATTAACATTTCTATTTACAATCATTCCCATGAATAATCTTGTAACACCAGAGAGTTTTATGATTAATATTTTGTTTTTATATATCATCAAAGGAATCTTTCACTACATACTATCTTGGCTTACTTTACACGCAATCGCGACCTTCCTCGATAGCTTGCGTCGTACGCAATACCGAGTTTCACTAAACAACGATATGCTTTTAAAATATTATTAAAACTAGCCGTTATGAATAGTAATAACCACTTTTTGAAATTTTATAAATTTTATCTTTCAAAATGGACTTCATTTTTGGATTCGGAATACCGAAATTAGCCTAGGGTGAAATTTTGGTATTTTTCCGAAAACTTTCAATTTTTGATGAATAGTGAAACCACTAAGTGGTAGGTTAAAAACTGAATTTTGCATAAAACATAATTTTACCGCTTCTGTGAATGGAATTTCAAAAATCCGAGAGACACGGTTAATATCAAGTACTAAAATTTGGTTCAATGAGATGAAAATATTTTTTTTATGAATAGTAACTTTTTACTTTTTTTACCACGGTTAAAAGTAAATTGGGTAATTAAGGGTAAAAATGATATTATTATTACCCTAAAACATGTCCTAATTCTATTGGACAAGTTTAATTAAACCAAAAACAAACTTAGGAATAACATATGACCATTTAGGTCCACTTGGATTAGATTAGGACATTTATTATTAATTTATTTAAAGAAGGGTTAAAATAGTTAAAATCAAAGTTTAATAAGTAAATAATTTTTAATGTGGGGTTATACATAAGATAAATTCGACTATAAATATTCATTAGAAATCTAAAAAGATTTCATACATGATGGTATTTTATTTATAATTTTTAGACATTAAATAATTTAATTTATTTATGACACAATTATGATGCAGTAATTATCTTATGAAATATTGACATAATTGATGTTATAAACACCAAAATAAATGTAATTTGAGACTTTTTATGAATTCCACTAATTTTCTAGGTTACTATGATATATTATTGTTGATTTAATCAACTTGTTTCGAACATATAATTCTGTTATGACTTTCACAAAAATCATATATCAAATAGTGTCAAAATTGACACAAAATAGTTTTTAAATCAAATATTATATTATTAATTGTTATTTTATTCCTAAAAATCTAAGGTTCGGCCAAATGACTTAGATAAGGATATAAATATTAATAATAAACAATTTGGGGTTCGTTTGGCATGTTATAGTAAGTTTATTAACCATATAGTGTAAGAAAACAAAAAGACATGGTAAAAGTTAAATTATTTAACTTAGAGTTAAATCTAATTGATAAGGTTAAAATAATACCCTAAACTTGTCTAAATCCTATTGGTTGATAGGAGTTCGACCCATCCCCACTTTAGATTCGAAATAAGACCCTTTGTAACCATTATAAACCGATTTTGACTTTAATATAAAATAATATTTTGAGATATTCCTAAGGTGCCCCTCTCCTCCCTTATAAAAGGGCACCTCCTCCCCCTCCTCCTCACACCAAATTGAGCACTCAAGCTCGGAAAATCCCTGCCATTTTCTCCTCTCCACTTCCCTAGAATAATCCTAGAGGTCCTGGTCTTCTTCAAAGACCAATCTTAGTTCCATAAGTGGAGGATTCAAAGAAGCGTTCCAAAGAAGAGGTAATATCCATTACCGATCTTTTCAATTTCTTTCTTCTTCAACTTCTTCTTCTTTAGTTGTTTCATGATAAAGTAATAACATCAGTATTACTTACATACTGATATGTTATTATAAATATTAAACAACCCTAATTCACCTTATATCCATCCTACGGAAAAATGAAATCACCGCGCGTGCGTACGTACGGAATACCGTCTCCACGCCGTGGTGTAATCTATTTTCCACCATCACCTTACAAGGATGGGTATAATGGTGTAATGAGTAACTATTTATGATTATAAATTAATATTGATACTGAAATAATATATATATACTCCAATACAATTCCATGATCATAGGAACGATATCATCACTCGTGCGTACGTACGGAATACCATCACCACGATGTGATGCGACTCGTTCTACATGATCATCATTACATAGTAATTATATAAATGAATTGAATGAATAAATATGATATATGTTACACTAATACAATTCTGGATATAAGTTATCTATAACCTTAAAAGAAGAATAAGAATTTATTCGGCAAAACACGCATAAGAACAAAAGGCAATAAAGACCCGAGTAACAAGTAACAATGAAATATTACTAACAAGAAGCTAAGAATATGACCATATATGATATCATATCAATATGTATGATTCTGGAATAAGTCAATAACATTATTTAAACCATTATACAGGAGCTTCGGACACGTACAAAGCAAATCGGACCTAAGGTAAGGGAAATATCACAATCTCATTTTTATCCGAGATTGTTTATTCGTAAGTATTTACTGGGGTGTATTTTATCATCCACATCCATGTTTCATCAATATGTAATACTATTTCCATCCACCTACAGTTGTTTAAATCCATTTTTACCCTTCGGTGAGTTTTTAGTAATATGTATGAAAGGAATATTTTGTCGTTTTTTTGTACGAGGTACTTTTTGACTTTTCCGACAAAAGTACGAAGAATGTTTTTTTAACTTATACGGCATGAATGGATTTTTAAAACATTATTTCCAAGAAAATTCCTTTACAAGTTTTCAAGTTTATTTTTAATCAACTTCTTTTATTTTAATGTCGTATGACATGTTATGAAAGGAAAAATGTTTTTGAAGTAGAAAGGATATTTTCCTCAAGAATGGAGTTCAAGTATTTTATCAAAATTATATTCCATCTAAGATAATAAAAGGGTTCTATTTTTATCACTATTATTACATTGGTTTGATTATGTTGTGATGGAAATATTTTTATGAATTCATTTATCTTATATGAATTCTTTTATGATGTCATGTTGTTTAAGAATCCCATTTTTATTACATGGTTTACGCTATGATGTATGGTTTATGATTATGTGGCACACATAAGAAAGGATTCATTATAAGATGGGTGGGACCTATATCTCCCTCCAATGCATTGGGTAAAGATTTTATATCTCATGAGATAGACATGGCTGGAATGGTAGGTTATACCGGTTCAGTGAAACAGGACTGGAACGAGGGTGACTCGGTTCAGAAAGGGACTTTGTCCACTTAGATAGTCTTGGCAATGAGTCATGACTAACAAGAAATGATTTTCCATGATTATGTGTGCATGCCACAAAGTTTCAAGTTTTATGTTATGATTATGGGGATCTCATTTTCACTTCTATGATTTATTCCATGTTAAGATATTGTGATCTCTTTTGCAGGTTATGATTTTCAAAAAGATATGATATGATTTTTATTTCCTTTATTTTCCCTTGCTGAGCATTTGAGCTCACCCTTTTATGTTTTCTTTTCCCCAGGTCAGGAAGATGGATATTAAGTAGAATATGCTAAAAGGGACCCTAGATATGATGAAATAAATGGGAGACACTGTAGAAGATTTATGAACCAGTTGTTTATGTTTCCCAGTTTCTAAAGACACTATACCTATACGGTCCTTTGTGGTTTTGTCATATGTTGTAATAAGTGTGCTTCAATTTTGAAGTATTAACAATTTATGTAAAGTATGGGTCATTAAAGTTGGTATCAGAGGAAAGGTATAGTCAACCTTTGGAAACTAGGATGTGAAAGCCTTAGTAAGAACCCTAAGGATAAGTCTAAGCATAGAACACAATCTTAGTGTTTTAGAAATGGCCATGAATACCCTAGGATAAGACCTTAAGTGTGAAATTTTATTCTTGATTATGTGGTTTTCCTATTATAATTAGTGTTGCTCACACTATTCTTCTTGGTTTTAGTCAATGGCTGGAACCCGAAGGAACCGTGTTAATGCGGAATGCGATGGGAAATGCAATGATTGTCCCCCTAAGCAACCAAACGATATGGGAGCTGGAATGCAAAATCTTGTAGCCATGGTCACACAACTTTCTCAAGCTATGAATCATGCAGGACTTCCAAACGAGCAAAGGAAGGAGCAACATTCTGTTGAATCCTTCATGAGGCAGCGTCCACCTTCTTTCAGTGGGTCTACTGATCCATTAGTTGCTGAACAATGGATTAGTACCACTGAAAAGATATTTTCAGTTCTTCAATGTTCTGAACATGATAAATTCATCCTAGCAGTGTATCGTTTGGAAGGAGATGTTGATCAATGGTGGAATCTTATTAAGAATACGAGGCAAAGGGATGAAATTGAGTCTATGGAATGGGACGAGTTCAAGAACTTATTTTTCAATAAGTACTTCCCTCGTATTCTCCGAACAAAGATGGAGAAAGAGTTTCTTGAACTGAAGCAAAGGGATGATGAATCTGTTGGTACCTATGAAGCAAATTTTACAAGACTTGCAAGGTACGCTTCTGGTATTATTATCCAACCTGAGAGTAAGATCGATCGATTCTTTAGTGGCTTAAAACCAAGTCTTAGAAGGTTGTTAGCCATAAAGGACTTCAATAGCTACGAGGAAATCGTTCGATGTGCTCTCAAAGTCGAGATGGAGATTGGAGTAACCCATCAGTCACATGGGTTTGATAAGAAGAGGAAGATGGAATTCAAAGGAAAATCTAAAGAGCACACTGAAAAGAAGATGAGCTTTCCCTTATGCTCAAAGTGTGGAAAGAAACATGGTGGGAGTTGTCTTAAAGGGACAAGTAAATGTGTCAAATGTGGAAAGGAAGGTCATCGGGCATTTGAATGCCGCGATAATGGGAAGAAGATGTCTAATGATTCAAACAAAGGAAGGGATACACAGAATGAACCTACTACACTTCAATATTTCAAGTGCAAGGAGATGGGGCATTATGCCAATCAATGCCCAAATCCAAGGGTTGATGATGATGGTCGACGTCAACAAAATCTTAAGGCTAAAGACAAAGGAAAGTCACATACAATTTCTATCAGCGATGTGGAGTACGATAACGAAGTGGTGAAAGGTACACTTACCATCCACTCTAAAGTAGCAAATGTTTTATTTGATTCTGGATCCACCCACTCTTTTATTTCTGAAAAATTTTCTAAGGGTATCACCGTATTACCTCAACAATTAGATGTTGAGTTAGCTGTGACAACACCTAATGGCACAACAGTCGCATCAAAAGTTTATAATTCTTCTCCGATCGAAGTTTGTGGGAAAGTGCTTCCTGCAAATCTTGTGATACTTCCTTTAGTGGAATTTGATGTGATTCTTGGAATGGATTGGATTTCTCTACATGAAGCTCATATCAATTGCCAAAGAAGGGAAGTCACATTTCATATTCCAAATCAATCTACGATCGTCTATCGATGCAAGGATGAATATAACCTTCCAGTGGAAATTTCTTCCATCTTATGGGTCTTGATTCCACTAAATGAAGGTTATTTATCTCAAATGGTTGGGGAGAAACTCAAGATTAAGAATATTTCCATCATACGGGAGTTTGATGATGTCTTTTCGGAGGAATTACCGGGTCTTCCACCAAATCGTGAAGTTGAGTTTTCAATAGAACTCGTACCGGGTGCTTTCCCTATTTCAAAGACACCTTATAGAATGGCCCCAATTGAGTTGCAGGAATTGAAGAAGCAACTCCAGGAGAATCTTGATAAGGGATTAATACGCCCTAGTGCGTCACCTTGGGGAGCACCTGTTCTATTTGTTAACAAGAAAGATGGATCAATGAGACTCTGCAATGATTATCGAGAACTTAACAAGATCACTATCAAGAACAAATATCCTCTCCCACGCATTGATGACTTATTTGACCAACTACGTGGAGCTCAATACTTTTCCAAGATTGATCTCCGTTCAGGGTATCATCAATTAAGGGTCAAAAGGGAGGATATACCAAAGACGGCTTTCCGTACAAGGTATGGACACTATGAATTTATAGTGATTCCATTTGGTCTTACTAATGCCCCTGCTATCTTCATGGATCTAATGGATAGAGTCTTTAGAGACTATCTTGATCAATTTGTGGTAGTCTTTATAGACTATATTCTTGTCTATTCAAAGAGCAAGGAAGAGCATGAAGATCACTTGAGAATTATATTGAAGACCCTGAGAAAGGAGAAGCTTTATGCCAAATTTACCAAGTGTGAATTTTGGCTTCAAAAAGTTGCATTTTTTGGGTCACATAATCTCAAAAGAGGGGATATCTGTGGATCCAGCAAAAACAGAGGTTATCGAAAGATGGTCGAGACCAACAACAGTAACTGAGATCCGAAGTTTTCTTGGTTTTGATGGATATTATAGACGTTTTGAAAAATATTTTTCACGATTATCTAATCCACTCACCAAGTTGACTCGGAAAGGAGTTAAGTTTGTTTGGACAGAGGAATGTGAAGAGAATTTCAAGGAGTTGAAAAGAAGGTTATCCAGTGCACCTGTGCTCACACTGCCTTGTAGTGGAGAAAGGTTTGTGATCTACAGTGATGAATCAAAGAAGGGATTGGGGTGTGTTCTTATGCAAAATGATATGGTGATAGATTATGCCTCACGACAGTTGAAAATCCATGAGAAAAATTACCCAACACATGATTTGGAGTTGGCTGCGGTAATCTTTGCATTAAAGATTTGGAGGCATTACCTTTATGGTGAAAGGTGTGATATTTATACTGATCATAAAAGTTTAAAGTATATTTTCACACAAAAGGAGCTGAATATGCGTCAAAGAAGATGGTTGGAGCTGATTAAGGATTATGACTGCTCAATCCATTACCACCTTGGGAAAGCAAACAAGGTGGCAGATGCATTAAGTCGACAAGACCATACTAGTTTATCCATGATGAGGATCACAAAAGATCCAATATTTATGGATTTACAAAGGTTGGATCTTGGAATTATAATGGAAGGGGAAAAATCTTATCTTTCTCAAATGAATGTTCAACCATCTATACATGCGAAGATTAAAGAGGCACAGAAAGAAGATGTCGAGTTACAAAAGAAGGTAAGAAATGTTCCTGAATTCAACCTTGATTGTGATGGGATAATAAAGTTCAGGAATCGGGTTTGTGTTCCTCCCATCCCCGAATTAAAGAAGGAGATGCTGGATGAGGCTCATAGTTCTTCATTCTCTATTCATCCTGGAAGCACGAAGATGTATAGGGACCTGAAGGAGTACTTCTGGTGGGATGGCATAAAAAGAGATGTTGCTGAATATGTCTCTCGATTCTTGGTTTGTCAACAAGTTAAAGCTAAGAGAAAAAATTCTAAGGGGATGTTACAACCATTACCCATACCCGAATGGAAATGGGAAAACATCACTATGGACTTTGTCACAGGACTTCCTAAAACATCCAAAGGAAATAATTCTATTTGGGTCATAGTTGATCGTCTTACAAAGTCTGCACACTTCATTGCTATTAGAGAGGATTTCTCTCTAGATCAGATTGCCAGGATATATGTAAAGGAAGTGGTAAGATTTCATGGAGTACCACTTTCTATTATATCTGATTGGGATCCGAGATTTACATCGAAGTTCTGGAGAAGTCTTCAGCATACTCTGGATACAGAGTTGAGTTTCAGCACTGCTTATCATCCACAGACAGACGGTCAGTCTGAGAGAACAATTCAAACCCTAGAAGATATGTTGAGAGCTTGCTCTATGGATTTAAAAGGAGGTTGGGATCAACACCTACCTTTGGTGGAATTTTCTTATAATAATAGATTTCACTCCAGTATTAAGATGGCTCCTTATGAAGCTCCCTATGGAAAGAAATGCAGGACTCCAACTTGCTGGGATGAAGTTGGGGAAAAAAGCTATTAGGACCTGATCTCGTTGATGAAATGGCAGAAAAGGTCATATCTATTCAACAACACATAAGAGCAGCTCAGAGTCGGCAGAAAAGTTATGCCGACAACCGAAGAAAAGACCTAGAGTTTGAAGTGGGTGATAAAGTGTTCTTACGAATATCTCCCTGGAAGAGGGTTATGAGATTTGGAAAGAAGGGGAAGTTGAGCCCTAGATATATCGGTCCTTTCGAAATACTGGATCGTGTTGGAAAGGTATCTTACCGATTGGCGCTTCCACTGAATCTCTCTCAAGTTCAAGATGTGTTCCATGTATCTCTCCTGAGAAAGTACATACCTGATCCTTCACATGTACTCAGCTCAGAAGTTGTACCGCTGGAGCAAGATCTTTCTTATAAAGAACAACCGATAGATATTCTGGATCGTAGCGAAAAAGCCCTACGAAACAAGACCACTCGATTGGTGAAAGTTTTATGGAGGAACCACCAATTAGAAGAAGCTACATGGGAGCTTGAGGATATTATGAGGGAGAAGTATCCTCATCTATTTGTTACAAAGTGACGAATTTCGAGGGCGAAATTCTTTTTAAGGGGGGTAGAATGTAACACCCGAGATTTTTATGAGTAATATTTTGTTTTTATATATCATCAAAGGAATCTTTCACTACATACTAGCTTGGCTTACTTTACACGCAATCGCGACCTTCCTCGATAGCTTGCGTCGTACGCAATACCGAGTTTCACTAAACAACGATATGCTATTAAAATATTATTAAAACTAGCCGTTATGAATAGTAATAACCACTTTTTGAAATTTTATAAATTTTATCTTTCAAAATGGACTTCATTTTTTGATTAGGAATACCGAAATTAGCCTAGGGTAAAATTTTGGTATTTTTCTGAAAACTTTCAATTTTTGATGAATAGTGAAACTACTAAGTGGTAGGTTAAAAACTGAATTTTGCATAAAACTTAATTTTACCGCTTCTGTGAATGAAATTTCAAAAATCCGAGACACACGGTTAATATCAAGGACTAAAATGTAGTTCAATGAGATGAAAATAATTTTTTCGTGAATAGTAACTTTTTACTTTTTTTACCACGGTTAAAAGTAAATAGGGTAATTAAGGGTAAAAATGATATTATTATTACCCTAACACATGTCCTAATTCTATTGGACAAGTGTAATTCGACCAAAAACAAACTTAGGAATAAAATATGACCATTTAGGTCCACTTGGATTAGATTAGGACATTTATTATTAATTTATTTAAAGAAGGGTTAAAATAGTTAAAATCAAAGTTTAATAAGTAAATCATTTTTAATATGGGGTTATACATAAGATAAATTCGACTATAAATATTCATTAGAAAGCTAAAAATATTTCCTACATGATGGTATTTTATTTATAATTTTAGACATTAAATAATTTAATTTATTTATGAAACAATTATGATGCAGTAATTATCTTATGAAATATTGACATAATTGATGTTATAAACACCAAAATAAATGTAATTTGAGACTTTTTATGAATTACACTAATTTTTTAGGTTAATATGATATATTAGTGTTTATTTAATCAACTTGTTTCGAACATATAATTCTGTTATGACTTTCAAAAAAATCATATATCAAATAGTGTCAAAATTGACACAAAATAGTTTTTAAATCAAATATTATATTATTAATTGTTATTTTATTCCTAAAAATCTAAGGTCCGGCCAAATGACTTAGATAAGGATATATATATTAATAATAAACAATTTGGGGTTCGTTTGGCATGTTATAGTAAGTGTATTAACCATATAGTGTAAGGAAAAAAAAGACACGGAAAAAGTTAAATTATTTAACTTAGAGTTAAATCTAATTGATAAGGTTAAAAGAATACCCTAAACTTGTCTAAATCCTATTGGTTGATAGGATTTCGACCCATACCCACTTTAGCTTCGAAATAAGACCCTTTGTAACCATTATAAACCGATTTTGACTTTAATATAAAATAATATTTTGAGATATTCCTAAGGTGCCCCTCTCCTCCCTTATAAAAGGGCACCTCCTCCCACTCCTCCTCACACCAAATTGAGCACTCAAGCTCGGCCAATCCCTGCCATTTTCTCCTCTCCACTTCCCTAGAATAATCCTAGTGGTCCTGGTCTTCCTCAAAGACCAATCTTAGTTCCCTAAGTGGAGGATTCAAAGAAGCGTTCCAAAGAAGAGGTAATATCCATTACCGATCTTTTCAATTTCTTTCTTCTTCAACTTCTTCTTCTTTAGTTGTTTCATGATAAAGTAATAACATCAGTATTACTTACATACTGATATGTTATTATAAATATGAAACAACCCTAATTCACCTTCTATCCATCCTATGGAAAAATGAAATCACCGCGCGTGCGTACGTACGGAATACCGTCTCCACGCCGTGGTGTAATCTATTTTCCACCATCACCTTACAAGGATGGGTATAATGGTGTAATGAGTAACTATTTATGATTATAAAGTAATATTGATACTTAAATAATATATATATACTCCAATACAATTCCATGATCATAGGAACGATATCATCACTCATGCGTACGTACGGAATACCATCTCCACGATGTGATGCGACTCGTTCTACATGATCATCATTACATAGTAATTATATAAATGAATTGAATGAATAATTATGATATATGTTACACTAATACCATTCTGGATATAAGTTATCTATAACCTTAAAAGAAGAATAAGAATTTATTCGGCAAAACACGCATAAGAACAAAAGGCAATAAAGACCCGAGTAACAAGTAACAATGAAATATTACTAACAAGAAGCTAAGAATATGAACATATATGATATCATATCAATATGTATGATTCTGGAATAAGTCAATAACATTATTTAAACCATTATACAGGAGATTCGGACACGTAAAAAGCAAATCGGACCTAAGGTAAGGGAAATATCACAATCTCATTTTTATCCGAGATTGTTTATTCGTAAGTATTTACTGGGGTGTATTTTATCATCCACATCCATGTTTCATCAATATGTAATATTATTTCCATCCACCTACAATTGTTTAAATCCATTTTTACCCTTCGATGAGTTTTTAGTAATATGTATGAAAAGAATCTTTTGTCGTTTTTTTGTACGAGGTACTTTTTGACTTTTCCGACAAAAGTACGAAGAATGTTTTTTTAGCTTATACGGCATGAATGGATTTTTAAAAAATTATTTCCAAGAAACTTCCTTTATAAGTTTTCAAGTTTATTTTTAATCAACTTATTTTATTTTAAAGTCGTATGACATGTTATGAAAGGAAAAATGTTTTTGAAGTAGAAAGGATATTTTCCTCAAGAATGGAGTTCAAGTATTTTATCAAAATTATTTTCCATCTAAGAATATAAAAGGGTTATATTTGTATCCCTATTATTACATTGGTTTGATTATGTTGTGATGGAAATATTTTTATGAATTCCTTTATCTTATATGAATTGTTTTATGATGTCATTTTGTTTAAGAATCCCATTTTTATTACATGGGTTACGCTATGATGTATGGTTTATGATTATGTGGCACACATAAGAAAGGATTCATTATAAGATGGGTGGGACCTATATCTCCCTCCAATGCATTGGGTAAAGATTTTATATCTCATGAGATAGACATGGCTGGAACGGTAGGTTATACCGGTTCAGTGAAATAGGACTGGAACGAGGGTGACTCGGTTCAGAAAGGGACTTTGTCCACTAAGATAGTCTTGGCAATGAGTCATGACTAACAAGAAATGATTTTCCATGATTATGTGTGCATGCCACAAAGTTTCAAGTTTTATGTTATGATTATGGGGATCTCATTTTCACTTCTATGATTTATTCCATGTTAAGATATTATGATCTCTTTTGCAGGTTATGATTTTCAAAAAGATATGATATGATTTTTATTTCCTTTATTTGCCCTTGCTGAGCATTTGAGCTCACCCTTTTATGTTTTCTTTTCCCCAGGTCAGGAAGATGGATATTAAGTAGAATATGCTAAAAGGGACCCTAGATATGATGAAATAAATGGGAGACACTGTAGAAGATTTATGAACCAGTTGTTTATGTTTCCCAGTTTCTAAAGACACTACACCTATATGGTCCTTTGTGGTTTTGAAATATGTTGTAATAAGTGTGCTTAAATTTTGAAGTATTAACAATGTATGTAAAGTATGGGTCGTTAAAAATCTTGTCAGTGTATTTTGAAAAAATAATATACATGTATCAAAATTTAATCTTAGTTATTTGAAATCATTCCCATTCATAATATTATGATCATAGCTAGAAGCAGTCGTAATCACTCATCAAAATATGAACATAGATTTTCACAATCATGTCCACAATTATAATCATCACCCAATAAAATATCATCATTATATTTCAAAATGCATTGGAGGGATTTAAAAGTAAAACCAATCACAAAATAAAAAACATACATATGGTTGCCACAATATCAGAAAAAAATTCATCAATTCATCATATAATAACCTATGGAAAAGAAACATTTTTCTAGAAAAAAAATCATCAAATAATATTTAAAAATATAGAGAATAAAGAAGGATGGTATAATAATTCATAACCCCAAGGAATAGTGATAAACATTGAAGCATGTCTTCATATATGAAAAATAAATTGTAAAGATAAGTCGAAAATTCATTTAAAAATATCGGAAAATGTCATTTTCATTTAGAAATTTTAAATATAAAAATTTCCAAAATGTTGATAAAAAATATTTTCTTTCAAAATAATCATGGAAACTTTTCATGGAATATTAAATGAAAAGAACTATTATGATGGTGGTAAAATATTGTTGTGTGTTAAACATAAAAATAAATATTCCTTTCACGACTTTGGTAAAAAGTCTAAAAGTACCTCATTCAGAAAAGGATGAGATTATTACATTTAAAACATTAAAAAGGAAGTCAAATATTTTTTAAAATGGATTTAAATAATCATTCAATCATAGAAAATAAAATTTTTAAAACCATTTAAAATAACACAAACATGGAATAAAAAGTTTATTGTCCAAAAATGAAATAAGTTCGGCATTCCTTTTAAAAATTTATGAATCATTTTATTTATAAAATATAATATAATTAAATTAAAACATAGAGACCCATAAAATTACAAAAGGATATAAAATATATGATGTTGAAAGCATAAGTATCAAATCATCTCTCTCAATGTGAATTTAACATTGATAATCTTGAAAAAAATAGGTTGTATCATAAATCAATTAACGCAAGTCACACTTTTCTTCATTTGAATTCAAAAATCATGTATGATAAATATATAATTATTATACACATATAAAATATATATAGTATAATATATTAATATATATCATTTCCTTATAATTTCAAGTAACCCTTTTTATTAACAATTCCTCGTCAAAATTAATATTTAGGTGAAAACAAGTATATTTTCCATGCATGTTTTAGTTCGATGATTTTGTTTCTAGAACCATGTCATGGTTTAATAATCTCAATAATCCCAAACATGCCAAAAATATTATAAATTTTCACTTCAATCACTTTTATATCCATTCATAAAAATTATTTATCAAAACTTAATTACAACACATCACAGAGACCATTGTCCGTACGTATGCACTAGTGATGCTTCTACTTTTTGATGGATTTAACAAAAGAAATGTAAAAAATAATTATACATTATAATCACTATTATATGATAAATTTTATATATATTCAATAAATATATCCTTGCCTTTATCCATATAAATTTTAAATTAAAAACAAATTATATCAATTCATTGAGTTGGTAGTCCCCACATATGCATGAGTGACATTTTCATTTCTTAACAGATGGGAAGGTAAGAAGGTATATTGAATATTATAATTCTATAATTATAATAACATCATAAATTTCATATATAATAGTTAATTCCAATATAATAACTAAATATTAATGGTGGGGATAGAAAATTAAGTACATTTCTTTTTAGAGATGGTGGTCTATACATACGTACAAGCGATGATTTAATTTCCCATTAGATGGGATAGGATATAAAAATTTTTTTACCATATTCATAATAAAATATAATTATATTATTATTAATAGAGTTATTTTTTATTATAGATAAAATATATTTGGGTAAAGTATAAGAAGAAATAATCTTTGAAAGACTCGGGTAAGATTATTGCCTCTTCATTGAGAGACCTCATTGGGATTACACATTAAAACTTTTTTGGATGGTCTTAGGGTAATACCATAAGATCAATAATAAATGGAATGAAATTAGGAAGTTTTTTGGGTTTTTTATGGTCGAGATAGAGTGATAAAAGTTTTTAATAAGGGAGGAGAATAGGTTTCCTTTTATAAGTGAGTTGAGGGACACACATAGAATTACATAAAAAAAATTTAAATAAAATAAAGTCACTTTCTTTTTAAGTGGATCCAAATGGATAATAAATAAAAGTTAAGAAAATATAAAGTATAAATATCTTCAACTAATAAGTTTTATTTAAGTTCATGTTTCAATTTTTACTTTTATCTCAAAGTTTAACCCTCTGATAAACAAATTTGAACCCGGACCATGGTAGCATATTTTTACTATTTTTATAATTCATTATAAATAAATATGAAATTGAAATATTTAAAAAATTGTATAATTATAATTCCAAATATTGAAACCATTTTATCTAAATAAATTTTCATAATTTTTAAAATTTAATTTTAAAATAATCATGTAAAACTAAATTATAGACTTTAATTAGAAAATGCATTTTAAGCATAAAACTTACTCTTTTAACCACTATTTCCTAGTAAAAAACAGTGGATGAATGTAAAAAAAAATTAAAATTCAATATATATATTTTATTAAAATCATTCATCAACAGTCGCTAATTTAATTTACTAAGATCAAAACATAATATGAACCAAAAAGTGATTTTTCATAAAAACGTATCCTTTTACCTTAAAATGATTTTTTCATAATTTATAACCAATTAATTACCAATGAATTCCTCTTCTATATGTGAAAAAAAAATATTTTTTATAATATTTATACTATGAATTTCATTAAACAAAAAATATCCTTTAAATAAAACATAGTGGATAAAATAACTCTCATAAACAAAATAGTTCAATACAGTCCTTTAAGATTAATAGTATTTAATAAGTGAATTATATTCTTTTATGATAATTATTTTTCATTAAAATTAAATAAATTCTGATTCATTTTATAATTTATAAAAAAAAATTCACATAATATTAGTGTTGCTTTTAAATTATGTTATTGAACACATCAAATTTATTTAAATATAAATATATCATAAAATATTATGATGTTATATTTTAGATATTTCTAATAATTGTTCCCCAGAAATATTTTCCCTATGATACAAAGAAAATGTGTATTCTTATGCCTCATCACACACTATATTTCCCACACAACTTCCTAAAATATGTAATTTCACCAAAAAACATTGACCATGTTATTGGTCTTATTTCACTTCAATTTCTCTCTATGATCAAGAATATTCATTGTTTATCTCCCATTAAAATATAATAATGCAATAGTATAATATCTTATTTGAATACATGTGAATTATTAGGTATATACTTCCTCAAAAGTGATATATAGAACTCATCATGAACTTAAAATAGATTTTGTAGAAGTTCCATGTGATAACCAACCATCCTGTTCCATACAAGAAACTCAAAAGAGCTAATATATATAAGGCCCGACTTCCCCATAATTAAAAATCAAATAACATTATTCCATAGAGATATATATATGAATACCTTATCACTAACATTGAACTCTAAATATTTCTAACGGTTGTAAGTATAATTTCTATATCAACTTTGAGCTACCTTGATGTGTTATTTTATGTATCTACCATTATTTTCCATTTCCTCAATAAGAATGAGTCTTAATAGATTTCATTCTCCAACTTAATCCCAAAAAATTAGAGTATGTTTCTTCCTACCATAGAGGTATTCACACATATCCATTCCATTTCTTGAGTGAATGATATTGTTGGAAACAAATCTAGTAAAGGAAGGTGATGAGACCAATAAATTTTCAAATCCATAAAATAGTTTCTCATAAAATCATATATGGATTTAATAGTCCTCTTAGACTAACCATCTATCTATGTTTGATATATAGTGTTAAATATTAATCCTATATTCAACACCTACTGAATACTTCTCCATAACCTTTAGGAAAACATCAAATCCAGATCATTTACAATAGGTTGTTTTAATCAAATCAATCTTACCACTTAGAAAGTTTATATCTATGAAATATATTCAAAAAAATAAAATTTTCACTAATAGAAATAAAATGTGGTGATTTAATATGGAGATAAACTATAAATTAAATATCATTGTTCCCTTTAGATATTTTGGGGATTACAAAGATGAAATCCATTATAATGTTTTCCCATTTCCATTTTTATATATTTAATTTTTATAACATCTATTTAGACTTATATCTATCATACTAAACATTATTACATACCAATAGTCGAGTTACATACTATAAAATATATATTTTTATGTTATCACATTAAAAATACACTTCTATATCTCATTACATATTCATAATTCTAGTATAAATAAAGAATCATGAACTATGAGCTTTATCTAATAGCTTCTTCTCTAAGTTTGGTATGGAGAGTAATCATTCTCATTTCCAAAATCTTTTCATTGCATCACAATCATGGTTGAACTCAAGAACATTTCTCAATGTCTTCAATGGTTCCACGTCCTCCTTATACACCTCTTTAATCCTCACATGGATGTTTTGTTGAAAATTCATCGGAAATAGATATAATATGTCCCATTTTCTCATTATCACAAGATCTATTTATATTAATCCATAAGTATTGGATCTATATAAATATACATAATAGAAAAACTTTCATAGTTTTTACAACTCAAAGCATCAGCCACATTGTTCACCTTCCCAGGATAGTAGGGTACTAAGTAGTTATAATATTTAATATATTCCAGCCATATCCACTGATGCATATTCATCTATTTATACATGAATATAAACTTCAAGTTTTTATGTTCCATATATATGTCACACCATTAATCATAAAGATAATACTTTCATATTTTCAATTCAAAAATTACATCTACCATCACTAAATCATGGGTTGGGATGTTTTTCTCATGAATTTTTAATTATTGAGTCATAATCTATTACTGTAAAATTTTGTATAATGACATGTCATAGTTCCTTCTTTGATGCATCAATTTAGATCAAAAACCCACCTATGGTGTTGTATAGTGTGAGCATAGGTGAATTAATAAACATTATTTTAATCTCCTCGTAATTTTACTCACATTCATATGACTTTAGGAACCCAGATACCTTCTATGTAAACTCTATTATTGGATTATATGTCCATAATAAATCCATATAAAATAGTATATTATATCTATATAACCTAAAAAATCAAAAATGTCAATTATTTTAGTTGGTTTATTCCATTTTTCAATAACTTCTATTATTAAATATTCCACCAATATACACGCTCTTGATATTATATAGCCTAAGCGTTAAACTTTCTATATCTAGAATTAACACTTGGAATATTTATCATACCTATTATCCTTCCTCAAGGACTTAAACACAATATTTAAATGATATTCATGATCTTAAAAGATTTTTAAATATATAATAATATCATTTATAGATAAAACCATAAAATTTTCAATGTAATATATAAAGAATCTCTTTTAAACACATGAAGATATTAGGGGAATTGGTAAGTCCCAATAGAATTACTTTAATTTCATATTGAACATACCACATATGAGAGGTTGTATTTGGTATATCCACTTTCCTGACCCAATATTATTGATATCTAGAACAAAGTTCAATCTCTGAAAAGTATTGATCTCCATAATTTTGATCAAAAAATCATCAATAGGGCATAAAGGATACTTGTTCTTGATATTGATTTATTTAAGTTATCGTTAATCAAGAAAAAGGTGAATTTCTACATATTTATTCTTAAAATATAATAATTTCATACAATGGTGATTCACTCAGGTGTATGAATCCCTTTTCTAGATTCTCCTAGAGATACTTCATTAATTACTACAACTAAATTGAGGTAATTCTAGAATGATTCTTTGAAATATGTATAACACCAAATATGAGTTTTATTAAAAAAAAATTACTAATGTGGGGGATGAATATGAATATATTCAAGAAATACATCATCATATTCCTAAAAATAGGCATATCCTCAATTCTAAGTTTCTCCTCAACCGTTTTAAATAAATATACATCATGAATAGGTAATCAGGCTCATATAATGGAAGTAACTTCCATTTGAAGTTTAAATTCAACCTGACACTTATAGAAAACCCTAGACATATTCATAATATCAAGTGTGACTTACCTTAATTATAAATATATATGGGATATATATAAATAAATATAATACTTTACAAAAAAACATCAAATTCAACTAGGGGAGAATAACAAAATTTACAAGAACAATATTCCCACAAACATCTATCTTAGATGATATATAAACTTGAGATGTGATAATAATATCAATATGTGTTTTTATATACAAAATAATATCTAATAATATAGGTAGTGATGTTATACAACTATAAAATTCTTCAAATATAAAATCATTTGGTAAATCTATAATAAATTAAGACAATTATTTTCTAGATTAGATGGTAAGTGTACATTTCACATCATAATTATAATTTCCCACTTAAGTTGTAAAAGTAAAGGCCTTACACATATCCTTTTTATTAGGGGTGTGATAAGTCCCATCTTCCTAAATAACTCTTGGATTAGGGAATAGACTCACATATTACTCAATATCCATTCATATAAAATATTTAACTTCTTTATATGAATCCTTATCTTCCTCCATTATATTTTCCAACCTTTTTAACCCTCAAAGACTATCACTGGCTTGATTTCTAGACTTTCCACAGTTGATGAATTTCTTAGTTCTCTTATGATAATTTCCTTAGTTAATTTATACACATTTTATATATATTAGTAGTTTGAATTTTTTCCCTCTACTAGAATTTCTATTAGAGTTTCCAAAAAACTCAATTTTTCTCTTCTTGTCACTAAATTGAGAAAAATAAATGGAGCATCCACTCTGTAGTTCTAACTTTGGAGCACATTGAACGATTTCTTCATAGCTACCGAATTATATTATGGATAACAAATTTTAAATAATTTGTTTTAAGATTGTAATAAATTTATAAATTCTTCTCAAAAGTTAAATTATAAAGATATAATCACACCTTGAATGTTATGTAAGGTTTTCTTTATAAGAAACAATGGATTTATCATCCTTATACTTTAGATACAAAAAAGTCACATTCCATCTTAGTGAAATATTGTTGGGAAAGTACTTATGGATAAATACTCTATTAAACTCGTCACATTTTATATATCTTATTTCTTCCTCAAGCCTTGTGTTCTTGACAAGAGTCCACCATTGATCAATTTTGTATTCTAAGTGATAGACAACTAATAAAACATTCTCATGGTCTGAATATTGAGGAACATAAAATATCATTTCCATAATATTGAAACATTTATTTGAAACTAGTGGATAAGTAAACCTACATAAGGATGGTGGAAATTGACTTATAAAAGATTCAATATCATGATGTTTCCCACTTTTCTAATTTATAATCTCAACATGTTTCATGTTATTTATCATATATTGATATAGTTCAGTAAGCATAAACATGATATATTACATCACAACTCCAAATAAATTTAGTTTCTTATGAGTATGGTCATTAAATTTCCCTTCATATTCATTGTTAGGATGATTTATTATGGTTCCATACATTGACTAGAACCAAAAAAATATAACATAAGTATTGAGGAACAAGAAAAAGAGTAAGTAATACTAAAAAAATAATTCCTGATATTTCTTAATTTGTGACATAATAATACTAACTTATGTCAATTTTGGTTCATCTTATATCATGTTTGGTTATCCATAGGTTTTATTATGTTATATCCTTAGATTATTCATAACCTAATCTCTAAAAATTACTAAACCCTCATTTGATACTAACTGATGTGATATAAACATAACAAACATAAATATTTCATCATTTTTGATGAATACTTAATACCTGTCAAAATTATTTATTTTTAAAGACCATAAAGGTTCATTATATTTGGAGACTAGAAATTTAATACACTTATTTAAAAAAAAATCTTCAAATTCTATCCCAAATTTCATCAATTAGTACCCTTTTAGACATATCATACATAGAACCTTTCATAAAAACCTAGGGAAAAAAACTAATATGCCTCATTTGTATATGTTCTTTACAGTCATTTATTCATAATTTTTTATTTAATTATTCGATTATTCACATGGTATGTGCCTGATTTTTTAGGAAAAAACTTCATAGGTTTTCAAGACAGAAAAGGTAGAAAAAGTGAAAAATCAGCCAAGTGTATATCATGAGGGTGAAATTTACATCGTGTGCCTAAGTATCAAAGCTTAACCCTACTCATGAAGACAAGTCATTATCACGAAGCTAAAAGGAAAAATCCATTACACATCCTGACTAGACCAGCCACATTGTAACACCCAATCAAACTTGTTAGTAATAAATCTATAAGGATTCCACACAAAAGCTACCAAGCAGGTGTACGCATCATGTGCCTGGTCAAACATCCTATCTGTGAGAACCGTGTGCCATGATGGAGATCTGATGGAAAATCACACAGATCGAGGGTACACATTTTTTACCATAGGTACATGTCATGACCAAAAACACCTATATAAAGAATGGATCAGTAGAGCATTAAATCATATAAAGAGAGCACTTCCTTCTCCCCTCTCGATTCCATGTGATCCATTATTACCGTTTTTTCTTTTGAATTCAATTTCATCATAGTTTTTCACATTTATTTTAATTCAAGAGTCATGAAGCTTACTTTATTTAACACCTTATTTTCCCCTTTCCATGCTTAAATTTCAATTCCTGTTTCTGTCTCAAGTAAGTAGTCTAGTTTAATTTGTAATTATTTTATGCATGTTTTCTCTTTGTCATCCTAGAATTTTATTTTTATAAATCTATTAAGTAAGATTTAACATGTTTATTCTATTGTTCCACTATCCCTAATGATTAGATAAATTTAATTAGGGTAGGGATTAAGATTTATGTATCTGCATAATTAAATATACCTTTTAATCTAATCTTGGAAAGACTAATTTATTTAGTAACTATGATATTTACCCCCGGTCTATCCCATTTGTGTGAATATCCTTGACCATGAGAGTTTTAAACAAATAAACCTATCCTAATTGAAGTAGACTAAGTAATTACCACTATATTAGGAGACTTTCTTCTCAGAAATCCAAAATTAATGAACCTAGTCTATCACTACCAACTCACCATAGAATCACTACTTCCAACGTAGGACTAGAAGGATAAGACAAAATTTAACTAGTGACCCCTGTTTTCATTATAGACTAAGATAAATGATCTTACCAAGGTTAGAATTAAAATAAATCCTTTACCAAGATACTGGACTTGATCTCGATTCCTCATTTATCATTTAAATTCATCCCAAATAGAACTTAGACCAAACCCCAAACAAGATATTTCTAGGAAGAACTCCCTTATAAGTTTAAAAACTAGATCCTATCTAAGGTTAAACAATAGTCCCCATGTGGATTAGATCATGTACTCCGACTACACTATGTATTATTAGTTGGAGAAAGTTTGGGATAAATTATAAATTAAAATTTGATTCATGCCAGAGGAGGAAATGACACCACCTTGTAGAGGCCATCAAATTTTTTCCACCGTTTCTGAGGAGACATATTTGTTTCATAGAGGAACTCTGGGTTTTATAAAACATAGGATTACCTTTATTTCACACTTTTATGTCTTTTGTTTCTAGACACAATTGCATCTTCACCTTCATCTTCAATGCATGTACCAAGGCCCCTTGACCCAATCAAGGAACCTTAAAGCACAAGAATATTTGACCTTGGATCCTGATATCAAAAGGCATATGCTTTCACTCCACTAGTCAAAAATGGAAGATCAACATCACAATGCAGAACCCAACCTGCCAAATCATCAAATCATACCAGGAGAACACCTGATGCACCCTGAAAGGAATATCATGGGCTATGGATTTTCATCAATCCATGGTGTGATGCTAATAATCCTTCACCCTCCAATTCAAACCCATAACTTTGAAATCAAGCATAGACTCATCCATATAATCGAGAACATAGGAAAATTTAGTGGTCTTCATATAGGAGACCCACATGGACATATCTCCAATTTCCTGAAGGTTTGTGATACCTTTTTCAACTAGGGAGTTTCTCCTGACGGAATAAGACTATGTTTCTTTCCTTTTTCCTTAAGAGATAAATCTAAGGATTGTCTCAAAATCCAAGATCCTAATTCAAACACGACTTGGGATGAGCTCTCAAAAATAGTTTGATAATAAATACTTTCCACCAAATCGAACCTTGAAACTCTAAAATGACATTCAGAACTTTGCAAAAGTAGATGTAGACTCTACATGGGAAGTATGGGATCGATTCAAAAAACTCATGAGAAAATTTCAAAATCACATACATAACACTTCGATTCAAATGAAAACGTTTTATCAAGGACTCTAGCCAGTAGAATAAATAGTTTTTGATGCTGACGTTAATGGAGGTATAATGTTTAAAACATTTAACAGAGGTAGATCTATTCTAGATGAATTATCCCACAATTTCATTCTATGGAAAAGTGATCATGGACCACCCCAATGTGGAATCCACCATGTTGATGAAACCACCTAGTTATCAGTTCAAGTCAAAGAGCTAATCAAGAAGCTTGAGTCATTTCAAATACCAACCACACAACCCCTCCTACCTCAATCATGGAGATCCAATCATGAGAGATGTGCAGTGGAACGCACCAATATCAATACTGCAAAGAAGAATACGAGGAACCACAAGATTGTAATTATGTTAATTATAATTCACAAAGTCAACCATTTTAGCAACAACAACAACAACCTTTTTTCATTAGAGGCCTGCTCAGCAAAAGCCTTAGAACAATAAAGAATATTTTTAGTAGTGTAGTGGTCGAGATCTGTTCTGCAACCAGGGGCCACTATGGTAACCAAAAATGAACCATGTCTCAAGACCGCAACAACAGAAATATCTATAGAAACCCTTTCTGAGGCCCAAACAACAACAATTTCCACCCACCCAACCACGACCTCAACAGTCACCTCCACCACTAGAAACTAACTTGGAGAACCTCCTGACATCTTTTTTTCAAAAATCAGATTGAAGGATGACCATTCATGATACATAAATAAAAAATCAGTGAGTAGATTTATGAAAATTTAAGATGAAAATGGGGTATATCTCAAAAAACATATCTTAAATATTGGCAGGTACTCTACCCAGTAACATTGAGACAGACCCACAAGAGGAAGAAAAGCTTGTAGTGATGAGGAGTGGAAAAGTATTAAATTTCAAAAGATTGAAGAAAACAACGCCACAAGAAGATCCCATGAAACAACAAAAAAAATTATATGTAACACTATCTGATAAATCGCAAGCCTCGAAAAAACCAAAGGAACCCATTTATGTAGCCCCACATCTATACAAACCCCCTATTCCCTTTCCAAAAAGATCAAGGCAAGGTAATAAGGAGGATCATTACAAAAAGATCCTCTAAATGTTCAATCAATTACATAGCAATGTTCCTTTTTCTGATGAAATTGCTCAAATTCCTGTTTATGTGAAATTTCTCAAATAATTATTATCAAAAAAAATAAAGATAGATGATCTAGGAGTAATCTCATTAAATAAAGAATTATCTTCTGTTGTATAGCAGAAAATCCAACCAAATATGAGAGATCCTGGAAACTTTTCAATTTCACGTTCAATAGGAGAGTGAAAAATCGGAAAGGCACTCTGTGATCTTGGAGAAAGAATTAACCTAATGTCGATGAGTGTTTTCCAAAAACTCAGACTCTAAGTGATCAAGTAAACAAGACTAGAAGTTAAATTAGTTGATAATTCAGTTAAGTGCCCACGAAGTATTCTTGAAGATATTCTGGTGAAAGTTGGAAAATTCATTTTTATAGAAGAATATAGAATTTTAGACATGGAAGAGGAAGGATATGTCCCAATAATTCTTGAAAGACCCTTCCTAGAAATAGGGAAGGACTTTATTAATGTTAATCTAGGACACCTCATCATCAGAATTAGAGAAGAACAAGTAATGTTTAACCTAATAAAGGCTTCACAACATTCAGATGATATGGTTGACTATTATTCCATCTCTCACAATTAGCAATAAGGGGAGTACATGGCTATTGAGGAAGATATCGATGATTCATGTTCTTAAAATGAACAATACTATGACTTCTAAGAAGTTAGAATTATTGAACCACTTACCAGATACACCATTCCACCATTCATCCCATCCATCATTAACCCACCCAAGTCGGACTTGAAAACTTTACCCAGTACATTGAACTAATTATACTTAGGAGAGTCATTCTATTTATACATAATTATCAATGTCTAACTATCTTAGGATCAGGAATAAAAAATGGTTGATGTCTGAAAAATACAAAAGAAATCAATTGCCTAGGGGTGGAGGATATTAAGGGAATTAATCCTTCAAAGTGAACCCGCTGGATTTTACACAAAGAAGATGAAAAATCAAAAAGACAACCTCATAGGTGGCTTATGACACCAATGAAAAGGTTTTCAAGAAGGAAGTGATGAAACTTATGGATTTCATAATAATCTTTCTTATCTAAGATAGTGAATGGGTGATTCATGTCCAAGTCATTCCCAAAAATGGAGGAATCACTACAAAAAAGACAGTTGATAATGAATTCATTTAAACACACATTATAACAAGATGGAGATTTTACATAGATTACAGATGTTTGAATGAATAAACAAGGAAATATCATCTTCTTTTACCATTTATGGATCAAATTCTGGAGAGTCTAGCAGGACATGATTTCTACTTTTTAATGGATGGCTATTTAGGATAAAATAAAATTGCAGTAGAACCCACTAACTGGACCATAACCACCTTCACCTTCCTCTTCAGTATGTTTTTATATAGATGCATTCCCTTCGGTATGTGCAATGCACTAGTGACATTCCAAATATGCATGACACAAATCCTTTATGACATGGATGGAGAATTTCTCAAAATATTCATGGATTATTTCTCCATCGATAGAAGATCATTTGATATCTATCTAAGAAATCTAGAAATGGTTCTCCAACGTAGTGAGGAGAAATTATTAGTGTTGAATTAGGAAAAATGTCATTTCATGGTATAGGGAGGAACTCTGTTGGGACACAAAATCTCTAAATAATTCATTGAGGTTGATCCTACATAGATCAAGGTCATCAAGGATCTATTTGAACCATCGATCGTAAAAGGGATTCGAAGATTACTTGGGCATTCTTGATTCTACAAACACTTCATAAATAATTTTTCTAAATTCACACATGCATTAACACACTTTTTGAAAAAGGATGTTCCTTTTGAATTCAATGAGCACTTCCAACAATATTTTTCAACACTAAAAAATAATTTGATTGTTTCCCTGGTTATCATTTCACCAAACTGGGTAAAAGAGTTTGAGTTTATGTGTGATGCCAGTGACCTTACTATTAGATTTGTGCTCAAACAACATATTGAAAAAATCTTCTTCCACATCCATAATTGCATCCACACATTGAATGAGGCCCATGTCAATTATAAGATTGTGGATAAGGTGATCATTCCCATCATATATGCCTTTGAAAAGTTCTGTTCAGGCTTCATACTATCCAAATTCATCGTCCATACAGACCATGTTTCCCTTAGACACATGATGAACAAGAAATATATGAAACCAAGATTGATATTCTGGATTCTATTACTACAATAATTCGATGTCGTAATCAAGGAAACCAAAGGGACAAAAAAATTTCATTACTAACCACCTCTCACAATTTCCCATGACCATTATTAAAGAAGACAACAAGACTGATATTGGAGTAGATTTTCTAGATGAGACATTGTTTAGTTTCAAAACCCAGCCTTGGTTATCAGGCATGGCCAACTATCTTTCCACAAGTTATCTTCATCATGACCTCTAATACCAACAACACAAGAAATTTCTTTCCTGATGAAAAACACAACTTTTGGGATGAACTGTTTATATTCAAGAATTGTGTTGATGGAATTTTAAAACACTGCATCTCAGAGGAAGAGATAAAAAATGTGATCAAAACGTGCTACACATCACCAACTAGAGGCCATCATAGACCAGAGCACATGGTGGTAAAGATCCTAAAAAGTGGATTTTTCTGTCCCTTATTGCATCATGATGGTAGGAGAGTCTATCATCAATTTGATAGATGTAAAATAATGGGGAACATCAATAAAAGAAATGATATTCCACAAAACACCATTATATAAGTTTATGTTTTGGATGTCTGTGGTATTGACTTTATGGTACCATTACCCTCATCACATAGCATAAATTACATTCTAGATACATTATATTATGTTTCCAAGTGGGTTGAAGATGATTCCACAACACATGAAACAGCAAAGTAATTCATGAATTTTCTTCAAAAAAAATTGTTTCCACAATTTTTATTTCCACATATACTCATTAGTGATCACAGAACACATTTCTCAAATCAGCTAGTATGAAAAAATTCTTTGAAAATATGGAATTTGCGACAACACTAGAACCCCTATCACCCACAAACAAGTGGGAAAGTTGAATTATCAAATAGGGAGGTGAAAGAAATGTTAAAAAATACTTTAAACACTGGTAGAAATGATTGGATATTGAAATTGGATGATGCATTATGGGAATACCGAACTGCGTACAAAACAACCATAAAAACCACCCCATTTAGACCAGTTTACGGTAAACCATGTCATCTTGTAGTGGGATTGGAACATCGTTCATTTTGGGAAATTAAACGGATGAATCTATATTTAGAAAAGGCTAGAGAGGAAAAATTATTATAATTAAACACACTGGAATAAATTAAGAGAGATGCATACAAAAATGAAAGGATTTATAAGGAAAACATGAGAAAATGGAACAACAAATGAATTACAAGATGTACCATCATTCTAGGGAATACGTTTTTGGTATTAAATTCTTGATTAAGACTAGTCCCATGTAAATTGAAGTCATGATGGTCTGGTGCTTCTGAGTTTTTCCACATTTTTTGTTATGGAACAATCAAAATTCAACAAGATAGAGAACCACCAATTAATGTAAATGGTCAAAGGTAGAAGATATTTTAGGAACCATTCCATGAAGGTTGTATCCTCATCCTCAAGTTCCACTAAAACATAAAAGGAGTCAAACTACCAACTTTAAAGGAAGTGTTGACTGGGTGGAAACTCGGGTAATAACTCTTTAGGTAAGTTATATTAAGATAATTGACAATGACTATGCCATTTGAAGTAAGATAGAGTATGGAATAAACAAGAAAAATAAGAAAACAAGACCTAATTAAACATATTGAACATCATGGTCACAATGTGTATCTATTCTACCCTAGAAAATTAAACATTAGTCTAATTCACGACGTGATTGAAACGTCCATGTCATGAACTCTTTCAGTTCAGTTTTTGAAAAACTTAAGGTCGCAACCTGCAACATCACGACCCACACCATTCTTCCCCTGACACCTTTTCTCCCACTCCTATCCATCACCATTGTAAAAACCCCTCCCTCTCCCTCATCATGTGCAACCCAAACCTCTCCCTAACTCTCATGCCCCCAGCCCTATCCTTATCCCTCACATTCGTGACACAAAATCCCAACCTCTCCCTCTCACTTACTGCTGCTGCACATGCTCCAACTTTCATTGGCACACCCCAAATTCCCAGAACCCTTCTCCACTACCTATTCCTCATTCTATTCCTCTCTATTTAAGGAATGGACCTCTTTCAAGTGTTTATAGACCACCATAGATAAACCTATTGCACTAGCAACCACCTATGCTTGACCACCCCCCCAGGTGCGATCTGACACAACCACGACTTCCAATGATGAGGACCTGTACCAGAATCCCATATTATGTTTCTCCAACCCAATGCACAGGGTTAATTTGATCAGGTTACAAGTAAATACCATAAAAACAAATAATACCATGGACCTGAGGATCCTCTCCCAGCTGAATATTACAGATGCTATCACCAATCTTTTAGAGGCTCTTCACATTTCCACCATTCTCGAGGTTTGATATGAGACATAAATGGAGTTGCTTTCTGATTTTTTGGGCACCTTTGATATGGGAATCAACATTATTTGTTTCCTATTTAGTGGCCTTCCACACGAGTTGACTTTTGTATAGTTTGGGGTCCGAATTGGCATATATACCGAAGATTTTGTCATTTTGGACATTTATTTGATACTTTAGCTCTATACACATTGAGACATCTCCATGCAGTTATAGCCTGTGATAGCTTGTGACCCTCAGTTACATCACGACCTAGGAATCACCAAGTCCACTCAACTACAGAGTCTAGCTTTTCGCATATAACATCGAGTCACGGAACATGGATGGTTTTCCTGGGATGAGAGTCATGGCAGCATCAGCTGGGTGGATGTGATAATTCTTGCAGCTGAGTGGGTGGCCCAGCCATTAACATGGCCACCCAGTTCGCTCAATATTATAGTACCTTGGCATAGTGGATGTGTGACACACTCATGGGTGGATCTTTCATCACCTGCTTGGCTAGGTACCTGTAGGTTTTTTTATACTTCACATCCCCTCACCTCCGTTGGACCACTAGAGATGATCGATCTTGTGCTCCTGCACAAGATGAGGATGATGGTGAAGGAGGGAGACTTATATATCTGGGAACCTAGTGTCTAGGATCTCACACGTCTGGAGAAATCGGCAGAAGAAATAGTAGTAGAGCCACCCAGCCTTCTCAGATAGCCACACCTACTACACCCATACCAACCACCACCTCTGATGCCACCCCTTTAACCCTACCACCACCATCCTTTAAAAAACACACTGAGCTCCATGATGATATAAAATGTGTTTTGGTGAATTTGTACCAAATACCAGACCCCCTACATCTCTCATTAATTTATCTGACTTCATTTTTCTTTTCACCCTCTCATGACTCAACTGGAGCTTCGTCCTCCACCATTCCACCACCCCTTCCACCCCTCCAAACCTCCCTCCTGATCTCACTATCCCTACTGCAAAACAGGAGTCCAAGGATGAGTAGGCTTGTTGGGGAAATGGTACTACCACTGAGGCTACCCCTATGGTCCCATTCATTGATCTCGTGTCCAGACCCACAACCCCATTCCGGACCAGGACTTCACCACCCACTATCCCAACCCATCCACATCCCTATGCCACCACACCACCCACCACCACTACACCTCCATACTCAACTATTATAGATACAAATGAAACTACCCTCAGCTAGTTGATCGGGACACCGGACAGTGGGATGACCCTCGAGGTGATTTTTCACGTATATAATTTATCATATTTTTTCTATATCTTTTGGGGTTTTTGGGAATTTTCCTTGTAATTTGGCTGTTTTTATTTTCATCATTTCGGTTCCCACCCATGTATGGACTTACTGATATCTAAATATACTTAGGCCTTCATTTTTTCATTTTGTTGGGTTTTGATTTTTATTTCTTTTTTTAGAATGCCAATCTCATCTGAATCATCTTCCATCCTCGATGTTCTAGTCCCACCAGTAGTCTTAGAACAACGGGTGCTTGAGAACATCTTAGACATTGCTTAAAAACTTCCGGAGCTATCTTTCACCATTCACCAATAGTAGCATTCACCTTGACCAATGAATCCATTATTACCATACCTCATCCATACTCACACGGATTCACTTAAAGTAATCAAACCACTAAAAAGACCACGCGAGCTTATGGACACCGCCTCTAACAGCTGTAATAGGAAAAGGAGAAACTAAGCGGGTGGACCATTTGATAACAATATATGTCCAGCCGTCAAGCTGACGATGTTTAGTTAGCTCTTTATGGGAGGTCACCCATAGTTCATCTATATTTTTTAACATTGTCGTTTATATTTCTTATTCATTCCCTTTCCATTTTCCATTTATGTATTTCATGAATTAACATTCTAAACTTCTCAACATTTCAATAAAATGACTCTCTTAGTTTATCACTTTGTGTGCCTACCCTTTTACCCACTATTCCAACTATTTGTAACTGTAGACTAATATTTGTTATCTTGTGTAGGGTTTCCTACCCTAACACTTTACAGGTATACTATATATTCATGTTACGATAGCACAAATAACCCCATGAAATACTACTTTCCCCATGGAGATCCCAATTCCCTCTTATTTTATCCAATATACCATTTCAAAAATATTTAAAAATCCCTACCACACCACTACCACCTATATTTCATTGATAGTATGGACACAATCTCATCTTAACTGTGGGGGGTATTCTCCCAATTTCACTAATGATACACTTAAGTTTTTATCATTCTCACTTATCTTGGAGAAATTTTTTAAATAATAAGAATGATTTAAACTTAAGAATCATTATTCCCATGTAATTAAAGAAAATTTTATGTGGAAAATTATTAAAGAATCTATTTCACTCCCTCTTAGATTGGTTTAAAATGATTGGTATGTTTAGAGAAAAAATTCAAATTAAAAAAAATTAGATAATGACTAATTGACCTAGTAAGTAGGATTTATGCCCTTTGTTTTTTCTAGTTGTTTTTTATTCCCACTACCTGAGAGGACTCTAAGACTTCAATTTCATACTCTTATCTAAGCATATATATTGAGAGATTCCTGGGGCTTCTAAATCGGCTAGAACTTGCACTGAGATTTTATCAAAATGATGAATGAAAAAATGTGGATTTAAAATGATTGAGGTATTCTTTGATATCCACTCTACCTAAGACCCTCCTAACATCTATCCATCGTTTATTCCATAGTTTCCATAAACGATCTATTAGAATGATGTTATTCCAATCCTATTTACCTTCCTACCTTTCTCTGGTACAATGCTCATAGATATCTTTAAACAAGTGTGGGGGAGACATTCAGACAACATGGGATGCTTCCACTTTCACAGATGCATGGTATGCTCACCTAACTACGAGGTTTCAATCAATATATCATTTGTTTCAACTCATTCATATTTTTTCCATCATATAATTAAAAAAATAAAATAAAAATTGATATGTGTTGTGTACTAGGAATGTCAAAAATCACCATTTTCCAGACTGAAGAGTCCCTAAAAGGATCATATGTGGTTAGGTGACAGATGTGAGATCTATCATAGGCATAAAATTAAAAAAAATTAAAAATTAAAAAGAAAAATGAACAGGAAAGGAAAATAATCAGTTCACTATATACATACTTTTCATACATATGGATCCAACCCAAGATGATGGAGTATGAAATTGACTATACATAATGAGGTACTTCATAACACTTGTCCTTTAACTTTTTTCATTGCACTACAGAGATTAACCTCCTATTTTAGCCTAATTTTTTACATTTTACCTACCTACACACAGTCACAGAGTCATCATAACCAGATTTCCTAAGCCCTCATGATTAATCATATTATTTTCTTTACACAGTGGAGAAGATAGACCAAGTGAAAGAATATGGTAAGGAACAGTGATAGAGATAATATTTTCATCATTTTTTATATTTAATTCAATGATTTAATGGCTAAAAATTGAACATGTTGATTTAATTACATCAATTTTGGATTTATGAAGCTTTTTGGGCTAAAACTAGAAAACTGCTTAACTTGGAAATATTTCCATATTTTAATTACATTGGTAATTCATGCATATATTTTAGAATATAAATCCAATTTATGTGATTATTTTTTTATTCGGTTAATATATTTATTTTCTTCATCTTTTGTTTTTGGACTCGGATTAAATTCAGTCATTAAAGGGTTCGAAAAATTCAATCAATGTGGACAAATATTTTGTATGACCGCGTGGACCCCACCTCAATGAATTGATCATAAATCAGTTAAAACGCATTAAATTTGGGTGATTACAATTGTATGTGGAAGATAATTATATTGGGAGTCCTATAGTTGAATATCATGGTGATTTACCATCATTAAGGCCGTCAATTGATGATGACATGTTGGGATAGAAAAAAAAAAGGAAACATTTCTGTCGATTAAATGCTCAGCATTAATTATCCATATCTAGTACTACAAATGGAGGATGAATCTAAAATTTTGTGATCAAACGTAAAACATATTTTTGAAGATATTTCAATAAGAAACCATCCCAAATTTCGGCCATTAAATTGGCCTAACATGGTCAATATTTCGGTGGACAGAATATGCTGGAAATCATAAAGAGGAATTATGAAGATCTTGAATTTGAAGACCGGAGGATGGCACCCCCTTGGCCTATATAAAGAGGAGTTCACCCATGATGAGGGAGGAGTTTGACACCGACATTGTATTGGAGGCTCTGGGACATGCTACTAACATTGGAATCTTCTTTTCTTCTCTTTTTATTTTTAATTTTCTTTTCCCATGTAACACATATGAATTCATATTTTAATTAAAGTATTTCCACCTTCTTTACCACCATATTTCTTTTCTAAATTTAATCTAATTTATTTCTCTCGCCCTTATTTACATTGTGATATATATGCACTATGTCAGGGCAAGTGACTAACTCGAGGCTTGGCCCTGGGTGAGGTTTCACGGCGTTCTTTATTATTGCGCTTCAATTCAAATTGTTTTTATTGTATTTGTGGTGGAGGAGGGAATATTGCACGGGTGTGGCGGTCGTCCACCACGACACTATTTCCAAATCCATTTCTTTTCCTTGATTAATTAATTTTCTCTCCCTTATCTTAGTCAAACCATTCATATGGTGGAGTTGAGGTTTCCATAAGGGATGAAACAGCATACGGTGGAGCCGGGTCCTATAGGAATAACATTCTCAGTTGAGGTGTTACCCTGTTTGACTATTGTAGGAGGTGTGGTTTGGTGTTCTAAAATAATACTAAAATCACACACTAAATAAATCAAGGGAATGTAATTTTTTAATGAGGTTTCATAAAACAGATTATCAAATTGAATTTAAACAATAAAAAAAAATAATGAATGAACTCGTGTTACCAACCCTAGGACCAAGTTCTTTCTTCTCTAATTACATTCTGTAATTGAATGTTAGTATAAGTTTTAACATTTAATTTGACTTTTAAATTTCATTTCATTCTTATATTAATTAAAAATAGTAAAAATCATTAGTTTAGGTGATATATATTAAGTAGGTGAACAACTAATAAAGCTCCTCAAGTGAGATGGCCCTGGTCAGCCATTGTGCTGCACTAGGAATATAAATTTATTTTGCCACGCCCTATGATAGGCGTGCGTCAAAACGGGTGTCGTTGCCGGGGAGGCAGTTCCATGATCTAATTGTAAATATTTATATCTTTTGAAATAAAAAAACCAAAAAAAATTTACCATGTTGTTTTCAAATGATTATTTCTTTAATTCCTGGAACAATTTCCCCCCAATGAAAGAACCAATTATTAACTCACCATTGTCCATGGAGGATGATGTTTCTTTTCTTGTTAAATAGGTGATGTTATTTTGGAAGTTAAATAATGAGGAACAAACATTTAATGAATTCATAGCTGGCCTGAGGCAGGACATGAAGAATGAAATTTTTGAAGCAATGGCTCGAGAGCTAACTTAGTTCTCCCATTACTTTCCAGGGTTTTATGATATTTGAAAATTCCAAGAAGATCCACCCTTAGACTTCACTGATTTTTCTAAGGAGATCCAAGAAATAGAGGAGACCGACTACCTACCTCTATCTGATACTACTCATCTCCAAGAGGTGCTTTCAAATGAAGAATACATTGAAGATTAACAAACTCAGGGAGATAATCATTTCATGAACTCCTTATCATTTGATCTTGTTAAAACTGAATTGAGTATTACCTCCCCTTGTTTTAATATTTCAGATTCAGACAAAACATTTATTTCCTTGGAGGAGGACGATGAAAAAGAAGATTCATCTAAAGAGGAACATCTGGAGATCCCCGAACTTGTTGAACATTTATTAGAGGGTGCACAAGAAGAGATAAAAGTGGCTTTTCCTGAGGAAATAGAGACACAATGCATAGACATTGAAAGGGATGTATTTGATATTGATTCTTCATGCTATAATTTTTTTCCGATAGATGTACAATCTAAAATTCCCTTTAGTTATTCCATTGATGATGCATATCTTGAGAAAGAAATTTTTAATGAAGAAGAAATTATGCAAGTGGAAGCTATGAAATAGGAGGACTCATTCATTGTCATAACCCCACCATGCATGCTGTATCTCATTACAATGGGGGTGGACTTGATATATTATATCCATGGGTTCCTCAACAAAAAGGAAGAACTATTTTCTGGAAAGAAGAATTTTTGTTGGTTTATGAGAAAGAAACATCACCCACCACCAGATTGGGGATAAACAATTAGAACTGCCTATCTAGAGGCAGTCAAAACCCAGGGATCACTTGGGGGATGAAACCAAGATTTATCCTTCTTTTATCATTTAAATTATATTTTCATTTTATTTAATAAATTTATTATATTATATTTTTACCTTTTATAGGTTTTAAAAAAGCCACACTTAGGTTCCTAACTCAACGTTGCATTTCCAATAAGTCAGGTCGTACCTCTCCTTTACATTTTCTTGTTTGTTGTGATTGAATTTTAAATATTCTTAAATGTTGAATCCATTTGAATGAATTGAGTACACTGCATCAATTAAGTGTGGGCGAGGGAATCATGTAGTCTATGATTTTTTTTCTTCAAAAATTTAATTTTTTCTAGTCGAGCCAACGAAATTAAACAAAGGCGCTACCGGGAGGAAACTCGCATTTTCCCCCATTGTCCACTGGTCCTCTTAGTCATTTACCGACATGATTGAATGGGCCTGCACTATCAATTATTTTCATTCTTATATTTCAGGTCCATTAATGAAGAAGATGTAGTGGGATTACACATCGTGAAGAAAAGAATCCATTTGAAAGGGGAGTAAGAGTTTCAATTCAATGTTATCCAAATTTATTCCCCACATTTTTAGTCTTTTAAAGAGTTAATTAAAAAAATGCATGCCCACACTTGAATTTGTGTTTTACTTTACATATATAGGAGACATGAGTTTAAT
Source organism: Viscum album (assembly GCA_963277665.1). NCBI lineage: Eukaryota > Viridiplantae > Streptophyta > Magnoliopsida > Santalales > Viscaceae > Viscum > Viscum album. Next base: position 1,543,752,771 of record OY728157.1, on the reverse strand, counting down.
AGGAATCCGGTGATTCCATGATTTAGATTTCATTGTTAGTGAGATTTAATGATTAAAATTGATAATTGGACTATTAAAGTGAAGTAAAGATATTGAAATAAGGACTCATGATTGGAGGGAATTAATTGATTCATGTAAATGAAATTTCCCTACCATATTTCATGCTTTTAATTTCTAAAATTCATGTGACTTAATTTGTTATTATGAATAATGCCATGGGTGATTGTCTAATGTCATATTCCCATTCCCGAGAGGATTTCTAGACCATATATTTCCTATTTTTTCTTGAGCATATTTCTTGAGTGATCTTGGGACATGACACCTGCTAGAACTTGTATTGAAACTTATCAAAGATATGAATGTTCAAAAACACATTTAAAATTATTGAGGCACTACATTGTCTAGCCAAATATTTACCTAAGACCCGCCCTTACATTTATCATTCGTTATCCCATAGAAGCCATGAATTTCCTTATAGGTTTAAGCCACATTACAAGCTAATATTTCCTTACCTACCTCCACTTTTACTATTTTTTCATGAATATTTCAAGTTTGTGTATAGGGGAAGGTCCATTAGTGTTCATTCATTGGGATGTGTATCTTTTTTGGGTGTTGTGATGTGTGTATCATCATTTTGGGTAGTGTATTATTAAAAAATTGGGCATGAGTCATCATTTCAATATGCTTCTTTCATTTCATCTGGTTCTCCTTAAAAAAAGTAAAAACCAATTGAAAATAAAGTTGTGTCTTTCTGGAGCTTTAAAAAAAAGAGAAAAATAATGCTTTACCTTTCTGGAGCTTTACAAAAAGAGAGGAGGAGAACATAGATGATATCATTCTTTGTAATCATTTATTGACTCATGAACCATTTCATTGAAAGGGGGTGGTGTTTTGTTCCACATTATCAATGGGATTTGAGTGAGGTTTATCCTGTGTTTTCACTTGATTAATCATGCATTATACATAAGAGTCAAAACTCCTACTTCTATCCTTAAATTATTCTAATTATTTACCCACCAAACCCAAGCCACAGATTCATTTGAACCTTTATTGAAAGTCCTTATGATGTTATGTGTGTTTTGTCTTTAAAAAGTGGAGAAATTAGTTCCTTTACAAGCCTATATATAAGGATCATGTTCTCATGATATGAGTATAACTCCATTATTAATTGTATCACGAGTGATGAGATAAAATATTCAAAAGAGAGGCAGATCATGATTTGGCATGTTTAATAATAATAAATTGAAAATCTTGAATGAATGAAAGGAGAAGATACATCATTTTTAAAAGGTGAAAAGTAAAATGCATGTATTGATTGTTTCTTTGAAAAATGGGAAAATAAATTGATATTTTTTTTGGAACATGAAAATTTTATTGTTCATTGATAATTTTTTGATTTTATTGCATTTAAATTTAAATATTGGTAACAATAGATCCCTTTGAATTCCATGTTGAGATTTTATGCTTGAGGACAAGCATAGTTTAAGTGTGGGGGAATTGATAGAGATAATATTTTCATCATTTTCTATATTTAATTCAATTATTTAATCCCTAAAAATTGAACAAGTTGAGTTAATTACATCAATTTTGGATTTATGATGTGTTTTGTGCTAAAACTGGAAAACTGCTTAATTTGGAAATATTTCCATATTTTAATAACATTGGTAATTCACACATATCTTTTAGAATAAAAATCCAATTTATGTGATTAATTTTTTATTCGGTTAATATATTTATTTTCTTCATATTTTGTGTTTTGACCAGGATTAAATTCATCCATTAAAGGGCCCAAAAAATTCATTCAATGTGGATAAATATTTTGGAAGACCGTGTGGACCACACCTCAATTAATTGATCATAAATCAGTCAAAACGCATTAAATAGGGGTGATTCCAATTGTATGTGGAATATAATTATATGGGGAGTTCTTTAGTTGAATATCATAGAGATTTACAATAATTAAGGTGGCTAATTGATGCTGACATGTTGGGGCATAAAAAAAGGAAACATTTCTCTGGATTAAATGCTCAATATTAATTATCCATATCTCATACTAAACATGGAGGATGAATCTGAAATTTTTTTATCAAATGTAAAACATATTTTTGAAGATATTTCAAGCAGAAAAAATCCCAAATTTCGGCAATTAAGTTGGCCAAACATGGTTAATCATTCGGTGGACAGAATATGCTGGAAATATTAAAGAGGAATTATGAAGATCTTGAATTTGAAGACCGGAGGATGGAACCTCCTTGGCCTATATAAAGAGGATTTCACCCATGCTGAGGGAGGATTTTGACACCGACATTGGATTGGAGTCTCTAGGACATGCTACTAACATAGGAATCTTCTTTTCTTCTCTTTTTATTTTTTATTTTCTTTTCTCATGTAACACATGTGCATTCATATTTTAATTAAATGTTTCCACATTCTTTACAACCATCTTTCTTTTCTAAATTTAATCTAATTTCTTTCTCTCTCCCTTTTTTCCATTGTGATCTCTCTTAACTTTGTCATAGAAAGTGAATAACTCAAGGATTGGCCCGGGGGGAGGTTTCACGGTGTTCTTTATTATTGCGCTTCAATTCAAAGAGTTTTTATTCTATTTGTGGTGGAGGCGGGAATATTGCACGGGTGCGGCGGTCTCCCACCACGACACTGTTTCCAAATCCATTACTTTTCCTTGATTAATTAATTTTCTCTCCCTTGTATTATGAAAACCCTTCATACAGTGGAGTTGAGGTTCCCATAAGGGATGAAACGGCATACCGTGGAGCCGGGTCCTATAGGAATAACATTCTCGGTTGAGGTGTTGCCCTATTTGACTATTGGAGGATGTGTGTTTTGGTGTGCCATAATCATACTAAAATCACACAATAAATAAACCAAGGGAATGTAATTTTTTAATGAGGTTTCATAAAACAGATTATCAAATTGAATTTAAACAATAAATAAATAATGAATGAACCAGTCTTACCAACCTGGCTCTACCGTATGCCATTTCATCCCTTATAGCAACCTCAACTCCACCGTATTAAGGGTTTTCCTAAGAGAAGGGAGAGAAAATTAATTAATCAAGGAAAAGAAATGTATTTTGATATAGTGTCGTGGTGGATGAACGCCGCACCCATGCAATATTCCCACCTCCACCACAAATTGAATAAAAATAATTTGAATTGAAGTGCAATAATAAGGAACACCGTGAAACCTCCCCCAGGGCCAAGCCTCGAGTTAGTCACTTGTCATGGAAAAATGCATAGAGATCAAAATGGAAATAAGGTAGAGAGAAAGAAATTATATTAAATTTGGAAAAGAAAGATGGTGGTAAAGAAGGTGGAAGCACTTTAATTAAAATATGAATGCATATGTGTTACATGGGAAAAGAAAATTAAAAATAAAAAGAGAAGAAAAGAAGATTCATATGTTAGAAGCATGTCCCTGAGCCTCCAATCCAATGTTGGTGTCAAACTCCTCCCATAGCATGGGTGAACTCCTCTTTATATAGGCTAAGGGGGTGTCATCCTCTGGTCTTCAAATTCAAGATCTTCATAATTCCTCTTTAAGATTTCCAACATATTCTGTCCACTGAACGTTTAACCATGTTCGGCCAATTTAATGTCTGAAATTTGGGATGGTTTCTACTTGAAATATTTTCAAATATATATTTTACGTTTGATCACAAAATTTCAGATTCATCCTCCATGTGTAGTATGAGATATGGATCATTAATGCTGAGCATTTATTCCAGAGAAATGTTTCCTTTTTTTCTTACCCAACATGTCAGCATCCATTGACCGCCATAATGATGGTAAATCTCCATGATATTCAACTAATGAACTCCCCATATCATTATCTTCCACATACAATTGGAATCACCCAAATTGAATGCGTTTTGACTGATTTATGATCAATTCATTGAGGTGGGGTCCACGCGGTCATCCAAAAGTTTTGTCCACATTGATTGAATTTTTTGGACCATTTAATGGCTGAATTGAATCCTTATCCACACACAAAAGATGAATAAAATAAATATATTAACAGAATACAAAAATAATCACATAAATTGGATTTATATTCTAAAATATATGCATGAATTACCGTTGTGATTAAAATATGGAAATATTTCCAAATTAAGCAGTTTTCCAGTTTTAGCCCAAAACACATCATAAATCCAAAATTGATGTAATTAACTCAACTTGTTCAATTTTTAGGGATAAAATAATTTAATTAAATATAAAAAATGATGAAAATATTATCTCTATCAAACAGGTACTCAGGGTACGGTCATACCTCTACTTATAATTTCTACCCTATGTAATGATAGAAAAAAATGGTTAAGTGTATTACAATTCGGAATATAAGATAAGGAACAATTAAGAGGTTATAATTAGAAGAATAGAATTTTTTTTGACAAATAGACTGTGATTCATGACTAACTCTCTATGCAGTTTTAATTATGGAAATTGACTTTTTTCTTCTTACACCTAATTGAATTGTTTGAACATAATGAATATTTCTTTCCTCACAAGTTTCTTATCCTTTAAAAAATCATTGTTGAGATGTATATCTTGAGGATGAGAAGTATGGGGGTATTTTATTATAATCATCTGTATATATTCTTTGCTTTCATTTATTCATAATTTTACATTTAATTATTTTATAATGCATGTGGTATGTTTCTAATTTTGCAGGAAAATGAATCATAGGTTTTCAAGAATGAAAATCTTGAAAAAGTGAAAAATCTTCCAAGTACATGTTGTGATGATGATATTAGCACCGTGTACCAGAGTATCACAGCCTAACCCAAGCCGTGAAGCCAATTTGTGACTATGAAGCCTGAAGAAAAAAAAGGAACTATACGTTGTGACCACATCGGCCACATCATGACACCCAGTCAAATCAGTTAGTGAGAAATCCGTGGGGATTCCACACAAAATCTACAATGCTGGAGTACACATAGTGACACACGTCTATAGTTCATGTACCTGGTAAAACATCCAATCTACGAGAACCACGTGCCACCCTAAAGAACCAAATGAAAATGACATGGATTGAGGATATAATTCATGTACCATAGGTACACATCATGACCAAAATCATCTATATAGGGAATAGAGTTTCAGATCATTAAAGAATATAGGGAGAGATCTTCCATCTCCACTCATGATTCCCTATGATCCATTCTTATTATTTGTAACACCCCAATCTTCCACGGTACACTTCTCTTTGAATAATACAATAGCGTGTGTTGTACGCAACACTGAGTTCAAGTACACCATGACTTACCAAACTAGCCGTTTAAAAGAGGTTATGAATAGTATTAACTTAATTTTAAATATTATATTATCCTTATAATTTTAATCCATATTATGAGTTTCTAAGACATGATTTATGAACAAATTCATTTTTTTCAGATAAAAGAAGTATTTTTCAAAAAATGAAATTTTACCGCCTTTTAATGAAGAATCCTTTTTAAAACCAATATTTGAAACTTTTATATATTCAATTTGAAAAAATAAAATTCTTCTTTATAATCGGGACATAAGAATTTAGTATCAATAATGTTTTGGTGTCTTTCTGATAACTTTAATATTTGGGTGAATAGTGAAAAATTACTAAATTTTAACTGAAAAACACTTTTTTAATCAAAATAATTTATATTGTTAAATTATAAATTTTAATGGTTTTTAAGTATAAATATATTATATTTTTTCTATTTAATCCAATGATGGTCATTTTAAGTAATTTCACCTTGAAATTGGACATAAACAAGTGTCAATCTTTTGATAGTTATTATTTCATAAAAACACGCTTTTTGTTTTAACAACGGGAATTAATTTTAAATTAATTTCTGCCACGTATGTGTTTTGAATTTGGAAAAATGGATTAAATATTTGGAATCAGGATGTTCAAATTGTGTAAATAGGTAACTTTTATTTTTAGACATTTTGGATAATTACTTCGGTAAATATTTTATTTACCATGGTTAAAGGGTAAATCTGGTAAACAAGGGTTAAAAAATAATATTATAATAATACTAAATTACCCTGAAACGTGTCTTAAACCTATTGGTTGATACATGGTCAACCATGGGCATCTTTGGATCGATTTTGGGACCACATGGATCCACTTGTAAGCGATAGGGACACTTTATTTTAATTAAGTAAAAATGAATACATAAATGGGACAAGCATATATCTTTTAGGAAAACAATTGTTACATATGGTTATATATGTTTGATTTTAGACTATAAATATTCATTAGAAATATAAAAATATTTCCTAAATAATTATATTTTATTTATAATTTTTAGACATTAAATAATTTAATTTATTTATGACACAATGGTGATGGAGTAATTACCATAATAGTGAACAATTAGAATAATTGATATTATAAATACCCAAATAAATATAATTTGAGACTTTTATTGAATTACACTAATTTTATAGGTTAACATGACATATTATGATTGATTTAATTAACTTTTTTCGAAGTAATAATTCTTTTATGAGTTTCAAAAAAATCAACTATTGAATAGTGTCAAAATTGACATAAAAGAGTTTTTAAAAAAAATATTTTATTATTAATTGATATTAAATTCCTAAAAATCTAAGGTTCGTCCAAGAGACTTATATCATTATATTTGTATCATTAATGGACACTTGGGGGTCTATTGGATGTATATGGTAAGTTTATTAACCATATAATATAAAAATACAAAGTGACATGGTAAATGTCAAACTAATTAACTAAGAGTTAAAAATAAAAGATAAGATTAATATAGTAACCCAAACCTGTCTAAATTCTATTGGATGATTGGTTTTCGACCTATCCCCACCTTAAACTTTGAATAATCAACTTTGGATCCATTAGAAACCGAATATGAATTTATTATAAATTAATATTTCTAGCTTTTCCAAAGGTGCCCCTCACCCCTCTTATAAAAGGGCACTCCTCCTTCTCATTTCTTAACACCTTCAAAGCCTTTTGGTTCGGCCAACCCCTGCCCAAATACTCTCTAAACTTCCCTCAATACAACATAGAGACCTTATTTTGATCAGAAAGCCATCCTAAGGAGCCCTTTCGATCAAATCAAAATGAAGAACCCGAAGAAGAGGTAATGTTTTCACCAACCCTTTTCAAGTTCCTTTCTTCTTCCACTTCTTATTTCTTTGTTATTAACATTATAAAATAATAACTCCAGTATCATATATATTCTGTGATGTTATTATAAATATGGTACAACCATATTCAGTATTCTATCCACCCTTTGAATAACATGTCACCATACGTGCGTACGTACGGCTTACTGTCTCCACGTCGTGGTGTAATTGTTATTCAATATATTATTATTTGGATGGGTATAATAATGATTTGTAACTCTTGTAAATAATAAATATAACATGATAATGATTCTGTATATATGATATAACATCCAATTATATATTATTTTATAATCAAAATAATGATATTGTCGCTCGTGCGTACGTACGGACTACCGTCTCCACAAACGTGATGAGATTCACTCTTCATCGTATCCATTCAAGTATAATTCTCATTTGATGATTAAAAATAATATTTAAGGACTTGATATCATTCTGGATATGAATAATATACATCCCATTAATAACAAATATGGCTCACATAATAAACAATATAAAGTAAAATGAACCCGTTAACACCCGAAATGACGATAATTCTAAGATATTACTAACAAATAAATGTTAAAAGATCATATATGATATCATATTAATGCATATGATTATTGTATAATTAAATAAAAATTATTTCACCATTATACCAGAGTTTAACCTACCGTCGACCAAGGAAAAAGTACAAAGTAAGGGGTTTCTTATCTCACTTTTAATTCTGTGAGAATTCCATTGTTCACCACTTATTTATTACATGTGGTGTGTGTACTGCCCATGTTTGTATTCATTGTGTAATATACTTTAATTCATGTATATTTAAATCATCATTGTATGATCCTTCTTTCATGGTTGTATTTTTTGTATGTTACCAAATCAATAAGGGAATTTGAAATTTCAATTTCCACTCATTCGGCATTACGCATACTTCATTGATTATTTTACTCCAAGATTATGTGTGGAATCACTATTCATTTGATTATGTCATAATTTCCACTACACTTTCTGTGGATATACTTTTTATAAACATAATCACTCCATTGATAAATTCTCAAGTCATCGGTATGAACTTGACAAGAGTAATTTTTACTCAATCTCGATTTATTGAGATAAACATCCAATTCATTGGTGTTGTTTTTACTAGAATATGTGTGAATGGCCCTTTATTGTTTTACACTGAATATCCAATCATATTTAGTGTATTTATATTTTTCACACATAATTATGTCTTTGATTTATCCTTAACCTAAGGATACGGACTTTATGGGAGATTTCATCTCAATTTACATTCCATTGAGACTTATTTGTTATTATACACCAAATCACGTTTATGTGGGGTATATAATGTACTTTGACATAGTATATCATGAATTCCTTTATTCTCATGATATTACAATGTTTTGATTACCTCAATTATTTTTATTCAAGTGTCTCGCTTTTGGTTAGAAACTCTAACTAAAATACCATTTTTAAATGTTTTGAAGACTTATTCTTCTAAATCTTGCTCATTAATGTACATGTTTTAAAAATTGTTTTAAGGATTTATTTATATGGACATTAATGTTTTAAAATTAAAACTCCTTTTAAAAGTTTCAAAGTGGTATGGGACACTTTGATTCAAAAATCTTTTTTTAAATGGCTTCTTGATAAATAGTGTGACTTTTAAATGATTTCAAGAAAAAGGGGGATATTTCTCTCAAATAGTTTTGATGATTATTTTCATCTATGTCAATATACTTCATTATTCTTGATTGAGGTTAATGTGATACAATAAAATCTTCCATATTGTATCGAATGAGTTATGTTTGACTGTGGATGTGCTATTTTTATACCATTCATGGTTTGTGGTTAAAGTATTGACATTCCTTATGCTAGATTTAATACCAATGTTTATGTTATGTTTAAACCTGTTCATATGAGGAATGCATTGGACTTAATAAGTGACGGGTGGAGCCTGATATAGCTCCCCGATGCATCGGTAGGTCTCATGAGACAAACTAGTGTCTTGGCACAAGTCCTTGGCAAAATCTTATTTGTAGTCTTGGCACGAGGCCTTGGATATGTGGTTATGATAGTCTGGCATTATGCATTACATCATTATGAAAGTTGTTATTGATATTGCATGTGATTGTTTGACTACTAGAATATCCATGTGAATAAGTAAATGGCATTATTTCATTTTATCTTTGCCATATTATGCTGAAGTTCAAGTTTAAAAGACTTTTGTTTTAGTTATAAATTACTTTAAGTGTTTATGCTTATCTATGAAGGCTTCTGCTATATTGTTATCCTTACTGAGCATCTGAGCTCACCCCTTTCAGTGTTTTATTTTTTCCAGGATATGAAGAAGTAATTTATGAATGACCTGCAAGGATAGTATGAGGGGATATGAAGACAAGATTTTTTTTAGTTTTTTTTACCTTATGATGTAATGTAAGACTTATGAATATATCTAGTGTTTCCAAGACTACTAAACTAATCGGTCTTTCAAGACTTGATCCTTTATGATCATGCCAATGTTATGTAATAATGCACCAACTCTGGGTATTTAGGATTGGGGCGTTACAATTGGTATCAGAGGAAGTCTAGTACAAACCTTGGAAGCTAGATTTAGATAAACTCTGATTAGAGCACGTAGAACTAAGATGAACATTGAGGACTAGTATAGAATAACTTCCTAGAATTTTGATATTTTAGAGATTTTCTGAGTTTTCTGATCAATACATCCATGTCTGGATACGAGCAGGTAGAGGTGGCTCTGGCACAGATGTACCTAGGGGTAAAACCCAAAAATACCGCTTTAAGCTAGACTCGAACGAGAACAGGTGCACGACAACGGGCCTTGCTGCACTCTTGGTTACGACACTCCTGGGGGATATGATTAGGATAATTTACATTTTATTTACAAACTGATTTAATGTAATATATATATAAGATGAGAGTAAATGACCTTGGTTAATCCTACTGTGTTTCAAATTGAGAATATGGTGACATGTTAATCTCTAAATGATTTTATGACTACTGTTACTCACACAATGCTTTCCGGTTTTAGTCAATGGCTGGATTCCAAGGAAGTCATAGTGACTTTGAGAATGATGTACAAGGTGGGAACGGTGGTGGCAATGAGCAACAAAATGGAATGTTGATAGGCATAAAAGATATCGTCTTTATGCCAAATCAGTTTTCCAAAAATAGGATCAACAACATATATATTAACCAACTCCCGGACTCAATAAGGAAGAGAAAAATGATGAATGGTAAGAGCTCCAGCAGTGGAGACCATGGAGAAAGGAATCCTCAATTTCCATCATGCAGGAAATGTGGAAGGAGAAACCCAAGAAAGTGTCTCAATGGGACAAAGAAATGCTTTACATGCGGGAAGGAAGGACATAAAGTGAAGAATTGCCGAAGAAAAATGAAGAGTACTATGGAAGAAGATAAAAATGGTCCCAAGAGTCCATTTACAGTCATTTTTCGTAAATGTAGGGGACCTGGACATTACCTGAGTGAATTCCCTATTCTATAGGATATTTTCTTGGTCAAAGAAGAATCTATGTGTAAATAAATTGTTGTAGAAATGTTTAAAAAGTATTAGTGCTCCTTGTTGATGGGTTTACTTTGGAATAATTTTCTCTTGTATTTGTAACCCCGTAGTTTTCCATGTGAGAATGATATTTGAGGAAGAATTATCTCTTCTCTTGTGGATATTGGTATAAATAGCCATTTGGTTTTATATGATCATTGGGGTTTGAGAGAGTTATAAGTTATTATAATTTGGGATGAAAATGCAATGTATGAGATAAGATTTTTGGTTAAATTATGTTATGGTTATTTTGAGGAATTTATCTCATTTTGGTAATGTTATAAAACATAGTTTTTGAAAAGGACAACACGCAGACCGCGTGACAACCCGTCGCGTCGAACAAAGCTATGGGAATTGAACCCACAACCAAAGTGCGATTGGGATTTATCACCTACCATTGGACTATGTGAAGTCCCTGGATAGTGTGACTAATTATTTTTAGTTAAATGATTTTATTGATCAATAATAAGTTGATTTGGGTTCTTATGTATTATCAAATGAATAGCCTTGGTATAGGAAAATGATTTGGTGATTAAGTGATAAATGTTATTTTGTAAGATGTTCTCTTTGTTGGGAACACTATATGCCCAAGGAAAATAGAATACTATGGGGTTTCATTTGTGGAGTAATGGTAGATTTTTATCTACGTTTTTATTGTGGATTTATAGTGATTTGGGTGATTTATGGAAATGATTAACCTATAATAGAGAATATGTGATGAGGTTAATTACTTTTAAGTATGTGACTTTAAGAGTATTTGATGTCATTTGGAGATACAATTTAACATGGGAGACTATATAATCAAATTCTTCTATGTTTTGGGTTTCAATATTAGTTTGTATTATATTGAAGGATTTTAAGGAAAATTGAATATTGAATGGTATTTATTTAACTTTGGGGTATTGTTGGTTTAATTTTAGAAATTAAGATTAGTGATTATTTCTCTCAAGGAATATCATTTTGGGGGATCATTAGATCTTGTACTAACAATTTTGGTTTTGATTAATCTCTAAAGACAATGTAAATATATAGTTTATCCTGCATGGATCATGTGATTCTATAGAAGTTTATTCTAGCTCTTCCAGTGTGACCTAGTCTTCTTGAATACTCATCATTTAAAAAAATGATTTAGTGGTGGAAATTTATTAAATAATGAAACTCTATTTAAAATGTAAGTATATATCTTTATATTCTTAGTCAATATCATAAATGAATTCCCCATCCTTATTTATTGTAACTTAAAACAAAAAATGTTGTCCGTTTACTTTTCCTATTAGGATATTAATGATCATTTGTCCCAACACAATTTTGTGGTTTTCTTATTGTTAACTTTATCCTAATCATGATTTCTATCCCTATCCATCAGAACTTGACACATAGTTTCTCAACTATATCCATGTTTTCCTACCTGGAATCCTAGTATGGGTTATCTTGGGTGACCTTTATACCTCTCTTTATTTCTTTTAAAGTGATAGTTTTATTGACTCTTTTTCCGATGTGGGACTTTCCATTATATTCTCAGGCCCAATTTTTTAAAATTGTGAGGATGCAATTTATTGAAGGAGGGGTGAATGTAACACCCTAATCTTCCACGGTACACTTCTCTTTGAATAATACAATAGCGTGTGTTGTACGCAACACTGAGTTCAAGTACACCACGACTTACCAGACTAGTCGTTTAAAAGAGGTTATGAATAGTATTAACTGAATTTTAAATATTATATTATCCTTATAATTTTAATCCATATTTGGAGTTTCTAAGACATGATTTATGAACAAATTCATTTTTTTCAGATAAAATAAGTATTTTTTTTAAAATGAAATTTTACCGCCTTTTAATGGAGAATCCATTTTAAAACCAATATTTGAAACTCTTATATATTAAATATAACAAAATAAAATTATTCTTTAGAATCGGGACATAAGAATTTAGTATCAATAATGTTTTGGTGTCTTTCTGATAACTTTCATATTTGGGTGAATAGTGAAAAATTACTAAATTTTAACTGAAAACAACTTTTTTAATCAAAATAATTTATATTGTTAAATTATAAATTTTAATGGTTTGGAAGTATAAATAAATTATATTTTTTCTATTTAATCCAATGATGGTCATTTTAAAAAATTTCACCTTGAAATTGGATATAAACAAGTGTCAAGCTTTTGATAGTTATTATTTCTTAAAAACACGCTTTTTATTTTAACAACGGGAATTAATTTTAAATTAATTTATGACACTTATGTGTTTTTAATTTGGAAAAATGGATTCCATATTTGGAATCAGGATGTTTAAATTTTTTAAATAGTTAACTTTTATTTTTAGACATTTTGGATAATTACTTCGGTAAATATTTTATTTACCATGGTTAAAGGGTAAATCCGGTAAACAAGGGTTAAAAACATAATATTAAAATAATACTAAATTACCCTAAAATGTGTCTTAACCCTATTGGTTGATACATGGTCGACCATGGGAATCTTTGGATCGATTTTGGGACCCCATGGAACCACTTGTAAGCTATAGGGACACTTTATTTTAATTAAGTTAAAATGAATACAAAAATGGCACAAGCATATATCTTTTAGGAAAACAATTTTTACATATGGTTATATATGTTTGATTTTAGACTATAAATATTAATTAGAAATATAAAACGATTTCCTACATAATGATATTTTATTTATAATTTTTAGACATTAAATAATTTAATTTATTTATGACACAATGGTGATGCAGTAATTACCATAATAGTGAAAAATTAGAATAATTGAAATTATAAATACCCAAATAATTATAATTTGAGACTTTTATTGAATTAAACTAATTTTATAGGTTAATATGACATATTATTATTGATTTAATTAACGTTTTTAGAATTAATAATTCTGTTATGAGTTTCAAAAAAATCAACTATTGAATAGTGTCAAAATTGACATAAAAGAGTTTTTAAAACAAATATTATATTATTAATTGATATTAAATTCCTAAAAATCTAATTTTCGTCCAAGAGACTTATATCATGATATTTGTATCATTAATGGACACTTGGGGGTCACTTGGATGTATATGGTAATTTTATTAACCATATAATATAAAAATACAAAGTGACATGGTAAATGTCAAACTAATTAACTAAGAGTTAAAAATAAAAGATAAGGTTAATATAGTAACCCAAACCTGTCTAAATTATATTGTTTGATTTTTTTTCGACCTATCCCCACCTTAACCTTTTAATAATCAACTTTGGAGCCATTATAAACCGAATATGAATTTATTATAAATTAATATTTCTAGCTTTTCCAAAGGTGCCCCTCACCCCTCTTATAAAAGGGCACTCCTCCTTCTCATTTCTTCACTCCTTCAAAGCATTTTGGTTCGGCCAACCCCTGACCAAATACTCTCTAAACATACCTCACTACAACCTAGATACCTTATTTTTATCATAAATCCATCCTAATGAGCCCTTTTGATCAAATCAAAAGGAAGAACCCGAAGAAGAGGTAATGTTTTCACCACCCCTTTTCAAGTTCCTTTCTTCTTCCACTTCTTCTTTCTTTGTTATTACCATTATAAAATAATAACCCCAGTATCCTGTATATTCTTTGATGTTATTATAAATATGGTACAACCATATTCATTTTTCTATCCACCCTTTGAATAACATGTCACCATACGTGCGTACGTACGGCTTACCGTCTCCACGTCGTGGTGTAATTGTTATTCAATATATTATTATTTGGATGGGTAAAATAATGATGTGTAACTCATGTAAATAATAAATATAACATGATAATGATTCTGAAAATATGATATAACATCCAATTATATATTATTTTAACATCAAAATAATGATATCGTCGCTCGTGTGTACGTACGGACTACCGTCTCCACGAACGTGATGAGATTCATTCTCCATCGTATCCATTCAAGTATAATTCTCATTTTATGATTAAATATAATATTTAAGGACTTGATATAATTCTAGATATGAATAATATACATCCCATTGATAACAAATAAGGCTCACATAATAAAGAATATAAAGTAAAATGAACCCGTTAACACCCGAAATGACGATAATTCTAAGATATTATTAAGAAATCAATGTTAAAAGATCATATATGATATCATATTAATGAATATGATTCTTGAATAATTAAATAAAAATTATTTCAGCATTATACATGAGGTTAAACTACCGTCGACCATGGAAAAAGGACAAAGTAAGGGGTTTCGTATCTCACTTTTAATTCCATGAGAATTCCATTATTCACCACTTATTTATTACATGTGGTGTGTGTACTGCACATGTTTGTATTAATTGTGTAATATACTTTAATTAATGTATATTTACATCATCATTGTATGATCCTTCTTTCATGGGTGTATGTTTTTTATGTTACCAAATCAATAAGGGAATTTGAAATTTCAATTTCCACTCATTCGGTATTATGCATACTTCATTGATTATTTTACTTCAAGATTATGTGTGGAATCACTATTAATTTTATTATGTCATAATTTCCACTACCCTTTCTATGGATATACTTTTTATACACATAATCACTCCATTGATAAATTCTCAAGTCATCGGTATGAACTTGATAAGAGTAATTTTTATTCAATCTCGATTTGTTGAGATAAACATCCAATTCATTGGTGTAGATTTTAATAGAATATGTGTGAATGTCCCTTTATTGTTTTACACTGAATATCCAATCATATTTAGTGTGTTTATATTTTTCACACATAATTATGTCGTTGATTTATACTTAACCTAAGGATACGGCCTTTATGAGAGATTTCATCTCAATTTACATTCCTTTGAGACTTATTTGTTGTTATACACCAAATCACTTTTATGTGGTGTATATAATGTACTTTGACATAGTATATCATCAATTACATTATTATCATGATATTACAATGTTTTGATTACTTCAATTATTTGTATTCAATTGTCTCGCTTTTGGTTAGAAACTCTAACTAAAATACCATTTTTAAATGTTTTAAAGACTTATTCTTCTAAATCTTGCTCATTAATGTCCATGTTTTAAAAATTGTTTTAAGGATTTATTTATATGGAAATTAATGTTTTAAAATTAAAACTCCTTTTAAAAGTTTCAAAGTGGTATTGGACACTTTGATTCAAAAATCTTTTTTTAAATGGCTTCTTGACAAATAGTGTGACTTTTAAATGATTTCAAGAAAAAGGGGGATATTTCTCTCAAATAGTTTTGATGATTATTTTCATCTATGTCAATATACTTCATTATTCTTGATTGAGGTTAATGTGATACAATACAATCTTCCATATTGTATCGAATGAGTTATGTTTGACTATGGATGTGCTATTTTTATACCATTCATGGTTTGTGGTTAAAGTATTGACATTCCTTATACTAGTTTTAATAGGAATGTTTATGTTATGTTTAAACCTGTTCATATGAGGAATGCATTGGACATAATAAGTGACGGGTGGAGCCCGCTATAGCTCCTCGATGCATCGGTAGGTCTCATGAGACAAACTAGTTTCTTGGCACAAGGCCTTATAAAAATCTTATTTGTAGTCTTGGCATGAGGCCTTGGCTGTGTGGTTATGATAGTCTGGAATTATGCATTCCATCATTATGAAAGTGGTTATTGATATTGCATGTGATTGTTAGACTAGTAGAATATCCATGTTAATAAGTAAATGGCATTATTTCATTTTATCTATGCCATATTATGCTGAAGTTCAAGTTTAAAAGGCTTTTGTTTTAGTTATAAATTGCTTTAAGTGTTTATGCTTATCTATGAAAGCTTCTGGTATATTGTTATCCTCACTGAGCATCTGAGCTCGCCCCTTTTAGTGTTTTATTTTTCCCAGGATGAGAAGAAGTAATTTAAGAATGACCTTCAAGGATAGTATGAGTGGATATGAAGACAAGATGTTGTTTTAGTTTTTTTTACCTTATGATGTAATGTAAGACTTATGAATATATCTAGTGTTTCCAAGACTACTAAACTAATCAGTCTTTTGATACTTGATCCTTTTTGATCATGCCAATGTTAAGTAATAATGCACCAACTCTGGGTATCTAGGGTCGGGGCGTTACATTATTTTCCCTTTAAAAATCAATTTCTTAATGGGTTTTCAAAATTTCATTCAATTAAAGAGTTGTGGAGCTTACTTTCTTCAACACCATCTTTTTTCCTATTTTGCGCTTAAATTTCAATTCCAATTTCTATCTCAAGCAAGTAATTTAGTTTAATTCATAGTTCTCTTATGCATGATTTCTCTTTGTTATCCTAGAATATCTTCTTTTATAAATCTGTTAAGCATTCTTTCTCTAGTTTATTTTATTTTTCTAACATCCCTAGTGAGTAGCTAAATTAATTAGGGGTAGGGATTAAGCTCTATGTATCTATATAATTAAATATACCTTTTAATATAAACTTGGAAAACCTAATAAAATTGGTAAATAGGATATAAACCCACGGTCTATCTCATTTGTGTGAACATCCCTGACCATGGGATGGTCAAACAAACCACCATATCCTAATTATAGTATACTAAGATATGACCACTATCTTAGGAGACTTTCTACTTAGAAAACCAAACTTAATTCACCTAGGTTGTCACTACCTCATGACCATGGAATAGCTACATCCTAGGTAGTACTAGGAGGCTAAGACCAAAGTCAACTAGTGACCCCTGTTTTCTTCGCAGACTAAGACATAGGATCTTGCAAAGGTTAGAATTAAAAGACATCCTTCACCCAGATACTCAACTTAATCCTAACCACTCAGTCGTCATTTAAAGTCATTCTAAATAGAATATATACCAAACTATGAAACAAAATACTTATAGAATATAGTCCCTTATAATTTTAGAAATAATATCCTCTCAAAGTTTTAATAGCAGTATCCCAATGAATTCTACCCCATACTCCCACTACAATAGGTCTTAGAAGTTCATGAAAGCTTGGGACTAATTATAAATTCAAATTTGATTCACTCCGGAGGAAGTAATGACACCACCGCGTAGAGGACATCAAAAACATAATTTATGAGATCATGTGCTTAATAAAGAAAAACATAAGAGATATCAATCATAATATATAATTATATAATCATAATAATTTACTAATATAATCAAGTGTTTGTTTTCAATATAAAATAATCATACACAAAAAATATTAAATAATAAAATCCAAAATCATGTCATATCCAAAATCCTAATTACTATGGTTTTCAAATTAGTAATTATCATTAAAGAAACATAACATATAAATGTGGAATCATAAGAATAAGATATAATAACCTTCTGAACATATTTATTTGAAATAATTCCCAGAAAAAATATTGTTATAATAGGTGGATAAAATCATACTCACACATTAAAATGTTGACATAGTTATTCACAATCAATTCCATCCATAATATTCTAATCATAACTAGAATTAATCATACTTACACCTAAAAATGTCAAACTAGCTATGAAAAACCATGTCCATTATTGGCATCATCAAATCATGAGATATCTATATCACATTAACCAAATAATTTTAGAGAGTTAATGGACCCACCATTCACATAAGAAAAATGATACATATGTGTTACAAAATATTAGAAAAACAACCATCAATTTATCATATATTATCTATTGAAAAAAAATAGGTTTCAAAAAATCTTTCATCCTAAAATAGTATTAATACATATATAGAAATAAAATGGATGGTATCATTAGATCATATCCCCATTGAATTATGAGAAACATCAAAGGATGTTCGAATAAAAAAATACCTTTAAATGATCATTTGAACATTTGTTTGAAAATAGGATAAAATATCTTTTTCATTCAAAATATTTAAGACTAAAAATTTTAAATCTATTTAGAATATTATTTTATTTGAAAATAACCATGGAAAATTTTAAATAAATCATAAAATTAAATAACTTTATTGATAGTAGGAAAATCCTTTTGGGTTATAAATGTTAAAAAAAATATTCCCTTCACACCTTTGGTAAAAAAATAAGTACCTCATTAGGAAAATAACTGAAATATTCCTTTTAAAACATTAAAAAAATTAAATTTAGTTTAAAATTATTATTAATAATCATTTTATCATATTAAATAAAATTATTTATAACATTTTAATGAATATGGACATGGAAGAATAAGTTCATTGACCAAAAAGTAAAAAGTGGTGAAATTCCTTAAAAACATTTCTCAATATTTTTAGACACTAATGAGAGGACAATAGAAGTAATATATTTATACATTAAAAAAACCAAATTATAAAAAAATATGGATTTTAAAGGATAATAATCACATAATTTTCATTAATTTAACATATATAATCTTGAAAAGAAATGATATTTTATTATAAATCCATTACCTCATGTATCACCTTGTTTCAATATATATTAAAACATCCTATATAATAAATAAATATTTATTATACATATATAAAATAACTATTTTATAAAATATTTCTATATATAATTCCCTTTTTATTTCAAATTACCTTTTTTATCAATAATTGTTTGTCGAAATCCATATTTGAGTGAAAATTAGTTATTTTTCATGCATGTTTCACTTATATAGTTATGATTATTGCACATTTATCATGGTCTATTCATTTGATTAATATAAAAAATTTCCAAAATATCATATTTATTCATTTTATACACTTTTATAACCATATTTAAAAATGGTGTTGAGAAATGAATCACATAATTTCGTGGAGACAGTAGTCTATATGTATGCATGAGTGATGTTACAACTTTACTATGGATGGAATGGAAAAAAACACCTTTAAAATCATTATCATATCATAAATATCATATATATTCAACGAAAATATCCATATTACCATCCATTTCAATCAAAAATGAAAACTGAATCACATCGCTTCACGAGGGTGGTAGTCCTCACATTCGCACGAGAGACGTTATTATTCTCCAACAGATGGGAAGGTAATATGGTAGATAGAGTAATTTCATTTCATAGGTATAATTTCATCATAAAGATAATATATAAACATTAATTACATCATAATAAAAAACCATTAAAGGCAGCGATGGAGAACTAAATATATCGCTTTGCGAATATGTTAATACGTACATTTTCACAAGTGATGAATTGATTTCCCATTAGATGTGAAATTAGATGAAAAATGTTTTTATAATAATAATAACATTTAAGTATATTAATTACACTTTATTAATTATTTTTGGATGGATACAAATTTATTGGAATTATAAGAAGAAATTAGCTTTGAAAGATTTGCTTAAAAAGATTACCTCTTATTCAAGAGGCATCCCTTATCTTACCCCTTATGACTTCATAGGTGGGTATTAGGTTAAAAAATATGATAAATAATTAAGGAATGAAATCTAGGTATTTTTTTTAGTAGGTTTTTGTTGGGATAAAGTGATTAATGTTTAATATTAACAGAGGAGAAGATGTTCAATTTTATAAGTGAGGGGAGGGACACACATGGAATTACATAAAATATTTGTATAATATAAATCCAATTTCTTGTGAATTTCGATATAAATGGAAAAAATTAATTTAAAATAATATAAGGTGTAAATTTATCAAAAAATAAATTTTTTGAAATGTTTAAGTGGCATTTTTAGCCTTCCCTCTTAGTTTAACCCCTAATAAACACATTTTAATCCTAAACATAGAAACATGTTTCTTATTTTTTTACTATTAATTATGACCAAAAATGAAATTTACATATTAACAAATAGTTAAATTATAATATCAAATATTTATAACATTTTATCAAATTCCAAATTTATAATTTATAGAAATTAAATTTAATATATTCAAGAAAAATGCATTGAAAATCGATTTTCTGATAAATGTATTTTAAGCAAAAAACTTAATTTATTGAAACATTGTGTCTATAAAACCCATTAGATAAATTTTATAAAATTTTATTAAATATATATTTATATATATTTAAAATAATTAATAAATTATTATTTATTATTTCATTAAGATATAAACATGTTGTTAAAAATAAAGACATTATTCAGAAAAACATCTCTTTTTACCTTGGAATGTTTTTTTTCTTTCTCAACCAATTAAACAGCAATGAATTCATTTTATAAAAGTTTAAAAAATATTTTTTTTATTAATATTCTGATTTATTTTTTAAAATAAAATAATATATCATTTAGTTTAAACTTACATGATAAAATAATGCTCATAAAAAAATTATTTTAAAATAGTACTTTATGACCAATAGAAATTTTTTTAAATTAATTATAAATCATTTAAACTAATTTAATTTCATTTAAATAACATATAATGTGATTTATTTTATAATTTATAAAAAATATTCACATAAGTTTTCTGTTACATGTAAGGAAATCTATTGAACACTTCAAGTTTATATAATGAAAAATTTATCATAAAATATCGAGGTGTTAAGGATATCATAAAAGTTATAAAAAAATATAACATTAAAGTGGTTTTATTATACATAATACCATATAAATAGGAAGTCAATGAGAGTTCATAATATATAAGATAGGTTGTTGGGGATGGTTTTTACATTTTTAAATAAATTTTGAGCTTGTTTTTCGTATGGAAGTCTTTAATATTCCAAGGATCATTATCTCATGAAATATTTATGATTTGAAATTACCAATTAAAAAAGGGATATATGTGATATATATTACCATTAACATCAAATCACTCTAACTTCAATATAAAAACTCTTATGTTATATTCCCACATGCCATGGTGAATGATGCCTTTATATAGATGTGGAGTTTCAATTTTCACTGTGTGATGAAACATTTAGATATCTATACAATGATTCCATAGATCATTATAATGTATTTACTATTTTATTTTATTATAATAATGGTAGTAAATATTTTATTCAATTATTTTAGGCAGATGAAGTCCTGTGAAGTGAGGATCGATTTAATTGTTGACTCTTGTATTTAATTTTGGTACTTATAATACATAACTATATTCTTATCCCATTTTTTGTTGTTGATACTAAAATAGTAACGTTTTTAATAGGATCACAACTATTTATAAACTATTATTTTCTACTTGATAAGAAGATTTAGTGCAACTTTTTTCTCTTTTGTTCCATGTGTGTTCTTTCTCACTCTATCTAATGTCATCACATTTTTTTTATTTTCTCTTGTTTTTATCCAGTGATGGGTAATTAGTTAAGAGTTTTTTTCTTAGTAACCAAAAATTACCATGCCCTATAAATGGTTTATTACTATCAGGAAGTACTATCATTTGGTATAATAAATTTCTTGAGGTGATTCCTGGTATTTTCTTAAGGATTTGAATTTTTACTATTTCTAATTTTTTTGGTGGATGAGGTCGATGGAAATAATGAATAACACAAAAAAGTAGCTGTCATATTATATGTAAATGGATTTTAAATATGTAAGGATATGATGGTTTCATATATTCTATTTGTTTATTATTATTTACTCATATTATCAAGAATAAAATTAAATTTATTAAAGTCTGGAAGGCCTATAATTTTTTAGCTTTGAAATATATTAAACCATATGGGTGAGAATGTAATTCATTACTCTTATACTTATTAGAAAATTATTATATATTTCTCATGGTATTGATTAATGAATTTTAAATTTGTAAGAAACTTCATGATATCCCGGAGGGAGGTAAGAAATTAAAGGATTTAAGGTTGCAAATATGTCGAGGTCAATTTGAAGATATTAGAATCAAATAAGATAAAACAGTGGATTATTTCTTCATTTAGGTAAATATAATTATATTAGAAATTCAATAAAATATAAAAATTATTAAATATTTCATTTTGATGAAGAAATATATGAATATGCTTCAAGATAATTTCAATTCTAATATTTATACACTTGAGGATCAATACATAGATCAGTGGACCACCAATATGATCAATGATTTCTGGATAACCAGGTAAATAGAGAGAAAGAAAACCTAATAGTTAAAAGTAACATCTAATAAGGATATGGATTTCAAGTCATTAAAAGGTTCTAGACATATATATCCTAACAATTATTTTGTGGTGGAAATTGGTCAATATAATGATTCCATGAATTTAAATGAATTTATATCATTTTTTAAGGAATATATTGATGAAAAGGTAAATATTCTTTTCGTTATTTAAATTGTGGAATGATTTGACACTTTTAAGTTATTTACATTAGATATAAAATTAATATATGGAGTATGATAAACATTAAAAAAACATCAATGATTAATAAGTTGTCTATCGATTGTAAGGGGGGAAATTTCGTTAAAGGCATTAGAAATTCCATTACATAAAAGAAAAGACAATTTATCTAAAAAATGATGATGTATATGTTTATGAGGAATAAAAAATTAAAATTCATATAATGATTATAGGGAGCAAAAAATTAAAGTATTCAACTTTAAATACCAATAGTATAAATCTACCTCTAGTAAAGAAAAAGGGAGGAACGTGAATGAAACTATTGATGGGGGACATCAAAATAATTCCAATTAAGAATTGAAAATTTAAAAAACATTAAATAAATCCTGAAGATTAAGAAGTATAAATCAATATTCAAGAATGAGAATGAATTTATGAATAAATCCCATCATACAACAAAATCCAAGGAGATAAATGAGATGTAAGTTGAGTTTAAAAGGAACACCGGTGATCTTAGTGAAATAATTGAGGTGAGTGATGAGATACATGGGATTAAAATAAAAAATTGAAGGACCTCAGAACACCCTAAGAGGGGAGGGGTGATCAGGGTGACAACGTTTTCTTTTTAATGTTTTGGATATTATTACCACGTTGGTAGGAACTTGTTAAATCTATCAAACAAATGAAAACAAGAAGATGACACAACACTTTTACTTGGTTCACTATAAAGGGATAAGTCAATGGAGCATACAACGATATTGTGTTGATCATACCTAAATACACTAACCTTTACTAGTTCAAGGATTACAAGATTCAGTCACATTCACTTTTTTCCATGGCACACTTCATCCCACGGATCACTTCCCTTAACTCCCCCTAGCTCACTACCTTGAGAGAAGTCAAGCTTAGTTTATCAACATGTTGGTCACTTCAATATATTTTCATTGAAATCCTTTCCTCTATTCAGCATGAGACACTTCTTGTATCGAAGCCCTAAATTGAAGCACTTGAAAGCACTGAAACACAAAACCGGATATTCAAAGCATGTATTCAGCCTACACTGATAATTGTGTGCAGCACCTACCCTATGCATGCACAAGATCTTACTATTTTTCACAAGATTTTATTTCTTCGTGGAAAATATTTCATGTGACAATGCCCTTTATGCACAACTTTAACTTTGGCATGCAACTTGAACTTTTGCGTGCAAATTTAACTTTTCCATGCAACTTCAACTTTTCCATGCAACTCCCTTTTCACGCAACTTTTTCGCCCACCATAACTCAGATCTTCTATAAATCTTCATCCATAAGGAATGAAGGGGGTCAACTCTTATTTATAGGTGTCGTTGACCCCCATGCGAAACACACACTGTGTCACGCAAAACCTCACATTCTGCATGCAATGCTTTTCACGTAGTAATATTTTTCTACATACAACTCCAGATTTTTCATGCAGCTCATGCCTTTTCCATTTTTTGAAATTATAATCCTGAAACATGCATTGTGCGCAAGTTTAAAAAACACCTACAATCTTGCGCACAAATTTATTTTCCAAACACACATTTCTCTATTTTCCAATTTTCTGGCCCAAAATTTTGGCGAACTCTGGGAAATGATGCCACCTTCAATATTATTGTCTGGTCAAACTGTATAATCCATTTACAAGAAAACATTGTGAAATTCCAATAATTATTAACAAAAAACACAAAACAAACTCAATTTCTTTCATAGAACGGTTACGGTTCCAATAATATCTCCCTTTCGGTTTGATGGAAATCACTAGAGAAATTCAATAGAGCACCAGCCACAAGAAAATCTTGAAATGAAAGAATAAACTGAGCCAACACTCTAAGTCTACATGAAATATGATCGATGAAGAAAACTAGAGAGGAAGCTTGAATTCGGTTTTCGTATTTTGGAATTCTTAAGGACTCTCAAGCTATTCTCTTACAGTATCAAAGAATCATTACATGCCCTGAATGTATTTATTCTCCTTGTAACACCGGATTCTCATCATGTCACTAATGCATTACATATCCAATGTATTACTTCTCCTCCTAACACTGAATTCTCATCATGTCACAAAATCATTACATGTATATCACATGTCCATAATTTATTCCTTCTCCCCCATTGACAATAAATCCAAAGACCGCTATTTGTTCATTGCACAACTCAAAACACCCCCTAGATAGTATCTCCCCCATAAATTTACATCATCTCCACAAAAATATTAAAAAAAGTTATCATAACTTGGCACAGGGTAATTTTGTAACCTCCCTATGCATTGGAAGGTGACTAAACACCGAGGTTCAATCGTTGTTTCTCAAACATAGCCACTGATAGTGGCTTGGTTAGTATATCAGCCACTTGCTCATCAGTTCCAACATGATACATTTAATCACGCCTTGTTCAACATTTTCGTTGATAAAATGATATCTAATTTCAATATGTTCTATACGAGAATGATGAAAATGATTCTTTGTAAGATCAATTTCACTCTTATTATCACAGTAAATCACCATTGGTTATTTCACCTCATCACCAGTTTCTTCATCCATAGAAGTTGAGTTCATGCTTTTTTAGCAGAGATATACTCATCTTGAGGAGTACTAATATAAGTACTTTCTTGTTTCTTGCTCAACCATCCAACACATTTCTTCCCAATATATAATGCTCCACAAATGGTGGACTTTTTGTCCACTACATCTCTAGCCCAGTCAGCATCAGAAAATGTTCATAATTCATTATCCCATCCTTTAGAAAATATAACCTATAATTATGCATACCATGAATGTACCTCATGATTATTTTTACAATTTTCATATGTTCTTCCTTCATATTACTCTTAAATGAGGCTGCTAATTATGTTTCAAAGACAATATGAGCTCGTGATGTTGTTAAGTAAGGTAAGATTCTAATAATCCTCTTGTACATGGTGGGATCTAGAGAGTTCCCATCATCATGCTTTCCATGTTTAGTTCCAACCGCAATCGGAGTTGACATTGGTTTGGAGTTATTCATATTAAATCTCTTCAACGGTTCTCTTGCATTATTTTCTTGAGAAATGAAAGTGTAATCCTTCTTTTGAATCCCTTGAAGACCCATGAAATATGTGATCTCCCCAATCATAGAAATTTCAAATTCAGATTTAATGTGATTGGAAAATTCTTCCACTAATTTCCGTCTACTTCCACCAAATACAATGTCATTAACATAAAATAGAACCATGAATTGATCTTTTGGAAAATTCGTTATAGAGAGGTTGTGATCTACTCCTCCTCTTTTAAATTCCATCTTCTTAAGACAAGAATCTAGCTAATAATACCATGCTCATAGTGCCTAATTCAAACCATATACATTCTTCATTAGTTTACAAAGCTTTGTTTTATCAATACAAAGAAGAAAACCCACTGGTTGTTCGATGTAGACTTCTTCTTCGAAAACACCATTAAAGAATTATTACATGACATCAATTTCATATAATTTATATCCTTTTTGGATTTACATGGTAAGAAAAAGATTGATTGACTCTATTATAGCCATTGGAGCAAAAGTTTATTCAAAATCAACACCATCAATCTGTGAATATCCTTTACATACCAGTCATGCCTTATTTCTGATAACACTTCCATGCTTATAAGACTTGTTCTTGAAAATCCACTTTGTACCAATAACATTGTGAAATTTGGTTCTATTGAGTATATCTAATGTCTGATTCTTGTCAATCTGATCTAACTCTTCATTCATGGCTTTCACCCATGATTCATCCTTTGAGGCTTCTTCAAATGATAATGGTTACACAAATGATGGAAATAAATATTGTGTGTTATTCCTCATTCTCCTTGTTTGTGTGGGAGAAGTCTAATCCCCAATAATGTTGGATTTATCAATTTATGATTTTAGATTCTTCCTTTGAGATTTAACTGCATTCTCTCCATCCAAGGTTTCCTCTTCAGATTTATCTTCTGATTCAACATCATGATGTGACTCTGGATTATTTTTTACACCTTCCTCTATTTATGTATTTGTATTTACTCAAATTTCACTTTCTTCCTCATTTTCTATCACATCATAATATTATATCCTTGAAGAGTTTTTGGTTTTCTCATAAATTATTTTAACAATGCTGCTTTCCAGAATCCTTCCTAAGAACTTGTTAAAACACTTCTTGGATTTTCTTTTCATTAAGTATCCTTGGAAAATTCCTTCATCTTTATTATCACCATACTTCCCTTGATTTCTTTCTTTGATTCTGATGAATCATTTACTTTTAAAAACACAAAAGTAACTCAAATAGGGCTTCCTTACATGACATAATTAATATGGTGTCTTCGTCTCAACTATATAAATTCATGTTCAATTTTGAATATACATTATAGATTGAGTAGACTCTTTCTAGTAATGGCATGGAATATAACTCTCAATCAGTACAGTTCTTTCCATGTTGTTCACCTGCCAATTCATGCACTCAACAACTAATTTTTTTTTTGTGGAGTTCTCATATCAGCTACCACATGTTTTATTCCATGCTTCTCTAGGTAATTCTGAAATTCAATGGACATGTATTCCCCTCTATTGTCAAATTGCAGTTCTTTGATTGTTTGTCCAGTATCATTCTCGACAATTTTCTAATATGTTTTCATTCATTCAAGCACTTTTCATTTCCTGTGTATAACCATTACACATACCACTCTACTATAATCATCTATAAAAAAAATAACCTTTCTCTATGAGTTCTGGAAACATTTCTCAAGCCACATACATCGATATGAATGAGATTAAGAAGAGGAGATGCTATTTTCTTCTTTGGATAATATGAACTACAGAGAATCTTCCCCCGAATGCAAGCATCACAAGACTTTTCATGTTCACGCTTCAGTTTGGGAATTTCTATCACAATTTTTAGTTTTGATATTTTTTCCATGTCTTTTTTATTGATGTTCCCCAATCTCTAATTCCACGGTATATTTTCTTCTTCAATATTCATGTAGAAAATGTTTTCTATAATTTAAATCTGATATAGGTTTCCTTCTATTCTTCATCCCTTCATAATTGAATTTCATGTCTTTCCCTTGATAGTGAAGCCATTCAGATTAAAAATAAATATAAGTCCAGATTCACAGAGTTGACTCATGCTAAGGAGATTATGATGTAGGAAAACTACATAAGGGAATCCAGTTTTTTTTTAGCTCTCCATTAGCTAGTTCATTAATTCCACTGCCTTTGATTTTCATAGATCCATCATTAAAAAACCATATTGTTCCTTCAACCCTCCTCTTGACATCTATTAGCAGGCCTACATTACCTGTCATATGAGACGAAGAACCACGATCCATAACCTCAGTACTGTTGATTTTTGTAGCTTTGAGTTCTACCTCTGAAAGGTTGGACTTCTCTAATTACTTTTTTCATTCTATGAGACATTGGATTGAGTGTAGAACATTGATGTAATTTTAATTCTATCTTCCATGTACATGGGTTCTTCATAGTTGATATCCTCTTCCAAAGGAGGAAACCTCTTAGTAACAGCATCACTGTCTTGTTGATATACTTTGACTTGTCTCAGAATCTGTTATGATGTTTCAGTGTCCCTACTCTGCCTGCAATCAATAACCTTATGACTATTGTTAGAATAATGAAAAAAATATCCATAGAAATTGTTTCTTATAAAAGAATTAGGATATTAATTTGTTCTCCTTTTTTGAACTCCCATATATTCTCCATTAAAATAGCTTCTTACCCATTCGCAATAAGACATGGTATGGCCCATATATCCACAGAGTTGACACTTCATGAGAGAAAATGTCTTCTCACTTATATTTATCCTCATTCCTTCTTCCATGGAATAATATTTTGAGTGCCTATTATTCATGGAGGCATGATGATAGTCTTCTTTTCTTCTTTCAAATTGAATTAGGGGTTTCTTTTCCAGCACTTCAGGTGACTTTTCTAGCAGACCCACTTTCTGTTTGCCTTTATTTTGGTCACCTTAATTTCCATCACGTGATGATCTGGCCTCACAAATGATTCCACTATTTCCCATGTAAGAGGGTCTTTGATCATTCAAACTCTTTTAAACTCTATTAGAGCGATGTTTTTATCTCTCCAATAGCTCAGCATCTGAGAACCTTCCGAACTATATTTTGTTCATTGATTCTTTTGAAATTGATTCTCTCTCATGTTTACACCAAAGAGTAACAAATTCCTCCTCAAGACCCTCCGAAGTCTTGGACTTTTCTTCAATTATATATCTAAGTTCATTGGTGACCTTTTCCTACTCTTCAATTATCAACTTTAAATCCACTACATCATCATTGCTTTCATGTATTTAGACTGTACTTTCACAAATTCTTCCAGTTGTTCAATTTTATCTTTGAGCAGATTAACATATTCAGATGATTCTTCTAAACTTTATTTTTACTTATTTCAACTCTTAAATTTAATCCTAAGGTTAATAACATCATCCTTTAGTTGAAACTCAATATTGGCACTAGTTGTCATCTTATTTTCTCCACCATTGTCTTCTAATTTTTCAATAGTGGCTATCATGGAATCATGGTTTTATATTTTAAATTCTGGTTCTTCTAATTCATAGAATTCATTATCATCATCTTCCTTTTCATGGACAAAACTCTTCTTCGGTAATTTATTTATAGATTTTAAGTCTCCCTTTTTTAAAAACATTCTTAGAGGCTTATCAATGTTTTCATCTTTGCTATCTTTATCACCGATCTTTCTTAAGAAATGAGAGATAGTGTGCCCAACTTTTCCACAATGAAAGAAATCTAGAGGTAACTTCCTTTCAATTTCCCTTTTCCCCACTGGAACTTCATGGAAATGGGAGAAAGAATTTATTTTTCCTCATCATCTTCACCATTAATATCTTTTGAAATTTTTTAGTTTATACAAGGATTTTAATTCAATTTCCTTTTTCACTTGAGTCATAAAATCTTTTGGTTTGACCCTCATTTCATATTCCACTAGGATGCTCAGCAGATCGTCTAGAGAGATTTTGGAAAGATCTATTTCCACAAGGGTTGAAACCTTTTCATTGTATAGGGGTAGAAGCCTTCTCAATATTTTCTTTACAATGTCAACATATTTGATTTCTTCTCCTAGAACCTGAATTTCTCCAACCACTTCAGTAATTCAATTGAAGTAGGAGTCTGCATTCTCATCAGGATGAATCTTCATATCATCAAACCTATTGTTCATAACTTATAGTTTATCCACCTTTAATTTTGTATCTTCTTCATTATTATTTTCATGTTTGTCCTGCATGGTCTTTAATGAGGTGCAACTCATCACCTTTAGATAGATCTGATCATAAAAGGTTGTGGTGTGAGCACTCTGCACTTTAGCATCTACATCAAGAATTTTTCAGTCTACATCAGTCATAGCCAGCTCTGTTGGATCAGAAACTTGTATACCCTGAAGAGTGGAAAATATGACTTCCATTATAAGGTATCATAGATGAGATCTCATTCATTTTTCAAATCTGAAAATTAGTTCCATCAAAGAGGGTGACTCCCCTATCATTGGTTGAATTCTCAATGATGGTATAAGACAGATCAAACACGAGTAACCTCCCTCTAATACCACTTGAAGGACCCTTGAACACCCTAAGAGGGAACGGGTGAATATGGGTGTCATCAATTTTCCTTTTGAAGTTGTGGATCTTATTCCTACATTGGTAAGAACTTGTTAAATCTGTCAAAAAACTTATAGTAGGGATATGACACAAAACTTTTACTTGGTTCACCACAAAGGGTTATTTCCAATGAGCATAGGCCAATAGTGTGTCGGTCATACCAAAATCCACTAACATTTACTATTTTGATCATTACAATATTTGGTCATAGTCACTCTCTTTCTGGCACACTTTAAAAAGTTTTAGGGATAGCTCACTGTGTCCCTTGGATTATTTCCCTCGACTCCCCCTAGCTCACTGCCTTGATAGAAGTAAAAATCTGTTTATTGACTTATAAGTCGCTTCAATAGATTTTTATTGAATTCTTTGTCTCTATTCAGACTGATAAATTTCTTTCATTGAACTCCTGAATTGATGCACTTGAAAGAACTGAAGCACTGAACCTAATATTCAGAACATGTATTCCGCCTTCACTGACAATTGCGCGCAACACCTACCCTGTGAGCACAAGACCTTACTTTTTCATGAAATATTTTATTTTGTGCAGAAAATATTTTTCATAATTGTCCTTTACAAAAAACATTATGTTTTATGCACAACATGAACTTTTTCATGCAACAATAACTTTTACGCACAACTTCAACTTTTTTCACAACTCCCTTTTCGCATAACTATTACGGGCACCCGAACTCAAATATTCTCTAAGTCTTCAGCCCTACTAAATGAGGGGGAACCTCTTATTTATAGGCGTTGTTAACCCCCTTGTTAAAAACCCACCGTGTCATGCAAAACCTATCATTCTACACACAATTCTTTTCACACAGGAACCATTTTCCACACCCAACTCCAGATTTTTTATGCAGTTCATGCCTTCTCCATTTTTGGATATTCAAATCCCGAAACATGCCTTGCGTGAAAGTTTATAGAACACCTACAATATTGTGTGCAACTTTCTTTTCCAAACACAAATTTATCCATTTTTCTATTTCTTGGCCCAAAAACTTGGAAAACAATGGGAAATGACGCCCCCTTCAATATTGTTGTCCGCTTGAACCGTATGATCCATTTCCTGGAAAACATTACGAAATTTTCAATAACGATTGACAACAAACCCAAACCAAACTCCACTTCTTGCATAGAACGGTTGTTGTTATAACACAAATATAGTAAGAAAGTAACAATAAGTAAAACCTCAATAGGTGAATTTATATTATAATAACATTACTTGGAAGAACCTCACTTTGAGTTTCAAAATTTCATTAATTAATTCAATTAATGTTTAACATTAGTAGATAAGGTTGTTTATGACCCCAAGAAACATGATAATTATATCATAGTTTCATACAACATCATAATTTAGACTCTAGATTTCATTTAAAGTGTTGATATCAGGGATAATAACTCTAATAAGGTGATAAAAACTCCTTATAAAGAGAAAACAACCATTGTAAGTTCAATTTATTGTATAAAAATTTCAAAAAAATGAGGTGAGAAAGAATAAGAAGAATATTGTGGATAAGACTTAGGGTAAACCTAAGTTAAAAGTCAATTCATATAATCATAAGGAATATAAAAATAATTAGTGGATTTTAAAATTATATGGAAGGAAAATTGGAATTTCATGATCAACTATAATTCCAACCAATGATATTTCACTATAAAGGAAGATACTGGTGTGGTAGAATTTATAAACATAAATCCTATGAGTGTTGGTATAATATTTCACTCCCTCAATCAAAAAGATTCCATGAATTTATGTGGATTTAAAAATATTTTCATAGATTCCAATAAATAAAACATTGAAAAGATAAGGTAAAAAATAATTATTATTTTGATTCACTTAAAAAAACTTATGTAAGGTGCATCTAGCCTAGTAACCCTTCCAATAAGTGTCCAAAAATAATACAAGATAAATCAAAGAATCTTGGTAAATCTGAATATATCTATATGAGGAATGGTGATAAAAAAAAGATTAAAAAGATTGGAAAGGACATATACAATAGATACATGAAAGTGGTTACTCATAAAAGATGATCGATAATAATAAAATCTTGAAGGAAATCTATAATTTTGATAAAATATTTAGCACTTTAAAAATATATAGATCTATCAATGTTAATGGAGGTGGAATTGATAAAATTATACGAAAAAAAAAATGAATCCAATGATGTTTTATATTGTTATGGGTTTAGGAAAAACAACTTATGTGTCTTTTAGATTTTTGTTAATGAGAATTAGGTGATATGTTACAAATATGGATGCATTATATATATATATCAATTGATAGAACTATCATCATATATGTATATTTTACCAATATAAACCTATTCTATATTTAAAATGATCAAATTTAATGTTTCTTGAGAATAAATGAGGGTAATGTTATTTATAAAATAATACATTGATAATTTGGGAAAAGGAATAGTGATAATCATATCAAATATGAATTAGTGATAAATATACCGATCTTAATCTATAAAATACTCAACATCTAGGCCACATGTCCCAAAGTAAAATAGAGATCAATATTAAGTGTTGGTGATACAAATAAAAACACCTATTAAGTTGATACACTCAAATGTATAGGTTTTTATGATAAAAAAGTCAACTAATATAGATAATTTTTTATTACTTATATTAGTGATTTAACTCAAATCACGTATGTCCATTTTATGTCATGTAAATCACAATATCATTATATGTTTATCAATTTATAGAGATGTGTTGAAAATGAAAAGAGTTGTGTTATCTAATGTTCTTGGTCTGAAAAGGATTCAGAATACAAAAAATATTGAATTTCTAGCATATCTTTAGAATTATGGAATAAGGAATTGACAAAGTTCTTTATATACACCCAATACAATTGAACAACTAAATTAAATAACAAAATTCTAGTGGATATGGGATGTTCTATTTTATTAAATCATGAAAACTCAAATAATTTTTTAAGATACTGAACAATTTCATCAATATATATTACCAATCAGTGAACACCTTAATATAATTTTGTAAATACACCTTATTATATGTGTTTTCATAAGAATGTGGGTTTAAAAATATTAAATATATTTATCATTCCTTTTTACATCAAAATAAAATGACCAAATTTGTGTAATCAAGATGAAATATATGAAAAGGGGATATTTCATTGATATAAAGTTGGTGGAATGAGTGATGAGTATTTTAAAAAGAATCTGAAGAATATTTTTGATATTTATGATTCCATTGTTTTATTAAATTCAAATTTATTACAAGCATCATTTTATATTGAAGATGATATTGAAAAAAACTCAAGAATAAAGTGTTGGGCACCATGGGACTGATTCAAATGTTTAAGTGGGTTTTCAAAATTCCTAGATGATTGTGACATTTCATGTGATAAGGAATTAATATAATAAAAAGTATCTAAGTTTTAAATTCTTATAAACATTTGGAGCTTGAAAACATCACTAGAAAAAGATTAATATTTTTAAACCTGGATAATTCAAATAATTTTCAATTACATTAGATTAATTTCATAAATTGAACCAAAACATGTTTAAGAATCATTACAACATGAGGATTATGATATAAGTGTTGTTGGAATAGCTAAATTTGATTTTAAAAAATCAAATTTTTTAATCGGTGTCACATAAAAAAGATAACAATAGGACTAAAAGAAAGTGGTTTTATTGAAATAACCTGAAAGAAAAGAGAAAGTTATTATGGAATAAATCCTATATTATGTTCAAAGGATACTCTAAAGTTTTTATTGTATACTTTTATGACACGTTTTCTCTAATCACAAGACTTGAAATTATTTTAATCTTTCTTTTGATATGGGATTAAATGAATTATAATGTTGTATAGGTGCAT
The DNA here is from genome assembly GCA_963277665.1 of Viscum album. Classification (NCBI taxonomy): domain Eukaryota; kingdom Viridiplantae; phylum Streptophyta; class Magnoliopsida; order Santalales; family Viscaceae; genus Viscum; species Viscum album. Next base: position 1,543,718,367 of record OY728157.1, on the reverse strand, counting down.
ATAAAGTAATTTTTTCTCAAAGGTGAACTTGTGTAAGAGAACTCCATTGAACAACAGAAAGATAGTGTACTCAAAAGTGATGGTTGCAGAGTTTATATACTGAATAAGTCTCTATAGGATCTAAAACATGCACCTTGAACATAGAATTCCAATTTAAATAGTAACATGAGGATTTTATATTTCAAAAATGAAAAGTGGATTGTAATATGGATGTCAAGTGAGATGATATGAATTTAGTGATTGTGATTATGTATTTCAATGAATTAACTTTTTTCCAAAAAAAAAGAAGAAACTAGTGAGTAATTCATTATCAAAATGAGGAAACACCTGGATATGTCTACAATAGAAGAGATGAAATTCTTTTTATAATTTCAAATCATGAACATAATAATTTATTTATTTTTTCTCACAAGAAAAATATGTTCATGATTCATAAAGGACCTTCAAAGTGGAATAATATATAAATTTTTTCACTTCTATAAAACAAGGTACTATATTTTCCTTAGATAAATAATGATAGAGTATGGATAAAATAGATTTATGAAGGCTTATAGGTATTCTATATTTCTTGATTAGGACTATACCATATATAGAGTTTTGTTTTTCTTCATTTTTGTGATTCCAAACAAACCCAAAGGATCCATATATTATGGTAACAAAATAGATCATGTTTTATATCAAAGTTACTCATAATTATGGATTTTTGCATGGAAAATATGTGTATTTTCATATTTATATATATTCTAAGTTATATTAGGTATGTGACTTTCTAATCACAAATATACTATTGAAGATGAATTTTTATAAGAGGAAGATGCATTACTTATAACTCCTGGTACTATAGTTTAGTCACTCTAATCAAATTATAAGATGATTATATTTCATTATCCCTAGCCAAAAAACCAATTATATTGAAAATGTAATATAATAAAGAAATTCATATGAAATTTTTGTACCCTTTTTTGATTCGGTGTGTTAATAAATGTTCAATAAACTTATTAAGAAGTTTTGTAGAATATTTGAGAACCAAACATATTGATATCAATACCATATCATCATGAAAAACGTAAAATATAAATATATTTAACTAAATTATGTCTTGAAAAAGGATCAGGTCATAGAATTCCTAATGAATAATTAAATGAATCATTATTTACAATACATTAGAATATTTTTAGGAGTAAATTATTTCCCAAAATAAATGAAATTGTTCTTATCTATTTTCCCATATTAATTCCTCTGTATTTGTTGAAAAGCGATATAACACAAATGAGTTCTTCTCAAAAATGAGAAGAGTCTCTAATTTTCTATGTAATGGTAATAATCAAGGGATACAAGATAATAAGGTTTTATTTTAATGTATATATTTTATTATTTTGTAACTAAGGCATAGATAAGAGCACATCTACTGATTCCCATTTTTTCAAGAAATTAAAAAGGGTAGATTAAATATCCCTTGTTGGTTGTGGTGGTTGATGAGTAGTGAAGGATCTGAGAAGACCCTCAGGACATGAATTGAAAAATTTGTAACCGTGAGTTTATCTCTACTGATACAAGGAAATTATAGTAGTATTATTTACATTGAGAGTTTTAAAACTCTTAAAAAACAATTATATCCCATAGTGGTGTTTAAATAACCATCAAATTTGAGGCATACTATGAAATGTTTATTTATTCAATATAATATTTATTTATAAATATGGTTTCATTATTTTAGTTTTAATATACTCCTTGATATTGGGTAAGTTATTTGGATCTTATTTGAATGTAAACGAATCACTAAATCCCAAGGAGGAGTTGTAAATTTCATGGTGATTCATGGAAATGGTCATTTTGAGATGCCAAAAATGGATTGTGAATATTTTAGCTATAATAATTATTTTGGCATCCATTTTGGTTATATGGATATTTCTTCACTTTTACTTGTACATAGTAAAATTCTTATTGGACAAGAACATATCTCCAAAATCTATTTTTATTTTATAATACAAACACTTTAGGGTTGATGAAAAATTTGTAAGAACCAAATGAATATAATTATCCATGGTTTATATTCTCAAACACCCATGTAATGTAAACAAAAAAATCTACAATTAAAAAAAAATCAATGAAACTATTGGCTTGAAAATACATGAAATTCAGGTAAGGAGAAAAAAAATTACCATACTCAGATCATTACTTGAGTCTTGTGTTTCTTATATTAAATGGGGATTCATTCCCAACATCAATATCACTCACCATCTTCATTGTTTGTTTTGAATGTCTTCATCGCCATCATAATCACCTATACTCCATCATAACCTTAAAAAATCCAACACAGAAAAATAAACAAATTTGGAAAACTATCATTATTAAACCATTATCACATAACACCATCAAATCCACCACACAAACACATGATTAATCAATATCATTCATCCATCATTCTACTTTAAAATAGTGATAAATATCCACCATTGTGAACTTCAATATACTATACCATCTTCCAAACCTAAATTAGAGACCACTTCCAAATTTCAATAACATATTTTGGGTAACACCCCATGATTTTATGAAATATATTTCTTGATATAAATTTTACTTCTTCAATATAATGAGCTACACACAATATCATGTTTTAATAAACTGTGATATATTATTAATATTTAAACAAGATTGTAACAAAAAAGTTGTTAAACTTGACAGAATGACTAGGAATAACATTATATTGAAAATTAATTATAATTTTACTATATATAAAAAATATTTATGAATAATCACTTACTTTTTAGTAAATTATTTATATGCTTCAAAAATACATTTTTCTGGAAAAAATGATTCTTATTTATTTTTGTGAAAAAATAGGAAAATTAATTTTTCCCACTTTTTTAAAATTTATTTGAAAAAATAAAATTCATTTTATAATTTAACCTTTTAAAAATTTACTTAGGTTTAATTTTTGAGAATTTTATTAAATTTTTAATTTTTTAATGAATATTTAAAAATACTGAATTTTATTGAATACTTTCTTTTCGTTCAAATCATTTAAAAATTTATATTTTAATTTTAAAATGTTTTAAAAGTAAAATTATTCAAATATGTTATTATTAATCCATTTAATTTCATTGTAATCAATATTATATTGATTTTTGATATTAAATATTTCTATATTTATGAAACAATTTCTTTGTAAAACCACTTTTTTGTCACATCTATAGGTTAAATTATAATTTAAATTATTCCATTTATATGAATTTAAATTGGAAAAATTTTATTCCATATTTAGAATCAGAAAATTTAATTTTATATAGTAAATCTAACTTAATTTTCGGTCATAATGAATTCTAAAAATAGAAAAAAAAAATATCACGGTTAAGGTTAAAAAGGATTTACTGGGGTTTAAACTAAATATAAGGGTATGTTTGAAAATAAATCATGTATAAAAACTATTTTATAGTTTGATTAAAACCATTTATAATCCAAATTTAGAATATATTTCATTTGGAAGCATTTTTCTTTATAATCAATTTGTCTTTTTGGATTCTTTTAGGAAATCTCTAGGTAATTCCCAAGTTGGATCATTTCCCCACTTATAAAAGGGAATCCTCTATCGTATTATATCCACACTCACAAATTAATTTTATTTTTTCTAGGCCTATAATGAATTCAATAAATATTTCTCAATTCATTACTTATATTCCTTCATTTTATTAGTAAACCCTCCTAAGAAGTCTTTTGGGGTAAACCTAAGGAGTGTCTCCAAAGTAGAGGTATAGATCTTAACCATGCATTATCATTTTATATACTCTTATAATTAAATTAAATATTAGTAAACCATTATGTTATCATTACATTATTATCTCCCATAAACTTATATGTTATTATTTAGTGGAATAAACTACAGTCATCTCCTCTTACATCAAATTGGAAATGAAACTATCGATTGTGTGTATGACAAACTACTGCCATGGGAACTGATGTAATAAGTTTTCCATCACCACCTATCAAGGATGTATGTTATGGTGGATTTAAAATACCTATATGATATTTATTAAATAATTATAATTATTTAATAATAATATCATATTTACCTTCTTATTGTCCCATCTATTATAAAATGATAATGTCGCTCATGTGTATGTGTGAACTGTTGCATCCACGAAGTGATATGATATGTTTTTAATTTAATTTTTACATGGAGGGTAATAAGATTAGATTTAGTGGATATATATGATAAATTTTAAAAAAGAAAATATTAAATTTTATATATTATTTACAATTCTTTTGTTCCAAATATTGAGAAAATGGAAACAGCATTCATGCGTACATACGACCTACCGTCTCCATGAACATTGTAATTCATTTTTATCTGTAACAGTTAGGGATTATTATAAATACATATATAATTAATATATAATATATTTATATAATTATTAAGATTATTTAGATTATGAGATCTTCATCGATTTAAAATAATCAAAAATATCAAACAAAACATACATGAAAAAAATGAAGCAGTTGTTACTAGAAACATTATTTTAACAAGGAATTGTTAATAAATGGGTAATAAAAGTTCATAAGTAAATCATATATTATAAGATATATATAAGTATTATTATTTAATATATGTATAATCAATTTATATTTATTATATAGTAGGATTGAATGTGTACGAAGGACGTCGAGACTTAAGGTAAGGAAATTTCTTCTCAATTTTATTTCTACATGACACATGCCTCACATACCACTTGTTTATTTTTATTTTTTTGTGTATATATAATATCAATGATTATATTTTATGATTATTCTTTTGAAATGATTGGATATGCATATCGATATAATTTTATTTCTTTCATTTATCTTATGATTAAAGAGATACCAAAGTGGTAAGGGTATTATGTTACAACATTATTGTTTATTAAGGTTTCTTAAGATTAAGTTATGATTATGATATCTTACAATATATTTATCAATAAAATCAGTATTATTCATATAATATGATTATTTATAGATAATTAATATTTTTATTTCAATTTACCCTCCTTAATAACTAAAGATACTCAACAATAATTTAAGAAGAATGGACATTATTTCTCTCTTCTTTCGAAAATACTTTTTCTTCCATGTCCATGTTTTATAAAAATGTTTTAAAGAATGTTTTTATTATTATAAAATGATTGTTTAAAAGAATTTTTACCCAATTTTTAAATTTTACAAAATAAATAAAAGGAATCGTCATTTTGTATGGTATTTTTTGACTTTTTATTGAAAATTGGAAAGGAATCATTATTTTAATGTGTATAGCATAAACTGTATTTTCCACCATCATTATAACTCAATTATTTGAAGTTTAATATAAATGTATCCAAGTTTATTTTCAAATAAAATGGTCTATTTAATATCTGTAAAAAATTATATTTTAAATAAGTGGTCTCATAATAGAAAGGGTATTTTCCTCATGAAGGTTTTAATAGTATTTATATGGAATTTTAATTCATCAATGAAACTAACCATCGTTATTTCTTAAGTTTTACTAGGGATATAATCAGACGATACCATACTTATTCTATACCTGGATAGATTATTATTGTGATTAAAATATATTTATGAAACTCATTCCTTTTTCTATGGGTTATGTTATGATGAATTGATGTAATAATAATCAAACCCATTTCTTTTCCATGGGTTACACCATGAGAAAATTTTTATGAAACCCATTTATTTTTTATGGTTTATTACATTTTTAAATATCTTTGAAGCCTATTTATTTTCAAGGATTATGATATGATGAGTGTTTCATGATCTTATGGAACATAAATATATAGATAACATGACAATTGAGACCAATATCTCCCTCCAATTCATTAGGTAAAGATTGCTATCTTATGAGATAAATGAGATTGGAATGGGGTGAGAAACCAATTCAGTAAGGTACTTTGTATAATAAGATAGTCTTAGGAGTGAAACATTACTATTAAGATGGTTTATATAGTGAACCCATTCCACTATGATAGTCTTGTATATGATCCTTGACTATTAAGGAAATTATTTTTTATTGTTATGTATATACCAAAAATCTTTGTCTTATACGAATGTCATATTCTCATAGCTCATGATTTTTGATTCATTTATGTTTAAAGAATTTTGAAATTACAATATTTATATAATAAATCAAAATTATTATCATTTATATGAAGGTTATGTTTTTAAAATGTAAATATCATGTTGGCATACCCGTATGCTCTTATTATGCTTATGTGATCATTGATATATCCCTTGTTTATAATTACTAGGAATATGAGGCCACCCTTTCTTTTTTCACTTTTCCCATGTTATGAATAATGATTTTATGTATTATATTCATAATAAGGGTTCAAGTTATTAAGAACTTCATGGGAGATTTTGTATTTCACTTATAAACTAGTTGTTTATGTATCCTTGTTTCCAATCACACATCACCATTACAGTCCTCATGCATGTTTTTATAAGATGAAATGAATATTCATCCATTAATATGTAATAGTTTTATATGATATATTTGGGTCTCTATATTTGGTATTAAAATAAAATTTTACTTGACATTTTGAAACTAGGATGAGAAAACTTTAGTGAGAACCATATAAATAATTCTAACTATAGGAAAATATCCTAGAATTTTGGTGAATGATATAGTGAGTGGTTTCTAAGAAATGATATCCCATTCTATATATTTAAAATAGAAGTGGCTCTCACACAGTTTTACCTAGGGGTAATAAATCTAAAAATGGTGCATTAGAATATGAAACTATCATCACTTACTGAATGACAATGGGCCTTTCTTCACACTAGGTTTGACACTCTATAGTAATGTGTTTGGTAAATTCATAAACTCTTTACAAACCATTATAATGGATTTAAATAAGTGTTTTCCATTAATGACATTTGTTAAACTTAAGGTTTCATATATTTAAAATAAAGTGTTAGGATCTAGAAATCCTACGAATTATTAACCACTATAATAAAATATTCTTAAATGTCATGCTAACCATTTTTTTACAATGGGATCAAAGATCGAATGACAAATTTGAGGTGGTAATAGGTATTCTCGATTATTGATGTAACCTATTTTAGACTAGTTATATGAGTTCATGTTTATCATGAAAAGAATCTAGGGATGTTTATTACTATCCTTAGTAATTAGATATTGATTTATCAGTGAAAATACCTAAGTAAATGATGATCACATCTAAACTCCATGATTCTTCTCATGTTAGAGTTTGTGTAAATGTACATCCTACAAATATCGTTATTCTCGCTCTGATTGAATTTGATGTTATCGTACGAATGGAGTTACTTTATCTAAATAAATCCAAAATAAACTTTTGATTAAGGTAACTCATGTTTCGTATTCAAAACTGAATTATGATCATCAATTATTTCATTGATAAATATAAACTTCCAATAGAGATAAAATCCATTATATGGATCCTCATTCTTATCCAAGGTATTTTTATCTCATATGGTTGGTGAGAAACTCAAAATTAATGATATTATTAATGTGAGTAATTTTTTTGAGGTTTTTATAGAATTTTTACGTAGTCTTACACTAAATCATGAATTTGAGTTCATAATTGAACTCATACCTTACACTACACCTATACCAATGACTTTCTATAGAATATACAACATTGAGTTGTAATAATTAAATTATAAAATCTAGAAGAATTATCAAAAGGGGTTTATTAGTCCAAGTGTTTAGATTTTGGGTACACCTTTTCTTTTTATTAATTATAAATATGTATTGATGTTACTCTACATTGATTATTGGTATCTAAATAATGTCACAATCAAGAACAAGTATTATCTACAATATATTTATGAATTATCTTATCAAATGCACGGAGATTGATACTTTTAAAAAAATTACCTTCATTTTAGATATCACCAATTGAGGGTAAAGAGGGAGGATATACCCTAGATAAAATTTTGTACAAGTTATGAACATTGTAAATATATAGTAATGTTATTTAGTATTACTAATACCCCTATTATCTTTATTGATTTAATGAATAGAGTCTCTAAGAATTACCTATATTATTTTGTGTAAGTATTTATATAAGGTATTCTTATATATTTAAATAATAAGTATTAGCATGAAGATCACTTGAAAATTATGATAAATATCCTAAGGAAGTTGAAAATTTATTAAAAATTTACAAACTGTGAATTTTAGCTACAAAGGGTTTCATTTTTGGGTCATATAATCTCTAGAATTAGTATATTGGAGGATCCATAAAATATATTTTCTATTTAATATTTTCCTAGTTTTTTCTAGATATTGTCAAAACATTGTGGAAAATTTCTCATTACTATATAATCCACTCACCAAGCTAACTCAAAAGGGGGATAAGTTAGTATAGACAGTTGAATGAGGAGAAAATTTCAAGGAACAAAAGATAAAATTTGTCAGTGAACCTTTTATTCATTACCCTATAGTGAAAAAGGGTTTTCAATTTATTCTGATTCATTAATGAAGGGTCTCTGTTTCATTCCCATGAGGAATGACGTGGTTATAGCATATGCTTATCGATAATCGAAGGTTCGTGGTTAAATTTACCCAACTCATGATTTGGTGTTAGATGTGGTAATCTTTTCATTAATTATATAGAGGAATTATATTTATAGATAAAATTGTGATATATATACTAATTATAAAATTTTAAGATTTATATTCACATAGGAGTTATAAATGCACCATAAAAGATGGTTGGAGCTGATTAATGATTATGACCTCCCAATACATTACCACCTTGGAAAAGTGAACAAGGTGGTAGATTCTTTAGTTTAAAGGGTCATACTATCTTATTTATGATGTGGATAGAATATAAAATATTCGTATATTTTCAAAGGATGGATCTAGAAATCTTAAAGGAAGAGAATAAATCTTATCTTGCTCAAATTAATTTTCAATCATCTATCTATGTGAATATTAAAGAGGCATAAAATAAAGATGAATAGATGAAGAAGAAGATTAGAAATTTCCCTTAGTTTAACCTTGAATATGATGGAATGATAATTTTTACGAACTTTTTATGGATCCCACCCATACCATATTTGAAGAAGGATCTATTATAGTAATCTTATAGTTCTACATTATATATTAATCTAAGAAGTACAAAGAGGTATAGATATTTGAAAGAGTATTTCTTGTGGAATGGAATGAAATGATATATTTTAGGATATATAGCATAATTATTGGTTTGTATAAAATTTAATTTTAATAGAAAATTTTCTAATTGGATGTTACAACCATTACTCATACCAGAATTAAAGTGCCAAGACATCACCATGGATTTTTTTGGCAGACTCCTCAAAACATCTAAAGGGAATAATATTATATGGGTGGTAATCGTTCACCTTAAAAAGTATATACACTAAATTTATATCAGATAATATTTCTCTCAAGATCAACTTTCTAGGATATAAATTAAGGAATCGGTAGAATGGAATAGAGTACCCCATTTCATTGTATCTAATCAATCATTGAGGTTCACCTCGATGTTCTTGTGAAGTCTTTGGTAAGAACATGATATGTAGTTCAGTTTACATATGGTATATCATCCTAAAATACATTACCAATATGATAGAGCCATTAAAAACCTTATAGGGCATGTAAAAAAGGTAGGATTCATTCATAATCACAAAAAAGCATCACAAATTCCAAAAAATATCAATGTTTATAATCATTGACGTGATCTGGAGTTTAAAGTTAGAGATAAGGTTTTTCTATAAATCCATATATTAAAGAACTTTATGAGATTTGGAAAGAAATGAAAATGATTCATATTTATATTATACCTTTTCAGATTATTTATTGACTGGAGTGGTTTCTTATCACTTAGCACTTCTACCGAACCACTATCAATTCCATGATGTGTTTGTTATATCCCTCTTGAGGAAGTATATACATAATCCTTTATAAGTAATAAACTAATAGGTCATACCATAGGATCATGATATTTACTATAAAGAAAAACCTACAGTGATTCTATATCGTATATAAAATTTAGTATGAAATATGACCACTCACCTGGTAAATATTTTATGGAAAAATCATCGATTTTAGAAATCTACAAGGAAAATTCCGGATATTCTGGGGAAAAAGTATCCTCAGTTTTTTATGTTAAAGTGATTGAATTTCAAGTGGAAATTTGATTTTATGGGGTTCAGAATATAACACCTAAATATTTAATGAATTGTTTTTTCCAAATAAATTTAATTTCTTTGATAGCTTAGGCAGTACGCAACACCGAGTTTAATGACATGTGATATACTATTAAGATTTAAACATGAACATTATAAACTTTTCATTAAACCTAGAGGAATGTTTAGGAATAAAAAGATATTTAAAATTAAGTATAACTATTATATATAAAGAATATATATTTAGGAATAAGTACTTAATTTTTAGTTAATTCTTTATATACATTAAAAATATATTTTTCTTAAAAAAATAATTTTTATTGATTTTTGTGGAAAATATTAATATTAATTTTTCCCAATTATAAAAAATTTATTTTGAAATTTTGACTTAATTTATTTAATTCACATGTGAAAATATTCTTAGTTTGAATTTTTGGAATTTGTCTGAAATGATTAATTTTTTAATGAGTATTGAATACTGAGTTCTAATTGGAAAATGAATTTTTATATAAATCATTTAAATAGATATATGTTCATTTAAATTGTTTTAAAAATAAATTTAGTTCAATTATATTATCATTAATACAATTTAGTTTATTTTAATCAATATTATGTTGAATTTTGATATTAATACTTTCCATACTTCTGAAAAAAATTTCATCGGAAACCCGATTTTTCAATGTCTATAAGTTTGACATTAATTAAATAAAAATAAATATGAATTGAATTTGTTAATATTAATTCCATATTTTTAATAATAATAATTAATATTATATAAAAATGTAAACTTAATTTTTTCAAAATGAATTTTAAAAACACTAAAAATTAATTACTATAGTTAAGATTAAAATGGGTTTATCGGGGGTTAAAACAAATTATAAGTGTATGTTTTTCAATAAAGGTACCCTAAATATTATTTTTTGCATGTATTATAACATTAAAATATCAAAAAATATAATCTATAGACATTTTTAATAATTTTTTGGGGAATGAATTTGTAATTTTGGAATATTTTTGGAAATTTCCAAGTATATTTCAAGTAGGTTCATTTCCCCACTTATAATAGGACATCCCAAATTTTATCCACTCCACACTCCCCAAATAATTTTGGAACATAAAATACCATCCAAAATACATTAATTACTTTCATAACCATTTTCTGGAGCCCTTATTTTTATTATTAAACCCTCATAAGAAGGCTTTAGGTATAAACATAAAAAGGATTTCTAAAGATGTGGTATAGCTCCTAACCATGCATTATCATTTTATTTATTCTTCCACATCCTTAAATGTTATTAAATAATTCTGATTTAATAACATAAATATCTGTCATTTATTATATTTTATTATGTTAGTTTAATAACTTACATCCATCTCCTCTTATATCAAATGGGAAAAAAAGTTGTCGATCTTATGTACGGCACACTACCACCTTGTGAAATGATGTAATTCATTTTCCATCACTACTTATCAAGGATGGATATAGTGATAAATTTAAAATATATATATATATATATATTATTTTTATATGATTATACTTATATGTTTAGAATATCACATATAACTCCTTACCTTCCAATCCATTGGAAAATGATAACGTCACTCGTGCATGCGTTTAAACTAGCACCTCCACAAAGCGATGTAATATTTTTTTCTTTTATTTTGATATAAATGGTAATAATTATTGATCTAGTGAATGTATATGTTATATATGAACTAAAAATTAATCCTTAAATATTATATATTATTTACCTTTATTTCATTACATATATCAAAAAAATGGAAACAACTTTCAAAATTATGTATGACCTCTATCTCTATGAATAGTGTATTTCATATTATGTCTCTAACATTAATAGATTAATATAAATATATAGATAGTGAATATGTATGATATTTATATCTTGTTTAATATTATGTATATTAAGTAACTATGATAAAACTATAATGACTAAAAATACCAAACTGAAGCATACATGAAACAAATGGAGCAGTGATTACCTAAAACATGATTTTAACGAGGAATTATAAAAAAAAATAGGTATTAAAAGGTCCTAATTAAATCCTATAGTGTATGAAATATATATATATATAGGGTTCTATATAGTATTTATAATAATCCCATATCTATTATATAGGATTTTCAAACGTATATGAATGAATTCCAGACATAATGTATGAAAATTCCACCTCACTTTTATTTCGGTGGGACATAAGATTTATAAAACACATTTTTCTTTTATACGATGTATATATTCTTCCCAAGAATGTATTTTATGATCATTATCCTGGAATTATGGGATATTCATATCTATATAATGTTCTTTTTTCATGTATCACCAAATTTTATAGATACCAAAGTAGTAAGGGTATTATGTTACAACCTCATTGTTCATAGAGGTTGTTTTTGATTAAGTTATGAGGATGATACCTTAAAATATATCACTCAATAAACTCATGAAATTTGTTCTGTAATAGTTATTTTTATAGAATATATGTTTTGTATCATTTTCCTCTCTATAAGAACTAACCATACAAAAATAATATTTTTAAGAAAAAATGACTTCATTTCTCTCTTCAGTTGAAAATCCATTTTATTCAATGTTCATATTTTAGATAATTTAATGAAAAATGTTAATATAATATATTGATTTTTTAAATATAGTTTTAACAATTTTTAACTTTTAAAAAATTGTTCAAAATAAATCGTATTTTTATTTTTTGATCAATGTACATTTGACTTTTTACCAAAAAAAATTAAGTAATTTATATTTTAGCCTATATTAACTGAATGAAATTTCACACCATCTTTACCACTATGTTATTTAAAGATTCCTTCAAAAGTTTTCAAGGTTCTTTTAAAATATTTTTTTTATTTTATTTATAAGAAATTTTTATATTTTAAATTTGTTATTTTAAAATTGAAAGGAAATTTTCTTCAAGAATGATTTAATGATATTTTTTCTTAATTTATATTTATAAGAGACAAAAAATATTAGTGTTTATTATATTTTACTATGTATATGATCCAATGATACTATACCTATTTTATTCCCCAAATTTTTATCATTATAATTAAATGATGTTTATGAAACTCATTCCATTTTTCACAGATTATGTTATTCTGAATTAATATAAAAATTATGAAGCCCATTTCTTTTCCATAGTTTATGTGATGATGAAATTTTTAAGAAATCCATTTATTTTACACATGTTATTCCATAGTAAATTTTCTATAAAAACTATTTCTTTTCAAGGGTGTTGATATGATGAATGTTTTATGATCTTTTGGAATACAAATGTATTGATTATGTGATTCAAGGGAACTATATCTCTCCCTAATTTATTAGGTAAGGATTGATATCTAATGATATTAACTAGACTGGAATGGGGAGAGAACCTGGTTCAGTAAGTGAATTTTCCACTATGGTATTTTGGGAAGTGATCCTTCACTACTATGATGTTCATGGGATTGAACCCATTCCACTTTGGTAGTATTTGAAATGAGCCTTGTCTACAAAGTATATTATTTTATATGATTATTTTAATAATATAAATAAATGTATTATTCTAATGTAATTTTATCATCGATCATGTTCTTTGATTATTTTATAACTCATTTCTTATGAACTTCTAGGATTTATAGCATGATTCAAGATTATTATATGTTATATTCAATGTATGGTTTTAAAATGTTAAGGTCATGTTCTCATACCCTTATTCTCATGATATGATTATGTGATCATTGATATCTCCCCCATTTACCATTACTAAGCATCTGAGATCATATTTTCTTATATTTATTTTCCTCTGTTTATGATGAAATGTTTTATTTATGATATACCTATTAAGGGTTCTAGTTAAGAATAAATTAGTAAGAGATTATGTAGTTCACTTAAGAATCAGTTTTTCATATATCCATGTTTCTGAATACATTAAACCTTTATGGATCTCATTTGGTTTTTTATAAGATTAAATTAATAATCATTCATTAATAAGTAATAGAAATGTATGAGAAGCTTGGTTCTTTGTATTCTATGATCCAAAACCACTATAACAATCACACAACATACTATCCACTTAGATGCATCACCAATATAAAAAATATATTTTCTACTATAGATAAAAACCAATGAACCATGTAATACATATACCCTCTAAGAAGTCTGTAAAATATATACTTATAAAACCATGCCTCATAAATATCAAGAAAACAAAAATGGGAAACCACATCCACATGGTAAAATATTAAATAGAAATAAGTTAGTGTAGGGAAAAATCATACTAAAAGTAATGGATGAGGAAAAATACCACAAAACCAACATAATACAAGCTCTCCAGATCTTTTAAGGATTCCACCATAAACAACAACACACTAAAACAAAATGGGTTTTAGAATATTGGGGAAATAAATAAGAGAGAGGTATAGGGAAAAAAAGAAATTTGATAGAGAAACAACTGAAAAAGTGAAACCCTATATAAAAACCCAAACCAAAAGTATTTAAGGAATCTGATTCACTCCAAAAAAACAAAACCAAGAAAACATGAACTTTATAGCACCAAAAATAAGTTGTGGGTATTAAACAATGGTTCGGGTAGAAAAGGAGGTGGAGGAGGGTGGATGATACCCTTGATTGTAAGATTTTGTCACTCGTAACCAAAAGTAAATACACACATGAAAAACACTAAATAAATAGAATCCATGAAAATTTTGAATCCAAAACTATGAGAAAAAAATTCACTAAAATGAGGAAAATAAATATGAAAATTAGATGATTCTCACTTTGGGAGAGATCCATCAATAAAGAAAAATGCTAAGGAACCATAGTGCACTGAATGGTATTGATGGATAAGATCAACTATGGATAATGGATCCATCCATAAATCCTAGTGAATCCTAAATAGAATGAGTTGCCTTATTTATTTTTTATAGTAGGAAACTGGATCTTAATATGGTCATTTTTGAGCCATCATATGTCATGGATAGAAGTTTAAATGATTGAATCTAGCTTAGGTGGTGCTAGATTTATTGAAAAAAATAAACGAATGAATTAAATTACATTATAGAGACTCAATATAAAAATGGTAGATTTGGATCATTAATTAGAAGTATAAAATCTTGATGTTCCATAACTTGGAGAAAAACAACTATATATATGGTAATTGTATGATAAATATGAGTTTGATTGTGTCATATTCCAAACCTATGCATTATATAGTAAATCTGTGATATTAAAGGAAATTCTCAAGATCATCCATGATGATGTGAGTCAGGTTTGGTCATTTTGAAAGTATTTTTAATGTGGGATATGTTTTATCGATCTAGACTAAGTTGTGGGAAAAGTACCCTGCATTATATCTAAGATTCAAATGGACCAAGAAAAGTGGTCTGATGGGTGAGAGATCTACCCATAGAAAATAGATATCCCTAACATCATTATAAATATATGAATTTACAATGCCCCTTTTGTGCTGGTGGAATATTCATTTATATAAATGATCAGTTTCAATTTTCAATGTATGAGTAACTTTTATATATCTAGTTTAACATTCAAGAGGGAATTGAATAATAAATTTTCATGGGTTTGAGGAGAATGATACGGTTTCACAATTGATCTAAATTCTAAAGGCCCTTGTGATCATGGTAATCCAAGATTGTTCAAAATTTTATGATTTTATTTATTTTTTGTACATAAAGTTTAATATCATCTCACTAATCCGTTATTTTTTCCTATTGATAATAAAATAGGAAACTTTTTAGAAGGATCACAGTTGTCACTCACCATGGATAAGACACATAATTAAAATAATCAATGAAAATGGTATTTTCCTTTTATGGGGTGTGTGGTCTTTCTTATTCTATTTAATATCATTACATCATTTTATTCATGATTCTTCACTCCGAATAGTTATAGGAAAACTATATGAGAGCTATTTTTGTAGAGAAAATTGATTCATCCCCTGTTGTATTCTTCTCTCAACCGGTCCTACCAAAGTCTATAATAAAGAATCACTAGATTTAGGTATCAAAACCAACCAACTATTCCACAACTATGAAGCCAAAATAATAAGTTAGCATTAGGTTATAACTTCCATAACTAAATTTTACCATGTTCTATATTAGAATATCATCCAATCAATATCATTATTAATGAATGGATTAGTATATTGTATAAACTATTTTCTAAGACAATGAAGGATCAATAGAGTATCTAACCAAATGTCCATGTCTAAAACAGATTTTAATAGTGTATAAACGCATAAAATATCTAATCATGAATTGTAATAGTAACCAATTATATTTTCCTTGTCAAAGTGATGGATTAGAATAGTTTCCAATTTGATACCAATATTACATTTTTTCCCCACACTTGACCATATTATCAAATTACAAAATCAATGGTATTACCCACCTATAACCTTTACATTTAATTTCAAAAATTATCTCATCCCTTTTACATTTAAGATATTACAAATGAGAAGATAACCACTTCAAAAAACAACATAAGGTTAACCCCATGTTATCCCCACAAATATTTGATCTTTTCATCCTCACAGCACTCTCAATGGAATATATGAAAGTCCACTAAGACACCTCATTCTAGATGGAATTACTTAATGGATCTAATTTATAGTTTTTACAACACTTTAATTTATAATAATCCTCATTTAAAACCTTTTTATAAAATCATGACATCCATTGTACTTCTCTTAACCCTAATAATTCTTACATACCTCTCAATAAACAAAACAATACATATTAATTCCATTTAATTACATACATTCTCACACACCCAAACCCATACACCACGTGACACATAAAAATCATATAAACCTTATGGAAAAAATAGTTAAACCATATTAACTACTACAATGTATTTCAAGTAGGGCATCACCCAAGAATAAAAAGTTCAAGGTGGTCTAAAATAATAGATACCGATTGAATCAGCCCAAACAATACTACATACCTCATAGTTATATTAATATTCCCATTTATGATCATTGAAAAATTTATAATTAATTGAATAGAATCCCAAAATCATGTAAAATATCATAATATAAAAATTTAAAGTTTATACTGGTAAACCAGTGTTAGAAAATCATAATAGATGGTGGAGTATTCATAGCCTTAACTTTGGATATCCAATGTTACTAATGGAACATAAATTAGTTAATAATTATAGAAGAGGTAAATTTATTAAAGAGTAAATAAAAGTTAAAATGATATACATGGAGAATAAAGGTGGAAAAATAGACACATTAATGCGGATGAAATTGTAAATTAACTAAAACAAACCCCATAAAATTGTTAATTGGAGCTACATCAAAACTATTATGGAACCAAACTAGAATTTAATTGTTCTAGATAGTATCAAAATCCCTTTATAAAATATAGTTGATGTTTTTTACCTCTGACTAGGATTCTAATAAAAAATATGCTATTTGGAATTTTTTCCCACCAAATCTATTGCATTAGTTATGGATCATGTGCCTCCTCCAAATTATTTTGAATAAATTTTTTGTTAAAATATATTGTATTTAACTAAATTTAAATCAAATTCATACCTTATATTATGTGTTTTATTACAATTTATCTATTTCTTGCAACATATACTTTACTAGCTCAGAAAACATATCAGTTTGGGTCTTAATATAATCAAAGATTCTCCAAACAACTCAATCCATTTCTCAACACTCTAGAGTTCACCCTCACACTATAATATAGGTGGGTGATGATTTTGAAACTCTTAGATTATGTTTGATATAGAAATATCACCCCTAGAATGCCAATAAACCATTAACTAAATCACCAAAAGAAAAATCACTATGAGATGCTTTTTTATCAGAGGTTATGATGTTTCCAACGGTATAGCATGCATGTATTTTCCCTCCTAACACTCAAATAGAGGCCAACATGGAGCTATATCACTAAAATTCCAAATTAATGTCTTATTAAAATTTTATAACAGCCCATGATATCATATTTTAGTAAAATAAATAATAATAAAAACATGGAATGTTACTCTATTATAACACTTGACCATTCCGAAAAGGATTGTATGTAATAATCACACACTTATATAACCCACTCATATTATATTATTTATCTAAATCAATAAAAACACAACACCAGACCTATCCACTATCAAATTTTGGTCTATATTATATATACAATTCAATGGATTACTAATTGAGTAGTTTATATAGTGAATATAATACATCATAAGTCCATTAAATTAAAGTTCCACCAATAATTTATATAGAAATTTGAATAATTTATTATTGATTATTAAATTAACCTAACTAATGTTTAAAATCATGTTATTAATCACATATATTCAAAGGTATTCAATGTGAACCTAGATGAAAAATATGAGGCATGTGTGTAGGAATTCATCACATCTGGAGCCAAGTGTCTAATAAAATATGGTAAACTATACATCATATTAAATGAAATAAAAAAGACTAAAATACTTGAAAATCAAGATTCCTAATCCCATGATCTTTCTATATTATATTTTTTTCATATATGTGTTATTTAATCTCAATTATGGTGTCCATACCATGTTGTGACCAAAATATTTCTTTCAAACATATCTAAAATAGTAAAAAAAAGGTCTATGGCTGAATTTTTAATGTCCTGGACTAGGTAACCACCTACTTTTCCTAAACTAGAGTTTTATATCACTCGAGCATACCTGCTTGAATGCTAGAGGATAACAACTAGTAATGGGGATTTATAAAAATTGTGAAGTGACTATGTCCTGCTTGAAATAACCATAAATAACATTATAGATAATTTCAGTAATTATAACTAATATATTAATATAATAAGGAATTTATAGTGATGATCCAACTGTGAACATTCATATCAAATTCTACAACAAAATGTAAAGCTCATATAATTTCATCAAGTAATACATCAGGAGAAGAGTTTAATGATGGGTCAATAAAATAAAATAAAATAAATAGATACATAAATAAAATAGTGGATCTAAGGTCTCAACTATTCATGTATCAAAATCTTTTTCATCCACATTTAACTCACTCATAGATCACTGGTTACTTTCTATTCCCATCAACATTAACCCTGACATTTGTACCCCTAACAAGGTTTGATTGTAAGATATGAGTACTATACTCTATAAGAAACCAACCATGGTGTCTCTAAATATGCCCCTGCATATGGGTTCATGAGTAATTAAAATGGGAGTTATATAATCAATTACACAAATACAAACATTATCATATTCAAGACAATCAATCTGGATGACCAACCTTAGCTACTTTAACCGGTGTTAGTATGGAAGGAATTTCAAATTTTATAGTGATAACATGTATGAAATTAATAATATAACGAAATTCCTAGAATCATGTAACTATATAGAGATAAATGTTTGGATTAACACAAAACTATTATAATCTCATGACATAAAAATTCTAGGTTTTCATAATGACCAACCCACCCACAATCATGAAATCCAAAATACACACAGTTAAAAATAACACTAAGCACATCAATGAATAGTATACTGAAGTAAATGTTGGAACCATTCCCCACAAATCATGTGTTTAAAGGTGTATGTTTATCACCACAGCCAATCTAATCACATATTAATGAAGAATGGTTTGGTAAAAACTAATAATATTTAAAAAAAATGGAATTTAAGTTAGAACCATGAATAAGACACTAAAAATAAAATAATTATCAGTTAGAGACTTTCCCAACCATAAAATAATTTAGGAAATCAAGGATGGATCCTTGTATAACCCTATCAACTAATAATGGTATGTCCTACATGTGTCCCCCCCCCACCCCAACCTTAGTGGTAAATGGACTATCACCCATCACACACCTCATGACTTCACATTACCTCTAATCACTCAAAGTCTAGTCAAAATTGGTTACTTATTACCAAATTCTCATTAGAAGGGATATACACCATAGTATACCACTAAAAAGAGACTACCCCTTTGAGAAGGAACATTCGTAGAACCTCTCTAAGGTTATCTAATTCATTTTATATAGAAGTTCACCCAATGTAGGTTCAAATTCTAAGGATGCACAATACGTTCTATTGTTAACACATCCGTCAAGGGATATATAACTAGAAAATAATGTTCATAGAGTTAAATAGGATTATACCATCTTTAATTAAGTTTTTAGTGTATAATGAAATTCAATTTAGAATAATTCTAGGTTTTTCAGACACTTTCATATACTCGCATATTATATAGCACAAGAAACACATATAAAATAATGGAAAAATTTATGAATTGATTAATAATTTCTTGAAGGATCATGATAAATTCACATCCTGATATGAGTCTTAATCAATGTAAAATAAAAAAAACTAACAAAATCACCCAAATTAGGTATTTAGAGAGAAATTCCTATAACATTAATTTAAACATCTAATTAAAGGGAATGGAAGGATATAATTAACGAAACTAATCTAAAATGAAGATTAACACATCAATTAGAGCTTAAATAAAGTTGGGATCTCACTTTTAAGTAATGATAATGATGGTAGAGGTGTGAGGGTTCATTTAGGCCTCTAAATATTTTGGGGTGAGGTTCTTTTAATTAAAAAATAATTTCAAAAAAAATTAAAATAAATATTGAAAGCATTTAGATACCTTATTCTTCCTCATCATTTACTGGGGATCAAATGAAACCTACCTTGATCCCACTAGATTTTAGGTAGTCAACCTATAGCCTATTACCCTACCTCCCCACCTAGAACATAGTATCTAATAATGGGGTACAAAGTGTTATCTATTGTAAATTTTAGAATTATACCATCGACCCCTGTTTTCCTGAAAACCTAATCCCTAATATAGTTACTAAAATATGTTAATTCAAATCCAAAATTATAATTACATTTGAAAATTTACATTTAAATGAATAGATAAATACATATATGTTTTCATATGTTGTTACTTTCATTAAATTGGCAAGAGTAGTATAAAATCCTAATTGTCCCGGTCAGATTTTTCAAAAGAATGAGTGTTATGATTTATTATAGAAAATTATAATCAATTAATGTTTCTAAAAGAAAAAAAAATTCTCTATCAATAATTTATTGGTATTTTTAATACTTACAAAATATTTGTGTTTCATGAAATGTATATTAGACTAAATAAACACTAATCATGTTTGTAACTTAGTTAATAGAACTAAAAATTTAACTTTTATTTGTTTTATATGGTTTCTTAAAAATAAAACCAATATAAATTATTTGGTTTCTACCATAAAGGATTTTAGGATTAAAAATATTATAAAAAAATATTTTCAATGACTATAGAGACACTTCCTCAATAGTATTCAAGATAATGTTAATTTTATTTTTTCTTATTATTTTTTCATCATATAATAACAAAATTTAGCAATTGGATATCAAAATTAATTTCATTAAAGAAAAACTATGTTATGATGTATATATGATATAACATAAGTTTTCTAAGAATTCAAATATAGCTAAAAAATAAAAAAAACAAATGTAATGTTCTTTTTATTGAGTGAAGGAAGATTGATATAGTTGGAATATCTATTTTAAAGATTTAACTAGATTATTAATTTTTACTAATAATTGTGATGAATATTCTATTTTGATATTGAATATTTGGGGAAGTATTTTATTTCTGGTGTTGTATGCATATAGAATATGAAACATTATAAATAATACCATAAAATTAAACTTTTTGAAAGACTTGGTTGAGAGAATGTTTCTCAATAAAAGGAACGAGATAAGTATCCAACATAATTTGTATAAGTATCTATAGAGATATATTTAAAAGTTTTCCCTAAAATATTCAAACACTCATATTGGTAAGTTAATTAAATAATTTATCATGGAAAACACCAAGAATGGTATTTTACCATTATTTTATCTTGTACGTCTTACGAAGGCCTTGTATCCATCTGCTAATTTATAAAAGAAATGAATGAATGATATTCCTTATAATTTACTAATTATATTTATCATCATTTTTATATTGTCTACTTTGATAAATGCAACATATTTCTTGATCAATACTAATTTTTAACAATTTGATCTTGGTGAAAATCATTGTATCAAATTTATGAATATCCTTAAGTACTTGAAAAAGACAAAAAATTTATTCATAATATCTAACGGGGAGGAAATATAATTGTAAGGGGTTACATAATTTCTAGTTTAAAAAAATAGAAAATTTTATTTTCGATATAAATAAAGGGTTTAAAGTTTTCATTAATGGTAGGCTAGTTAATATGAATAATTTTAAGTTATATATTATTGTTTCTTGTGCATATAAAGCTGATTACATTTATATCGAATGCTACGAAGGATAATTATTTGGTCAAAAATTTCATTAGTAAACTAGTTTCAATTCCCAACATATAAAATATGATAAATCAATATTATGATAACAATAGAGACATCATATAATATTAGTAAATCTATTCTCACCAAAGTTCTTAAAATATTCCTCATAAGTATTATTTAATTAAATAGTTAATCAAGAGAGTTGAAATAAAAAAATAATATATAAAGAAAATAATGTATTCAATACCTTGAAAACCTATTATCAAGAAAAAATATAATTGGTATATAACTTCCTCATGAATTAAATATATTATGGATTTAATAAAATTATTTTTAATTTAATCATATATATATTTAATATAAAATAAATTTTAATATTATTTATAATATCGTGGATTTACTATTAATGAAAATTTATATATTATCATCCATCCATGTCTGTTATATTTACTACATAAGATTTAATATTAAATGATCAATTATAATAAAACAGTTAGTTGTCTCTAATCAATGATCATCATTTAAAATTGTGGGTTATAATAATATTTTAAGATAAGTGTGATAAGTAATTCATATAGATATATAGATTTTACTCATGAAACATTAGTAAAACTTATATTTTTCACTAATCACTGTTGATTATTTTTTATAGAATTTCATATAGAAATGTCATTAGTATAAATGGATGGATTAATTCATGGTAATCACCAATATTTTAGTTTATTAATTCTTTTTACATGTGAACCATTATACATTAATATTGGTATTATACCAATATAAAATATCAATCTAATCATTGGTGATTGGGTATGTTTTTTATCATGTAAGGGGTTTCTTAATCAGTCTTAGAATTATTATATTAAATGATGAGTATTTATTGGCCATCAATTGATTTAGACTAAGGAAATGTGTGGAAATGTTTAGTTGAGTGATATGTGATGTTATCATCTAGTTGGGTCAATGGAATGTGATCTATTTATCTAAATTTTTCAGCATACTTAAGCAATTAAATAATATATGTATTATCATATGTGATATTAATATTATTCAAGTCTCATGAATATAATTGATATCCGGGGTGACTAGATTATATTAGAATACATGTGATTTATGTAGAAACATCTAATGTACATGTATGTACAGATATATGTATTCTTGATAGATATCATGTTATATCCCATTATATCTTGATTAATAATTATATTTTTCTCATTTATTATGGTTGTGAATTGTGAATTTATAATAATTTTTGATTCTACCAAGGCCCACTCAAACACGCATTAGGTCTTGCGAATATGGATTTTATTTTAGTAGAAAATAAATATCCAAATTTTAAGGTAGTTTCATGATAGATATATTTAAAGGAAATTTAATATAATTGTATAAGTTATAATAAATTTACATAAATTATGTTGTAATTTATTTTAATTTGGTGATTGAAATATATATGAATTAAAAAATGAATTTTTTTACAACAAAGATATATAGTATATCACTGCCATTTATTTGTGTGATATATAATATTTGATAGCATATTGTTTTGAGTGATTAATTTTTTTCATATATATTTTTATGTTTATAAGTTTTAAATCATGTGATGGTGTGTTTTATACGTGTTTCATTAATTCAAGAATATTCTTTATGAATTAATTGTTGGCATATAATTTCTTCCATATGTCAAAACATGTGACATAAATATAATAAAAATTAGTTTAAAATTATTATACACACTAAAATGTGTTTAACACATCAATAAGAAGATCAAAGAATAGTTGTATAAATTTGGATTTATGAATGGAACTATTTAGTTTCACAATGATAAAAACTCATCAAACATTCAAAAATTCACACAATATTCCAAAATTCATAATTCCATAGGTTACTCAGAATTTTTATGTTTATTTTGCATGAAATTATTTCCTATAAATAATCCATTTTTAAAAGAATTTTTGGATATTTCAAGAATAATTCTAGAAAATATTCTCTCAAAAATCCAAAAAAATCACTGACTTTTGTGAGTATCTGCATCACATAACATCAAGAAAAATCCAATATAATAGTTAAAATATGTGATCAAAAAATTAAAATATGAAATAGAGATTCTCATAGAAGGCCCATTCATGGAAAAAGTACCTAATTCCCCCTTCATGAAAGTTTAAAAAAATTGTGTGAAGTTCACTATAACAGATAAATTTTAAAATTGATTCATATAATGAAATATCTAGAATGAATCTATTTTACTTCATGTTACCACATTAGTATATTCTTACATATAAATATACTTTAATTATGTATGTAAACTATCACTTTTAATATATTATAATTTCTACACAAAATTACTTTATTTATACCCATAATGCTAACTTTTCACGTATTGGTAGGTCAAATACACATATGTATAAGTCATAGTCGTCATTCCCAAATTTAAGTATTTTTAAAAACACACTAGAATTGTTAAATAATTTTGTATTTGTTTTCAACTATTCATGAAGATAAAAGTAGTTTTTTAGAATGTTTTTTGAGGTGTTTGGATGTTTTTAGATGATATGGTGTTATCATAATTACCTTAAAACGGTTTTGAGGAAGTTATATTTTTATTTTTATCTATATAATTATGTAGAAAAAATTTTATGTAATTTTTTATTAGATTTATTTTAACACTAGATTAGAGAATTGTAAAAAGTATAAAGACCATTGGTAATCATAAGTGTCATTGACTTTTTTAAGGGTAATTTGGAGTTTTTATAAGTTTTGTATAGATTTTAATATGGTCCACTAACATTTCATAAGTTTCATTACATATTTCGTAATGCTCATAAAGATTTCATAAAAGTGATTTTTTTAGTTCCAAAGGGTTTTAAAAAAACATAGTGGTCTTTTGGAAAACATAAGAGTAAACTTAATCTCATAAATTATTCAATATAAGAAGTCTCATATAGGCCATATCCGTAAAAAAATTATGAGGAAAAGATTAATTTCACAAAAATTATTTATAAAATTTAGTTTAATGATGATAATTTGAACATAAAATCATAAAAGCATAAAATATAAAAGGATAATGGTCACATCGTGATTCTAGTTGAGAATGGTGGATGATTAAATTATAAAATCATAGCATAGTATTAGTTGTGATTTTAATTTATAATATTTAAAATTCATTTTTATGATCAATATAAATAAATATATGGGAAATTTTTACCATTATTAATTATATTTATAAAAATCAAGGAATAATTTCCAAAAACAATAATATAAATATTACTCACACAATTATGTAAATATAAAAACGGAATAAAATAGGGAAAGGTATTGAAATTGAGATTAGAGAATATGAAATGGTGTGAACTTCCAAAATTGATGTGTTGAAAAAATAGGAAGACATAGAAGATCGATGTATGTATGTGCATTCCCTTATGCATAATTTAATCATTGTAAAATCTAGAGGAAAATGACTAATTATATTTTTATAATATTGTTATTCATTAGGATATTTAATATTCAACCTGATGAATAAGATATTACTTTCTAATATAGATACATCCATAAATGTATTAATGATCGTGTTCATACTCAAGAGAAATAGACCTTTTTGGATAATAGTGATTCCAGTATAAACAATTTCATAGTTTTTATTGTGCTATAAAAGTTCAAGGAATCACACTAACCTTATTTTTTTATTGTCCAGGATAATTTTCTGGGAGTCAAGGAATAACACCACCCATTTCATTTATTCTCTTGAAAAATATAGTGAATATATGGGTTTCAAAACTCAAACTAATCATGTAACGTCTCAACCTGGCTCACCCCTGAACTGGTGGCTAGACTGGTCGCCACATGACCTAAAGGGAATATCCTCGTATGCCAGAGGATACAGACTATCAGTGAGGGTATAAGGATATTCAGTGAGGAGACTATACCCTTTTATTATGGTAAATAAAATAGTGGGCAATATCAGTAAATGGAGAAAGCAGTGTGAATAACGATAATGCAACAGAAGACATAATTTTATAAATCTTGTATAAAAAAATGATTGATTCCAATGTTATACAATGAATTCATGTTATGATTGTGAAACTATGAAATAATTATAAAATACATCATTCTTTAAATATCGATAAATAAAAAAATAGATAATGACTCAAATTCCCTAGGAAAAACTGCATGAGCATCATGAGCTCCAGCTCAGTCCTTTTCTCCTATCTCTATATACTAGCATACAACAATAATCAATGTACAAGGTTCCCAGTATTGTGAATAAGAAATTTCTATTTGGGTACCCCAGTGCAATTCCGGCCCTAGTATAGTGTGAGAAATACATCCCAGTAGGTCGGCTCCACTGGGTTCTATCCCTATCCAGACAGTGAAATATAAATAGTGTGTAGGTATAATGAAAAAACAACTGAATTGAATAAGCAAACTACAACCCATCCAAGTTCATAAGGGACACCTGACAGAGATACATGCTTCAGCTCGTAGTTGTAAATAAGATTCTGAAAAGGAACTATACATATATATTTCATGAATAAATTGTTTACCAAATTAATTGATATTATTTATTTTACAGCATAAATCCCTACGTTCCCCTAGACACACATAACTCAATACTTAAATCAGTCATGTCAGGGTCTGAACCATTTCCCATACTCAATTCAAAATTCATTACATCACATTGGCTTTCATTAACCATTTAATTCAGTTTATGGACGACCAATTGGACCCACAGTCTAATGCCAATTAATGGGTGTAGAACGTTAGGTTAAGAACTCTTGTGTGTATTTGGAGAATCAGTCCTTGTCTCACAACCCATGGGTATTTGGAGAATCAATCTCTATCCCATAAAAGAATATTTACATGCAATCTAGGTGTTGAATTCCATGTCTAGAAACCCATGAGTATTTGGAGTATCAGTCCCTGTCTCACTACCCGTTTATCAATTATACATATATATTTATCATTGGTGTAGAACGCTATGTCTAACACCCCAAAACCAACCAGTAATTAACTAATAAATTAATTAATCAAATCCGTTAATTAATTTAAAAATTAATTAACAACATAAATATTCCATCAAATAATTCTACAATTAAGTAACTATTCAGCATCTCAATAGTTAATAATAAATTAATAGTTAATTATTCTTAAATATAAGAAATGAAACTAGATAATTAATTCAACATTTAATTATCTCAATCCCTTAACCAAAAAAATGATAATTAATTCCTTAATAAATTATTCTTATTCCCTTAATAATTCAATAAATTATTTAAATATACCAAAATTATTAGTTAATGCAATAATTAACTATGTACACATTACCATTAATTAATCGTTGAATTACTTAATCTATAAAACAAATCACATCCCATAAATAATTTTCAAAAAATTAATTATCTCATTTTAAATATCAACTCTCCATAATTAATTTCCAAAATTAATTATTTAAATCAATTAATTTGAAAGAAAATAATTAATTCACCATTAATTACATCAATTTTTTCAAAATGACCTATCACATTAATTAATTTTAAAAAAAATTGATTTATCATATAATTTCCATTTATTTAATTCACAATTAATTAACATGTTTCAATAAGGTCAACATCCCTTAATTAATTCAATAATTAATTTACAATATTCAAGAGCCTCATCATCCCATTATTAACTCAACAATCAAATATTAATTCTATGGCATCAACATCTCATATATCAGTACTGACAGAAAGATATATGTAAAACTCAAACTATAAGCAAACATGATATAACACTACCACTGTATTTTTGTTTGAAGGAATCACACCTCTGTTGAGGGGTTTTATTATAAAAACTAGATATTACTTATCACACAGAACACTTATGAAATTTAGCATTTTAAATCATTAAACATTCTAAATTCACATTAAAAGGCATTCAATATAAATAATTCATTGAATGGATTTAATTTCTAATAAAGTAAAGTAATCAATTTATTAATGCATTTATAAAATTGAGGAATTGAAAAAGGGTCCCCACCTCGGGGTGGAACTAGATTAAGTATACACCCTTTGATTTACTTGGTGGAAACCAATTTCACTTGGCACACAGTCTCATGCTCATGAATTATATATATGTATATATACATATATATATATATACCTATATATATATATACATGTGTTCACACCCTGTAACATAATCAACAATTTACCAAAATCTAAAACAGGAGACCAAAACCAGTGAAACAATGTCTACGTACCTACACCTCTATACCAGGGACTCAGATAAATTATCGTACTCCAATATAGACAGTGAAAAACCAAACAACAGTATAATTCCTTACCTCTGAAACAACAATGACAAACTGAATTGGCCCAAACCAACTCGCATTCAGTGGCAGTTGCTGGAACGCAGACCAACAGGTCCTGAGAACCTTGTTTCACAACCTTTAAACAGAAGAAACAAGGAAACCTAACTAAACACGAACGTTAGGTATTCAGCTGGGAAAACAAGGTGATATAGGAGTCAAAAGAGTGATGTGAATCACAAAATATACATATATGGACTCATCTTGATGAGGTGGACAAGATTCGTTAAGAGTCTGAGAGGAATCGTCGCGCATAAAGAGGAGTCCTAGAGAGGGGGTGGTGTGCCAATGAGGGGGTTATACTACTATAGTGGTTCTTCCTAGGGGTGATGTGCGCTGCTATAGGGGGTCGTCTGAGGGGTCACCTTCTGTAATTTTTGGTCTAATGAAACCTCACGTCGTGCGACTGAAAGGAGAGCCCAAGTGGTCATGCGTTGTGTTGAGTGTGAGAGGAGCTAGAATGCGAGGGGATTGGGAACTTATTGCATTGCCTAATGAGGAATAAACCAAGGGTGTGTGCACCTCACCTATAGTTCGCACCTCCCCGATTCTTTTATTTTATTGTTGTTTTTTTATTTTTCCCATAAAACTAATCTAATTAATTTAATGTAATAATTAAAATAATAATACTAATAATTTTAATAGTAATAATAGTCACAATATTACTATTATTACCCCCCCCCCCTTTAATTTAAACATTTCCAACCAAAACCCCCCAAATAAATTATTGTTATTATTTATAATAATAATAAGTACCATATTTAATTATAATTATAATACTCAAAAAACATGATAATAATAATCTCATTATTAATACTTTTCAAACCTCCAATAAAACCCCAACCTTATTTTTAATAATAATTCCTCTACATTAATTTTGAAACTCCCCATTTAATTAAAAAATATTATTCATTAAATATAAAACTCCTCATTTAAATAAATTTTTATTTGGGATACCCAAAAGCCTCATGAAATTCACATAAGTGTTACACCCCATTAATCATGAAATTAAAATCATTTAACCTAAATATCACTCTCCATTGGTCCTTAAATTAAAATATTTTAACATCCAAATAGTTTATGACACTATAATAATAATAATAACATTATTATTATTAACACATTATTGTATTTAAACACAAATATCCCATTTAATATTATTTAATTAAAATAAATAAAATATTAAATTGGGTAAGCTGCAGAGGTTGGACCGCAACCATGTACTACTAGAAAATGGACCTATCCCCACGGTTTTCCCCAAAACCATGGGGATAACCCCCCCCCCCCCCCCCCCATACCCACAGTTTTGGAAAACCATGGGTATAGGTGACTTTTCATGACATATACCCATGGTTTTCCAAAACCGTGGGAAAAGGGGGGTCTATCCCCACGGTTTTGGCAAACCGTGGGGATAGGTCCTGAAAAGTCACCTATACCCATGGTTTCCCAAAACCGTTTATGTAGGGGTCCCTATCCCCACAGTTTTGGGGAAAACCATGGGGGTAGGTCTGGAATAAAATACCTATACCCACAGTTATGAAAAACCGTAGGTATAGGTCAATTTTGTGTGTGCGGGAAAAAAAAAATTTCCGCGGGAAGGAAATTTTTTTTGGTGGGAACCCTATACCCACAGTTATTCCCTCTATACCCACGGTTTTTATAACTATATTTAACTAAATATATATATATATATACATATATGTGATGTTAGGGTAGTGGTTAGATACAGTGTTTGCAGCGAAGAGGTTGTGGGATCGAAACTCAGCGTCTGCATTATTTTAGGACCTATACCCACGGTTTAGAAACCATGTGTAAAAGCCATTGACACCATGGAAATTGTCAATGTTTCGGTGACACGGTGGCAGGACTCTTACACCCACGGTTTTGGGGGCTATACCCACGGTTTTGAACCGTGGGTATAGGCCATTTTTTTAGTAGTGATGTATAGCACGCACATATCCATTAAAGTGGAATTTTACAGATCCGTTGATCCTGAGACTCTTCAAGGAATCTGTGAAAATTATTGTCTATTTTCCCACTTCCAAAAACATAACTTTTATGTGTTCCAACACTTGGAATTAATTTTTGGATCTCAGTTTTAAAACTGACCCACTAACAAATTGAAAAAGTTTGAAAACCTTCATAATTTAGACTCGGTTTCAAAATAAGAGACTTTATGATCTACCCACCTGAAAAAATTCTCGTCCCCCAGAAGTCATCGAGAACTACTAAAACATCTTCTGAGAAACCAAGGTTAAGAATTTTTTTTTTCAACAACCACGTTATGTTTCCAAATTCCAAACATACTTTTAACTAAAACATAAGTCTAACCACTTAATTCTTAAAAACCCAGGCCAAATATTTTTTTACCATTTAAACATCGAAATAGAGCTTATATCTAAGGTTATTATAGGGACCTCATTGATGAAAAAGGTTGAATCATGATCGACCAACAGAAATTGGTTATGAATTATTTCTTAGAAATGCATTACAGTTCCAAAAACCCACACTCACCCTTAAACTGTTAATGTGCCTTTAAATATTATTACATCACCAAACACATTTACACTGAAGTCCTAAACTGACCTCAGGTGACATTACCAAGTCAAACCATCTCAAGGATATATAAAAAAAATAACATGCCCCATCATGAATGAACACATAGCCTAAAGAAACTATGCATCCCATGTATAACCCAGATAACAATCACTCATAAGCCCAACAATATTTAAAAGTTTAGCACGTCGTAAGACCAACACAATCTTATTGTCTTTATGAAGAGGTCAAGATAGGGTACATGCACATATTATTTAGAAGAGAACACTAAGAGAAAACCAAGGTCACTAAAAAGATCATTCGAAATGTCACCGGTTGACTCTCTACACAAAAGGCTCAGCTTCTTCTACTGATACATCATGAACCAAACCTCATTGCCTATATCACGCAAAGAATCTGTATTCTTTCAAATATTACTATAGAAACTCTTAAAAACTAAGAAGTTTCTAAAGAGGTTATCACACTATCAAAATCATCAAATTTGTGCTACCAAGAAAGCACCGACATGTTTACAGAAACCGACGTGACACTACCCACCTTAGGATTGTCCATGACATCGTAAGAAAACATCATCTTCTCACCAGTGCACAATTTCAGAACACTTTAAAAACACATGTGTTGTCCCTCAAACCTCAATCACCATGTCAAATATTGATCATAAAAGTCGTAACTTAATGCTATTGGCATTTCAAAACACTCGAGTCCCAAAAAGTCATCCTAATTTGTGGGGTGAACTTACCTTAACGACCAAAACATTCTAAGGGTATAACCTACCACGGGTTATCCCCTTATAGAATATAAACATCAACCCTCTCTCTTGGTCACACAAAACCAAAATCATGTGGTTTAAAAAGACCTTTTTCATTTTATCCATTTTAATTTATTCACTTCAACCTTATGACATTTGATTGAATTTCAACAAACTAACAAGTACTTTTTCCTAACAAGTCACTTGGTTTTCAATCAATGCCCCATAGGTAAAATAGATATTCTATAACAAAAATCCTCTCTAAACATTTCACATACAATTTTATCCAAATATAAACAGGCAATTAGGCATCTAAATTCCTTTAACCCAAAAGGAGACCTCTGAAGGTCCCATTTATTCAATATGGGTTCTTCAAAAAGAAACCCCAAAAAGGTTAATTACAATAAAAACTCAATAGTTTTACATTCATAACCATTTTCAAACATACAATGTTTATATGGTTCAGTCACATGGATGTCCATCTACCATTCGATAAGGTTCCCACACACCTTACCGTTGGAAATTGGATCTCATTTAAGATATCTAATTTTCATTTAAAGTTTTAACACTAGCATCCCTTTTTAATTGTTTGAATACACAGGTTACCCTTTTGTTTCAGTAATAAGGAGACAATTCACCTTACAATGGAAAATTGGTTCTGCCATAATTACAACAAAAAAAAATTATCCAAAGAAACCAATCATTTATCTGTAAGCTAAAATGTCTCTAAAAGTAGCTAACACAAACCAACATGATGAAATAACTAAAACATTCTATAAAATAGAAGTGTAGCACATAAGAATTGTATATTTTCACTCAAGAATGTTAATTATATCACTGAAATGTGATATCTAAAAATGAATTCAAGACATAAAATATATTCAAGGAACAAAATCCATATTAGCAGGCATCCTAATAATGTAACTATATGGCATAGAATATATTCATGGAATGTGAATCTCCAAGTGTTTAATATAATTCATGTAATGCAGCTTCATTTCCATATCAGGCCAAGACTATTGTTTTTCAAAATTCTCAAAATCAATAAGCAGTGGAAAATACGCCAGTCACTCAAGATGAAATCATATCAACTATAGCATTAAATACTACAAACATCAATTCTCATCCTTGACCACTTAGTCATTTTTCGTACATGGGGTGATCAGTCCCAAGCACAGTTATTAACCAAAGGATAGACACATTCTTAGTATCTTGTATACCAATCCCCAAAATAGTAAGATAATGGAAAAGAAGCCACTCATGCAACTTTTTAACATCTTGACCTGGATCACCCCTGAACCGATTGCCGAATCGGTCACCACATGACCTCAAGCGCATCTCCCTGTATGCCAGAGGGTACCAATTAGAAATGATGGTATAAGGACACACATTGGTGATACTATACCCTCTTATTAGAGTAAATAAAATAATGGAAAATATCAGGAAATGGTTGAAGTAGTGTGAATAACGATAAAGCAGCAGAAGACATAATTTTAGAAATCTTTTATAAAACAAAATTTCCAACGCCAATGTTATACAATGCATTCTTGTTATGATGGTAAAACTATGAAAGAATTAAACAATACATAATGATATACATATCAATAAAGAAATAAATAAAAAATGACTCAAAGACCCTAGAGAAAACTTCACGAGCATCCTGAGCTTCAGCTCAGTCTTTTGCTCTTATATCCAAGTACTAACATACAACAACAAGAATGGTCCAAGGTTCACAGTCCTGTGAACAAGAAAGGTCTAATCATGTACCCCAGTGCAATAGCAGCCTATGTTGGGTGTGAGATGTAACACCACAATCTTGCACAGTACGATTCTCTTTGAATAATACAGTAGAGTGTGTTGTACGCAACTTCGAGTTCTAACACAGACCACAGCCAATCAAACTAGCCATTATGAATATTAATACCCAATTTTTGAAATTTTATAAATTTTATCTTTCAAAATGGACTTTTTTTCGATTCAAAATATCAAAATTAACTTAGGGTGAATTTTTGGTATTTTTCTGAAAACATTCAATATCTAATGAATAGTAAAAAAACATTGAGTTATAGTTCAAAACCGAATTTTTAGTTAAATAATTATTTATTTTATTTAAATTTAATTAATGTCAATATAGATACATAATAACTATATAATTTCAATGTAATTCATTGGAGTTAGTTTAGACTAATTTTAGATATGTAAAAATTTTATTGAACTTTTCACCGTCTTTTACCCACCTCCTAGGAGAATTTGGAAATTCACATAAAACATAATTTTACCGCTTCTGTGAGTGGAATTTAGAAAATCCGAGAGACATGTTAATATCAAGGAGTAAAATTTGGTTCAATGAGATGACAATAATTTTTTTTGAATGGCAACTTTTTACTTTTATTTACCACGGTTAAAAGTAAATAGGGTAATTAAGGGTAAAATGATATTAATATTCCCCTAACACATGAACTAATTCTATTGGACTAGTGTATCTCGACCAAAAACCACCTTAGGAATAAAATATTATCATTTAGGTCCACTTGGATTATATTAGGATAGTTATTATTATTTAATTCAAAGAAGAGTTAAAAGAGATAAAATCAAAGTTTCATAACTAAATCATTTTTAATATAGGGTTATAGATAAGATAAATTAAATTATAAATGTTAATTAGAAAGAAAAAAATATTTCCTACATAATTTTATTTTATTTATAATTTTTATACATTAAATTATTTAATTTATTTATGACACAATGGTGATGCAGTAATTACCTAATTAATGAAATATTAAAATAATTGATATTATAAATATCAAAATAAATGTAATTTGAGACTTTTTATGAATTAAACTAATTTAGTGGTTAATATGACATATTAGGATTCGATATATAAGTTTTTTTTGAAGTAATAATGCTGTTATGAAATTATCAAAAACAAAATACCCAATAGTGTCAAAATTGACATAAAAGAGTTTTTAAAATAAATATTATATTATTAATTAATATTCTATTCCTAAAAATATAAGGTTAATCCAAAGGACTTATATAATTATATTTGTATCATTAATGGACTACTTGGTGGTCTCTTGAAGGTATATAGTAGGTTTATTAACAATATAATATAAAAATACAAAGAGACATGGTAAATGTCAAACTATTTAACTAAGAATTAAATATAGATGATAAGGTTAATATAGTAACCCAAACCTGTCTAAAATAAATTGGTTGAAAGGATTTAGACCCATACCCACCTTAACCTTTAAATAATCCACTTTGGATCCATTAGAAACCGAATATAAATTTTATTAAAATAAAATTTCTAGCTTTTCCAAAGGTGCCTCGCACCCCTCTTATAAAAGGGTACTCCCCCTTCTCTCTAATTTACACCTTGAAAGCCTTTTGGATTGGCGAAACCCTGACCAAATATTCTCTAAAATTACCTCACTTAAACCTAGAGGCCTTAGTTTGATCATAAATCCAACCTAAGGATCCCTTTTGATCGAATCAAACGGAAGAACTTGAATAAGAGGAAATGTTTTCACCACCCTCTTTCAAGTTACTTTCTTCTTCAACTTCTTCTTTCTTTGTTATTTACATTCTAAAATAATAAATCCAGTTTCTTTTATATACTATGATGTTATTATAAATATTTTAAAACCATATTAAGTATTTTATCCATCCTTTTAATGAAATTTCACCATACGTGTGTACGTACGGCATGTCGTCTCCACGTCATGGGGTAAATGTTATTCAATACATTATTATTTGGATGGGTATAATAATGATGTGTAATTCATGTAAATAATAAGTATAACATGATAATGATTCTGTATATATGATATACCATCCAATTATATATGTTTTTAATATCAAAAGAATAATATTATCGCTTGTGCTTACGTACGGTCTACCGTCTCCAGGAACACGATAAAATTCATTCCCCATCGTATCCATACAAGTATAACTCTCATTTTATGATTAAAAATAATTTTTAATGACTTGATATCATTCTGTATATTAATAATATACAACCTATCCATAACAAACACTACTTATGTAACAAAACATATAAAAGAAAACGAGTAATTTAACACCCGAAATGACGATAATACTAAGATATTATTAACAAAGCAATGTTAAAAGATCATATATGATATTATATTAATGTATATGATTCTTGTACATTTAAATAAAAATTATTTTACCATTATACAGGAGTCTTACCAAACCTCGACCAAGGAAAAATTACAAAGTAAGGTGTTTCTTATCTCACTCTTAATTCTGTGAGATTTCCATTGTTCGCCACTTATTTATTAGATGTGGTGTATTGTGTACTGCCCATGACTGTATTAATTGTGTAATATAATGTAATTTGTGGATATTTAAATCATAATTGTTTGATCCTTCTTTCATGAGTGTATGTTTCGTACGTTACTAAATCGATAAGGGAATTTGAAATTTCAATTTCCACTCATTCGTCTTTACACATACTTCATTGATTATTTTACTCCAAGATTACGTGTGAAATCACTGTTCATTTTCTTATCTCATAATTTCCACTCCACTTTCTGTGGATATACTTTTGATACAAATAATCACTCCATTGATAAACTCTCAAGTCATCAATATGAACTTGATTAGAGTAATTTTAACTCAATCTCCATTTGTTGAGTTAAATATCCAATTCATTGGTGTTGTTTTTACAGGAATATGTGTGAATGTCCTCTGATTTATTTACACTGAATATCCAATCATATTGAGTGTATTTATATTTTTCACATGAAATTATTTCGTTGATTTATCCTTAACCTAAGGATACAATCTTTATAATAAGTTTCATCTAAATTTACATTCCATTGAGACTTATTTGTTGTTATACACCAAATCACTTTTATATGGTGTATATAATGTACTTTGACATAGTATATCATGAATCCCTTTATTCTTGTGATATTAAAAAGTTTTGATTACCTCAATTATTTTTATTCAAGTGTCTCTCTTTTGGTAAGAAACTCTAACTAAAATATCATTTTTAAATGTTTTAAAGATTTATTCTTCTAAATATTTCTCATTAATGTCCATGTTTTAAAAATGATTTTAAGAATTTATTTATATGGAAATTAATGTTTTAAAATTAAAATTCCTTTTAAAAGATCCAAAGTGGTAAGGTACACTTCAATTCAAAAATGTATTTTTAAAACAGCTTCTTGATAAGTAGTGTGACTTTTAAATGTTTTCAAGAAAAAGGGGGGTATTTCTCTCAAATAGTTTGTATGATTACTTTCATCTATGTCAATATCCTTCATTATTCTAGATTTTGGTTAACCTGTTACAATAAATCATCTATATTGTATTGAATGAGTTATGTTTTACTGTGGATGTGCTATTTTTATACCATTCATGGTTTGTGGATAAAGTATTGACATTTCGTATGCTTGTTTTAATATGAATTTTTATTTTATGTTTCAAAATTTTCATATGAGGAATGCATTGGACTTAGTAAGTGATGGGTGGAGCCCGCTATAGCTCCTTGATGCATCGGTAGGTCTCATGAGACAAACTAGTGTCTTGGCACAAGGCCTTGACAAAATCTTATTTGTAGTCTTGGCACAAGGACTTGACTATGTGGTTATGATAGTCTGGAATTATGCATTCCATTATTATGAAAGTGGTTATTGATATTGCATGTGATTATTCGACTAGTATAATATCCATGTGAATACGTAAATGGAATTATTTTATTTTATCTTTTCCATATTATGCTGAAGTTCAAGTTTAAAAGTCTTTTTTTTAGTTATACATTGTCCTAAATGATTTTGCTTACTTGTGAATGTTTCTGCTATATTGTTATCCTTACTGAGCATCTGAGCTCACCCCTTTCAATGTTTTATTTTTTCTAGGATGTGAAGAAGTAATTTTTGAATGACCTGCAGGGATAGTATGAGGGGATATGAAGACAATATGTTGTTGTAGTTTTTTTGACTTTATGATGTAATGTAAGACTTATGAATATATATAGTGTTTCCAAGACTACTAAACTAATCGGACTTTCAAGACTAGATCTTTTGTGATCATGCCAATGTTATGTAATAATGCACTGACTCTTGGTAACTGGGGTTGGGGCATTACAGTTGGTATCAGAGGAAGTTTAGTACAAACCTTCGAAACTAGATTTAGATAAATTCTGATTAGAGAACATAGCCCTAAGATGGACTTTGAGGATTAGAATAGAAGAACTTCCTAGAATTTTGGTATTGTATAGATTTTGTGATTTTTCCAAGAAATACATCCCTGTCTGGATATGAGCAGGTGCAGGTGGCTCTGGCACAGATGTACATAGGGGTAAAACCCGAAAACACCACTTTGAGCTAGACTCGAACGGGAACTGGTGCACGACAATGGGCCTTGCTGCACTCTTGGTTACTACACTCCTGGAGGATATGATTAGGATAATTCACATTTTCTATACAAACCAATTTGAAGTATTTTAACATAAGATGAGAATAAATAACCTTAGTTAGTCCTAAGGTGTTTAAAATTGAGAATATGGTGTCATGATACTCTCTAAATGATTTCATGACTACTCTTACTCACACAATTCTTTCTAGTTTTAGTCAATGGATGGAGTCCAAGAAAGTCATAATAACTTTGAGAATGATGTAAAAGGTGGGAACGGTGGTGTAAATGAGAAATAAAATGGAATGTTGATAGGAGTAAAATATATCGTGTTCATGCCAAACCAGTTTTCCAAAAATATTATCAACAATATATATATTAACCAACTCCCGGACTCAACAAAGAAGAGAAAGGTGATGAATGATAAGATCTCCAGTAGTGGAGTCCATGGAGAAAAGAATCCTAAATTTCCATCATGCAGTAAGTGTGGAAGGAGACACCCAGGAAAGTGTCTCAACAGAACAAATAAATGCTTTACATTCTGAAAATAAGGACATAAAGTGAAGAATTTCTGAGGAAAAATGATGTGTACTATGGAAGAAAAGAAAAATGGTCCCAAGAATCCATTTACAATCATTTTGCGTAAATGTAGGGGACCTGGCCATTACCTGAGTGAATGCCCTATTCTATAGGATATTTTACTGGTCAAAGAAGAAGCTATATGGAAATAAATGGTTGTAAAAATGTTTAAAAAAATTAGTGCTCCTTGTTGATGGGATTACTTTGGAATAATTTTCTCTTGTATTTGTAACCCCGTAGTTTTCCATGTGAGAATGATATTTGAGAAATACTTATCTTTTCCCTTGTGAATATAGTTATAAATAACCATTTGGATTTATATGATCATTTGGTTTGAGGAAATTACAAGTTATTATATTTTGGGATGAAAATGCAAGGTATGAGTAAACATTTATGGTAAAAATAATGCTATGGTTATTTTGAGGAATTTACCTCATTTTGGTAATAATATAAAATATAGTTTTTGAAAAAGGAAAACATGCAGACCATGTGACAACCCATCGCATCGAACAAAGCTGTGGGAATCGAACACACAACCAAAGTGCGATTGGGATTTATCACCTACCACTGGACTACGTCAAGTCCCTAGTTATTGTGACTAATTATTTTTAGTTAAATGATTTTATTGATCAATAATAAGTTGATTTGGGTTCTTATGTCATATCAAATGAATACCTTTAGTATAGGAAAATGATTTAGTGATTAAGTGATAAATGTTATTTTGGAAGATGATCGCTTTGTTGGGAACACTATATGCCCAAGGAAAATAGAATACTATGGGATTTCATTTAAGGAGTAATGGTGGATTTTTATCTACATTTTTATTTTGGATTTATGTTGAATTGGGTTATTTATGGAAATGATTAACCTATAATAGATAATATGTGATTAGGTTAATTACTTTTAAGTATGTGACTTTAAGAGTAGTTGATATCATTTGGAGATACAATTTAACGTGGAAGACTACATAACCAAATACTTTTATGTTTTGGGTTTTAAAATTAGTTTCGATTATATTTAAGTATTTTAAGGAAATTGTTTATTGAATGGTATTTATTTAACTTTGGGTTATTGTCAGTTTAATTTAAGAAATTAAGATTATTGTTTCTTTCTCTAAAAGAATATACTTTTGGGGGATCATCAGATCTTGTAATAACTGTTTTGGTTTTGATTAATCTCTAAAGACACGGTAAATATATAGTTTATCCTTCATGGATCATGTGATTCTATAGAAGTTTATTCTAGCTCTTCGAGTGTGACCAAGTCTTCTTGAATACTCATCGTTTAAAAAAAGAGTTAGTGGTGGAAATTTATTAATGAATGAAACTCTACTTAAAAAGTAAGTATATATCTTTATTTTCATAGTCAATCTCATAAAGGAATTCCTCATCTTTATGTAATGTAACTTAAAAAAAATGTTGTTTGTATACTTTTCCTACTGGGAAACTAATGACTGTTTGCCCCATCATAAGTTTGTGGCTTTCTTGTTGTTAACTTTCTCCTGATCATGTTTTCTATCCTTCTCCATCAGAACTTGACACTTATTTTATCTTCCATATCCATGTTTTCCTACATGTAATCCTAGTATGAGTTATCTTGGGTGACCTTTGTACTTGTCTTTCTTTCTTTTAAGGTGATAGTTTTATTGACTTATTTTCCGATGTGGGACTTTCCATTATATTCCCAAGAAAAATTTAAAAATTTCAAGGATGAAATTATTTGAAGGAGGGGATAATGTAACACCCCAAGCTTCCACGGTACGCTTCTCTTTGAAAAATACAGTAGCCTGTGTTGTACGCAACTTCGAGTTCTAACACACACCACAACCAATCAAACAAGCCATTATGAATAGTAATACCCACTTTTTGAAATTTTATAAATTTTATCTTTCAAAATGGACTTCATTTTTGGATTCAGAATATCAAAATTAGCATAGGGTGAATTTTTGGTATTTTTCTGAAAATATTCAATTTTTGATGAATAGTAAAAAACACCGAGTTATAGATTAAAATCGAATTTTTATTTAAATAATTATTTATTTTATTTAAATTTAATTAAGGTAAAAATAGATATATAATACCTATATAAGTTCAATGTAATTCATTGGAGTTAGTTTAGAATAATTTTAGATATATAAAAATTTTATTGAACTTTTCACCGTCTTTTACCCACCTCCTAGGAGAATTTGGAATTTCATATAAAACATAATTTTACTACTTCTGTGAGGGGAATTTCGAAAATACGAGAGTCACAGTTAATATCAAGGAGTAAAATGTGGTTCAATGAGATGAAAATAATTTTTGGTGAATAGAAACTTTTTACTTTTATTTACCACAGTTAAAAGTAAATAGGGTAATTAAGGGTAAAAATGATATTAATATTACCCTAAAACATGTCATAATTCTATGGGAAAGTGTATCTCGACCAAAAACAACCTTAGGAATAAAATATTATCATTTAGGTCCACTTGGATTAGATTAGGACATTTATTATTATTTAATTCAAAGAAGAGTTAAAAGAGATAAAATCAAAGTTTATTAACTAAATAATTTTTAATATAGGGTTATATATAAGATAAATTATATTATAAATATTCATTAAAAATCTAAAAATATTTACTACATAATGGTATTTTATTTATAATTTTTAGACATTAAATTTTTTAATTTATTTATGACACAATGGTGATGTAGTAATTACATAATTAATGAAATATTAAAATAATTGATATTATAAATATCAAAATAAATGTAATTTGATACTTATTATGAAATCCAATA
Source organism: Viscum album (assembly GCA_963277665.1). NCBI lineage: Eukaryota > Viridiplantae > Streptophyta > Magnoliopsida > Santalales > Viscaceae > Viscum > Viscum album. The sequence goes on along the minus strand of OY728157.1, from coordinate 1,543,676,505 downwards.
TATTTATAGGTTAATATGACATATTAATATTGTTTATATAAATTTTTTTTTATGTAATAATGTTGTTATGAAATTATCAAAAACAAAATACCCAATAGTGTCAAAATTGACATAAAAGAGTTTTTAAAACAAATATTATATTATTAATTGATATTCTATTCCTAAAAATATAAGGATCGGCCAAAGAACTTATATAATAATAGGTGTATCATTAATGGACCACTTGGGGGTATCTTAGAGGTATATAATAATTTTATTATCTATAGAATATAAAAATACAAAGAGACATGGTAAATGTCAAACTATTTAACTAAGAGTTAAATATAAATGATATGGTTCATATAGTGACCCAAACATGTCTAAAATCTATTTGTTGAAAGGATTTAGACTCATACCTGCCTTAACCTTTATATAATCCACTTTTTATCCATTAGAAACCAAATATGAATTTATTATAAAATAATATTTCTAGCTTTCCCAAAGGTGGTCCTCACCCCTCTTATAAAAGGGTACTCCCCCTTCTCTCTAATTTACACCTTCAATGCCTTTTGGATCGGCCAACCCCTGCCCAAATATTCTATCAACTTCACTCAATGCAACCTATAGGACTTAGTTTGATCATAAATCCATCCTAAGGAGCCCTTTTGATCAAATCAAAAGGAATAACCCAAAGAAGAGGTAATGTTTTCACCACCCTCTTTCAAGTTCCTTTATTCTTCAACTTCTTCTTTCTTTGTTCTTTCCATTCTAAAATAAACACTTCAGTATATTTTATATACTATGATGTTATTATAAATATTTTACAACCATATTCAGTATTCTATCCATCCTTTGAATGACATGTCACCATATGTGCGTACGTAAGGCCTACCGTCTCCACGTCGTGGTGTAATTATTATTCAATACATTATTATTTGGATGGGTATAATAATGATGTGTAATTCATGTAAATAATAAGTATAACAAGATAATTATTCTTTATATATGATATACCATCCAATTATATATGATTTTAATATCAAAATAATGATATTATCGCTCGTGCGTACGTACGGACTACCGTCTCCACGAACACGATGAGATTAATTCCACATCGTATACATACAAGTCTAATTCTCATTTTGTGATTAAAAATAATGTTTAAGGACTTTATATAATTCTGTATATGAATAAGATGCAACCTATCCATAACAAACATGAATTATGTAACAAAACAAATAAAAGAAAACGAGTAAGTTAACACCCGAAATGACGATAATACTAAGATATTATTAAAAAAGCAATGCTAAAAGATCATATATGATAATATATTAATGTATATGATTCTTTAATATTTCAATAAAAATTATTTCACCATTATACAAGAGGCTAACCTTCCCTCTACAAAGGAAAAAGTATAAAGGGGTTTCTTATCTTACTCGTAATTCTGTGAGATTTCCATTGTTCGCCACTTATTTATTGGATGTAGTGTATTGTGTACTGCCCATGATTGTATCAATTGTGTAATATACTTTAATTTGTGGATACTTATATCATAATTGTATGATCCTTATTTCATGAGTGTATGTTTCGTACATTACTAAATTGATAAGGGAATTTGAAGTTTCAATTTCCACTCATTCGTCTTTACGCATACTTCATTGATTCTTTCACTCCAAGATTATGAGTGGAATCACTATTCATTTGCTTATCTCATAATTTCCACTCCCATTTCTGGGGATATACTTTTGATAAAAATAATCAATCCATTGATAAATTATCAAGTCATCGATATGAACTTTATAAGAGTAATTTTAACTCGATCTCCATTTATTGAGTTAAATATCCAATTCATTGGGGTTGTTTTTACAAGAATATGCATGAATGTCCTATGATTTATTTACACTGAATATCCAATCATATTGAGTGTATTTATATTTGTCACACAAAATTATGTTGTTGATTTATCCTTATCCTAAGGATACGGTCTTTATAAGAAGTTTCATCTCAATTTACATTCCATTGAGACTTATTTGTTGTTATACACCAAATCACTTTTATATGGTGTATATAATGTACTTTGACATAGTATATCATGAATACCTTTATTCTCATTATATTAAAAAGTTTTGATTACCTAAATTATTTTTATTCAAGTGTCTCTCTTTTGGTTAGAAACTCAAACTAAAATATCATTTTTAAATGTTTTAAAGATTTATTCTTCTAAATCTTTCTCATTAATGTCCATGTTTTAAAAATGGTTTCAAGTATTTATTTATATGGACATTAATGTTTTAAAATTAAAATTCATTTTAAAAGTTTCAAAGTGGTATGGGACACTTTGATTCAAAAATGTATTTTTAAAATGGCTTCTTGATAAGTAGTGTGACTTTTAAATGTTTTCAAGAAAAAGGGGGTTTTTCTCTCAAATAGTTTTGATGATTATTTTCATCTCTGTTAATATCCTTCATTATTATAGGTTGAGGTTGATCTGTTACAATAAAATCTTCTATATTGTATTGAATGAGTTATGTTTGACTTTGTATGTGCTATTTTTATACCATTCATGGTTTGTGGATAAATTATTGACATTTTTTATGATAGTTTTAATAAGAATTTATTTTTTTATGTTTCAAACTTTTCATATGAGGATTGCATTGGTCTTAGTAAGTGACGGGTGGACCCACTGTAGCTCCTCGATGCATCGGTAGGTATCATGAGACAAACTAGTGTCTTGGAACAAGGCCTTGACAAAATCATATTTGTATTCTTGGCACAAGGCCTTGACTATGTGGTTATGATTGTCTGGAATTTTCCATTCCATTATTATGAAAGTGTTTGTTGATATTGCATGTGATTATTCTACTAGTAGAATATCCATGTGAATACGTAAATGGAATTATTTCATTTTATCTTTCCCATATTATGCTGAAGTTCATGTTTAAATGTCTTTTTTTTAGTTATACATTGCCTTAAATGATTTTTCTTATTCATGAAAATTTCCACTATATTGTTATCCTTACCGGGAATCTGAGCTCACCCCTTTCAATGTTTTATTTTTCCCAGGATGTGAATATGTAATTTTCGAATTACCTACATGGATATTATGATGGGATATGAAGACAAGATGTTGTTGTAGTTTTTTTACTTTATGATGTAATGTAAGACTTATGAATATATTTAGTGTTTCCAAGACTAAAAAACTAATCAGTCTCTCGAGACTAGATCTTTTGTGATCATGCCAATTATATGTAATAAAGCACCGACTCTGGGTAACTGGGGTTGGGGCGTTACATGAGATATACATCTTAGTAGGCTGTCACCATTGGTGTTTAGCCCTATCTAGATAGTTTAATATAAATAGTGTCTAGGTATAACAAAATAACAATCGAATTGAATAAACAAACTACAACCCAACTAGGTTCCTAAGGGACGCCTGATGGAGATTCCCGATTCGGCTCATATCCAGAAGTAAGTGTTTGAATAGTAACTATACATATATATTTCATAAATAAATTATTTATCACATTAATTTATATTCATTATTTAACCGCATAAATCCCCAGGTTACCCTGGACACCCGTATCTCAATACTTACCTCAGTCATGTCGGGGTCTAAACCATTTTCCATATTCAATTCACAATTCAATACTTCACATCATTTTTCAATAAAACTTTAATTCAGTTTATATATGACAAATTGGACCCACAATCCAATGTTAATTGATGGGTGTAGAACGTTAGGTCTAGCACCCTCGTGAGTATTTGGAGCATTAGTCATTGTCTCACAACCCATGGGTATTTGGAGCAGCAGTCCTTTTCCCATAAAAGAATATTTTCATGCATGTTCGGTGTAGAAATAAATGCCTAGCACCCAATGAGTATTTGGAGCATCATTCCCTATCTCACAACCCATTTATCAATTATACATAAAAATTTATCATTGGTGTAGAATTCCATGTCTAACACCCCAAAACCATCCATTAATTAACTCATAAATTAATTAATAAAATCCATTAATTAATTCAACAAATAATTAACAACATAAATCTCTAATCAAATAATTCTACAACTAATTAACCATTTAACATCTCAATATTTAATAATTTCTTAAAATTTAATTACTCTTAACCATAACAAAGTCAACTAGATAATTAACTCAACATTTAAATATCTCAATCCCTTACCTGAAAATGTGATAATTAATTCACCAATAAATTATCCTTATTCCTTTACTAATTCAATCAATTAGTTATATATACCTAAACTATTAGTTAACACAACAACTAACTAAGTACACATTACCAGTAATTAACCCTTCATTTAATTAATCTTCAAAACAAATCACATCCCATAATTAATTTTCCAAAAATTAATTATCTCATTCTAAATCTCAACTCTCCATAATTAACTTCCATAATTAATTATTTAAATCAATTACTACAAAATCACATAATTAATTCGCCATTAATTATGTCAGTTTAGCTAAAATGACTTATCACTTTAATTAATTTAAAAAATAATAATTTATCACATCATATACATTTAATTAATTCATGTAGCACCCCAATATTTTATAGTAAGTTATTTTCTTTAAAGTAATTCAATAGCTTACGCTACACAAAACACCGTGTTTGAGCGCACCACGACTTACCAAACTAGTCCTTCCAAAGCGGTAATGAATAGTATTAAATAAATTTTTAATTTTATATACTTCATATAATTTTAGAATTCATATTATTTGTTTCATAGACATAATATAAGAACAAATTCATTTTTCCAGATAAAAGAAGTATTTCTCAAAAAAACGACATTTTACCACCTTCTAAGGGAAACCCATTTTAAAACTAATATTTGAAAATTTTATATATTAAATTTAATGAAATTAAATAATTCTTTAGAATCAGGACATAAAAATTTATTTTGAATAAATTTTTGGTACTTTTCTTATAACTTTCATATTTTGATGAATACTGAAAAATACTAACTTTTTATTGAAAAAACATTTTTAATCGAAATAATTTACAGGGTTAAATTATTAATTTGAATGGTTTTTAAGTATAATTATAATATATTTTTATCATTTAATACAATTTAAGTCATTATAAGTAATTTCACATTTAAATTTGACATAAACACATGTCAATCTTTTGATAATTTTTACTTTTTAAAAACCCACTTTTCTATTTTGATAGCTGGAATTAATTTTAAATTAATTAATGAAACTTCTATGTTTTAAATTTGTTAAAATAGAATTAATTTCTTAATTTTGAATATCAAAATTATCTTAGGGTGAATTTTTCATTTTTTTCTAAAAACATTCAATTTTTAATGAATAGTGAAAAACACTATGTTATAGTTTAAAACTGACTTTTTATTTAAATAATTATTTATTTTATTTAAATTTATTTTAATTTAAAACAGATATAATATATATATATATATATATAAGTTAAATTTAATTCATTGGAATCATTTCATAATAAAATTAGATGTATAAATTTAAGTTGAACTTTTTACAGTCTTTTACCAACCTTCTAGGAGCATTTTTAAATTTGCATAAAACATAATTTTACTATTTCTGCGGTTTGAATTTTAAAACTCTGAGAGACATGTTTTACATTAGTAAGTAAAATTTAGTTCAATAAGATGAAAATAATTTTTTATGAATAATAACTTTTGATTTTTATTTACCACGGATAAAAGTAAATACGGTAATTAAGGGTAAAAATGATATTGTAATTACCCTAAAACATGTCCTAATTTTATTGGATAAGTGTAAATAGACAAAAAACATCCTTATGAATAAAATATGATCTTATTTGGTCCACTTTTTTTAGATTATGACATTTATTATTATTTTATTTAAAGAAGAGTTAAAAGATTTAAATTCAATGTTTAATAACTAAACCATTTTTCATATGTGGTTATAAATAAGATAAATTTGACTATAAATATTCATTAGAAAGATAAAAAAATTTCCTATATAACGTTATTTTATTTATAGTTTTTAGACATTAAATAATAAAATTTATTTATGACACAATGATGATGTAGTAATTACCTTATTAAAAAAGATTAAAATAATTAATATTATAAATATCCAAATAAATGTAATTTGAGACTTTGATGAATTACACTAATTTTATAGGTTAATATGACATTTTAGGGTTGATTAAATTATTATTTTTTAATTAATCATACTTTTTATGATTTTCAGAAAAACAAAATACTAAATAATGTCGAAATTGACATAAATGTGTTTTTAAAAAAATTACTATATTATTTGTTGATATATTATTCATAAAAATATAAGGTTCATAAAAAGGGATTAATAATATTATATATGTAATTAATGAACCACTCCAGGTTCTCTTGGAAGTTTAGAGAAAGTTTATTAACCATATAGTGTAAGAATACAAGAAGACACAGTAGAAGTTAAACTATTTAACTATGAGTTAAATCTAAAAGATAAGGTTAAAATAGTAACCTAAACTTGTCTAAACCCTATTGATTGAAATTTTGTTGACCAATAACCACCTTATATTCAAAAAAAACCCTTTTGTATCCATCAGAAACCGAAAATTATTTTATTATAAAATATTATTTCAAGGTTTTCCTAGAGTGGCCCTCAACTCTCTTATAAAAGGGTACTTCCCCTTCTCTTAATTTCACAACTCAAATTCCATTTGGCATGGCCAACCCCTGACAAAATATCCTACCAAATTCACTCAAATAAACTTATAGTCCTTAATTTGATCAGAAAGACAACCTATGGAGCCCTTTTGATCAACTCAAAAGGAAACACTCGAGGAAGAGGTAATAATTTCACCACCCTCTTTCAAGTTCTTTTCTTCTTCCACTTCCTATTCCTTTTTTGTTTCATTACCAAAATAATAAATACAGTACCTTATACATACTATGATGTTATTATAAATATGGTACAACCATATTCATTATTCTATTCATCCTATAAATGAAAAAGTCACCATACCTGCTTACGTACGGCTTACTGTCTCTATGTCGTGGTGTAGTTTGTTATTCAAACACTTATTTATTTGGATGGGTATAATAATGAGTATAACTGATGTAAATAATAAATATAACATTATAATTATTCTTTATATATGATATATCATCCAATTACATATGATTTCACCATCAATATAATGATATCGTCACCCGTACGTAGGTACAAATTACTGTCTCCATGAATGTGATGAGATTCATTCTCAATCAAAATAATTAAAGAATAATTTTCATTTTATGATTAAAAATAATGTTTATGAACATAATATAATGCAGTATATGAATCAAATATATCATATCCATAACAATCATGGCTTACGTAACCAAGCATATAAAGTAAAACGAATAAGTTAACACCAGAAACGATGATACTACTGAAATATTATTAACAAAGAAATATTATAAGATCATATATGATATCATATTTATGTATTTGGTAATTTTATAATTTATTAAAAATTATTTCACCATTATAAATGATTTTAACCAACCCTATACTAAGAAAAAGTACAAGTTAAGGGGTTTTTTATGTCAATTTTAATTCCGTGAGATTTCCATTGTTCGCCACTTATTTATTGCATGTGGTGTATTATGTTCTGCCATTTGATATATATTATCATGATTATATTTATATTCATGGTATTTTTGTGATTAATTTGGTGGTTATTAAATTTTTTTCATATGACTCGATTGATTACGACATGGTAAGGGGTTTTCATCTCACTTCTTATTTCTATGAGATTCATGCTATATTGCCACTATTTCCTTTCATGTGTTGTATGTATTTCTCATGATTATATTCCTTATTTAATATAATTTAATTAATTGGTATTTACATATACATTTTATGATCCTTATTACATGGGGTTTATGTTTTGTATGTCACCAAACCGGTAAAGGAATTTCTAATTTTGATTTCAACTCATTCGGTTTTACGCAAACTTCAGTGATTATTTTACTCCAAGATTATGTGTGAAATCACTATTTATTTATTTATGTAGTAATTTACACACCCCTTTGTGTGTATATTTTTTTATACACATAATCACTCCATTTATAAATTCTTAAGTCAACGATATGAACTTTATAAGAGTAATCTAAACCCAATTTTCATTCATTGAGTTAAAAATCCAAGTCATTGGTGTTTTTGTTACCAGGATATGTGTGAATGAACTTTGATTGTTTTACACTGAATATCCAATCATATTTAGTTTATTTATATATTTAACACATAATTATGTCATTGATTTATCCTTAACCTAATGATATGGTCTTTATTAGAAATTTCATCTCAACTTACATTCCATTGAGACTTCTTTGTTGTTATGCACCAATTCATTTTTATTTGGTTTATACACAGTACTTTGACATAATATATAATTAATACCTTTATTCTCATGATATTATTAAGTTTTTATTACCTCAATTATTTTTATTCAAGTGTCTCTCATTTGGTTAGGAACTCTAACTAAAATAACATTTTAAATGTTTTCAAAATTTATTCTTCTAAATATTTCGAATTAATGTTCATGTTTCAAAAATGGTTTTAAGGATTTGTTTATATGGACATTAATTTTTTAAAATTAAAATTCCTTTTAAAAGTTTCAAAGTGTTGTGGGACACTTTGATTCAAAAAACTATTTTAAACAGCTTCTTGATAAGTTGTGATACTTTTAAATGTTTTCTATAAAAAGGGAGATATTTCTATCAAATAGTTTTGATGATTATTTTAATATTTGTCAATATAATTCATTATTCTAAATTGAGGTTAATTTATTATAATACAATCTTTCATATTGTATTGAATGAGTTATTTTTGACTTTGGATGTGCTATTTTTATACCATTCATAGTTTATGGTTAAAGTATTGACATTTCGTATTCTAGTTTAATATGAATGTTTATGTTATGTTTCAACATTTTCATATGAGGAATGCATTGGAAATAATAATTGATGGGTGGAGCCCACTATATCTCCTCAATTAATTGGTATGTCTCATGATAAAAACTAGTGTATTGGTATAAGGCCTTGAAAAAATCTTATTTGTAGTCTTCGCATAAGGACTTGACTATGTGGTTATGAAATCTGGCATTATGCATTCCATCATTATGAAATTGGATATTGATATTACATGTGATTATTCAACTAGTAGAATATCCATGTGACTAAATAAATGTCATTATTTGATTTATATTTTACATATTATATAGAAGTTTAAGTTTAAAAGGATTGTGTTCTAGTCTTATACATTGCCTTAAATGTTGGTTCTTATTTATGACAGTTTCTGCTATATTGTTATCCTTACTGAGCATCTGATCTCACCCCTTTCTTATGTTTTATTTTTCCCATGATTCAAAGAAGTATAATATGATTAACCTCAAGGAATAGGATAATGGATATAATAGTGTTCAAAATGAACACAATGTTGTTTTTTTATTTTATGATGTAATGTGAAACTTATGTATGTATCTAGTACTTCCAAGTCTACTAAACTAATCAGTCTTTTAGGACATGATTCCTTATATCATTCCAATGTTATGTAATAATGCACCAATTCTGGGTAACTGGGGTCGGGGCATTATAGTTGGTATTAGAGTAAGTTTAGTAGAAACCTTGGAAGCTAATTTTGAAAAAAAAACTTAATGGGAAACACTACCCTAAGATAGACATTGAGGATTAGTATAGAAGAACATCCAAAAATTTTGGTAATGTAAATATTATTTGGGTTTTCTAAGAAATACATCCCTATCTGGATATGAGCAGATAGAGGCGGCTCTCGCACAGATTTACCTAGGAGTGAAAACTTAGATATGGAGTTTTGGGCTTGACCTGGGGTATCCTGGTACACGACAATGTGGCTTGCTTCACTCTGGGTTACGACACTCTTGGGAGATATGCTTAGGATAATTCACATTTTTTTACAAACTGATTTGAATGATTTTAATATAAGATGAGAATAAATAATATTGGTTAATCCTAAGGTGTTTTAGATTGAAAATAAAGTGTTATGCTATTCTCTAAATTATTTTATGACTCACATTATGATTTCTTATGTTAGTCAATGGCTGGATTCCAAGGAAGTCATAGTAACATTGAACATAATGTACAAGGTGGCAACGGTGGTGGAAATTAGAAATGAAATGGATTATTGATAGGTGTAAAAGATATCATTTTCATGCCGAATCAGTTTTCCAAAAATATGATTAAAAACATATATATTAACCAACTTCCAGACTCAACAAAGAAGCGAAAGGCGTTGAATGATAAGAGCTCCAGTAGTGGAAACCATGGAGAAAAGAAATCTCAATTTCTATCATGCAGGAAATGTGGAAGGAGAAACCCAGCAAATTGTCTCAATAGATCGAAGAAATGATTTATGTGTGGTAAATAAGTACATAAAGTAAACAATTGTAGAGGAAAAATTAAGAGTATTATGGAAGAAAATAAAAATGATCCCAATAATCCATTTACAATAATTTGTTTTAAATGTATGGGACTTGTCTATTTCCTATGTGAATGACCTATTCATTAAGATAACCTCTTGGTAATGGAAGAACCTGTGTGGAAATAAATATATGGAAAAATGTTTAAAAGTATTAGTTCTCTTTGTTGATGAGATTACTTTGGAAGACTTTTCTCTTGTATGTGTAACCCCAAAGTTTTTTATGTGAAAATGATCTTTTAAGAGGAATTAACTTTTCTATTATAGTTATAAATAATCATTTGGGTTTATATGATTCTTGAATTTGAGGAAATTACAAGTTATTAAATTTTGGGATGAAAATGTGAGGTATGAGATAACATTTGTGGTAAAATTATGTTATGGTTATTTTGGAGACTTTTTCTCATTTTGGGAATGTTATAAAATATAGTTTTTGAAAAAGTACAACATGTAGACCGTGTGACAACCCGCCGCATCAGAAAAAGCTGCGGGAATTGAACCCACAACCAGATTGTGATTGGGATTTATCACCTACCACTGGAACTATGTGAAGTTCCTGGTTAGTGTGACTAATTCTTTTTAGTTAAAATATTTTATTGATCAATAATAATTTGATTTGGAATCTCATGTCTTATCAAATGGATATTCTTAGTATAGGAAAATGATTTGGTGATTAAGTGATAAATGATATTTTGGAAGACGTTCACTCTATTGGAAACACTATATGCCTAATGTAAACATAATACTATGAGATTTCATTTGGGGAGTAATGGTGAAGTTTTATCTATGTTTTGATTGTGTATTTATAGGGATTTGGGTTATTTATGGAAATGACGAACCTATCATAGAGAATGTGTCATTAGGTTAATTACTTTAAGTATGTGACTTTAAGAGTAGTCAATGTTATTTAGAGATATAATTTAACATGGAAAACTACGTAATAAAATTTTTCTATGTTTTGGGTTTCAATATTTGTTTGGATTATATTGAAGGATTTTAAGGATAATTGTTTATTGAACGGTATTTATTGAACTTTGGGTGTTGTAGGTTTAATTTTGGAAACTAATATTAGTATTTCTTTATCTAAAGGATTATCCTTTTTGGGGATCATCTAATCTTGTACTAATAATTTTAGTTTTGGTTAATCTTTAAAGACAAAGTAAATATATAATTTATACTTTATGGATCACATGATTCTCTAGATGTTGATTCTAGTGCTTCAGGTGTGACCAAGTCATCTTAAATACTCATCGTTTGAAAAACAAAAGATGAGTTAGGGGTAGAAATTTATTAAAGTATGAAACTCTACTAAAAAAGTAAGTATTTCTCTTTATGTTCTTATTAAATATCATAAATAAATTCCTCAACTTTATGAAATGGAACTTAAAACAAAAAAAACATTGTTTTTTTACTTTTCCTGTTGGTAAACTAATGACCATTTATCCCATCACAAGTTTGTGGTTTTCTTATTGTTAAATTTCTCATGATCATGTTTTCTATGACTCTCCATCATAACATGACACTTATTTTATCATCTATATCCATGTTTTCCGACATGGAATTCTATTATGAGTTATCTAGGGTGACGTTTGTAATTCTCTTTCATTATTTTAAAGTGATAATTTTATTGGCTCAATTTTTGATGTGGGAATTTCAATGAATATCCCAAGCCCAATTTTAAAATAGCGAGGATGTAATTTTTAAATGTGGGGAATAATGTAACACTCCAGGATTTCATATTAAGTTATTTTCTTTAAATTAATTCAATAGCTTACGCTACACGCAACACCGAGTTTGAGCACACCACGACTTACCAAACTATTCATTCAAAAGCAGTTATGAATATTATTAACTGAATTTTGAATTTTATATACTCTATATAATTTTAGAATCCATATTATGTGTTTCTTAGACATAATATAAGAACAAATTAATTTTTTTAGATAAATGAATTATTTTTCAAAAAATGAAATTTTTCCACCTTCTAATAGAAAACCCTGTTTAAAAAAAATATTTGACACTTTTATATTTTAAATTTAATGAAATTTAATTCTTCTATAGAATCGACACATAAAAATTTATTTTGAATAAATTTTTGGTACTTTATTGATAACTTTCATATTTGGATGAATAATGAAAAGCACTAAATTTTAATCGAAAACAACTTTTTTAACCGAAATAATTTATAGGGTTAAATTTTGAATTTGAATGGTTTTTAAGTATAATTATATTATATGTTTACCATTAAATAAAATTTAGGTCATTATAAGTAATTTCACATTTAAATTTGACATAAACACATGTCAATCTTTTGATAGTTTTTACTTTTTAAAAACCCGCTTTTCAATTTCAACAACGGGACTTAATTTTAAATTAATTAATGCAACTTCAATGTTTTTAATTTGGTAAAATAGAATTAATTTTTGAATTCGGAATATTAAAATTATCTTTGGGCGAATTTTTGGTATTTTTCTAAAAGCATTAAATTTTTTATGAATAGTGAAAAACACAGTGTTATAGTTTAAAACCGACATTTTATTTAAATAATTATTTATTTTATTTAAATTTATTTTAAGTAAAAATAGATATATATTACCTATATAAGTTCAATTTAATTCATTGAAGTCATTTTATAATAAAATTATATATATATATAATTATGTTGAACTTTCTACTGTCTTTTACCCACCATCTAGGAGCATTTACAAATTTACATAAAACATAATTTTACTACTTCTATGAGTTGAATTTAAAAAATCCAAGAGATATGGTTGAAATCAGTAAGTAAATGTGGTTCAATAAGATGAAAATAATTTTTTATGAATAGTAACTTCTGACTTTTATTTACCACGGTTAAAAGTAAATAGGGTAATTAGGGTAAAAATGATATTACAATTACCCTAACACATGTTCTAATTCTATTTAATAAGTTTAATTAGAACAAAAACAAACTTATGAATAAAATACGATCCTCTTTGGTCCACTTGGATTAGATTATGACATTTATTATTATTTTATTTAAATAAGAGTTAAAGGAGTTAAATTCAATGTTTAATATCTAAACCATTTTTAATATAGGGTTATAGATAAGATAAATTTGACTATAATTATTAATTATAAAGATAAAAATATTTCCTAAATAATGGTATTTTATTTATAATTTTTAGACATAAAATAATTAAATTTATTTATGACACAATGATGATGTATTAATTACCTTATTAATGAATGATTAAAATAATTGATATTATAAATATCCAAATAAATGTAATTTGAGAATTTTGATGAATTATACTAATTTTATAGATTAATATGACGTGTTAGGGTTTATTGAATAATTTTTTTTGAAGTATTCATGTTGTTATGATTTTCATAAAAACCATATACTAAATAATGTCAAAATTGATATAAATGAGGTTTTAAAACAAATACTATATTATTGGTTGATATAATATTCATAAAAATATAAGGTTCGGAAAAATGGATTAAATAATATTATATATGTCATTAATGAACTACTTTATGTTCTCTTGGAATTTTAGATTAAGATTATTAACCATATAGTGTAAGAATACAAGAAGGCATGGTAAAAGTTAAACTATTTAACTATGAGTTAAATCTAAAAGATAAGTTTAAAATGGTAACCTAAACCTGTCTAAAACATATTTTTTGAGATTTTTGTGACCCATAACCACCTTACCTTATAAATAAATCATTTTGGATCCATTATAAGCCAAAAATTATTTTATTATAAAACAATATTTCAAGGCTTCTTAAAAGTGACCCTCACCTCTCTTATAAAAGAGTACTTCCCCTTCTCTTAATTTCAAACCTCCAAAGCCATTTGTCTTGACCAAAACCTGCCAAAATATCCTCCCAACTTCTCTCACATAAACCTAGAGTCCTTACTTTGATCATAAATCCAGCCTATGGAGCCCTTCTGATCAACTAAAAAGGAAACACCCACGGAAGAGGTAATAATTTCACCACCCTATTTCAAGTTTTTTTCTTCTTCCACTTCCTCTTTCTATTTTGTTTTCATACCAGAATAATAACTTCAGAACCTTCTACATACTATGATATTATTATAAATATTGTACAACCATATTGTTTATTCTATTCATCCAATAAATGACAAAGTCACCATACGTGTGTACGTACGGCTTACCGTCTCCACGTCGTGGTGTAGTTTGTCATTCAAACACTTCTTTATTTGGATGCATATAATAATGAGTATAAATGATGTAAATAATAAATATAACATGATAATTATTATGTATATATGATATACCATCCAATTACATTTGATTTCACCATCAATATAACGATATTGTCGCTCGTGCGTACGTACGGATTACCATCTCCACAAATGCGATGAGATTCATTCCTCATCGTAATCATTCAAGAATAATTTTCATTTTATGATTAAAAATAATTTTTATTAACATAATATCATTCTGTATATAAATAAAACAATATCCATAACAAACATGGCTTACATAACCAAGCATATAAAGGAAAATGAATCAGTTAAAAACTAAAACGATGATACTTCTAAAATGTTATTAACAAAGAAATATTAGAAGATTATATATGATATCATATTTATTTATTTGGTTATTTTATAATTTAATAACAATTATTTCACCATTAAATATGAGTTTAACCTACCCTATACTAAGGAAAAGTACAAGGTAAGGGGTTTCTTATCTCAATTTTAATTCCATGATATTTCCATTATTCGCCATTTATTTATTTCATATGGTGTATTGTGTACTGAAATTTGATATATATTATCATGATTCTATTTATATTCATGGTATTCTGTGATTCATTTCGTGGTTATTAACTTTCAGTCATATGACTTGATTGATTACAACATGGTAATGGGTTTTTATCTCACTTCATATTTCTGTGAGATTCATTCTATATTGCCACTATTTCCTTTTGTGTGTTGTATGTACTACCCATGATTATATTCCTTATATAATATAATTTAAGTTATGAGTATTTACATATTCATTGTATGAACCTTTTTTCATGGGGTTTATGTTTTGTAAGTCACCAAATCAGTAAGGGATTTTCTAATTTTGATGTCCACTCATTCGGTTTTACGCAAACTTCATGGATTATTTTACTCCAAGATTATGTGTGAAATTACTATTTATTTATTTATGTGGTAATTTCCACTCCTCTTTGTGTGGATATTCTTTTTATACACATAATCACTCCATTGATAAATTCTCAAGTCATTGATATGAACTTGATAAGAGTAATCTTAAATCAATTTTCATTCATTAAGTTAAACATCCAAGTAATTGGTGTTATTGTTACAAGAATATGTGTGAATTTCCTTTGATTGTATTACACTGAATATCCAATAATATTTATTGTATTTATATTTTTTACACATAATTATGTCATTGATTTATCCTTAATCTAAGGATAATGTCTTTATAAGGGATTTCATCTCAACTTATATTCCATTGAGACTTCTTTGTTGTTATGCACCAATTCATTTTTATCTGGTCATGCGCTGTGTTGAGGGAGAGAGGAGCTAGAACGTTAGGGGACTGAGTACCTGTTGTGTTGCCAAAGGAAGAATAATCCAGGGGCGTCATGCACCTCACCTGCAGGTCACTCCTCCCCTCTTATTTTATTCTATTATTGTTTTTCTCTTTTTCCCCTAAAATTAATCTAATTAATTGAATGTAATAATTAAAATAATAATACTCATAATTATAACAGTAATAATAGTCATAATATTACAATTATTACCCCATTTCATTTAATAATTTCCAACCAAAACCCCACAAATCCATTATTGTTATTATTTATATTAATAATAAGTACCATAATTAACAATAATTATAACACACAAAAAAAAAGATAATAATAATCTAATTATTATTACTTTTAAAACCACTGATAAAACCCCAAATATATTTTAAATAATAATTATTCTACCTTAATTTTGAAACTCCCCATTTAATTAAAAATGATTCTTCATTAAATCTGAAACTTCTCATTAAAATAAATTTTTATTTTGGATAGGAAAAATCCTCATTAAATTCACATATGTGTTACACCCCATTAATCATGCAATTAAAATATTTTAACAAAAATGATACACCCCATTATTCATGCAATTAAAATTTTTTAACATTCAAATAATTCAAGAAACTTAATAATAAAAATAACATTGTTGTTATTAACACATAATTTTTTTAAACAAAAATCTCTCATTTAATATAATTTAATTAAAATAAATAAAATATTAAACTTGTTAAGCTCCATAGGTGGGATCACAACCGTGCATAGCCCGTGCAGATCCATTAAAGTGGAATTTTCCAAATCTGGTGCTCCTGAGACTCCTCGAGATATCTGTGAAAATTATCAGGTATTCTCACAAGTCCAAAAACAAAACTTTTAAGTGCTCCAATACTCATAACTAAGTTTTGGTGCTCAGTTTAAAAATTGGCCCATCAATAAAATGAAAAATATTGAAAACAATCAAAATTTAAACCTGATTAAAAAACATGGGACTTTAAAAATATCAACCAGTATTAATTACTCACATTGAAAATGAACATTTTAAAAAATTTGTGCCTTGTTTTCATTTTAATTTCAATTTCATACATGTAAGGGTGATATTTAAGAAGTGTGGATCAAGACCTTAAAAATTAACACATGTAAATTATTAAATGATAAATTTTAAAAACAATAGCACTGATTCATCCACCTATCAATTTTATATTAACATATCTAGGATCATAAAATAGTATCATATCTCACCAGGCTCCCTCTAACACACTACTCTAATAAAATATTAATAATTTTGAATGTAAATTTTATCAAAAGTATAGATATTCCATTATTTTATATAAATAAATTATATGGTATCAAAAATAGAATTCTACCCTACCTTTAACTACACATCCTTTAAGAATGTAATGTAGTGATGGTGGGTTTTAACCCCTTGTTAGAGATAGTCCCATGAAATTCATAAATAAGAAAAATATGGAATTTGATCGAAAATACATAAATATTATTCAAATATTATTTTGACTTCCTTGTCTAAAAAATTTTACACTACTGTAATTAGACAAAAAATAGTCAAGTAAATTTTTTAAAATATTAAAAACATATATGAGGGAAATGTAAATACAAAATACAAATATATAGAGACAAATTTAAATACATACTTCATAAGGGATTTATAGATACTTTGAAAGACTTACCAATTATAAAAACGATGATGTTATATCTACCAAATAGATTCGATCCAAATATATTAGAAATATAATTAGATTTTGGTTTATCTATTAATGAATTGAATATTATACTCCTAAATTATGAGATAAGTAAAACTCATATATTTAAGAATAAATTGAAAGAAGAAATGGAATTCAAAGCCCTGAATTGAATTAAAATCAAAGATAAGAAAGTTTATTAATCCAGTGAAATAAATTATCTTGAGGGGTGGGATTAATATTCAAATATAATAATGGATCTTATTTATAAAAATATAAAAAATGAAAATGAAATTTATGAATTAAAAATTCCACTAAAGTGATAAATATGGTCAAATTAGGTATTTTTCATCTTATTAACCAACAATGAAACATAGAAATCATGAAAATATAGACATGAAGAAATTCTCCAATGAAATAAATGGGGAATAAATTATATGTAAGATAAGAAATATGGTTGGAGTAAATACATCTTTTAATGGACAAAAAAAGAGGATTATACAAAGTAAATTTGAGGAAGAACACTCAAATAAAATTAGTAAATCTAAATATTTAATCCCTGAAATCTTTTTGAATTTGATAGATCATACTGATTATTATTAATAATTTTCAGGAAATAAAGAATAAGGAGAATAAATCTACACTAAACACACATTCAAAGTTGAGAATAAAGGGTGACATGAGAGGAACACACCACATAATAATGATATAAAATCCAAAAAAATTTATATGTTTAAGAAAGGAAAAAATGAATTATAATAGAAATAAAATTATTATATTGAGGAAATTAAACTTATAAAAGTGAAAATGGTTTAGAAAGAGAGGCTACTAAATTATTTTGAAAAGAAATTTATTTCTATGTGAGAAGAGTTGAATATGACTCGATCAAGGTGTATCATGTAACAACCCATTATTTTATTAATTATTAATCCTTAAATAAATATTTTTTTGAATATAGTCTTTCATATGCATCACTAAAAAAATCAACCATGGTATATTAATAAAATAAAGTTATTAAATATGATTTTTAGAACATAACAATCGAATTGGTAGGTATAAATAGAGATAACCAAATTATGAAATTTATATAAAAAGGAGAACCAATTGCATAAAATATAAAGATTATTTATTATAAAACTCATTTTTTAAGCTCAAATAGAGGTAGTGTTGCTAGATTTTTACCTATACCTAGCCCAAGATGAAATATAATAAGCACAATTTGAGAGAGATCATATGTGGGAGAAGTCCAATATTTTGGAAATCACTATGAGATCCATTTTAGCTAGACCGCCATCTGTGAATGGAATCACTACTTATCTTAACCTTAGATATTATTTAGATTTAATATATATTTTTAGTAGTTTTTAGGATTATATATACATTAAATTATTAATGAAATAAATTTTTATTTTCATAATAAAGCATCAATTCATTTTATGCTTACAAATATCAGTTTAAAAATTATTTTCAATATTTTTCATTCATATAATAAAACTAATATTCATCACATTTAGAAATTTAATTTTATAAAATTTAATTCATTTTTAAATTTTTAATATCAAAATTTTATTAAATTAAGTTTTTGAGTGTTTTTTGGAAGACTTGATTTATTAATAAAGAGTAAATAATATATTACATAATACATACTTATATTAAAATCATTTTTTACCAGCTATAGAGATTTAATCTTAAAAAATGGACTTCATATCTATAATTATCATAATAAATATTATTTAATAAGTTCAACTTAATTTTTGGTCATAGATATAAGTTACCATGCAAAAAGTTTCGCACCACGCTAAGGGTTAAATGGGTTTAGAAAGGGGGTTCAACCTAAGAGATAAGCTCACAATTATTACTAACATAGGTCCCAATTTATTTTTTTGAGATTATTTCAACATTAAATTATCCTATATTTAAAAAATTTCTAATTTTGATCCACTATCCATGAAAAATACATTAATTATGTCTAAAAGTTCTTAATATTCACAAGAGTGCCACTTCCCCCTCTTATAAAAGGATCCTTATACCACCCCATTAAATACACTCTAAAAAATTGAATTATTCATTATAAAATTGATAAAAAAAATTTGATAATACTATATATATTTTTTGAGCTTATAGTCCTTATAAATTCGTCAAATCCCTTCAAATCAAGAAAAATTCCAATAGAAGATTAATTTCTTCAACATAAGTATTTTCTCCTCTCTTGACATTATTCGATTTATTCCTATTATACCTATTCTTAAATATAATCAAATATATTTTTATTATTTTTAAATTATTAATCTTCTAAAAATGAAATATTACCATTATTATATATCTTGTATGTAAAGACCCTAAAATTTCAAGGAAATTTTTTTCCTAAATACTTTGTAATTTTACGAGTCTATGGATTCTAACAGAACTTGATTCTGAGGCCTGATGTGCTCAGAATCAATTTTTGAAGTTAAGCTAGGGTATGTTCAGTAAACGAACGAGTGGGTTTTTCTATATTTTGAACCGGTGCTTGGAATTGAAATCTGAGGTCACCGATGAATTCGCAATGCTAGTAATTTCTTAAGGGGACTGTTACCGTAGTTGCGTTTGTGTGGGAGGAGAAGTTAAAAATTATGGATTAAATAAGAAGTGAATAAAAATGTTGAACAATTTTTATTCTATATCTAAGAAGTTATATCATACATGGGGGATTTGGGGTGGGCCCCTAACTACCCATGTGAGGATATTTTTGAGGTGGGGATCACACGAGCCCCAACCCTTCACGTTCCCTAAAACTCCTTAAACCTCCCCTTTAAACTTGTTAAATCCTCTTTAATGAGGACTCTTCCTCTCTCTCTCTCTCACTCCATTAAAACTTGCCAACCTATCACTTAATTAATTAGACAACTCATGGTTTAATTAATTAAGTGAATTGGAATTTGAATTTTGTAAATTTGAATGCATGGCTTGTTTAATTAAAATAAGAAGAATCCTTATTTTATTTTTTTTGGTTGGATTTTTGTGTTGAGATTTTGGGGAGAGAGATCTTGAGTTTTGAAAAACGCTTCATCTCCTTTGTTGAAGAATGCCAACTCTCCGATGAAGAACTTCGACTCGGTGACCCCGATTTCTCCATCCTCTTCTTCTTCCACAACAAGGGAGGAGAAACCGATGCGAGAACTCTCCAACGACGTCACGCCTTGTTTTCTTTTCTCCAGGATAAAAAGGGGAGATGTGGCTTCCTCCTCAGGCGCACTCCGTTGTCGCTTACAGAACCTCACCCCGCATCGCTGTCTTCCATGACGCCTGATGTTCGACATCATTTTTTGAGGTAGGTGTGTGTTATTATTGAATCTTCGTTCCTTCTTGTTTTGTTCTCTTTAACCTCCTTCTACTGAACTAATGCGGAGAGACCGGGCCAAACTAACATGGTCTGAATCCTCCGCCAATTTTTGTGATTATTGGCGGTTCTTCGTGTTCTTCATGGATGATGAACAGCAGATCATTACGGGTTCTTTAAGTGATGCAACGATCCAAAAATTGAAGACTCATCATCACGGAAACCTATCGGAGGTGCGACGACAATAGCGGGCGATGGTTCGGACAGAAACGGAATGAACCGTTCTGTGACCATTTCTCAAGCGAGAATTCAAAACATTTTTTCAGAGCCGGTCGGAAGCCCGAGAATGCCGGAATCAACTTCGGGACAATGGGTCAACCTAGAGTCTGATGTTTTGTGACGAACGAACGATCGGAATAAAGAACCGGCATCAAGGGAGGCGCACTGTCCAGAGGCATTGTTTCTGGAAAATTCCAGACTACACGACGTGTACTCCTGGAGAACACGCTGTGTAATGCGGGCATTCTGCGGCTAGGGTTTCAGACATCAGACAACTAACACACGGCATGTGACCTCTGTCACATGGAGTGTACTCACCACACAACAAGGAGGTGGCAGCTACGCAAGACTCGGCGTGTAACCCGGGAATACACGGACACGGTGTGGAGTACACGGGCATGTACTCTACCACACGGCCAGACATGGCCAATGGTGCGGGCTAACCCGTGTACAAATTACACGGGTTGGAGAACACAGGTTGAGTTCATGTACGGGCACATGGCCAGCGTACACGGAGCCGACCCCAGAAGTGAAGACATGGCATGTAACCATACCACACATCTTGTACTTACATTTTACACGAACAACCCTTTGGCATGGGATGTGGTACACGAATAGTACCTGAGGACTGAAGACACGACATGCCACTATACCACACGTTGTGTACTTACTTTTTACATTAACAGCCCTTTGACATGGGACGTGGTACACGGGCAGTACCCGAGGTATAAAGACACGGCGTGTAACCATACAAATAAACCGTGTACTTTTTTTGGAAAATGTCTTGGTCGTCTTGTACTCAGTGTCTTGGACATTTTTGTTTGTTTTATCCCCCTATGACGTGTTATACCTTTGGGATACATCAACTCTGGACTTTTTTATAGTTGATTTATCGACCCCCTCTCTACACATGGAGCGGACCCTCCTGGAATCGAGTACGTTGTGTGCGGGAACCCTAGAGCTGGTAGCGACTGCGACGACGATGACGACTGTACTTGGATACTACGTGGGTTCTAAAGCGAGGATGATTGTACTAGTATCCTCCATGGGTTCGGCATCGATGGTGACTGTACTTGGATCCTACATGAATTCGGCAGCGGCGGTTGCTGTACTTGGATCCTACGTGGGTTCAGCAGCGATGACTTCTATACATGGATCCTACATGGGTTTGGAAGGGGAGATGATTCAGAGGCTACATCTATCATCTCCACCCCTCTTAGTGAATAATATACCTGTGTGAGGTGAGTCTTAACTTTTAGTCATTATCATTGATGTGATTCACTTGCTATCATGTGTGGATTATCTTGTACTTTCCTATGTAGACTGGGTTGTTCTTGGGCTCGAGAGTTGGAGCTGAACTGGAATTGATGACTTAGGTATATGTATGGGAATATACCTAAGTAGAGTTGGTTGATACTTTGTGTCTGTATCTTTCCTTTTTGGTTTATCCATTGTGGATTCTGGGATACCTTTAGGGGTCTCAGGGTCCCTACTGAGTATCGTATACTCACCCCTGCACAGGCTATGCCCGCACCACGTTGTGTTAGATGCAGACGATAGACTGCATGATCGAGGTCAAGTCTTGTGGAGCGGGACGATACCTGGAGGTGGACCACTTGGCGGGACGTACACGGAGCGGACGGCCAGACCCAAGGAGCTGAGGCGACCATCTGTACTCACCCTTCAAGTGAGATAGCTAGAGGAAGACTCGGTGGTTGCTGATTTAATTTACTGTTGTTGTACTTTCTTTTCAGTTGTAATGTACTTTCAGTTGGGTTTGTATTCTGGCCTTTTACTTTTCATCACTTACTTTTGCACTCAGTTTACTTAGTGTTTACTTCAGCATGTAATCTCTGATGTGTTTGTTTACTTATATAAAGGCAATTCCTTCCCTTTTATTGGGATTTACACCTTTGGTGCTAGTTGCCAGCCCCTGGCCTATGGAAGGTGGCCTTGCAGTAGTCACGGCACAGGCCTTGAGGACGGGTTGTGACAAATTGGTATCAGAGGAGTCGGTTCTACCATAGAACTTAGGACTCTGATAATTTCTTCCTATGAAGTAATAATATTAAGGGTATTGAGTGTGGTTATCAGTCCAGGGAGTCTAGTGTTGGTGCGGTAGCCGACATATCTATACACCAGGACCCTTAATTCTGATTTCCAACTCAACGTATGAAAACATTGTTTTCTTGTGTGTTTAAAAAGGTTTCTTAGTGATTACTTTGTGTTATCTCACCGGGTATACTGTATTAACCATGGCACACCTGTTCCTTTTCAGGATGGCCCCACGACGGAAGCCAGCAAGGGTTCCCAGTTACGTGCGAGATGGCATCCCACTGAGCGACGAGGCCTTGGTGCAGGGACCCATTACAGCGGAGGCACCATCGGTACCTCTACCCACTAGTCCACCGATACCACCAGCCCCAGCAGCGAAGAGTGCACGCCGCCTGAGTGCGCTGCACGAGTTTCAGTGATAGAGGTCGCCCAGGTTCCGTGGAGAGACAGACCCTCAGGCAGCCGAGGATTGGCTAGATGCTGTTGTTCAAGTCTTTAGATTGGTAGGGACACCAACAGATCTTATGGTGATCCCTGTTGTAAGTATCCTTTACGTAGCAGCAGGTAGATGGTGGAGCCTGATGCTCCAGGTGCACAACGAGGCATCTCTACTTTGGAAGGACATTGAGATCCTCTTTCGCTCGGAGTTCATTCCAGCTACCCTCTGTGCGGTGTGCATCCAGGAGTTACTACAGCTACGGCAGGGCAGCATGACAATAGCCCAGTATTTGGCGAGGTTTATCGACCTCTTGCGATACTCCATGGACATGGTTCGGGACTCATTCTTCTAGGCCCGGATCTTTGAGCAGGGACGAAGTCATGAGATCAGGGCTTTGATGATCTCCACCAGCATTCTGACGCAGGCAAGAGTACTGGAGCGAGCCCTTCTTGTGGAGAGCTTCCTTGCTGAGCCTACTCCAGCAGCGAGGCCTACCGCAGGGCGACACGTAGTGGAGTTTTCTAAAGTCGGCAGTATACAGAAGTTTCAGAGGTCCAAGCGGACCAGGACATCAGGTGGGAGACCTCAGGATACTGGTTCAGATGTGCGGGGCACATGCAGTAGAGTCAGTCATACGAGAGGCAGGTAGTGATATGCATGTAGCGGGCAGGGCCACATGGCTCGTGACTGCCGAACCGCCATGCAGAGGAGTAGCAGACAGCTGAGGGACCACCCAAGTAGAGTCAGAGGTTCAACCATGGTGACTCGCAGGGAGTAGGAGGATGATGCAGAGGAGCTATCTGAGAAGCAGGTGGTGGACGATGCTTCGAGGCCCTACCACCGCCACCACCAGGAGGACCACCCCGACCTCAGGGAGCTGGAAAACATGGGCGGGCTCAGCTCTAGGCAGTCGAGGCCTATGACCACGGGGCACCTGAGATGGTTTGAGGTACTATCTGTGTCTACTCCACCCTTACTACAGTTCTTATAGACACAGGAGCGAGTCATTATTTTATTTCCACTGCCCTTGTTTGGAGCTCGGAGATTCTGACAGAGCCATTGGCTCGATCCTTATGGCTATAGACTCTTATGGGAGCATACTTTATGATTACGCACCGGGTCCAGTAGTGTGATCTTACTCTAAGAGGTGAGATCTTCGTCTGGGATCTTCTTGTTGTGGCGTCGAGGCCTTACGACGTCATCTTGGTCATGGATTGGTTATCTACAGTCCATGCTCTGATCAACTGTATTAGGCACAGAGTGTGGTGTGTTCGCACAGATGGGAGCAGGTTCACCTTCATAGGCAAGAAGGGATCCTTTGTAGCGCAGGATGGACTTATATAGAGAAGAGGGCAGTCGATCACTCATCAGTTGGCTAGTCTCGTTCTAGGAGCAGTTGATGTGCGGAGTCCGAGTTTTCCAGTTTTGGTGGATCAGTATGAGGACGTTTTTCCTGACGATGTTCCAGGACTACCTCCTCGCAGAGAGGTAGACTTATACATTGACATGTACCCTAGGACAGCTCCGATATCTACTCCATCATATCGGATGGCTTCCTCTAAGCTTCTAGAGCTGCGGGTATAGCTAGAGGACTTACAGGGCAAGGGTTTCAACCAACCAAATGTTTCACCCTGGGCTTGTCCGATTTTATTTGCCAAGAAGGCAGATGGGAGCTTATGACTATCTATTGACTACCGTTGCCTGAATCCGGTGACTGTAAAGAACAAGTATCCACTCCTGAGGATTGATGACCTCTTTGATCAGCTCAATGTAGAATTATGGTTCTCAAAGATATGCCTCAGGTTAGGCTATCATCAGCTCAGATTTCAAGATGAGGATGTGCAGAAGACAGCCTTAAGGTGTCGGTATGGCCACTATGAGTTCTTGTTTATGCCTTTCGGTGTAACCAATTCTCCATCAGTGTTCATGAGTCTCATGAATAGGATCTTCCAGCCTTACCTTTATCGGTTTGTCGTAGTCTTCATCGACGACATATTGATTTACTCAACCACTAAGGAGGAGCACACCTACCACTTACGGGTTGTACTGGACACACTCTGAGAGCACCAGCTTTATGGTTAGATCTCAAAGTGCCAGTTATGGATTTTATAGGTTCACTTCTTGGGGCACATCATCTTGGAGGTGGGAGTTTTTGTGGATCCTATGAATATCGAGGATGTACTTACTTGGGATCCACCTAGGAGTGTGACTGAGGTGCGGAGTTTCATAGGTCTGGCTGGGTACTATCAGAGATTTGTGCCAGACTTCTCCCGAGTTTCAGTACCGTTTTCAGCTTTGACGAAGAAGGGGAAACCCTTCGTGTGGTTAGATAGATGTTAGCAGAGCTTCCAGGAGCTGAGATAGAGATTTACGAGTGCACCCGTCTTGAAGCTACCGGAGGAGGGCATAGGGTACGTATTTTACTATGATGCATCAGGGACCAAACTCAGGTGTGTCCTGATGCAGGAGCGGGCAGTGATCACTTATGGTTCATGACAGTTGAGGGAGTACAAGCAGAACTATGATACCCATGACCTGGAGTTAGCAGAAGTGGTCTTCTCCTTGAAGATGTGGCGGCACTATCAGATGGGTGAGGGATTTACAGTCTAATATGACCACCAGAGTCTCAGGTACATCTTTTCACAGAAGGTCATGAACCTGAGATAGTGGTGATGGCTAGAGTTCCTCCAGGACTATGACTTTGAGAAAGTCTATACTCCTGGGAAGGGGAATGTAGTAGTTGATGCTCTCAGCAGGAGATCAGGAATTCAGCTACTTGGAGAGGCGACGGAGCAGTTAGCCGCTTTGCAGATATCCTTCATGGATAGAGATGGAGTAGCCTTTCTATAGTCACTCACAGTCACTCCTCCACTACTTTAGCAGGTTATAGAGGCACGGTGTGGGGACGTTGACCGTGAGACGCGACGTGCATAGATATCCATAGGACAGACGCCTGATGAATTTTATGAAGGAGCAGAGCACGTCATCCTCTTTAGGGGACGTACCAAGGTACTAGTTGCACTACAGGAGGAAGTGTTGATGGAGTTTCATACTTCGCCTCTTGCGGTACATCCAGGAGTGGCGAAGATGTCCCAGGATCTCAGACGACAGCCCTGGTGGCCGGGTATGAAGAAGGTTGTGGCAGAGTTCGTTTCACGATGCCTCACCTGCCAGCAGGTGAAGGTGGAGCACCAGGTACTGGCAGGCTTGGTGCAGCCCTTAGAGGTCCCAAAGTGGAAGTGGGATAGGATATCTATTTATTTCATGATGAGGCTCCCTCGTACTTCCAGAGGACATGACTCCATCTGGGTAATTGTCGACCGACTCACCAAGTCGGCCCACTTCCTAACTAACAGAGAGTAGGGCTCAGTGGAGAGATTGGGATGCCTCTACGTTCACGAGATCATACGGATTCATGTTGTGCCATCGTCTATCATCTTTGATCTAGATGCTTTCTTTACTTTTCAGATTTGGAAGGGGTTACAGGAGGCTTTTGGGATGTAGCTACGCCTGAGAACTACCTTTCATCCTCAGACGGATGGCCAGACATAGAGGACCATTCAGACTCTCGAGGACATGCTCTTTGAATGTGTTCTTGAATTTGTTCATAGTTGGTAGGATCACCTACCTTTGGTGGAGTTTGCGTACAACAACAGCTACCATTACACCATCGGGATGGTACCATACAAGACATTGTACGGCCAACCATGCAAATCACCTCTTTGCTGGACTGACCCTGGGGAGTCAGGACTCGTTGGACCAGAGATGGTTCAAGATACAACAGAGAAGGTGAAGATCATCCAGGAGCGGATGAGGACTACACAGAGCAGACGGAAGTCCTATGCTGATAGGAGGCGGATACCACTGGAGTTCGAGGATGGCGACCATGTTTTCTTATGGGTCTCACCTCGACGTGGATTATAGAGATTTGACCGGGGCGGAAAGTTATCTCCATGCTTCATCGGACCATTCTAGGTTCTCAGCAGGGTAGGTGAGGTGGCTTTTTGCCTAGCCCTTCCACCTCAGTTGCACCGGGTGCAGGGCGTCTTCCACGTATCTCATCAAAGGATATACATACACGACCCGACGCATATCATCAACCCTGGGGAGTTGGACATCGATGATTGGGAGAAATTCATGGAGGTTCTAGTGGAGATCGAGGATCGACAGGAGCGGGTCCTACGTGGGCGGTCAATTCCTCTGGTGTGCATTCGTTGGCAGCACGGGAACCTCCAGGAGAGAACATGGGAGCGGGAGGCTCAGATGTGTGCAAAGTACCCTCATTTGTTTCCCTAGTTTATGATGTAGCTTTACGGGGAAGTAAATCCCTGAGGTGGGAGTAATGTAAAGACCTGTAAATTTCATGAAAATTTTTTTCATAAATAATTTGGAATTTTACAAGTTTGTGGCTTCTGACGACACTTGATTCCGAGGCCCGATGTGCTCGGAATCAATTTTCGGAGTTTAGCCCGGGTACGTTCAGTAAACGAATGAGCGGGTTTTTTTATCTTTTGAACCGGTGCTTGGAATTGAAATCTGAGGGCACAGATGAATTCGCAATGCCGGTAATTGCTTAAAGGGACCTTTATCGTAGTTTCATTTGTGCGGGAGGAGAAGTTAAAAATTGTGGATTAAATAAGAAGTGAATAAAAATGTGGAAAAAATTTTATTATATATCTAAGTGGTTATATCCTACATGGGGGAGTTGGGGTGGGCCCCTAACTACCCATGTGAGGATATTTGTGAGGTGGGGCCCACATGAGCCCCACCCTTCACATTCCCTAAAACTCTTTAAAACTTTCCCTTTAAACTTGTTAACTCCTCTTTAATGAGGACTCTTCCTCTCTCTCTCACTCCATTCAAACTTGCCAACCTATCACTTAATTAATTAGACAACTCATGGTTTAAATGATTAAGTGAATTGGAATTCGAATTTTGTAAATTTTAATGCATGGATTGTTTAATTAAAATAAGGAGAATCCTTGTTTTATTTTTTTCGTTGGCTTTTTGTGTTGAAATTTTGGGGAGAGAGCTCTTGAGTTTTGAAGAATGCTTCATCTCCTTTGTTTAAGAACGCCAACTCTCCAATGAAGAAATTTGACTCGGAAACCCCGATTTCTCAATCCTCTTCTTCTTCTGCAATAACGGAGGAGACATTGATGTGGAAACTCTCCAACAACATCACGCCTTGTTTTCTTTTCTCCGTGATAAAAAGGGGAGACGCTGCTTCCTCCTCGGGCGCACAACGTCGTTGCTTATGGAACCTCACCCTACGACGCCGTCTTCCACGACACCCAACGTTTGACATCATTTGTTGAGTTAGGGGTGTGTTATGATTGAATCTTCTTTCCTTCTTGTTTTTCTCTCTTTAACCGCCTGCTACCGAACTAATGCGGAGAGATCGGGCCAAACTAACATGCTCAGAATCCTCCGCCAATTTTTGTGATTGTTGGTGGTTCTTCGTGTTATTCATGGATGAAGAACAACGGATTTTTATGAGTTCATTAAGAGATGAAACGATCCAAAAAATTGAAGAATCATCATCACAGAAACCTAGCGGAGGTGCGACGACAATAGTGGGTGACGGTTCAGACGGGAACGGAATGGACTGTTCCTTGACCGTTCTTCGATCTAGAATTCAAAACGTGTTTTCGGAGCGGATCGGAAGCCCGAGAATGCCATAATCAACTTTGAGACAATGGGGTGACCTAGAGTCTGAAGTATTGTGACGAACGAACGATCAGAATGAAGAACCGGCATCAAGGGAGGCGCGCTGGCCAGAGGCGTCATTTCTGGAAAATTCTAGACTACACGGCATGTACTCCTGGAGAACAAACCATGTAGTGCGGGCATTCTGTGTCTAGGTTTTCAGACGTAAGATGACAAACACATGGTGTGTGTCCTCTGTCAGATGATGTGTACTCGCTACACAGCAAGGAGTTAGCGACTATGTGAGACTCGGCGTGTAACCTGGGAATACACGGATACGGTGTGGAGTACACGGGCATGTACTCTACCACATGACCAGACATGGACAATGGTGCGGGCTAACCCGTGTACCAATTACACGGGTTGGAGAACACGAGTTGAGGTCGTGTACGGGCACATGGTCAGCGTACATAGAGCTGACCCCAGAAGTAAAGACACGACGTGTAACCATACCACACGCCGTGTACTTACTTTTTACATGAACAGCACTATGACACGGGCTGTGGTACACAGACAGTACCCGAGGACTGAAGACATGGCGTGTAACCATACCACACGTTGTGTCCTTAATTTTTACATGAACATCCCTTCGACATGGGCCGTGGTACACGGGAAGTACCCGAGGTCTGATGACCCGGTGTGTAACCATACCAACACGTCGTGTACTTTTTTTGGAAAATGGTTTAGTCGTCTCGTACTCAGTGTATTGGGAACATTTGTTTGTTTTACCCCCTATGATGTGGAAGACCTTCGGGATACATCAACTCTGGACTTCTTGAAAGTTGATGTATTGACCCCCTCTTTACTCATGGAGCGAACCCTCCCCGAATCGAGTACGCTGTGTGTGGTAATCCTAGAGCTGGCAGCTACTGCGAAAACGATGACGACTGTACTTGGATCCTACATGGGTTTGACAGTGAGGATGATTGTACTAGGATCCTCCATGGGTTCAGCAGTGATGGCGACTGTACTTGGATCCTACGTGGGTTTGGCAGTGATGGTTATTGTACTTTGATCCTATGTGGGTTTAGTAGCGACGACTTCTGTACTTGGATCCTATGTGGGTTTGGCAGGGGAGATGATTCAGAGGCTACATCTATCATCTCCACCAATCTTCGTGAATAATATACATGTGTGAGATGAGTCTGTACTTTCAGTCATTATCATTGATGTGATTGACTTGTTATCCTTTGTGGACTGGGTTGTGCTTTTCTGTGTGGACTGGGTTGTTCTTGGGCACGAGAGTTGGAGCCGAACTAGAATTGATGACTTAGGTATATGTATGGGCATATACCTAAGTAGAGTTGGTTGATACTTTGTGTTTGTATATTTCCTTTTTGGTTTATCCTTTGTGGATTCTGGGAGACCTTTGGGGGTCTCGGGGTCCCTACTGATTATCGTATACTCACCCCTTCATGGGCTATGCCCACACTACATTGTGTCGGATACAAACGACAGACAGAAATGATCGAGGTGATGTC
Source organism: Viscum album (assembly GCA_963277665.1). Classification (NCBI taxonomy): domain Eukaryota; kingdom Viridiplantae; phylum Streptophyta; class Magnoliopsida; order Santalales; family Viscaceae; genus Viscum; species Viscum album. The sequence continues at coordinate 1,543,645,520 of OY728157.1, read as the reverse complement.
TTGTGGATCGGGACAGTACCTGGAGGTGGACCACTTAGAGGGACGTACACAGAGCGGACAGCCGGACCCGAGGAGCTGAGGAGACTATTTATACCCACCCTTCCGGTGGGATAGCTAGAGGATGACTCGGTGGTTGATGATTTACTTTACTGCTGTTGTGCATTCTTTTCAGTTGTACTATACTTTCAGTTGGGTTTGTATTCTGGCCATTTACTTTTCAGTACTTACTTTTGTACTCAGTTTACTTAGTGTTTACTTCATCTTGCGATATCTGATGTGTTTGTTTACTTATATAAAGGCAATTCCTTCCCATTTATAGGTATTTACACCTTTGGTTCTAGTCGCCAGCCTCTGGCCTATAGAAGGCAGGCTTAGGGTAGTCACGGCACGGGCCCCGAGGATGGGTCGTGACATTGTATTTATCTATTCGGTCATTATGTCATGCTCCTATTTGGGTCAGTTTTACAACCTATGTGAATGATGTAATAATGATTATATCATAAATGATTATAAAATTATTAATGGTAAAATATATATATAACACTGGTGAATTTTTTATTTTCTCATAATTTTGGAATGATGATACTATAATAAAATCATTCCATAATCATACTAATCCAATTAATTCTAGCACGTTCTTGTTTTGGTCCGTTTAACCACCAATATGGGTTATACTATAAATTATTATTATTTATGTATATGGAAATGTAATTTATATTAAGATTTGATATTAATATACAAATAATATTTATTTTAAAAAAATTGTGGAAATATTATTATTTAAACTCAATATAAATAAATAACCTTTTATACGATAAAGGTTAGTGAAATAAAAAAATTAAATTTTTTATTTATGAATCATACGTAAAATTGAAATAGAATGATATAGAAAATTACGAAACTATTATAGAACATATATTTCAAATACCTTGACCACTATAGAGAAAAATAAATTTTAAACATTGGGAAAAAACTAGAATAGTTATACCAAAAAAACTTGCACGAGTTAAAACTATTGATAACAAATAATTAATATTAACTAAAACCGAGTAAAAAAATATAAAATAATTGAAAATAAAATACTATTAAAGTACTTAAGAAATATGAATTATGTATTTTAATATATGATTAATAAGTCTAAACTATTCCATGTTTCTTTTATTCTACTATTTTTATATTAAATATTGTTTTTTAAATTATTATCTATATAATTTATATTTTCATACGAAAATTTTCATATTTGGTTACTTTCTTCATTTCTAAAAATTCTACTTTATTAAGAATAATTTCTACCTTTTCTAATGAAACTTTTTCTTCCATGTGAATATTTTTCTTCCCACCAATGTTCTCATTTTATTAATATGAAACAAAAATATGATTTTTTTTCTAAGATATTTATATTTCCATTTACATTATTTTAATATTGTTATTATAATCCTTTTAATTGATATGGGATTTAATAAATGTATTTTAAAACAACAACAAAATTTATTTTTCATGTGTGGAATTTTATCTTCCAATAACATGTTATTATCATGATTGTTATTTATTTACAATTTTATATTAATGAATTTTAATTTTCTTAGAACAATTTTAAAATCATTCTATTTTTATTCAAAAATAATCATTTTCAAGACTTACTTGTAATTTCATCTCTTAAGAGAGTATTAAAAATGTTTTGAATTTTTTTCATTCTTGTTCTATTTTACCCTCTATAATATTTATCATGTAGAGAAATGTAATTGATATACCTCAAGATGATATTATTATTTACACTTTTTGGGTGATTGGATTTTAGTTTCATCCTATCTAATTCTTGATACCATTTTTATTTTATCACTATTAGAAATGTTATGAAATCCATTTTCTTTCAATTGGTTATTTATAATATGATGAATGATTGTTTTCATGTGGCACACATATGTATGGACTATGATGGGTGAGGTCCTATTCATCCCTCAAATGTATTTTTTATGGTTTTATATATCTCTATATAAAGAAATGTGTGGAAATTATTATGTTTTCTCACATTTTTAAGTGTGGACATGATTGTGTTTGTTCACAAATCATGGAAAATATTCGTATTGCTTAAAATGTTTCCATAGATTATATTTGTTCCATATTTCTAATTATGTGATCCACTTTATATATATTACATATTTCCATGTTATTCCATGATCTAATGTTATGTTTCAAGGGTTTGTTTTTATTTTAATGTATTTACAATCCATGGTATATGTTTTATACTTTCATGGTGATTATATTATCTCATGAAATTATCCATGTTGTTAAATAGTTTTTTATTATTATGTCTTATGATTCTAATGAATATTAAATAAGTTATTCCTCCTACGATTCAGGTTTTATCAAAATTTTATGATCTAACCTGTTGTGGGTTACTGATAATTTTCTATTAATGATAATTTGATCACACTAATTATTCTTTTACATTCTATAGGAAATTATATGCATTACTATGAGTAAAATTAGTCTATATATATATTTTATTTTTATTATATGGAACTAATGATTTATAATAAGATTTTTCAATACCAAATAACCAAAGACATTAAACCTTTGGGTCTTCAGGATTGTGAGGTTACTTGAAAAATTTAATGTTTAAATTATGAAAATAGTTTATGATATATATATATATATATGTTTAGTTTTGGTTTCCTTATCTTAAGGATGAAAATACCCTATGATAATTGACATATAATTATGTTTTATTTGTGAAAATGAATCCTAAGTCATATCATGCTACTAAAAAATGCTACACTCAAACTCGTGAAAAAATTATACCTGTAACACAAAAAGTTCTTAATTCAATTTCATATAAAAGTGCAGGTATTAATAGAAAATCAAATTAATCTTGGGTTAAGAAAATATATAATAAATTAAAACCTACTTCAATGGTATTTTAATACAACCTGGGAATGAATGGTTCCTAGGAACCAAAACAAAAATAGGAAAAAAATCATCCATGATAGAATGATGGAATTAATAGATATATACAATAGTTTTATATAAAAACTTGTTTTAATGGGTATAATTGGTGATATGTAGTATCTGGTCCTATAAATTTTCTTTATTGTAAAAAATTACTCTTTCATAGAGAAATAAAATGTAGGAATTTAGCAGGATCTATCCATTGAATAGGGGGACCAAGTCTATGAAGCAGAAACCAATGAATATAAATTTATCTTAATTAACCCACAAAATATATTTTATTTTTTAAAGTAAATATTAAGTTTATTTGACTATAAATGTCATCATATTAAAGAATTAAATACCATGCATCTAGGAAAACCCAATTGAAAATTTACAAGGAGAAGACTCAAAGAAGTAATAAACCATAAAATTTAATATAGTTGAAGTGTGTTTTAAAGCTAGTAAGAAGAGAAATACATGTATTCTTGAAGGTTTCTTCCAATCACATATGAATAGAGGCACCAATATATTCAATAATATTTCATAACAGGATGGTATTTCTATTATACATGTGAATGAAGTCACTCTAAAGATATTTTTTTAAGGATCTAAGACTGAATCCTAAAATATGAAGTCCAATGATGTCTCATTTTTTAATGAGCTTAAAGTATGAGTTATATTTGGAATTAATTCAATGAGATTATTTTTTGAAGAAATACTTTCTACATTAATAGGATAAAATATGGAAACGTTATCACCATAGGTCAAAGAACTAGTGGGAACCTTTTAAAAATTACACACTTGTGTAATTATTATTATTTGAGCTCAAAAGATAAAATGAATTGTGACATGGATGATTGGGATACATTTTAAAAATAAGATTAAGAATTAATTCCAAGGTAAACATCGTAATATAATTTCCTTATCTAAAGGTATAAAGTTAGTAAAACTATGAAACCTTCCAAAAGGAAAAACAACACAAGGATATCATAATAGGGGGAATCCAAACCACTAGGCTACTTGAGTTGATATATTCCAATTTTTGTTGAAAAATGAGGATTAAGTCTACTCAGGGTGATATTTACTTAATTTCACCCATTAATTATTTTACAATAATGATTAATTTACTTTTCAAAAATAATAACCTAGAAATAGTGTAAATATTTAAAAAAATTAAAGGAGCTGATAAAGAATTAGGGGTTTGCATCAAGAATCTTAGATCTGATAACAGTAGGGAGTTCATAGGAAAATAATTTTTATCCTTCCATAATGAGAATATAATTAAACATTAGTACAACACTTCTTATATACCAAGGGAAAATAGAGTATCAAAAAGAAAAAAAATATGAATCTTGGTTGAGATAAGGTGAACAATGATAGTGGAGAAAAATATCACAACATTATAATAGATAGAGGCGGTGTACATAATTGTGCATACTAAAAATAGGTTCCTACAAATAAGAAATTCAAATATAACCTCTTATGAGATATTGTATAAAACGAATCAAATTTTGGGAATACTTCAAAGTGTTTAGTAGTCCTTATTTAATTAATTTCAAAAACCAATATATAGGAAAGTATAAATAGAAGGAAAAGAAAGTTATCATTAATAGAAATTTATCCAAATAAAAAGGGTATAGGTGCTAGAATGTGATGAACCAAACCCTCACAGTCCATCCCTTTGCCAATTTCCGGATCCTAAGGGTGACGTCTCAGTGGTAGTATGTCATTTCGGTGTGCGACCGATCGGCGCCACAGATCTGTGTCCCCCAGCCTTGTCGAGTTTCTCTTCTGCAGTTTTTCCAATAATGCCTCTTTTAGCCCTTTTTACCTTTTTGAAGTGCTTCAAGGGCATTTTATTTTAGCCCATAGTCAATGTTTAAAATTCCTAAGGGTGGGGTGACCCTCAATGGACCCAGATGTGTGTCCACATAACGTCCCCCTCTGTTTTTATAAATTCCTTAAAGTCACAGCTATTACCACCTTTTCTGATTGGAATCATTCGATAACAATTAATTCAATCGTGTGTGACCACTCAACCCCATGGTGAAACCACGATCTACTTTAAAGCCGTTCAAATCCCCATATCCCATTACAACAGGATCTTATCTATATATTGCACAGGAATTTCTTCTTCTTCTTCTAATTCCTTTTTTGTCGGCCTCCTTTTCTTCCCAATGTGTTTGGAGTCTCTCTTCCAGAGAAAAGAGGTGCACTAGTGCCGGAACATTTCTGCTCACCCTTGGAGTCCCCGACGTTCTTGGTGCGTGGGGAAGAACTTGGATCGTTGATAATCCAGGTAGGGTTTTTCCTTCTTCTCTCCTTATTGTGTATCATACGGGGAGGGTATGCTTTTGTTTCTGTGGGGATTGATGAAACCAAACTTAATAAAGATTATGAATGGACCTTTAAAGAATTAAGGGGGTGTGATCAATGTCCTATTGTACTCTTTTATGTTGATATGTGTTGTGGACTGTATGGGCTTGTGCTCACTAAAAATCATGGTCGTTGGTGGTCTTTCATTGCATCCTAATGAACTCGTGCTTTTTTTTATGAACAAATAAATGTAACATGATAATTTTTTGGTCACCTAAACTCAGTTGATTTAAATGGATGTTCAGTAAAATAAGAATCCCTTTGTGATCACCCCAGTTAACCAACAGAGAGAAGAACCTAATGAATAATGTGCTTGAACCTAGAAGTTTCCCACTCAGTTTTGGTAGTAGGTGTGTTGTTCTGTTTGATTCTTGAGGGATGATGTGTGTTAGGATAGGATCCTCTGTTGTGGCATGGTTGTTGGTTGTGAATTTGAAGCTGTGTGGGCTGTATCTCGGGGCTTGGTTTGGTTCCAGTACTTTGAGGGATCTCACTTATCTTTTTTTGTTGTGACTTCACAAGAGAACCGGGTGTGAATGCTTAAATTTTTGTTTGGTTGTTTCTCTTTCCCTGACTTGTGGTTATGCCTGTTAGTTTCCTAGTAGTTTAGAATTCACTTAAATGGGTTTGATTGAATATTAAACAAGAAAGATTTAAATGAGGAATTGGTTATGGGAGCGAGTTGTGACTTGGCTGTGAGTATTGTTCCTTCTTTTATGAATGAATACCAATGAGAATGTTTGTTCTTGGTTTGGATTTGGAATCCTTGGGGTGGGATGAGTGCTTGTTACCTATAAATATATCTATAGCTTTTATGTTTATTATTCTCACCCCACCCAAGTTGAGCACTTTAGTGCCGAACACCCCCATTTCCTGGGGGAGGGTGTTTTTCCTGAAAATCCTATGAGTGGCTGGTTATTGGATCCTTTCTAATCCTTTTCCTGAATAGCCCAAGACTCTTTGGGTAGGTTGTGATGGCCTAAAGTCCATTATTAGCCCAAGAATCTTCGGGCAGGGTAGTTATAGTGGTTGGCCCAGGTGTTTGTGGGCAGGTTGTTTCCCAAGTGTCTTCGGGTTGAGTCTCAGGTTCTTTGGGCATGGGAGTAGTTGTTCTGACCCAGGTGTTTGTGGGTGTGGTTACACATGGCAGTTATGGCCTAGGTGTGTGTGCGAAGGATTTGGCAGTGGAAGTGCGGTGAGAATGGTGGGATTGGTTCTATGTGTAGGATGTCTCCAATAACCAGTGGGAAAGTGGCACGGGGTACCCAAACATCGATGTGCTATTACTATATTTTACTTTCCTTGTGTTATTTGGGGAGTTTGCCTTGGTGAGGCTTGGGTGGATAGTTTTCCCTGCTAGGTGCTTTGGTTTCTCTTTTCTCATAGGGAATTATAATGCTTCCCCACTTGTGCACGAGAGCTTTTGGTTTTCCCTATGGGTATACTTGTATGCCCACCCTATGTATATAAAACTACTTTCAGTTTTCCCAGAGGACTTATGGGATCATGCAGGAGTATACTAGCTCGGACATTGGGGCAGTTTCTGTTTTCGTTTTCCTTTTTCTTGGTACTTTACCTTTGGAGTTTTTGTGGCTTGTATCATTTACTTTTGAACATGCATATGGGAATGGGTTACTTTTGGCATTAACTTTACTTTCAGCTTTGGTATTGTTGGGTTTTCTATCTTATCTCTTGATCCTATAAAAAAAGGGTAATTCCTTCCATTTTTTGTGAGATTCTATACCCTTGGTGCGAGTCACCACTCCAGTACCTATTGAAGGTGGGTTTCGGGGGTCATTATCTCTCCTTCAACTTAAAGAAGGAAGGTCCTGGCAATCTGTTGTCCCTTCCCTCCTTTTGGTGAAGGTGGGTCATGACAGAATGGTATCATAGGAAGCGGTTGGGAGATAGGATAGAGTCTGGAGTTAGGCACACTGAGGATTGCATGGTATGGTAGGGATACAGTGTTTGGTGATCTTAGTGCATGAAATAGGCCCGGGATGACTGGCTAGGACATGGGATTTTAGGGCCCCCCATGATCTGATGCAAGGACTTTGGACCTACCGAACGGCCAAGTGAGGCTACACTGCTTTCAGGGTAGAGACCCTAGGGATGGTACATGCATCATAATGACTTGTGTTCTTGTGTTTCACGGGTATTTTGTGAATTTTAAAACAAATAAAAAGTCTAAGAAAACTTAAATCTTCTACACTACTCGGGATTAGGCATTCCATGTTTACCTTGTAGCTATGGAACCTGGGAGACGACCACGAGTGGTGTGGACGATCGAGGCCCCGAAGGTTGTTTTGGCTGATCGACAGAGGGCTGACTGAGAGGAGGAGGACGACCAGTGGCAGAGGACACTTTGTTCCTTCCAGCGGCAAACCCTCGGGAAGTACGAGGGTAGCATCTCAGATATGGAGATGGAGAGCTGGATCGAGGAGCTAGTGATAGCTTTTGGCTTGATTCAGGATCCAACAGAGTATTTAGTTCTAATGGATGTGATCCAGATGTGGGGAGTGGTGCGTCAGTGGTGGATGCTTTACCTTGGGGAGAGGAGGGAGGTTGAGGTGATGTGGACTGATTTTGAGAAGGAGTTACAGGCGGAATTCCGATGAAGGCTGAAAAGAGGCAGGAGCTTCTCTCCCTCTAGCAGGGGAGCATGTCAATAAGAGAGTTGGGGATCAAGTTCAAGGATCTGCTCTGCTTTTCTCTAGAACTCTTTCTGGATGAGGAGTCTCGGGTGAGATGTTTGGAGGAGGTGCTTCGACCTTCTCTCCAGTATGTAGTTACTCCCTTCACCCTACTGATGTACTTGGAGATCCAGAAGGAGGATGAAGTGGTAGATAGGATGCACGCACTGGGAGGTGTATCACAAGAGAGAATCCAGTTGGGTTCGTCGAAGGGAAAGGCTATCAGCAGCAGGCCTCCAGTATCAGGACCCTCTAGGTTTCGACAAGCAGGAAGCAGGCCTCAGCAGTTCCAGTTCCGATCCCCTGGTCCTCACCCTTTCCTTTTTGGACCAGGATCGAGGTTCTTTATCTATGGTAGCCATGAGAACCTTTGTAATTAGTGCCCAGACAGCATGCAATAGAGTGGGGGTGGGCCAGTGTAGCACCCGCCCCAGCCACAACAGTTTCCAGCCAGGCCCATTCAGCAACAGCAGGGACAGCGAGCTCCCGATCCTCCAAGGGCGGACGTCACAGGAGGAGGCCGAACTCAAGGTGCTCCTTAGGGACCTCGATCGGGGAATGTTTGGGGAGGCGGCCGATAGTCGATAGGCAGAGGAGCTGGGCATGGGCAATTGCACGCCATGGAGGCAGCAGTTCCAGCAGGTCCAGAAGTCGTTCAATGTACGATCAGTTTATTTTTTACCCTTGCATATGAATTGTTCAATAAAAGAGCTTTTCACTCCTTTGTTACACCCAGTCTAGCCCGTGTGTTGGGTTTAGACTTCGAGATACTTTCAGCGCCCCTGTGCTGAGCACACTAGTCAGACGTCAGACCGACTTGTCTTATGTTTTTCGAGGTTTTAGACTGGTGATAGGGCCACATCATTCTATCATGGATCGTCTACTGTTGCAGATAAATCCATACGATGTCATCCTTGGAATTGAATGGATGTTTTCTGTATGTTCTGTCATTGACTACTTCCAAGGAAGGGTTGTGTTTTCAGACTTGGGCAGCTGATGAGTGACTTTCATCGGCAAGCGGAGTAGCCAGGGAAGTAGCAAGTGAGGGGAACCCATCCTATCCTTGTTAGCTGAGCTATCAGTGGAGCCGATGGATGCAAAGATGGTGGAAGTTCCATGGGTCATCAGTGAGTTTATGGACGTCTTCCTTGAGGAGGTTATGACTCTACCCCCTCGATGTGACATCAAGTTTGGGATAGACTTGCAGCCTGGTGCTCATCCGATTTCGATGGCTCCCTACCGGATGGCACCTTCGGAGCTACGGGAGTTGCGGGTTCAAATTGACGATCTGATGAAGAAGGGTTTTCTTCAACTAAGTGCATCACCATGGGGTTCTCCAGTCTTGTTTGCGAGGAAGGAATATGGTGGTCTCATGTTTTTCATAGACTACAGGAGACTGAATCAGGTAACGATCAAGAATCACTACCCTCTCCCAAGGATAGACGATCTCTTTGATCAGCTGAGGGAAGCAGGTTGGTTATCGAAGATCGATCTGCAGTCTAGATATCACCAAGTGAGGTTGATGGAGGGAGATATCTCCAAGACTACCTTCAGGTGCATATATGGGCACTTTGAGTTTGTGGTCATGTCATTCAACGTTACAAATGCTCCAGCTGTGTTCATGGGACTCATGAACTCCATATTCTGGGAATACCTGGATTAGTTTGTAGTCGTGTTTATTGACGACATCCTGATCAACTCAAAATCAAAGGAGGATTATGAGGAGCACCTGAGAACGGTTTTAGAGGTCCTCCGATGGCACCATCTCTATGGGAAATTGTCCAAGTGAAAGTTCTGGATGGGAGAAGTGCATTTCCTTGGGCACGTAGTATCTGAGCAGGGGATAGAAGTGGACCTGTCGAAGGTCAAGGCGGTTGTTTCTTGGGTAGAACCCAAGAGCGTGACAGAATTCCATAGTTTCCTAGGTCTGGCAGGTTACTATCAGAGATTCATTCCCAACTTCTCCCGAGTTGCGGCACCTTTGAAATCTTTGACCAAGAAGGATCAGGCCTTCGTGTGGAATGGGTAGTGCAAAGTAGCCTTCAACTATCTGAAGGAGAAGTTGGTGAGTTCCCCAGTGCTGAGGTTTCCAGAAGAAGGGGCAGCGTATGAGGTGTTCTATGATGCTTCAGGACAAGGCCTCGGGTGTGTGCTGATGCAATGACAAGGGTTGATCTCTTATGGGTCTAGATGATTATGTCCCCATGAGCGTAACTATGCCACCCATGATCTGAAGCTTGTGGAGGTCGTGTTCACACTAAAGTTATGGCGGCATTACCTCGTCAGGGTGCACTTTGTGGTATTCACCGATCACAAAAGCTTGAAGTATATCTTCTCTCAGCGGCACCTGAACTTACGGCAGCGAAGGTGGATGGAGTTCCTTCAGGACTACAACTTTGAGATTTCCTACACCTCTGGAAAGGGAAATGTGGTGGCTGATGCCTTGAGTAGGAAGTCACAGATGGATGCGGTTTGAGATTTGGCAGATGCTTGGAAGGTGATGGAGGAGTTAGCTACCCTGCACCTAGATGTGAGGATGGATGGTGGTAGAGTTTGCCTATATTAGAAGACATTGTAGTATTCTCTACTACGGTAGGTGGAGGAGTCTCAGTGGGGAGACATAGAGAGTGAAGTGATGCGTTACTGGGTGAACCAAGGCGATTCTCCGGAAGGGTGGATGGAGGATAGTCAAAATTAGATGCTTTTCAAAGTAAAGTGGTTTGTTATAGAGGCGATGCGTGAGAGGGCTCTTGGTGAGTTCCACAACTCACCCATAGCAGTGCACCTGGGAGTTTCCAATTTGTACCGGGGCTTGAAGGGTCAGTTCTGGTGGCCCGGGGTAATGTGGCCAGTGGCAGAGTTCGTGGCCAGGTGCCTAGTGTGTCAACAGGTGAAGGCTAAACACTGTGTTCTTGGAGGTCTGTTACAAACTTTATATGTCCCTGAGTAGAAGTGGGATTACATCTCAATGGATTTCATCACAAGGCTACCCAAGTTTCAAGGAGGATGCAATGTTATCTGGGTAGTGGTGGACCGGTTGATAAAATCGGCTCACTTTCTGGAAATCAAGGAGTTGAGTACAGTGGATGCCTTAACACGGAGGTACGTGGATGAGGTTGTGAAATTTCATAGAGTTCAGAGGTCCATAGTCTCAGATAGGGATGCACAGTTTACCTCACGAGTCTGGAGGGGATTGCAGCATGCTTTTAGCACCCAGCTACGTCTTAGCACAACTTTCCATCCCTAGACAGATGGACAGACAGAGCGCACCATCCATATGTTGGAGGGTAAGCTATGATCATTTATTCTAGATTTTGAGGGATCGTGGGTGCGACACTTGCCTCTAGTAGAGTTTTCCTACAATAATAGTTATCACTTTACCATTGGCATGGCTTCATTTGAAGCATTGTACGAAAGGCCATGTCACCCACCCATGTGCTAGACCGAGGTTGGGGAAACAAGATTTCTTTGCCCGAAAGTGGTGCAGAGCATGATGGAGAAGGTTTAGCTTGTACGGAAGAGGATGAAGGCAGCTAAGGACCATCAGAAGTTATATGCTGATAATAGGAGGAGACCCTTGGAGTTTGAGGTTGGGGACCATGTAACGCCCCGACCCTAGTTACCCAGAGTCAGTGCATTATTACATAACATTGGCATGATCACAAGAAAGATCAAATCTCGAAAGACCGATTGGTTTAGTAGCCTTGGAAACACTAGATATATTCATAAGTCTTACATTACATCATAAAATGAAAAACTACTACAACAACATATTGTCTCCATAAACCACACTCATATCCCCACATAATATCCATGCAGGTCATTCATAATTTACTTCTTCACTTCCTGGGAAAAATAAAACATAGAAAAGGGGTGAGCTCAAATGCCCAGTAAGGATAACAATATACCGGAAACTTTCATAAATAAGAATAAACATTTAAGGCTATGTATAACTAAAACAAAAGCCTTTTAAACTTGAAATTCAACATAGTATGGAAAAAGTAAAATGAAATAATGCCATTTACTTGTTCACATGGATATTCTACTAATCGAATAATCACATGCAATATCAATAACCACTTTCATAATGTTGGAATGCATAATGCAAGACTATCATAACCACATAGCCAAGGCCTTGTGCCAAGACTACAAATAAGATTTTGCCAAGGCCTTGTGCCAAGACACTAGTTTGTCTCATGGGACCTACCGATACATCGAGGAGCTATAGCGGGCTCCACCCGTCACATATTAAGTCCAATGCATTCCCATATGAAAAGGTTTAAACATAACATAAACTTTCGTATTAAAAATAGCATACGAAATGTCAATAATTTCACCATAAACTATGAATGGTATAAAAATAGCACATCCACAGTCAAACATATCACAAAACCTTCAATACAATATAGAAGTTTTTTATCATAATAAATCAACTTCAAATAAGCGTAAAATCCATCAAAGGATGTTGACATAGATGAAATCAAAACACTTTTTGGAGAAATATCTCTTTCTATTTTTGAAATCATTTAAGAGCCATATAAAATAAAAAATTTTCTTTGAAAATATTCTTATAAGCTTGTAAGTAAATCTTTGATGATTTTATAATGGCAGAAAATAACCGCACTCGTCGTATAAGTTAAAAAAACATTCTTACCTTAATTCTGTCGAAAAGGTTAAAAGGACCTTGTTTTGAAAACGACGGAAAGATTCCTCTTATAAAAAGTCAAACAAGGGTATAAATGACTTTAACCCATATTCTTGTAAATAATAAAAATGTTTTGAAATACATTTTGAAGAAACATGGATGTGGATGATAAAGAGATCCCAGTAGATTATTACATATAAACAACCTCGGATAATGAAGAGATTATGAAATAACCCTTACCAATTTGGTAACTTATGAAACATACAATACATGAAATAGGTATCATACAATGAATATGTAAATACACATAAATTAGAGTTTATTACACAAAGAATATAATTATGGGCAGTACATACACCACACAAAAGGTGATGGTGGCAATATGGCATGAATCTCACAGAAATAAGGAGTGAGATGAAAACCCCTTACCTTGTACTTTTCCTTGGTTGGGGTAGGTTAACCTCATGTTTAATGGTGAAATAATTGTTATTAAATTATACAATAATCATATACATTAATATGATATCATATATGATCTTTTAATATTGATTTGATAATAATATCTTAGTATTATCATTGTTTCGGGTATTAACTTACTAGTTTTCTTTTATATGTTTTGCTACGTAAGACATGTTTGTAAAGGATAGGTTGTATATTATTCATATCCAGAATGATATCAAGTCCTTAAACATCATTTTTTAAATCATCAAATGATAATTATACTTGAATGGATACGATGGAGAATGAATCTCATCGCGTTCGTGGAGACGGTAGTCCATACGTACGCACGAGCGAAAATATCATTCTTTTGATATTAAAATAATATATATATGGATGGTATATCATATATACTGAATAATTAACATGTTATATTTATTATTTACATGAGTTACACATCATTATTATACCCATCCAAATAATATTATATTGAATAACAATTACACCACGACGTGGAGACGGTAAGCCGTACGTACGCACGTATGGTGACATGTTATTCAAAGGGTGGATAGAATAATGAATATGGTTGTACCATATTTATAATAACATCATAGTATATATATGATACTGGAGTTATTATTTTATAATGGTAACAATAAAGAAAGAAGAAGTGGAAGAAGAAAGGAACTTGGAAAAGGGTGGTGAAATCATTACCTCTTCTTCGGTTTCTTCCTTTTGATTTGATCAAAAGGGCTCCTTAGGTTGGCTTTTGGATCAAACTAAGGCCTCTAGGGTGTAGTGAGGGAAGTTGGGAGAGTATTTGGGCAGAGTTTGGCCGAACCAAAAGGCTTTGAAGGTGTGACGAAATGAGAAGGAGGAGTACCCTTTTATAAGAGGGGTGAGGGGCACCTTTGGAAAAGCTAGAGATATTAGTTTATAATAAATTCATATTCGGTTTCCAATGGCTCCAAAGTTGACTATTAAACGGTTAAGGTGGGGATGGGTCGAAAACATCTCAACCAATAGAATTTAGACAGGTTTGGGTACTTTTATTAACCTTATCTTTAAGTATTAACTCTAAGTTAATTAGTTTCACTTTTACAATGTCTCGTTGTATTTTTATATAATATGGTTAATAAACTTACTATATACATCCAAGAGACCCCCAAGTGGTCCATTAATGATGCAAATATCATGATATAAGTCTCTTGGCCGAACATTATATTTTTAGGAATTTAATATCAATTAATAATATAATATTTGTTTTAAGAACTATTTTATGTCAATTTTGACACTATTCAATAGTTGATTTTTTTAAAACTCATAACAGATTGATTACTTCGAACAAAGTAAATTAAATAAATCCTAATATATCATATTATCCTAGAAAATTAGTTTAATTCATTAAAAGTTTCATATTATATTTATTTGGGTATTTATAATATCAATTAATTTAATTTTTCACTATTTTAGTAATTACTGCATCATCATTGTGTCATAAATATAAGTAAATTATTTAATGTCTAAAAATTATAAATAAAATATAATTATGTAGGAAATCTTTTTATCTTTTTAATGAATATTTATAATCTAAAATCCAACATATATAACCCTATGTAATAATTGTTTTTCTAAAAGATATATGCTTGTGTCATTTTTGTATTCATTTTAACTTAATTAAAATAAAGTGTCCCTATCACCTACAAGTGGCACCATGGGGTCCCCAAATAGACCCAAAGATGACTATGGTCGAACATGTATCAACCAATAAGGCTAGGACACGTTTTAGGGTAATTTGGTATTATTATAATATTATTTTTTAACCCTTATTTACCAGATTTACCCTTAACCATGGTAAATAAAATATTTACCACAGTAATTATTCAAAATGTCTAAAAATAAAAGTTACCTATTTACACAATTTGGACATCCTGATTCCAAATATGGAATCCATTTTTCTAAATTCAAAACACAGAAGTGGCAGAAATTAATTTAAAATTAATTTCCGCTGTCAAAACAAAAAGCGTGTTTTTAAGAGATAATAACTATCAAAAGATTGACACTTGTTTATGTTCGATTTAATTGTAAATTTATGTCCAATGACCAACATTATATTAAATAGTAAAAATATATTCTAAATATACTTTAAAACCACTCAAATTCATAATTTATCACTATTAATTATTTTGATTAAAAAAGTTGTTTTTAATTAAAATTTAGTAATTTTCACTATTCATCAAAATATGAAAGTTATCCGAAAAGTACCAAAATTTCACTTTAGGCTAAATTCGATATTCCGAATCCAGAAATGAAGTCCATTTTAAAATATAAAATATATATAATTTCGAAAATTAGGTATTACTATTCATAATGGCTAGTTTGATTGGTTATGGTGTGTTAGAACTCGGTGTTGCGTACAACACACGCTATCACATTATTCAAAGAGAAGCGCACCGTAGAAGATTGGGGTGTTACATTCTCCCCTCCTTCAAATAATTTCGCCCTCAAAATTTCTAGAATACTACCGCATGAAAAGACTCGGGTGGTTCTTCATCATAAGTTCCTCGGGTTCCCACGTTGCCTCTTCCATCTTATGGTTTCTCCACAAAACTTTTACCAGACGCGTCGTCCGGTTTCTCAGTACGTGTTCTCTTGTATCAATAATCCTGACAGGCTCTTCACAATAAGACAGATCGGGTTCCAGTTCTAATTCCTCATAGGTGAGTACATGCGTTGGGTCAGGCATGTATTTCCTCAACAGAGATACGTGGAACACATCGTGAACTTTGGAGAGACTTGGCGGCATTGCGAATCGGTAAGATACAACCCCAATTCGTTCTAGAACTTCGAAGGGTCCGATGTACCTGGGACTCAATTTACCTTTCTTACCAAAACGTATGACTCCCTTCCATGGAGATACCTTTAGGAAAACATGATCACCGACTTGAAATTCTAAATCCTTCCTTCGATTATCGGCATAGCTCTTCTGCCTACTTTGAGCTGCTTTGATGTGATTTTAGATTACCTTCACCTTTTCCACCATTTCCTCCACCAGTTCTGGGTCTACAAGTTTTCTTTCACCAACTTCATCCCAACAGGTTGGTGTACGACATCTCTTTCCGTATAACGCTTCATATGGTGCCATCTGAATACTCGAATGGAAGCTATTATTATAGGAAAATTCTACCAGTGGTAAATATTGATCCCACATACCCTGAAAGTCATGTGAGCAAGATCTCAACATGTCTTCTAAGGTCTGAATAGTCCGTTCTGATTTTCCATCTGTCTGAGGGTGGTAAGCAGTGCTCAAATGAAGTTCAGTATCCAGGGATTTCTGAAGACTTTTCCAAAATCTTGAAGTAAAACGGGGATCACGATCAGAAACAATCGATAGGGGTACTCCATGAAGTCTCACAACTTCATTAATATATAGTCTTGCTAGACGTTCCAGGGGTAGATCTTATCTTATAGCAAGAAAATGTGCTGACTTGGTAAGACGATCAACAATAACCCATATTGCATCATTCCTTCTAGGAGTCTTTGGTAGCCCCATGACAAAGTCCATCGTAATATTGTCCCATTTCCACTCCGGTATGGGAAGAGGTTGCATGACTCCTCCAGGCTATTGCCTTCCAGCTTTCACTTGTTGAAAAACCATACATCTTGACACAAAATTAGCAATCTCCCTCTTCATGTTGTCCCACCAAAAATGTTCCTTAAAATCTCTATACATTTTCGTGCTCCCAGGGTGTATAGAGAAATTTGAACTATGAGCATCATCCAACAATTCCCTTTTTAGATCAGGTAAATCGGGAACACAAAGCCTCTTCCCGAATTTCAAAATTCCATCTTCATACACAAAGTCTCTCAATATCCCATCATTCACAGCTTTAATCTTCTTTTGAAATTCTTCATCATCGTTCTGAGAACTCTTAATCATTTATAGTAAAGATGGTTTGGCAACCATTTGAAAAAGTATTGATGTTTCACCTTCCCTGGTTATTCCCATGTCCATCTTCACTAGATCCATGAAAATTGGATCCCATTCAATTCTCATATTGTTCAAAACTCCATGGTCTTTTCTACTCAAAGCATCTTCCACCTTGTTTGCTTTCCCCGGGTGGTAGTGTATCGTGCAATCATAATCCTTGAGTAATTCAAGCCATCTCCTTTGCCTCATGTTGAGTTCTTTTTGTGAGAAAATATACTTCAAACTCTTGTGATCAGTATAAATCTCACATTTTTCACCATAGAGGTAGTGCCTCCATATCTTCAAAGCAAAGATCACAGCTGCTAACTCGAGATCATGAGTAGGATAGTTTTGTTCATGAATTTTCAACTGTCATGATGCATAGGCAATAACTCTATCATTCTGCATAAGGACACAACCAAGTCCTTTCTTTGATGCATCACTATAAATAACGAACCCATCATTCCCCGATGGTAGAGTCAATATAGGAGCATTGACTAATCTTCTCTTCAGTTCTTCAAAACATTCTTCACACTCTTTTGTCCAAACAAATTTAACCCCTTTACGTGTGATCTTCGTTAAGGGGTTAGCCAATCGGGCAAAATTCTGGACGAAACGTCGATAATAACCTGCCAAACCAATAAAACTATGTACCTCAGTTATACTCGTAGGTTCTGGCCATTCTTGGATTGCCTTGGTCTTAGAAGGATCAATAGAGATTCCATCTTTAGAGACAATATGGCCAAGAAAAGAAATCTCCTGAAGCCAGAATTCACACTTGCTAAACTTCCCATATAATTCATGCCTCCTCAGAGTCTTCAAGATAATGCGCAAGTGATTTTCATGATCTTCGTAGGTTTTGTAGTATACCAAGATATCATCAACAAATACCACAACAAATTCATCGAGATACTCCTTGAAAACTCTATTCATAAGATCCATGAATACAGAGGGTGCATTAGTCAATCCAAACGGCATTACGGTAAACTCGTAATGCCCGTACCTGGTTCAAAATGCTGTCTTCGGAATGTCTTCCTTCTTCACACACAACTGATGGTATCCAGATCGAAGGTCAATCTTTGAAAAGTATTGAGCTCCATGTAGTTGGTAAAATAAATCATCAATACGAGGTAGGGGATACTTGTTCTTTATCATTATAGCATTGATCTCCCTGTAGTCGATACATAACCTCATAGATCCATCTTTCTTTTTAACAAAAAGCACTGGGGCTCCCCATGGAGAAACACTAGGGCGAATAAATCCCTTATTACTCAATTCCTCTAGTTGTTTCTTTAGTTCAACTAATTCTATAGTGGCCATTCTATAAGGGTTCCTCAATATAGGCCTTGATCTAGGAATTAAATCAATGGAAAACTCAACTTCTCGTTCTGGAGGATGTCCAGGTAAATCTTCCGGAAATACATCTACAAATTCTTTCACAACAGGTACATCCTCTATTTGAACATTCCTTTCCTCACCGACCATTATTTCATTCTCTTCCTCCCCAATAATTGAATTAAGTTAAGCTACTGGGGGTGGATCTAAATAAGAATTAGGTGGTGACGATTCTGCTCTAAAGATAAGGTGTTCCTTATCATTATCATCAAGAATCGTAACCTCTTTCTTCTTACAATAAATCTCCGCATCATAGTCCGAAAGAAAGTCCATACCGAGGATTATATCAAACTCAATCATAGGTATGATGACGAGATCAGCAGATAAAGAACATTTATGTGCTCTAATGGGGAATGATTCACAAAACTTTGTTGCAATGATACTTCCCTTAGGAGTTTTAACTGACAATTCCCTTATTAAATAAAATTGGAAATATCTAATTTTCTTAGAAAACTGGGAAGATATGAAACAATGCGATGATCCAGAGTCAAATAATGCATTTGCTAAACTTGAGGAAACCATTAAATTTCCTGCCACCACATCTTTCGGAGCTTCTACCTCAGCAGTAGTGATAGCATAAGCCTGGCCTTGATCCCTTGGCCTTTTCTGAGGTAAGTTCTCCTGACGCTTAGGACATGCATTTGCATAAGGCCCCATCTCCCTGCAATTGTAGCACTGAACGTTGGTAGCTTCCTTCTTCCCCTTGCAATCACGAGCTTGGTGGCCTTTTTCACCACACTTGTAACAGACTCCCATTCCCTTCAAGAAAGTACCAGGATGTTTCTTCCCACATTTACCACAAGATGGATATTCAACCTTTCCCTTCTTCCCCTTATTTCCATTCCCAGATTGATCAGAAGGTCTCTTCTTCTCTTGCTTTTCTTTAAAGTCATAAGACTTAGAGAATTCCTTTTCGGTCTTGATAGCACATGAGACAATGTCTTCGTACGAAGAAAAGGATTGTGAGACTAATGCTCGACAGAGAAATGGTTTTAACCCATCAAAGAAACGATCAATCTTACTTCTTGGGTTACGTATATAATCATCAACATACCTTTCTATACTTGTAAAGTTAGCCTCATACTTTGTGACGTTCTCATCCTCCTTCTGTCTCAGACTTAGAAATTGTCTTTCCATATCTGCTCGATGGTCGCGAGGAAAGTATTTTTCTAAAAACAGATCTTTGAACTCCCTCCATTCCATATTTGATACTTCATCATCTTCCTTCATATTTTGAATTAATGACCACCATTGATCAGCATCTCCAGTGAGGCGGTAAACTGCCATGATAACTTTTTCCATTTCACTGCTCCCCAAAGCCTGAAATATTTTCTCTAGGGAATTTATCCATTGCTCAGCTACTAAGGGATTTGTACTCCCATTTAACGTTGGTGGTTGTTGCCTCAAGAATCGATCTAACATTGATCCTCCACGCTGTGGATCAGGGTGCTCCATACGGGTAAGGTTATTATTCATAACCTGAGTAAGTTGTCCCAGTATGGTGATTAGCTAATCGGCACCAGTTGCATCACCAGCTCCACTATAATTATCTTGAGCAGGAGGGAAATCCCTACATGGAGTTCATGCATTGATACGGTTTCTATTTCTTCCACTAGGCGCCATTTCTAAACAATGGCATAAACTAGATCAGTTTATGAATCAAAATACAAAATCCCATACTTATAAAAAACTTAACATAAATTGAACTATTTATGGATATAATCCATAATCATAAAAATGTTTTCTTTGAGGAAGTATATACTCATAAAACCTTCATAATGATTTGTAAAGAAAATGAGAGTTATCCTAAGCATATCCCCCGGGAGTGTCGTAACCAAGAGTGCAGCAAGGCCCGTTGTCGTGCACCAGTTCCTGTTCGAGTCTAGCTCAAAGCGGTGTTTTCGGGTTTTACCCCTAGGTACATCTGTGCCAGAGCCGCCTCTACCTGCGCGTATCCAGACAGGGATGTATTGCTCAGAAAACTCACAAAATCTCTACAGTACCAAAATTCTAGGAAGTTCTTCTATACTAATCCTCAAAGTTCATCTTAGGTCTACGTGCTCTAATCAGAGTTTATCTAAATCTAGCTTCCAAGGTTTGTACTAAACTCCCTTTGATACCAACTGTAACGCCCCGACCCTAGTTACCCAGAGTCGGTGCATTATTACATAACATTGGAATGATCAGAAGAAAGATCAAATCTCGAAAGACCGATTGGTTTAGTAGCCTTGGAAACACTAGATATATTCATAAGTCTTACATTACATCATAAAATGAAAAACTACTACAACAACATATTGTCTCCATAAACCACACTCATATCCCCACATAATATCCTTGCAGGTCATTCATAATTTACTTCTTCACTTCCTGGGAAAAATAAAACATAGAAAAGGGGTGAGCTCAAATGCCCAGTAAGGATAACAATATACCGGAAACTTTCATAAATAAGAATAAACATTTAAGGCTATGTATAACTAAAACAAAAGCCTTTTAAACTTGAACTTCAACATAGTATGGAAAAAGTAAAATGAAATAATGCCATTTACTTTTTCACATGGATATTCTACTAATCGAATAATCACATGCAATATCAATAACCACTTTCATAATGTTGGAATGCATAATGCCAGACTATCATAACCACATAGCCAAGCCCTCGTGCCAAGACTACAAATAAGATTTTGCCAAGGCCTTGTGCCAAGACACTAGTTTATCTCATGAGACCTACCGATGCATCAAGGAGCTATAGCGGGCTCCACCCGTCACATATTAATTCCAATGCATTCCCATATGAAAAGGTTTAAACATAACATAAACATTCTTATTAAAAATAGCATACGAAATGTCAATAATTTCACCATAAACTATGAATGGTATAAAAATAGCACATCCACAGTCAAACATATCACAAAACCTTCAATACAATATAGAAGTTTTGTATCATAATAAATCAACTTCAAATAAGCGTAAAATCCATCAAAGGATGTTGACATAGATGAAATCAAAACACTTTTTGGAGAAATATCTCTTTCTATTTTTGAAATCATTTAAGAGCCATATAAAATAAAACTTTTTTTTGAAAATATTCTTATAATCTTGTAAGGAAAGCTTTGAAGATTTTATAATGGCAGAAAATAACCGCACTCGTCGTATGAGTTAAAAAAACATTCTTACCTTAATTCTGTCGAAAAGTTTAAAAAGGACCTTGTTTTGAAAACGACGGAAAGATTCCTCTTATAAAAAGTAAAACAGGGGTATAAATTACTTTAACCCATATTCTTGTAAATAATAAAAAAAAATTGAAATACATTTTGAAGAAACATGGAGTGGATGATAAAGAGATCCCAGTAGATTATTACATATAAACAACCTCGGATAATGAAGAGATTGTGAAATAACCCTTACCAATTTGGTAACTTATGAAACATACAATCCATGAAATAGGTATCATACAATGAATATGTAAATACACATAAATTAGAGTTTATTACACAAAGAATATAATTATGGGCAGTACATACACCACACAAAAGGTGATGGTGGCAATATGGCACGAATCTCACGGAAATAAGGAGTGAGATGAAAACCCCTTACCTTGTACTTTTCCTTGGTTGGGGTAAGTTAACCTCCTATTTAATGGTGAAATAATTGTTATTAAATTATACAATAATCATATACATTAATATGATATCATATATGATCTTTTAATATTGATTTGATAATAATATCTTAGTATTATCATTGTTTCGGGTGTTAACTTACTTGTTTTCTTTTATATGTTTTGCTACGTAAGACATGTTTGAAAAGGATAGGTTGTATATTATTCATATCCAGAATGATATCAAGTCCTTAAACATCATTTTTTAAATCATCAAATGATAATTATACTTGAATGGATACGATGGAGAATGAATCTCGTCGCGTTTGTGGAGACGGTAGTCCGTACGTACGCACGAGCAACAATATCAATCTTTTGATATTAAAATAATATATAAATGGATGGTATATCATATATACTGAATCATTAACATGTTATATTTATTATTTACATGAGTTACACATCATTATTATACCCATCCAAATAATATTATATTGAATAACAATTACACCACGACGTGGAGACGGTAAGCCGTACGTACGCACGTATGGTGACATGTTATTCAAAGGGTGGATAGAATACTGAATATGGTTGTACCATATTTATAATAACATCACAGTATATATATGATACTGGAGTTATTATTTTATAATGGTAACAATAAAGGAAGAAGAAGTGGAAGAAGAAAGGAACTTGGAAAAGGGTGGGGAAATCATTACCTCTTCTTCGGTTTCTTCCTTTTGATTTGATCAAAAGGGCTCCTTAGGTTGGCTTTATGATCAAACTAAGGCCTCTAGGGTGTAGTGAGAGAAGTTGGGAGAGTATTTGGGTAGATTTTGGCCGAACCAAAAGGCTTTGAAGGTGTGAAGAAATGAGAAGGAGGAGTGCCATTTTATAAGAGGGGTGAGGGGCACCTTTGGAAAAGCTAGAGATATTAGTTTATAATAAATTCATATTCGGTTTCCAATGGCTCCAAAGTTGACTATTAAAATGTTAAGGTGGGGATGGGTCTAAAACATCTCAACCAATAGAATTTAGACAGGTTTGGGTACTTGTATTAACCTTATCTTTAAGTATTAACTCTAAGTTAATTAGTTTCACTTTTACAATGTCTCTTTGTATTTTTATATAATATGGTTAATAAACTTACTATATACATCCAAGAGACCCCCAAGTGGTCCATTAATGATGAAACTATCATGATATAAGTCTCTTTGCCGAACATTAGATTTTTAGTAATTTAATATCAATTAATAATATAATATTTGTTTTAAGAACTCTTTTATGTCAATTTTGACACTATTCAATAGTTGATTTTTTTGAAACTCATAAAAGATTGATTACTTCGAAAAAAGTAAATTAAATCAATCCTAATATATCATATTATCCTAGAAAATTAGTTTAATTCATTAAAAGTTTCATATTATATTTATTTGGGTATTTATAATATCAATTAATTTAATTTTTCACTATTTTAGTAATTACTGCATCATCATTGTGTGATAAATAAAGTTAATTATTTAATGTCTAAAAATTATAAATAAAATATCATTATGTAGGAAATCTCTTTATCTTTCTAATGAATATTTATAATCTAAAATCCAACATATATAACTCTATGTAATAATTGTTTTTCTAAAAGATATATGCTTGTGTCATTTTTGTATTCATTTTAACTTAATTAAAATAAAGTGTCCCTATCACCTACAAGTGGCACCATGGGGTCCCCAAATAGACTCAAAGATGCCTATGGTCGAAAATGTATCAACCAATAAGTCTAGGACACGTTTTAGGGTAATTTAGTATTATTATAATATTATTGTTTAACCCTTATTTACCAGATTTACCCTTAACCATGGTAAATAAAATATTTACCACAGTAATTATTCAAAATGTCTAAAAAGAAAAGTTACCTATTTACACAATTTGGAAATCCTGATTCTAAATATGGAATCCATTTTTCTAAATTCAAAACATAGAAGTGGCAGAAATTAATTTAAAATTAATTCCCACTGTCAAAACAAAAAGCGTGTTTTTAAGAGATAATAACTATCAAAAGATTGACACTTGTTTATGTTCGGTTTAATTGTAAAATTATGTCCAATGACCAACATTATATTAAATGGTAAAAATATATTCTAAATATACTTTAAAACCACTCAAATTCATAATTTATCACTATTAATTATTTTGATTAAAAAAGTTGTTTTTAATTAAAATTTAGTAATTTTCACTATTCATCAAAATATGAAAGTTATCCGAAAAGTACCAAAATTTCAATTTAGGATAAATTCGATATTCCAAATCCAGAAATGAAGTCCATTTTAAAATATAAAATATATATAATTTCGAAAAGTAGGTATTACTATTCATAGCGGCTAGTTTAATTGGTTATGGTGTGTTAGAACTCGGTGTTGCGTACAACACACGCTATCACATTATTCAAAGAGAAGCGTACCGTAGAAGCTTGGGGTGTTACAGACCATGTATTCTTTATGGTCTTTCCTCAGCATGGGCAGCGGAGGTTCGGCAGGGTATGTAAGCTTTCTCCCAAGTTCTTCGGACCCTTTGAGGTGTTGCAGTGGGTCGGCGAGGTAGCTTACCAGCTTGAATTGTCACCACAGCTACAAAGGGTGCACGATGTCTTCCATGTCTCCCAGCTTTTTCGGTATCTACACGATGACTCATACGTCCTTGAATGGGAAGAGCTAGATATCGAAGACGATGCAAAGTTCGTGGAGTGACCAGTGATGATCGAGGATCATGAAGAGAAGGTGCTCTGTGGATGAACCATTCCTATGGTTCATGTGTTGTGGGGGCATGGTGGGCTTGAGGAAAGTACCTAGGAACGGGAGACGCAGATGCGCGCCCAGTACCCAGAGGTGTTTTGAGTAGTTCTGTTTGTTGTACTTGGTTGTGATGGAACACTTTACCTTGTTAACTATAGAATGTATTGTTTTCCTTATTCTCTGGATGTGTGTGAAAAATCCTGACTGCAGGGAGGGGAGAACCCGATCCCCAATCATGACACATTAAGGTGGATGCGATCAAACCCATGCGGGTGAGTCAGTGCTGCCCAAAGCGGATAGTATCTTGACATGGAGGAAGAAACTCTCTAACCCGTACGAATAGACAGCTTGAACCTTAAATGTTGCATGGTTTCTTAAGGAGGGAAGGTGTTCTCATGTGTCAGAGAGGTTCACTCCTGAGACGTATCTTCCAGGGTGGTTGTTTGGACCCCCCTCTTTTCTTCAGGTCTGGTTTTAAATTCTTGAGGGTGAGAATGCTTTTAGGGGTATCTGATGTGATGACCGAGACCCTCACGGTACATCCCTTTTCAAATTTTCAGATCCTAAGGGTGACGTCTCGGTGGTAGGATGTCATTTTGGTACGCGACCGATCGGTACCCCCGATCGGCACGACCGATCCATGTCCCCAGCCTTGTCAGGTTTCTCTTCTGCAGTTTTTCTCATAACACCTCTTTTAGCCATTTTTACCTTTTTTAAGTGGTTCAAGGGTGTTTTCTTTTAGCCCATAGTAAATGTTTAAAATTACTCAGGGTGGGGCGACCCTCAATGAACCCAGCTGTGTGTCCATGAAACGTGCCCCTCTATTTTTATAACATCCTTAAAGTCACAGCTGTAACCACCTTTTCCAATGGGAATCATTAGATAAAAATTAATTCAATCTTGTGTAACCACCCAAAAATGTGGTGATTCCACGATCTGACTTTAAATACGTTCAAATCCCCATATCCAGTAACAACAGAATCTTACCTATATATCGCATGGAATTTCTTCTTCTTCTTCTTCTTCCTTTTTGGTCGGCCTCCTTTTCTTACCAGTACGTTTGGAGACTCCCTTCCCTGGATAAGAGGTTCACCAGTGCCTGAACCTTTCTGCTCACCCTTGGAGTCCCCGACGTTCTTAGTGCGTGGGGAAGAACTTGGATCGTTTTTCATCCAGGTAGGGTTTTTCCTTCATCTCTCCTTACTGTGTATCATGCGGGGAGGGTATGCTTTTTTTTCTGTGGGGATTGATGAAACCAAACTTAATAAATATAATGAACGGACATTTAAAGAATGAAGGGGGTGTGATCGATGTTCTATTGTACTCTTTTATGTTGATATGTGTTGTGAACTTAATGGGCTTGTGCTCACTGAAAATCATGGCTATTAGTGGTATTTCCTTGAGTCCTAATGAACTCATGATTTTTTTATGACCAAATAACTGTAACATGAGAATTGGTTGGTCACCTAAACTCAGTTGGTTTAAATGGATGTTCAGTAAAACAAGAATCCTTGTGTGATCACCCTGGTTAACCAATATAAAAAAGAACCTAATGAATAATGTGCTTGAACCTGGAAGTTTCCCACTCTGTTTTGGTAGTAGGTGTGTTGTTCTGTTTAATGCTTGAGGGATGATGTAGGTGAGGATGGGATCCTCCATTGTGGCACGGTTGTTGGTTGTGAATTTGAAGCTGTGTGGGATGTATCTTGAGGCTTGGTTTGGTTCCAGTACTTTGAGGGATCTCACTTATCCCTTTGTTTTTGTAACTTCACAAGAGAACTGGGTGTGAATGCTTAAATTACTATTTGGTTGATTCTATTTCCTTAACTTGTGGTTATACCTGTTAGTTTCCTAATAGTGTATAATTCACTTAAATGGGTTTGATTGAACATGAAACAAGAATGATTTAAATGAGGAATTGGTTATGGGAACGAGTTGTGACTTGGCCGTGAGTACAGTGCCTTCTTTTATGAATGAATACCAACAAGAATGTTTGTGCTTGGGTTGGATTTGGAAACCCTAGGTTGGGATGAGTGCTTGTTACCTATACATATATCTGTAGCTTTTATGTTTCTTATTCGCGCCCCACCCAAGTTGAGCGCTTTAGTGCCGAACACCCCCATTTCATGGGGGAGGGTGTTTTTTCCAACACTCTTATGAGTGGCTGGTTATTAGCTACTTTATTCTCCCTTTCCCGAATAACCCAAGACTCTTCAGGCAGGTTGTGATGGTCTGAAGTCCATTATTAGCCCAAGAATCTTTGGGCAGGGTAGTTGTAGTGGTTGGCCCATGTGTTTGTGGGCAGGTTGTTTCCCAAGTGTCTTCGGGATGAGGCCTAGGTGTCTTCGGGCGTGGCAGTAGTTGTTCTGACCCAGGTGTTTGTGGGTGTGGTTACGCATGGTGGTTATGGCCCAAGTGTGTGCAGGCGGGGTTTGGTAGTGGGACTGCGATGAGGTTATGGCCCAGGTGTGTGTGGGCGGGGTTTGGCAGTGGAACTGTGGTGAGAATGGGGGGATTGGTTCGATGTGTAGGATTTCTCCAATAACCAGTGGTAATGTGGCGTGGGGTACCCAAACATTGATGTGATATTACTATACTTTACTTGCCTTGCGTTATTTGGGGAGTGTGCCTTGTTGAGGCTTGGGTGGATAGTTTTCCTTTCTAGGTGCTTTGGTTTCTCTTTTCTCACAGGGCATTAGAATGCTTCCCCACTTGTGCACGATATCTTTTTGTTTTCCCTACTGGGTATACTTGTATGCTCACCCTACGTATATAAAACTACTTTCAGGTTTCCAGGAGGACTTCATGGGTCGTGTGGGACCGTACTAGCTCGGACATTGGGGCAGTTTCTGTTGTCATTTTCCTTTTTCTTGGTACTTTACCTTTGGAGTTTTTGTGGATTGTATCATTTATTGTTGAACATGCATATGGGAATGGATTAATTTTGGCTTTACCTTTACTTTAACATTTGGTATTGTTGGGGTTTATATCTTATCTCTCTATCCTATAAAAAATAAAAAGGGTAATGCCTTCTGTTTTGTGTGAGATTTTATACCCTTGGTGCTGGTCGCCACTCCGGGACCTATTGAAGGTGGGTTTCTGGGGTCATTATCTCTCCTTCAACTTAAAGAAGGAAGGGCCTAGTAATCTGTTGTCCCTTCCCTCTTTTTGGTGAAGGCGGGTCGTGACATAGAATAGGTGGATTCATAATTTTTTTATTGATATAAATTAAAATTAATTGATAATAAATTAAACATTAATGTTCATATTGGAACATATTTTAAAGACACTAATGATGATATTTAGCATATTTCTAATAAATTCAGTAAATAAAAAATAAAAAATGATCTATATGTTGATGATATTGACTCCAATCAGACTAATGATGAAGAATCAACTAAGGAAACTAAGAGACTAAAATATCATAACCTTAGAAACATTTGGATATACGAAATATAATTTTAATTTATAATCAACTAGTTAAAATATAAATAAGATTGAATATTGGCCATCAAAAATAACTCAAATCTCAAATAGAACCACATTAAATGGTAAATCCTATTGTGTACAAAAAATGCGTTAAATAAATTAATGGGAAACTAGTTCAGATATAGTGGAATACCACTTAAGATCTTTTCCACATAAAAAATTGGGAAAATGTGATTATGAACAAGTGAGTATTCACAAATAATTTGAATGATAAAGGGAGGGTTTCAGAGAATAGGGCTATAAATTTAAATAATGTTTATTTAAAACATTATGGAGTTTAATTTTAAGAAAACATTACACTTATATCTTGGAATAAATCCAAAATAATTTTCCTAGTAGTTATATCTCACAGGTAGTAAAAAAGTTTCTAAATTGATGTGAAATATTAATTATTAAATATAGATCTTCAAAAAAGAATTATACACTGATAAAACTGATTAATTTTTTCAAGAAATTGATGGAATAAGGGTTTACAAGAAAAATAAGGCTAGTTATTGGTTAAAATAAGACCCTTGTTTAATTTCATAGCTCTTTCCATGTAAGACCTTGGAATATTTCAAAGAAAATATTTCCAGATCCATGTGCTATGATCGCATGTGACTTTTACTCCTCGTGTTCTTAGAATAAATATTTGAAATATATTTAATATCACACACATACAATTTACTAAAAAGTTAAATAAATCCCAAATGGGGTCCCAAATTAGAGATCTGTGGAACCCATCAAGTTCAGAATGTGGGTTTTACCCTAAGTATGATATAATTTTTGTCAACATTAGTCATTTGTGGAAAGATTTTCATGGGTATAAATAATGGATTTATATATTTTTATTTGATTATAAAATAACCTAATAAATTTTTTTATAAACACGGTTATAACCAGAATTCAGGTTTTTCATCATGATCATGGAATTTGAGAGATGTTATACTGGAGGATCTTTCATGGATGAACATTGGAGGACTGATATTTAGTGATCAGTGTGATGACATAAATTGAGGATCTCAATAGTGGAAATGACGTGAAATTTTTCTTCATCATATATTGATCCAAATCGAGTTAGGTTGTTTGATTCATGAAATTATATCCCCTTCCCTTTTCCCAGTCAAACATGGATCAAATACATGAACAAGAATTGATTTATACATCAACGGTATATTTATTAGTGATGGATTTATTTTTTTTGTTGGTTTTTATCATCTTAATTTGTATATTTCTTTGAAAATGGATTGAGGCCAAATGAACAAATTTTTAGGTACATTCCTTGCATATTTTGGTATATATATTTCTCCCCCGTTTCTAGGAATGATCATCATTTGTATTTTCTTTTGCCAATAGTTTAATGAATACCTAGTATTTGATCATTGTGTGATCTTTATTTGGTTCAACGGATCAATACCATAGTTATGCCTCATTATAGAGAGTTTGATCAATGTGAAACAACTATAGAGGATGGATTGATGGGGATCATAATGGATTGGTTGTTCTTGATCATCCTAGATTTGATGGTGCGGCTACAGATGGCATGTGTAGGCTTTTCCCAAGTAGATTTGATGCCTAAAATCCTAATCTCTGGTGAAAAGATTGTTGGATTCCCTAGGTATATGATATCTTATTATAAATGTGGTGGTGACAATGTAAATGATGAAATAGAAGAGGAGAACTAGCAGGATCTCAAAATCATGAGTTACACGATATGTAATCTAGAATTACATGTCGTGTGGGACCCCTAGATATGGTGCTAGGGTTTTCACTAGATTTAAATATCACACACCGTGTGACCATGTCACATGTCTTATGACTAGTTTTGGCAGATTGGCATATATCTCGAATGATACATGGGCATGGGAAAGCCAAAGTACATGGACATGCCAAACTACATGGCCAAGTGTACATGGGTTGGTACATGAATACGGCTTGAGTACACAGGCGTGGTCCATTATACATGAGCACATATATAATATAAATCCAAGTTCTAGTGTTATTTCTACATGATTTATACCCTTGGTACATTCCTTGATTTCAGAAAAAGTTCATGTCGTGTGAGTGCATAACATAGGAAGTCCCAGGATTTGTGAGACATGCTATGTACCCCTAGGTACATGCCATGTAAACCTTGAGGATAGTTTGGATTCCACTTTCTTCTCATGTAATATATGTTTTGAGATTGTATGATATTCACCATACTGGTATAAGTTAATTGTGATCCGTTAGTCCATTTATATGAGGGTTCAGTACAGTATCTCATTCTAATCATGGTATGTGATCCCTCTACAACTTTTTAATGACTTTTATAGTGAGGGTGAGCTCCCTTATTATAGAGTGAGTTGTCTTAGAAAACTTCAACTACTAAATTAGTGGATGGGAGAACATATCCCTTCTATAGTCTAGGATTGATCCTCATTTCAATTCATGTATCCCTAGATTGGGTTTTTGGTATTGGGATGACCTAATTTCACATGGGAACCAATCCCCTATCATGGAAAATGTTTCCAGAAGGGTCTGGTTCCCCTAGAATGAGCCCTGGGTGTTGAAATCCTATTTTTTTATTGAGATATGATATTTCTAATGAGGTGTTGTTGATATAGTGTGTATCACAAATAAACCCTCTCAGTTTACCTTTTGTCGATACCTAATGAAAGTGAGCTCTAGGATGAGTGTCGTTAGTGGAAGTATAGATTGGTTATTTTTTTCCTCTAGGAATATCATGTTTTCTCTATTTAGTTCTATATAGGATGGAAGGGATCATGGAGTGACATCTCTTAGTTGAGTGTTACATTGAAACATAGCATCGGTTCTGTGGCTGGCAGTGGTTATAACCACACGATTTGTGGAATAATTCTAATTATATCTAGATGTTTTATTATATGTATCACTTTATGATTGATATATCCTATGATAAGATTACTACTCTTGATCCTTTGAGTTTGGTTATTTTTGGGTGTCTTACTAGGTATTGTTATACTCACCCCAATATGGGATTATCCTGTACACGTTGTGTCTTATACAAATGATAGACCCTTTTGTGGAGTCCTTAGTAGACTAGTAGTATATGGAGATACTTTTATCTAGAAAAAATGATTTTTATATTTGTGTTTCATTTGATATCAGTCCCCTCTATTGGATAAGGTTGAGATTTATTTATATTTTTGGTTGGTCTTGAATTTGGACTCTTGTTGTGCTTCTAGTACTTTACGTCATACTCTAATTTCTTGATTGGAGATGTATTTACACATTATTATCAATTGTTTTATATTTTTTATTATATGGTATTATAGATATGTGTGTAGATATAGTTACTTTAGGAAAATTCCTCCCATGTGTTTGATATGTATTTTTAGTACTGGTCACTATCCCCTATGCTATTGGAGGTGGGATTAGGATAGTTTCATCATGGGCCATATTAGGTTAGGTCGTGTTCCTATGATTAAGATCTGATTTTGGATTTTCTTTTGACTAGTAGTGAGGGTTTTTTTGTAAAATATGGAAAAACTGTTAAATTATTTGGAGTTTTTCTCTCAGGATAGGGTGTCTATTGTCGCTGTGGAGGCAGACATATCCATTCACATGACCCTGATAACCTTCTCATTGAATCATTATATATAGAAACTTATGGTAGAGAAAACAATGGTAAATTCATCATATTTGAATGGGTTATGGTTTTCATGTCCTACTTATGTCAACTCTCTAGATATACTCATTGATAGTGGTACATCTTGATAAACTTCATGATTTATCTTCGATGAAATCCATCAAGGATTATATGACTGTGTCACGTTGAAAACCAGATTAGTGATGCGGTTTTAATTATGGGGCCCACTCTTGAGGTGTTTACTCCAGGTGGGCTATAAACCCTCAATTTCATTTAATTAGTCCTTTATTTATTTATTTTAAGTATATAATGTTATTGTGTTATGTTTTGGGAGATTTGGAAAAGTTTTAAAAAAAAATTGGGGATTTTATGGAGTTACACAGTTTGAGAACAGTTAGAATAAACTATGCAACACCATCTAGGAAACCAGGCAACTGAAATAGTGGGCTCTAGGTAGGTGCACAGTTAGGCACATGGTTTGGTCCAACCATATATCCACTAAGGACAAACTGTGGAAAGTATAATAGAGGTTTTTGTCATGGTTGGTCCATATCTTGTCTAACCGAGTGTGACAACCGTGTGAGGGGTGTTTAGAGGTAGAGGCTGGTGCATAGTCTTTGTACGATTTTTCAAGTCATTCCCCCTAACCATTAATAGTTGAAAAAAATATCTTAAAATTGTGGATATAATTTTAATTTTATATATAATGGGTATTTTCTCCCTAAAAATTATCTAATATAATTACCTATCCCCCCAAAGGAAATGGAAAACCTTCCCTCAATCTGAGAGAAACCCTTTAGTGTTTTTTTGTGCATTGGAGGCTTGTATTACTTGGTATGTTTCTGTTCTTGGTTTTTTTACTTAGATTTCATATTCTTTCCTCTCTCAGATTCGTGGATCTAATACTTTAGGGATGGATGCATGTTGTGTGATTATGATCAAGATTATATATGGTTATGTGGTTGATAGGTAACAAGATCTAAGGTGGGTGTTTTAGATTTAATCCATGTTTGTTGAAATTTTGTGTTATTTTTAATTTTCTCCTAATTTTGTAATGTATATGGATTCAATATTGACTTGTCTTATTATAAATTTAAGGATTAATTTAAAATTTATTACTTCAATTGAATTGAATAGTGAAATCGAAGTGCAAGTATTTAGGGAAATCCTCTTTAGTGATTGTTTGTGAATTTGTGGAAATTGGTTATTTTTTAGAAAGTGGAATTCATTTTTATAATTTAAAATGATGATTTTAAAATGAATATTTTAAATTGGTGGTTTGGTTTTGATTCATGGATACTTTTTGGAGTAAAGTTTTTCAATAAATTAATTTTTTTATTAAAATGGTTTGGCATGGTAGATTTGGAAAGGAATTTGTCTTTCCTTGTTGGTGTGTGTTCATTTTCATTAATGTGACCTTATAAAAGGGGCATGTTCCATTGGATTTCATGGTATATGGTTAACTTGTGATGAATTAGTAGATCTATGAGAGACCACTCATGATTATGGAACTATCACCTGGGTTTGAATGTGTGGTTTTTTGTATTTGTGGAACCAATTATTGGATATAAAAATGCATTTTAGAAATGTTTTAAAATAAAAGTTTTCTCATTTTCCTTATAAAAAAAATTGGTTGCTTTGGAGGATATGGTTTGGATTTGATATTAACCATTTTAAATTATTTTATAAAATGTGTTTCAAAAAAATCTGTAAATTTTTTCTATCCTAGTAGCATGAGTAGGAAAGCCATCTAGGGAAATTCTACTGAGTTTTATACACACACCGTTCTTGGTAACTTCGGTGTCTTTGAATATATTGTATATGAGGAAACAAGTAAAGTAAAAGTATCTTGATTATTTAATGATGCACCTAGATACTTTGATCAAGGCTTCTAGAGCTAGATCATGGAGCATGTTGGGAGATGTGGAGTTTATGTATTTTGAGTCTTTGAGTTTTGTTGGTTTTTTATTCAGATTTATACTTTGATATTGGTTTTGGATTCTATATTGTACTCTATTATTGTTTGATTATTTTTTAGTTTTATCACATTGTACTCATGTATCATAGAGTGGTTATCTGGTTATGGTTATTTGATTTGGATTTTTTATATTCAAAAGGAAAAAATCATCCCCTGACTATTTATGAAGCCCTTGGAATTTATTTCCAACCATTGGTTGCTTGGGGATGTCACCTAAGGCCTTGTAATGTCACCACCTCTTTCCAAACCAATGGGTGAGGTGCAGGATGTTACAAATGATATCAGTATTTGAAAATACTTCTTTCATTTTAGGAAAAATGGTTTCGATTTTTTGATCTTGGAGATGAAAATTCATTGAAGTTTAGTCCTTGAGTGGGATTGGTAGCAAGGAGTAGGATTGTTGGGACTTAAAATGTTGATCATAAAGAGGTGTATCTAACCAATTTGTGGTTAACTTCAATTTACTGTGAATTTTGGGTACATGTGTGTTTTAATACACTTATTGGATTTATTACCTCATTATCATGGGTTTTTCAAATGAGAAGAGAATCACTTTCCCTGATAAAAAAGACTTCCCACCTGGAATACATAATTCATTATGAGTATTGATTCATTATTTGATGAAAAATAGTTTATTTTTCTAAGGTTTTGAAACTATTATCAAAT
This sequence comes from Viscum album, assembly GCA_963277665.1. NCBI lineage: Eukaryota > Viridiplantae > Streptophyta > Magnoliopsida > Santalales > Viscaceae > Viscum > Viscum album. Next base: position 1,543,610,960 of record OY728157.1, on the reverse strand, counting down.
GTGAGATTTTAAAAATTTATGGTAGTGATATTTATAAAATGGTTTGATTTTCAAAACTTGGTGGAATTTTCCAAATTGTTTTGAAAATGGAAAATTGATGAATTTTGGAAAGCCATGTTGTGATATATGTGATGTTTCTAATTTGAAATTTCTAAGACCTCAGTTTCTATTGTTTGATAATTTATAAAATTTTGTGTTGGTTATAGAAAATGGCATCAATTAGGTGTAGAAAAAACAACAAGAAGAGGTTATTTATAATGTGGTTGAAACTAAGACACAGGTGAACCAAAATCTAGTTCAATGTATTCTCTATACTTTTTAAACTATGGATACAGGGAACAAAAGGGATGAACTAAGGTAAGTGTATCATTCAGTTCAATTATAGAAGTATAATCCACCCATCTTTCAAGGTGATTCAAAATCGAAAAAACTAGAGGTGTGGATGAATATGATGAATCAAATTTTAGATTTTCTAGGCATACCATCTAAGCTGAAATTAAAATTAGAAATGTATATACTAGAATATCTTGTACACCGATACTGTGATTTAACTGTTATGGCTAGATTAGACCATGGCCTTTCATTAGAGAATTTTGAATAATGGTTTAAACAACAATTCTATCCTCACATGTTTAGGATTACTAGTATGATTAAATTTTTTAGATGTAAGTAGGAAAACTTCATAGTGATAGAGTACATAGATAAATTCATGAATTTAGTCCTCTTTGAATCTGAATTTATTGGAATTGAATCCTTGAAGGCATGAATTTTTGAATAGGGGTTAAGCCCAAAAATTCCCTTGAATACTATCATTCTTTATATAACGGATTATAAAAATAGGTAAAATAGATTGATGGTAGGACAAATATTAATCTCAGGAACTACGGGTGGAGTAATAATGTTGATACTTATGGGAAATGTTGGGAACTCTAATACTGGATATAAGCGAAAGATGGACACCTATTTCCAAGGTAGTCAAATATTTAATAATTAGATTTTTGTATTGGTGAATATTCCTCTTAAACCCAAAAGTGAGTGGGAATGTATTCAATATGGTTCTATTTATTATAAGAAGATGGGTTGTACAAATCCAACTAAAGCATGCCACAATTTCAACTAAATGGGACATCTTCAATGTTAATATTGTAGTTCTCCAAGGTTGGGTGTTCGGGACACATCTCATGTTTCACATACATCGTATGGTTTGAAAAGACAAGGGAAGTAGAATAATTCCCATTAACTAAACTAAGGAATCTAGGTTTATTCTAGGAATACCATGACTCCTCAATAAGGGAAATCTCAACAAAGCAATAAATACCAATGTACAATGATTATGAAATTATATAGAACTGAGAAAGTTATTTTTTATGATCTATCATAGCCATCAATGGTGGTAGGTACAATTATTTTGAATTATACCCTTATGAAATATTTTTTATATATAGTTGCATCCAATTCCATTATTTTTCTCATTTTTTTGATCTATTATTCTTTCATATTCAGATAATTATTTCTATTATGAAACATCCAACTCCTCTTTTCCAAATAGAATATTGAGCCTTTATGTGTAGATAATGTTCTATAATAATTGATATAGTTAAGATGATATGGGATTTTTCTATTCTTGAGATGGATGTATATTAAACAATCTAGTGTATGGATTGGTTGACAAGTTTTTAAAGCTCACATCTATTATTATACCTGAATGGTTAGTTTTAAAACTAATGATGGTTTAGAGAATCTCATTAGAGGAGACCAAAATGTAAAGTAAGATGCAGATGATTTTTTGTACAAGAATTTTGAATTATCTCAAAAAAATTCATAGTGTTGTCCTTGGCATCAGGGGATGATATCGGGGGTATTATTTTTCTAGTAATCATTGATCATTTTTTGGATGTTTTTCCTAAAATTTTATTTGTGTTTCCACCAACAAGAGAAGTGGATAATACTATTGATCTATTAATGGGGATCATTCCTATCCCACATCTGATAGAACCAATATAATTAAGGGAATTGAAATTCTAATTAAAAGAGTAGGAAATCAAAGGGTTTATTTAGTCTAGAATGTCTTATTGGGAAGCGACGGACTTGTTTGAGAAAAATATGGATATAAATATTTCATTATGTTTGGATTATCATAATCTTAACCAAATTATAACAAATAGTCAGTATCCAATTCCATACATTGTTGATCTTTTTGATCAATTGAGTGTAGATCAGTGGTTCTATAAAATTAAAATACATTCAGGGTATCACCACTTGCTAGTTCAGGAGTATATTATAAAAATATATTTTAGGGTTAGATATTTCCATTAAAAGTATGTGTTTATGTATTTTGGTCTTAAAATGCACCAGGGTTCCTTATAGAATTGATGGATCAGATATTTCAAAGGTATCTAAATATTTTTTAGGTAGTGTTTACGGATGACATATTAGTGTATTCAAGTAAAAATGTTAATCATGGGAAACACTTTTAGATGGATTTCGTAATTTTTCAAGATCATTATATATATTCTAAATTATTAATGTTTGATTTTTGGATACAATAGGTATGTTTACTTGTCCATGTTATCTCTAAAATATGTGTTTTTGTGGATCCATAAAAGATATATGTTGCAATATCTTGGAAAATTCCAAATAATTTCTTTGAGATATGCAGTTTCCCTGTTTGGATGGTTATTATTGATTATTTGTTTGTGACCTTTCACATTTAACTTCACCAATAACATCTTTAACAAGGAAATATAATCCATTTCAATAAAATGAAGAATTTTAGTATTCTTTTCAAGAGCTTATCATTCTCTTTATATCCAAACTGATATTGATCTTTCAAAAATCAGTACAATGGTACATGGTGTATTGTGATGCTTCAAGATCTTGGTTGGGATTTTTTTCATGTACGGAGATCATGTTGTTTCTTATGGATTATGGAAGTTATGGTTTCATGAGAAGAAATACCCAACACATTATTTGAAATTAGCTATCATATTCCATGCATTGAAGACTTGGTGTCATTACCTCTTTAGTGATAAATTTATGGTGTTTATAGATCATAAGATCTTAAAACACATTTTCTCAAAAAGATATTTGAATATAAGACAAAGAATATGGATATAATATATCTAAATTATTGTATTTGAATTAATGTATACATCGGGTAAATGCAATTAGATGGTGTATGTTGTAATCATAAATTCATATTTTTAGTTAGAAAATGGGGCTTTGGATCAATGGCAGCTATTGTGGGTGATAACTGACATGCACATGGATTGTGAAGACCAAGATAGTGTTATGGTTTTATTTTCAATTTCTTTTGTTCCTGAATTGTTTGAGTAACTTAAAGAGGCATAGACATCTAATTTAGAATTTTTTCTATGAGTTCACAACTCAATGGTGCGGAGACCATTGAGGGATGGAGGATAATTGGGAGGTCAGTTTGTGGTTTTTAGGTTTGATGGTCATGCCCTTGGTTTATTAGGAAAAACTGCTTCATGCTTACCCCCATTCGGTATGGTTTTTTCGTCCTTTAATACAAAAGATGTATATGGAATTGAAAGCACAATTTTGGAGGGATGTCTTGAAGATAAATTTGGATGATTTTGTTATGATATACCTCACTTGATGGTATCTTAAGGTATAGAACTAGCGGCTAGTGGTTATGTTTCAATCTTTACCTTTTTCTGTTTGGAAATGGGAGAAAAGATCCATGGATTTTGTGGCAAGTCTCCCAAGAATGGTTCAGAAACATGATCTTGTATGGGTGATAGTGGATTTGCATACAAATTCAGCCCATTTAATCCCAATTCATGAATCTCATATATTAAAGGAATTATCTAAAATATATAGTTGAGAAGTGGTAAAAAGGAATGGATTACTAGTTTCGATAGTATTAGATTGAGATATGAGGTTTATGTATTGTTTTTGGAAATCCTTGTACCAACCCCTTGGGACTAAATTAATTATTATAATAGTGTATCATCCTCTGACAGATGGACAATATAAAAGGATGATAAAAACATTGGAATAAATGCTTCATCCTTATGTAATGAATTTTGGTGTCTCATGGAAGGATCACATACTGTTAGTGCAGTTATTGTACAGAAACAGTTATCAATCCTTGATACATATAACTCTTTTTGAAGCATTGTATAGGCATCATTTTCATTCTCCACATTATGGGGTGGAAACATGTGATACTTCAATATTTAGGCCTAGCCTTATGCAAGAGACAATATAGATTATTCAATTGATCATAAAAAAAATGGATATGTCTCAGATACATTAGAAAATGTATTTGGATCATCATCAATAGTTGTTGTTATTCTAGGTGAGTGATCATGTGATCTTGATAATCTATCCAAGGATTAGACATCATATTTTAGGTAATCAGGGAAAATTATCTCTTCCATACATAGTCTCTTTTGATATACTTGAATGAGTTGGTGGAATACCAGTTTGAATCTCCACCATGGTTCAGTTTAGTACATTATTTGTTTCATGTGTCTTAGTTGAAAAAGTTTCAGCCTAATCTTGTCTATATGATTTGATGGTATCACATTGACTCATTGTTTCATGTACTAGTGTGGATTGTGGATAGGAAAGAGAAATTATTACAAGTGAAAATATTTGGTCTAGTGTGGGTTTTAGGGAAGCATTGTTAGATTTAGGAAGAAAATTGGGAATGGGGAAAAGAAATGGTCCAGAAATGGCCTGAAATATTTCAGACTAATGGCAGTTTTTAACTTTATAGGGATGGAAAGACCAATTGTGGGTAGAATGAATCACACCTGGTTATAGTTAATTAACCTTTTATTTATTTTTTTAAATATATAAAGTTATTGGATTAAATTTTTAGAGGTTTGTATTAGTTTTTAAAAGTTTTGGTGTATTTTCTTGAGGGGTACGGTTTGAGCATGATTAGTAAAAACCATGAAACACCTTCTAGGAAACCATGCAACTAAAATATTGGGATATGGGTTGGCACGCAGTTAGGTGCACGATTTAGCCAAACTATGCGGCCACCCATGAGAAATCGTGAAAAGTAAAATATATATTTTTCATGTTTGTTGCATGGTTTGTATAACCAAGATGTTTAACCAAAAAATGGGAGTTTTGAGATAGGGGATGACTCCTGGTTTGTTCATAGTTTTTCTAACACTGTTCCCTAACTATGAACCATTAAAAACAAGATCTAAAAATTGTGTATCTAATTTGTATTTCCCCTTGGTGGATATTTTTTCTCCTAAACAGAACCTAATAATATTTCCTCTCTTCCCAAAGGATTCGGATACACTTCCCCTTGATCCAGTAGAAATCCATTGGTGAATCTTTGTGCATTGGAGGACAAAATTCTGTGTCAAGTGTCCATTATTGGTTTTTTTACTTAGATTTCATCTTATTCCCTCCCAAATATTCATGTATGTAATCCTTTGGGGATATATCCATGTTCTATAATGCTAATATTTATGATATATTATTTTGTGGTTGATAGGGAAAAATATATAAGGCATGTTTTTACATTTCCAAGCCAATTTTATTGATGTTTTCATATCGTTATTAGTTTTCCTATATGTTTGTGTGGTAGGTGGATACACAATAAACTCCTATTATTAGAGCATAAAAGATTGATTTAAAATGGATTGTTTTTATTGAATTTAATTGTGAATTTTATGTTCAAATCATTATGGGAAACTACTTTAGTGATGGTTTGTGAGTTTATGGAAATTTTTTGTCTTATAGAAATTAGAATTGGTTTTTATGATTTTTAAATGTTGGTATGGTTTTGACTCATGGAAATGGTTTGGTAGAAATAATTTTAGTAAAATAAATTTTTATATTTAAATGGTTTGACATGGTGTATTTGGCATGTAATTTCGCTTATTTGGTTGGTGAGAGTTCATTTGCATTGACATGACCCTGTGGAAGGGGAGTGTTTCATTGGGGAACATGAATTATGGTTACCTTTTTATGCTTGGTAAATCAATTAGATACCTACCATGACTAGGGAACTGTCATCTAGGCATGAAGAAGTGGTTTTGTGGATTTGTGGAACCAAGTAATGGGTATATCAATGTATTTTATAATTATTTTAAAGGAATTATTTGTTTGTTTTCTTTGAAAAAATGGTTGGTTTGGAAAAAATGGTATGGCATTGATACAAACTGTTTAAATTTTTTATATAAATTGTTTTTTATAAAAGTGTTTACTTGTTCTATCCTAGTGTCATAAGTCGGGAATTCATTTGGGGAAATCCTACTGAGTTTTATACTCACCCCCTATTTAGTCACTTTAGTGCATTTGCAGATAGTGTATATCAGGACAAAGGTAAAGAAAAAGTGTCTCATTTATTTACTAGTGTATCATGGTACTTTGAGCATGGCATATGTAGTTACATCTTGGATCGTCTGGGGATCTATGGATTTCATGACTTTTGATTCTATGAGTTTTGTTAGTTTTCTCTTTCTTTTTATACTATGGTATTGGTTTTGGTTTATTCTTTGTATTCTTATATGGTCTATTTTTGGTTCAATTACTTTTTGATTTGTATTCCATTGTACTCATGCAACATATATTGGTTATCTAGTTATCTTTATTTATTTTGGTTGTTTATATTCAAAAGGGAAAATTTTCCACCAACTATTTATGAATCCCTTGGCATTTATTTCCAACCTTTGGTGTCTTAGGGATGTCACCTAAGGCCTAGTAACATGACCACCTCTTCATAATCCTGTGGGTGAGGGGTGGAATGTAACATGGGAACTGAGTAGTGATACCACCTATTGAGTAGTTCATGTATCATTATTTGGATCAAGAAAATTATTTTACTCATGTTAAGAAGTCGATATACCTAGAAGGATAAAATTATGGAACATGTAGGTTGGACATGTGACATGAGTTCTAGCGATGGGGATCAATGAGGTTTTTTGATGAGGTAGACTCTCAAGTGATAGAGGTTTGACTTGAGGAATTGGTCTAGGTTTCCAACGTGTAAAAATCCCACCCAATTGAATAGTTGTTCTTGAGAACCTTTTTTTACATGTAGAAATAGTTAGATCTGGTGGAACTGGTAGGTTATACACCTATGTTGAGTCTGCATCACGAGTTACATAGTTATAGATTGAATTGGATACAAGGTGGTACAAACACTTTTTTATAGTGGAGGAATAAATTGATCATATGGTGTGAATATCCCACATGGATTATACCCCATTCTAATGGTGATCAAGCCAGTGAGACTTCTCTTGGGTGATGTGGGGCATTGATTGAGCCATATATTTGTGATGAGTTTCTATGACTTGTGAATTTGAGGTTACTTGATTAACTTATGTGTTAGATAAATCCATGGTTATGTTAAATAGGTGTGATTAGGAAATAATTAGTTATATTTGGTGGGATATCTTAGAGGATTTGAGTGCAGTTTGAGGCACGACATGTGATTTCACTGCCCCAATTGTAGTTATCACATGGATTTATGAGCCACTTTTCCTTGAGTGTATCATCTATTTGAGACATAGTTATACGATTGGATCCCTTTTTTCTCAACCCGTGTGTTAGAGAATTTTAGAGATAGGATCAGTGATTACAAGATTCTACCGATAGTGTGAATAGACTCTAAGATGAGATAGAGTGTTTCATGTGGAATCTCATTGTAGTGGTAGTGATACCCTACAATATTTTTCTCAGTATGTATTGGTTTCCTACCATACATGCTCAGATTTTTCTATTGGTGATAGTAGTAGTGTTTCCATTTTTTTAGGATATAGTTTTTCTCCTTTTATAAGGAGTGGTCCCAAGTAGAGTAGGATGAGCACATGTGAAGATATTATGACCTACTTCATATCAGTTATCTAGTGACACCTTCAGAAGAGAAGATGTTATGATATTTCAGTTCTGACAATGGTGGGGGAGTATAAGATAATCCTTCTTCAGTGTGTTTCAAGTTTACCTCACCATAAATAGTTGTCTTTCTTCATGTACTTGCACCAAGAAAACCCCCATATCTGTTCTAGCATATAGGATGATATCGTGTAGCTATGAAAGTTTAAGGTGTGTTTGGTGTAGTCTGTAGAGTAGGGCATTCGTTATACCCAATGTGTTTTATTGGGAAACCCTAGGTTGTTCACCTGAGAGTCAAATGAGTACTTGATGTTAGGTTTGGATTTGTGTCACATACACCAGGTGACACAAGGTAAAGTATCCACTCTTAAGAATTGATGACCTTTTTTTCCAATGTATGGAGGTGAATTTGATATCTAAGTTTGACCTCATAAGGGGTTATCACTAGCTCTAAGTTTGAGAGGTGTATATACTGATTGTGGATTACAAGATCCATTATGGTTTCTTTGAGTCCAAAGTGATACCCTTTGGCATGTTGAACTCTATAGAAAATCCCATTAGACTTATGAGATGGATCCTTAACCTTTATTGGATTATTTTGTGGAAGTATTTTATAATGGTACCCTCATGTCCTCTACATCATAGTTAGAGCACACAAGACATAGGAGGATGACTCAAGACATGCTTCGAGAGTGTTTTTCATGTATAATATCTTGTGTATTCAATTCATAAAAAATTATTCATAGATATGAGAATGAAAGTGAACCATATAGAGGTTGAGGTAGCATGAGCTTGAGATCCACATAGGGAATGAATGTAAAAAAAGATTCTCATAGAAAGGTTTTCTATCTTTTATTTTTAAACAAGGTGATAGAACAACTATACTATTGGAAGTAGACCCCTTGGGAGTGAAGATGGTGCAGGGTACCTTTAGTTAATATCTATTACCCTTTTCTTCTTCTCATATCCAGGAAGTTACATCTGAGGGATATAAATTTCAAGATTTTGTGAGACCATATATCCACTGGATACATTCCTTGAAGGAATAACATCATCCTTTACAAAGTACGGGTATTGATTCCAATCATAATGTGATAAGAGATATTGAGAGTTTTTTTCCCATATAAGTGAATCTTTTGGTGGTGAGGATGTACCAGTATCTCTTGACATTAGTTGGATAGCCCAGAGAGTGGAAGATAGTTTCCACATTATACTCTTTTTTAATCTCTGGTCTAAGGGTGGTGATAAACTGTAAGTACCCGACCTTATTACATACATAATCTTGAATTTAGTCAAGAAAACACTTCCTTTTACATTGAATATATTTTCAAGTTTATATATTTAGAGAATTAGGAAAATAAATTCATGACATTACATATTATTACAGAGTGGATACCATAAAAACAGTTTCCATTTATTTCAAATTATAAAACATTAAAACATAAAACAAGACTTCTCTGAAAATTCTTCAACATTTAAAATGGCTTCCTTCCTTGTATTACACATCCATTAACCTGTGAAAAATCATTTAAAAACTTGGGATGAGCACAATTACTCAGTAAGGGATGAAAACGAAGGAAAGAGTACATTAGTCCATGAATACTTGTAACGTATGAAAATTTTTTCAAAAGACATTCTTTCCACCCATATATACTTACTTCATGTAACATGAAATTAACACAAGATCTAAACAAAACATGAGAAAATAAATATAATCATAAAAATATCTTGGGACATTACTTACATAGTCTTGTAACCATTCTTGGATACCTTATAATCTGTAACCATCATGGCGACCTTACTTTTTGTAACCATCGCAGTTACACTTGGAGTAACCATACGGCTGACCTAAAACATACACATACCCAATTAATTGGATGGAAATATAGGTCCCACCCTTAATCATAAATAATTCCCAAGAACCAAAACATAAACATACAACAAGAATAATTCCATAAAAACATTTCGTTGGAATTTCGTAAAACCGAATTTTAAAAGAGGTTTTTTTTAAAGTCCCTTATAAAAATCATACAATTGAAGAAAGACTTAATAGAGTGTATTTAGTATGCATATATACTTTAAATAATCTTAATAAAACATAATATAAACACAAAACATCACATAAAAAATTTAAAATAGCACATAAATAATGAAGTAGAAAGTTAACCCAAAGAATGGAAATCGGGTTAAGAATTCCCTTACCTCGGGTTTGTCTTACTTAAAACTTGTTTAAACCTCATGTATAATAGTTAAAAGAGTGTTATTAATATTTTAAAGAAACATTTTCATGTTTATAACATCTTATATGACCATTTCATAACATAATTTCATCCTTTAATTGTTATTATTTTGCTCCTTGCACTGTTTTTGGGTGAATTCTTTACATGATTTCTATGATTGGTTCATGGTGGACATTCTTGTCGATTGGCAGTGAAACACCAGAATTGAAATGGAGTAGTATATACATATATCTAGTAACATAAATTATTCCATTCATCATTTTTAATTCTTACATGAGGATGATTCATAAGTTAGAACATTAATGATGTTCGTTTAGATCATTTTAGTGGTTCTTTGATAATAACAACCTCGTTTTGCGTATTATAAATTAGAACCATGAGTAAAAAAGAATTTAAGAACCATGGGTGAGTCATAGAACATATATAATAACCTGTTTCAACCATATAAATGGTTTCATGACCATACTTGAAATAATTAATGGAAATTAAAATCACATTGTCCACGATGTCGATAATTCGACACAAACGGACAATGTTTTTATTCTTTAAATAAGTGGGAGAGGAGAATAATAATGATGAGTAATTTTCCATAAACATAATAAAATCCAGAATATAAATTATTTCTGGAGATTTCATGCCTCTTGGGTAAGGAGATATGAAGAAATAATAAGGAAGGAGCTCAAAATAAAAGAATAAGTGAGAAATTTCTTACAAAAATTCGGCAGCCCAACGGCTATGCGACAGGGTTTTAGAAAACATTAAGAAGATAGGGGATAAGGGTAAACCATCCATAAATGAATCATAATACAGAATAGATCAATAATAAGAAGGAAATAATAACATGGTGTGGAAACTTGAAAGATATACCACATAAAATAGAACTTGAATGGAAAAAGAAATAAATTGAACTTCTTCTAACCATGTAGAGTAACCCTTAGAACTTGAATGTTGGGACCTTGGGGGCTTTAGTAAACCTTGTTAGGACTACTTTTAAGGTAAGAAGGCCAGATATTCGTTGAGGGAGAATTGGGAATGAATTCAACGAAGGGAATAGTTGGTATTTATAGGAAAAGTGAGGGATTATTTTAATAATTTTCAAGGGACACCTCATGAGTGGTATTTGAAAAACCATGGGCTTTCCCATGGTATTGGACCATGGTATAAGCCACTTGGGACACCTCACATCTTATTTGACTATACATAAGTCGAAAAGATTTATGACATCATTATTATATCATTAATGATGTCATTAACACACCAAAACTAAAAACTGAATTTTTTATTATTCACCGAAAAATCAACTATTTCAGAAAAAATCCCAAAATTCACCCTAACCATTTATCGACGTGTAGATTTCAAAAATGAATTACATTTTTTGAAAATAATTTTCTAAATATTATTAATTTAATTTTTAAATAAAATCATACTTAATTCAAAAATTAACAATTCTAATTCTGTAACTACTTCTGTATCACAATGAAAAATTAACCTAGATGTTATTATCTTAAATCCTTAATAAAATAAAATAATAATAAAATTTACTATTCATTAGAGTCGTGTTACTATTCATAAGGTAATGTTACTATTCACAAAAAAAAACAAGTTGGTTCCAATAGACTCCAAATAACATACTAAACACAATTGTAGATTACAGTTTCTTAAAATTCAGAACATAGAAGTATAAAAGTTATGTTTTAAAGGCTAATTAAAAATATCTACTTAAAACAAAGTTCCAATAATTTCTATTTATTTTTATAAAAACTTGGGGTGTTACATCAACATATCTTTTTGAGGACTTTGGGACACCTTTTCATACTGGAGGTAGTTTGAATTCATGGAATTCCCTCAATGATCATTACAGTATGTGACACTTACTTCACATCATGATTAGATATAGGCTAAATAAATACTTTGGAAAATAATTTTTAGTTGAGAAATATGTTTTACCCCAGCCAGTTGGTTGAAGGACCCCGGAACACCTTGAGAGGGGGGGTAAATCAGGGTGTTAGATTTTTCTTTTTAAAGTTTTGGATTTTATTCCCATGTTGGTTGGAACGAGTTAAATCTATTAGTCAAATGAAAGAAAAGAGATGACACAATACTTTTACTTGGTACACCGCAAAGGGATACATCTAAGGATCATACACCAATAGTGTGTTAGTCGTACCTAAATCCACTAATCATCACCAGTTGTGAAGTAAAAGAGTTTGGTCACAGTCACTCTATGCCAGGTCCACTACCCTTAAAAAAATTTAGGGATGGATCACCACTTCCCTTGAAACACTTCCGGAAACTCCCCATAGCTTGTTATTGTGAGACAATTCTAACTTAGTTTATCTACTTGAAGGTCACCTCAATAGATTAGCATTGGATTCTTTGTCTCTGTCTAGAATGAGACACTACTTGCATCAAATAACAGATTAGATGCTCACTGAAAGCTCTGACCACTCAACATTGATCCTCCAAATAACCCTTTACAAATCATATTTGTAACACCCCAATCTTCCATGGTACACTTCTCCTTGAATAATACAATAGCGTGTGTTGTACACAACACTAAGTTCAAGTACACCATGACTTATCAAACTAGCCGTTTATAAGAGGTTATGGATAGTATTAATTTAATTTTAAATATTATATTATCCTTATAATTTTAATCCATATTATGAGTTTCTAAGACATGATTTATGAACAAATTCATTTTTTTCTGATAAAAGAAGTATTTTTCAAAAAATTAAATTTTACCGCCTTTTAATGGAGAATCCTTTTTAAAACCAATATTTGAAACTCTTATATATTCAATTTGACAAAATAAAATTCTTCTTTAGAATCTGGGCATAAGAATTTAGTATCAATAATGTTTTGGTGTCTTTCTGATAACTTTCATATTTGGGTGAATAGTGAAAAATTACTAAATTTTAACTGAAAGCAACTTTTTTAATCAAAATAATTTATATTGTTAAATTATACATTTTAATGGTTTGGAAGTATAAATAGATTATATTTTTTCTATTTAATCCAATGATGTTCATTTTAAGTAATTTCACCTTGAAATTGGACATAAACAAGTGTCAAACTTTTGATAGTTAGTATTTCTTAAAAACACGCTTTTTGTTTTAACAACGGGAATTAATTTTAAATTAATTTCTGCCACTTATTTGTTTTGAATTTGGAAAAATGGATTCCATATTTGGAATCAGGATTTTAAAATTGTGTAAATAGGTAACTTTTATTTTTAGACATTTTGGATAATTACTTTGGTAAATATTTTATTTACAATGGTTAAAGGGTAAATCCGGTAAACAAGGGTTAAAAAAATAATATTATAATAATACTAAATTACCCTAAAACGTGTCTTAACACTATTGTTTGATAAATGGTCGACCATGGGCATATTTGGATCGATTTTGGGACCCCATGGATCCACTTGTAAGCGATAGGGACACTTTATTTTAATTAAGTTAAAATGAATACAAAAATGGCACAAGCATATATCTTTTAGGAAAACAATTGTTACATATGGTTATATATGTTGTATTTTAGACTATAAATATTCATTATAAAGATAAAATGATTTACTAAATAATTATATTTTATTTATAATTTTTAGACATTAAATAATTTAATTTATTTACGACACAATGGTGATGTAGTAATTACCATAATAGTGAAATATTACAATAATTGATATTATAAATACCAAAATAAATATAATTGGAGACTTTTATTGAATTAAACTAATTTTCTTGGTTAATATGACATATTAGGATTTATTTAATTAACTTTTTTCGAAGAAATAATTCTGTTATGAGTTTCAAAAAAATCAACGATTGAATAGTGTCAAAATTGACATAAAAGAGTTTTTAAAACAAATATTATATTATTAAATGATATTAAATTTTTAAAAATATAAGTTTCGTCCAAGAGACTTATATCATGATATTTGTATCATTAATGGACACTTGGGGGGTCTCTTGGAGGTATATGGTAAGTTTATTAACCATATAATATAAAAAAACAAAGTGACATGGTAAATGTCAAACTAATTAACTAAGAGTTAAAAATAAAAGATAAGGTTAATATAGTAACTCAAACCTGTCTAAATTATATTGGTTGATTTGTTTTAGACCTATCCCCTCCTTAACCTTTGAATAATCAACTTTTGAGCCATTATAAACCGAATATGAATTTATTATAAATTAATATTTCTAGCTTTCCCAAAGGTGCCCCTCACCCCTCTTATAAAAGGGCACTCCTCCTTCTCATTTATTTACACGTTCAAAGCCTTTTGGTTCGGCCAAACCCTGCCCAAATAATCTCTCAAATTCCCTCACTACAACCTGGAGACCTTAGTTTGATCATAAAGCCATCCTAAGGAGCCCTTTTGATCAAATCAAAAGGAAGAACCCGAAGAAGAGGTAATGTTTTCACCACCCCTATTCAAGTTCCTTTCTTCTTCCACTTCTTCTTTCTTTGTTATTACCATTATAAAATAATAACTCCAGTATCATATATATATTGTGATGTTATTATAAATATGTTACAACCATATTCAGTATTCTATCCACCCTTTGAATAATATGTCACCATATGTGTGTACGTACGGCTTACCGTCTCCACGTCGTGGTGTAATTGTTATTCAATATATTATTATTTGGATGGGTATAATAATGATTTGTAACTCATGTAAATAATAAATATAACATGATAATGATTCTTTATATATGATATACCATCCAATTATATATTATTTTAATATCAAAAGAATGATATTGTCGCTCGTGCGTACGTACGGACTACCGTCTCCACGAACGTGATGAGATTCATTTTCCATCATATACATTCTAGTATAATTCTCATTTTATGATTAAAAATAATATTTAAGTACTTGATATCATTCTGTATATGAATAATATACATCCCATTAATAAAAAATACAGCTCACATAATAAAGAATATAAAGTAAAATGAACCCGTTAACACCCGAAATGACGATAATTCTAAGATATTATTAACAAATCAATGTTAAAAGATCATATATGATATCATATTAATGCATATGATTATTGTATAATTAAATAAAAATTATTTCACCATTATGCAGGAGGTTAACCTACCGTCGACCAAGGAAAAAGTACAAAGTAAGGGGTTTCTTATCTCACTTTTAATTCCGTGACAATTCCATTGTTCACCACTTATTTATTACATGTGGTGTGTGTACTGCCCATGTTTGTATTCATTGTGTAATATACTTTAATTGATGTATATTTAAATCATAATTTTATGATCCTTCTTTCATGGGTGTATTTTTTGTATGTCACCAAATCAATAAGGGAATTTGAAATTTTAATTTCCACTCATTCGGCATTACGCATACTTCATTGATTATTTTACTCCAAGATTATGTGTGGAATCACTATTCATTTGATTATGTCATAATTTCCACTACCCTTTCTATGGATATACTTTTTATACACATAATCACTCCATTGATAAATTCTCAAGTCATCGGTATGAACTTGATAAGAGTAATTTTTACTCAATCTCGATTTGTTGAGATAAACATCCAATTCATTGGTGTTGTTTTTACTAGAATATATCTGAATGTCCCTTTATTGTTTTACACTGAATATCCAATCATATTTAGTGTATTTATATTTTTCACACATAATTATGTAGTTGATTTATCCTTAACCTAAGGATACGGCCTTTATGAGATATTTCATCTCAATTTACATTCCATTGAGACTTATTTGTTGTTATAAACCAAATCACTTTTATGTGGTGTATATAATGTACATTGACATAGTATATCATGAATTCCTTTATTCTCATGATATTACAATGTTTTGATTACCTCAATTATTTGTATTCAAGTGTCTCGCTTTTGGTTAGAAAATCTAACTAAAATACCATTTTTAAATGTTTTAAAGACTTATTCTTCTAAATCTTGCTCATTAATGTCCATGTTTTAAAAATTGTTTTAAGGATTTATTTATATGGATATTAATTTTTTAAAATTAAAACTCCTTTTAAAAGTTTCAAAGTGGTATTGGACACTTTGATTCAAAAATATTTTTTTAAATGGCTTCTTGACAAATAGTGTGACTTTTAAATGATTTCAAGAAAAGGGGGATATTTCTCTCAAATAGTTTTGATGATTATTTTCATCTATGTCAATATACTTCATTATTCTTGATTGAGGTTAATGTGATACAATAAAATCTTCCATATTGTATCAAATTAGTTATGTTTGACTGTGGATGTGCTATTTTTATACCATTCATGGTTTGTGGTTAAAGTATTGACATTCCTTATGCTAGTTTTAATACAAATGTTTATGTTATGTTTAAACCTGTTCATATGAGGAATGCATTGGACTTAATAAGTGACGGGTGGAGCCCTCTATAGGTCCTCGATGCATCGGTAGGTCTCATGAGACAAAGTAGTGTCTTGGCACAAGGCCTTGGCAAAATCTTATTTGTAGTCTTGGCACGAGGCCTTGGCTATGTGGTTATGATAGTCTGGAATTATGCATTCCATCATTATGAAAGTGGTTATTGATATTGAATTTGATTGTTCGACTAGTAAAATATCCATGTGAATAAGTAAATGGCATTATTTTATTTTATCTTTGCTATATTATGCTGAAGTTCAAGTTTAAAAGACTTTTGTTTTAGTTATAAATTGCTTTAAGTGTTTATGCTTATCTATGAAAGCTTCTGCTATATTGTTATCCTTACTAAGCATCTGAGCTCACCCCTTTCAGTGTTTTATTTTTCCCAGGATGAGAAGAAGTAATTTATGAATGACCTGCAAGGATAGTATGAGGGGATATGAAGACAAGATGTTGTTTTAGTTTTTTTTACCTTATGATGTAATGTAAGACTTATGAATATATCTAGTGTTTCCAAGACTACTAAACTAATCGGTCTTTCGAGACTTGATCCTTTGTGATCATGCCAATGTTATGTAATAATGCACCAACTCTGGGTATCTAGGGTCGGGGTGTTACAGTTGGTATCAGAGGAAGTTTAGTACAAACCTTGGAAGCTAGATTTAGATAAACTCTGATTAGAGCACGTAGACCTAAGATGACCTTTGAGGATTAGTATAGAATAACTTCTTAGAATTTTGATATCGTAGAGATTTTGTGAGTTTTATGAGAAATACATCCCTATCTGGATACGAGCAGGTAGAGGCGGCTCTGGCACAGATGTACCTAGTGTTAAAACCCAAAAACACCGCTTTGAGCTAGACTCGAACGGGAACTGGTGCACGACAACGGGCCTTGCTGCACTCTTGGTTACGACACTCCTGGGGGATATTCTTAGGATAATTTACATTTTATTTACAAATCGATTTAAAGTAATATATATATAAGATGAGAGTAAATTACCTTGGTTAATCCTACTGTGTTTAAAATTGAGAATATGGTGACATGTTAATCTCTAAATGATTTTATGACTACTGTTACTCACACAATGCTTTCTGGTTTTAGTCAATGGATGGATTCCAATGAAGTCATAGTGACTTTGAGAATGATGTACAAGGTGGGAACGGTGGTGGAAATGAGCAACAAAATAGAATTTTTATTGGCATAAAAGATATCGTCTTTATGCCAAATCATTTTTCCAAAAATATGATCAACAACATATATATTAACCAACTCCCGGACTCAACAAGTAAAAGAAAGGTGATGAATGATAAGAGCTCCAGCAGTGGAGATCATGGAGAAAGGAATCCTCAATTTCCATCATGCAGGATGTGTGGAAGGAGACACCCAGGAAAATGTCTCAAAGGGACAAAGAAATGCTTTACATGCGGGAAGGAAGGACATAAAAGGAAGAATTGACGAAGAAAAATTAATGGAAGAAGATAAAAATGGTCCCAAGAGTCCATTTACAGTCATTTGCTGTAAATTTAGGGGACCTGGCCATTACCCGAGTGAATGCCCTATTCTATATGATATTTTCTTGGTCAAAGAAGAAGCTATGTGGAAATAAATGGTTGGAGAAATGTTTAAAAATTATTAGTGCTCCTTGTTGATGGGTTTACTTTGGAATAATTTTATCTTGTATTTGTAACCCCGCAGTTTTCCATGTGAGAATGATATTTGAGGAAGAATTATCTCTTCTATTGTGGATATAGGTATAGCCATTTGGTTTTATATTATCATTGGGGTTTTAGAGAGTTATAAGTTATTATAACTTGGGATTAAAATGCAAGGTATGAGATAAGATTTGTGGTTAAATTATGTTATGGTTATTTTGAGGAATTTATCTCATTTTGGTAATGTTATAAAACATATTTTTTGAAAAGTACAACACGCAGACCGCATGACAACCCATCATGTCGGACAAAGCTG